>OX422140.1:386720997-387320997 GCA_949129095.1 Volucella bombylans
TCAGCATCAATTGGCTCAGAGCCGTCCAATACAGATTCTTCCACAGCAATGGATAATAAAACAGCAACCGAAATGAAGCAAAATTTCCTTAATCCTGATTTTTCTGCATTCTCCAAGAATCCTCCTCCATCCAAACTGAATGATCACAACAGTCAAACATCTAGTCGACCACCTGTTCTGAATTCTTCCTCCCATATACGTGTCCGAAAGCAAATTCGCCTGATTCCGAAGACACGAGCAAAAAGCCCTACGCTTCGTGCCGGAACTTTGGATAAAACCTCAACTCCACCACCAATCATGTCCATGTCCCAGTCATCCTCTTCAAAAGAATCCTTAATAGACGGCTCTGTTCCAGTTGAGGTATCATTAAAACTTCCAATTAACAGGAGACCATCTACCGAAATGAATGGATCACGAGAATCTTCAATTTTTACATCCCGATCGCCAAGTCCATCCATATCTCTACGTAGCAATGGATCTAATTACTCCAATCGATCATTTCGATCGTCAACATCAATGCCGCGACGTGTTTTCCCCCAGACTTATACCCGCGGTGACTCAATGGATATTTTCAAATTACACTCTTTAGAATCATCGCCTGTGGTTTTTGATGCGAATCTACAATTTGTTCTCGGATGTAAGAAGCAACCAGTTCGACAGTCGTTCCGACCATCTCCATCTCATGCCGATCCTCAGACGGCTTCTAATTATTTGACAGAAAAAATTCAGAATTTTTTGAGGCGCACAGATCATGTTAATGAAGAATGGACAGCTCTTGGACGAAAATCTAGAAATGGTGTTGCATCGAGATCATCGTCGGTTGCTTCGAGTAGATTTGATGATCCATACGACACGATCAGTTTGATTGAGAAGCAAAGGGAACGAAGTGCCGAACCGGGCAACTATGTTGGTCGTTCTCGCAGTGCTACGAATATTATGATTAAAGGCATCCAGTTAGCAAGAACTCTTCCGCGGACGACTATATCTAGAAGTAATTCGATTGCAAGAGATTTCACTGATGACGATCGTACCATTCAGGAGGAGGACGACAACGACTTGGATGAGGTGATTTCTCTCTATTTGTTTTTTTGTATCTATTTCTAAACGTTCACTGTAGGTTTACTTATTTGTGAATAAGATGATGATAACTTCTAGGAAATTCTAATCCGTTTCTGACATTAATTTAAGAAAATATCATTAAAACAGAAATGCCTTGTGTCGAGTTAAGTACGAATTTATTCCATAGGCAGGGCATCAATCAGTGTACGCCATGGCCTTAATAACACATTCTTCTCTTCTGAGGGACTATTTCGCTCACAATTTGTAGGTTAGATAAACGTGAATATCTCAGCACAGATTCAGCAGTCGTTGCCGATGTTCACTATTTAAAATGTCATTTTTGAATTTTTCATAATAAAAAAATAAAAGGGTTTAAGTATGTCCGCTAACACACCAAAAGTACTGGGTTCGAATCCTAGGTCATACTTCGAAATACAGACATAAAAGTTCCTGAACTCACCATCTTTTCGACAAGCAATAGCAAAGCTGTTCAACTGAAATGTTCTGCTTATGGAAAACATCTAGGTCCAATGGTTGAATTTCTTTTTTGTGATAGAACTTTCCATAGCAAGTCTGGCATCTATAGGCAAATGACTTTTTTCTTTTTTTTTTAATACTAGGACCTCAAAAACGCTTGCTAATAACGAACATTTATTTCGGAAATGAGCATTCGGTATTTCAAACAGTGCTTCTCCCATTTTATGGTGCGCATTATCGACCGCTTGACCAGCCTGTACATCATTGTGCGCAACGAACAAAATGTAGCTAACATTAAGCGGTAATGTGACCGAACATCTAAATTTGGCAATGCGTTCTCAGCACCTTGGTCTCTGCCCGTCCACTGCGTAAAACATTATCTGGTCCAACACTCCTATAATATCCGTTTGGTGACGAAATTAAAGATGCAAGTTCATAGAACGTGTTCGTTTCTTCGGTGATTGGGCTCTGTATAAGCTGCAAGCCGATCCACATATTTTTAGTTCAGGGCGGGTCTAATTTCTTCTTCGTTTTCTTGGCTAAATAAACAAAATTGTTGCATTTGGAGTGAGCAGCATTCTAGGTAGTTCTTGAAACCCAATAACATGAAGGAAAATACGCAGTTGGTGTGCTTTATATCCTGTCCGCATCATTGGTCCTTATTTTTTCCAAAATGGGACCGAATCTTACTGTACGTACGTATGATGAATGGAGCTGTGTTCAATTAACATTATTTTTCAAAATATGGGCGACATTAATCCGGGCGAGAGATGATCTTTACAGGATGGCGCTTTATGCAAAAAGCAACTCAAACTATACAGTTTTTTAATTCACAAATTGTCAAGAAGGTGTTATGGCGAAATGGGCCCGTCATGCGACTCGACACCTCTCGGCTATATGTTTTCTTTCTCGTGGCAGATCCAGAGCCGTATCGGCTTGTTGTCCACTGTGAGCAATCACGGCACCCCTCGGGTCGACAGCTTCCTCATGTTTAACTTATCATGCAAAATATTGATTGCCGTTCCCAACAATACGCCTACGGTCTCTGGAAAGTAGTCTTAAGGGGGGCATGGACTGAAAAGTATGCCAGCGTGGAGAAAATCTTTTCAGAAAAGTGAGTATATACTAATTGGAACAGCGGATATATGTAGTGTAAGCGGTCACTTGACACAATCTCTAAGCGCTGCACTCGCTGCGAAGTGCCCAACAAGCAGATGGGTCTTGTCCAAAGAGCTGACAGCTGGAATGTCATTGTAAATGAACATTGGGAAGAAGGATGAGACAGATATTTTCGACGAACGACCAAAAATTCCTACTACCCTTGGGTCACTATAAATTGATAAAAATAAGCTGTTGAATCCGCTCCGCTAGTGCAACTTTCACTTTATTTTTGCGGATATTCTAAACTTAGGCATCTCCAAATTTGGTTCAAGATCAGCGTAAATTATTTTATCGTGGCCATTTTTTCTCCCTTAAGCCTCGGCTTCATTAAAGACCACAAATTTTCTATTGGATTCGCATGAGGGCTTTGGGACGGCCAATCTAACATCTTTATAAAATTTTCCTCTTTCCAATGCGTGGAGAGGCGACTCCGATGTTTTGGATCGCTATCATCTTGCTTTTATCGTGGCCACTTTTTCTCCCTTTAGCCTCGGCTTCATTAAAGCCCACCTAACATCTTTATAAAATTTTCCTCTTTCCAGCGCATGCAGACGCGACCACGATGTTTTGGATCGCTATCATCTTGCACAATCCAGTCGTAATTGTTTGGTCCATACAGAGATTCGGCAGACTTAAGTAAATCCTTCAGAACTAATTTTACCATGGATTGTGCATCGAGGTTTGGTGTGAATACTACTAACTTTCCGAATGCTTTGGCCGAGAAGCGTCCATAAACATGAATTTTTGATAGATGTTTTACGGTGCGTTGCAGAAACTTTTCATCTTTTTATGTCCAGGCTTTCAGTAATTATAAACAAAAAAAAAGACTCAAATATAAATTTGACGTTGCTCCAATCCGGGTCTAAATTCTGTCCAACTTAGCTTTGGGTCAGTAGCGGTTTAGGTTTGGTACCCCTGTTTTTGATGTCAGATTCTGTCAAACAGCGTCGTATTGTGTTGATGGACACTTTCATCCTTTTTGTGGACAATTTTTCTTTTGCGTTCCTCAGACAAATTGTGGGGTTTTCCCAAATTTACACGAAAGCGCGTTACTTGTAATTAAATCACGTTTTGTAAGTCCCGCTAACATTCGTAATATTTTTAGTTTCGTCGGTGGTTTCTTCTTCATGCTTTTCGTATATCGTCCAACATGGATGAACGGCTGTGATCTTACGATCTTAAGGTCGCCGAAATAAAATCTCTGCGAACTCTATTGAAAGCTTTTTCCAAGTCAATGGAGGCGATATGCAGATTTTTCCATCATTATTCGTAAACTTTGAATCGAGTCGAATATTGACCTGCCTCTCACGAATTGACTACCTTGGAGCTTAATATTATTGCGTTTTCGACCATCTAGAACGCTATCGCATATTTTCGTGCTATGCGACATTGGTTTCACCGATGATAGTTGTTGCAATTTCTCGTGTGGATCGAAAAATCTCACCCTCCACTGTAAGCATTCAATCGCCTCTCATCATTTTATGGAACAACATCTCAAGCTATTTCATTCCAAGACTTGCGATTGTCGCCCATTCTTCGGAGGGTATGTAAACCAGTCGTAAGTAAACCCTCGGTTCTATTGTATAGCTGTTTTTCGTAAAATCTGCGCGGGAATGGTACTGCGCCGAAATTCGTCGTTTAGCGACATGTTATAGTACTGTTTCCATCTATTAGAAATCTTGCTATTCTCCGTTAGCAGGTATCCCTGATCTTCTTCAAAAAATGTCGGCAATTAAAGATTCTACTGCAATCGTAGTGCTCTAGTTTCGACTCTTTTTTGCATCATTCATAGCCAACTCAAGACGCGCTCTATAACGGGTATTTTAACAAGATGTGTAGGATTTGAAAGGCATATTATTTTACAGCTGATGGAAGCAGGGTTGGCATACGAGTATTTTGGAAATTTACTATGGAACGCTACACAGTTGTGTAGTTAAATTTTATTACGAAAATTAACTCTGGGCAACGGAGGGAAAAATTCAAAGAGATGAAGACCCCGAAACGTGTTCGCCCCGGGCGTTCAATGGAAAATATCGAAAATGTCGAAAACAACCCAAACACCTCCAATCGTCAATATTCTCAGGAGCTTGACCTCTCCACAGCCAGGCTGCTCCAAATTTTGACGAAAGATTTGGTTCTACATACGTACAAGGTCAAATTATTGAAAGAATTGAAACCGATCAACCACCAGCAGCGCCGTACGTTCTCGGATTTGGTCTTGGAAAAGATGCATGCTGACACTGATTTTTGCAAGAAAATCGTGTTTTCTGCTAGCCCTATTTCCACATTTCAGCGTCTGGGGCACTAAAAATTCATGAATGATTCAGAAGATGCCCATGCACCTAGAACGAGTAACTATTTGGTGAGGTTTGTGAACCGGAGGCGGAAAGCGGTCAATGGAGCGCACTACCGAGACATGGTAAACAATTTTTTGTCCCCGGGGAGGGAGCTCTAGGATGTACGAATCTACTTCCAACAGGATGGTGCTGCGTGCTATACAAGTCGCGAAACAATCGAGTTATTGTGTGCGAAGCTTCCTGGGTGCGTAATTTCACCTTTTAGAGACACCCATTGGCCGCCAAGATCGTGCGACTTAACACCGGTAGACTTTTTTCCCGCCAAATGGTCCCCGCCAACCATCCGCGAGCAATTCCAAATTTGAAAGCGATCATTGAAGGCGCCATCGCCGAGGTGGAGCCCAAATTATGTGAAACAGTGATTGAAAATTTCGAGAAAAGGATGAGGATCTACAGGGTCTTCCAATAGGGTCTTCCGAACTTTGGCAGTTGTTGAAGCCAAATCACCATGGACGGACATAGCATCCAACAACACGTGCAAATGATAAAATGGTTTTATCAAAATGGTTGTTCTGTTCGGGCAAAGTTCCGCGCGCTTGGCCTATTTTACGGTCGCCATAATCGTCCTACCGATAGGACTATTCGCAGTGTGGTGGATAAATTTGAGTCCACTGGTTCAGAAAACGATAAACCAACACCCGTATGTCAACGAAACGCAAGATCTGCCGAAAACATCGCCGCTGTCCGTGAGAGTGTGCAGGATAATCCGAGGCAGTCGGTTTCGTGTCGCTCAGAAGAACTCGGCCTTTCGCAGACAACAACTTGGTGAATTTTGCGTCGTGACTAGGGCCTGCAGCCGTACGAAATTCAACTGACCCAGGAGCTGAAGGTAAACGACCATAGACAACGACGTATGTTCGCTGAATGGGCTCTGGAGTGGTTGGAAACTGACCCTAATTTTGATCGAAATATGATCTTCAGCTATGAGACCCATTACTGGATGAATGGGTACGTCAACAAACAACAAACAATTGTCGAATTTGGGACGATACCAATCCACATGAGATCCAAGAGCGTCCAATGCATCTCGAAAAAGTCACTGTTTGGTGTGGAATTTGGGCTGGCGGCCTCATTGCTCCATATTTCTTTGAGAACGGCATTGGCTAGGCCATCACCGTCAACGGCGAGCGCTATAGGTCGATGATTACCAACTTCTTTTGGCCTGAATTGGATGATATGGACACCAAAGACATGTGGTTTCAATACGAAGGCGATTTGAGGGCATGGTCATCTCACGTGGAGGTGATGTGAACCGGGCACCAAGATCGTGCAATAGGACCCCGTTAGAGTTTTTCTTGTGGGGTTTTCGGAAGTCGCAGGTCTATGCGAATAAGCCACAAACCACAGCGGCCCTCAAAGCCAACATAACTCATGCAATCGGTCCAGACCCATGCGCCAGAGTCATGGAAAATGGGACATTCCGGATGCGCGCCACCCAGAGAAGCCGCGGCGGACATTTGAACGATGTAATATTCCATACATAATGGCATCGATACGCCTTTCAAACGAATAAAAAATTTCGATGATATCTCACACACACTTTGTTTTATTTGAATTTAAAGATAGGAAGCACTTAATGAAAGACCCTTTACAAGCACCCATGAGGCGCTCATTTGAAAGATATTATATTCTGTGAGTAATCCCCATGTCTCTACTTTATAAAGCAATAAAGGTTTCAGATATATCTCAACAATTGTTAGTTCTATTCAAAAAACAAATCCTACACCTCTTGTTGAAAAGCTTTAAAGTTGGCTTCTGTTCCTTACTGTCATTTTTCATTTTCGTCTCCTGAAACACCGGGCAGTTTTCGCACTTCTCTAACATTTTTCATTGAAGTTGGCCCTATTGCGCGTAGTTCTTCTTCCTCTCGACTTATAGCGTTTTGGAGGGATTATCGTAAAATTAGCGCCCATTATTTTAGTAGTGCTAGTTTATTTTCTCTATTGATGCTGAGAGATTCTCAAACCAACAAAATGCAGTGCTGACTTGCTAGTGATCCGTCCGTCTTATAAATCGAAGGCAATCGAATCATTGTCTTATAAATATTTTCATTCCGGTACTGTAGTTGAGATTCCAGTTCACAGTATAACAGTAAAAATTATTACTTCTATTGCTTACCATCTTATACCACCACCCTATTTGCATGAAAAAGGTTAATTTCGAAAAATCGAACTAAGCAAATGCATAAACCATTGTCACCATCCAAGACAGACTTGCTCCCATTATACCACTTTGGTTCGTGTCAATGGCTTGAATTCGATTTGGATTTAATTTTGTGAAAATTTCCAAATTTTATTTTAATGCAGGAAATTTCCTTCGAAAAAGCAAATATGTTTACATTCCCAATTACTCAAAAATGAATTTTACTTAGAATAAACCTAAACAGCTGCCTCTAATGGGTTTTCCCAGAAACAATCGAGTGTCTGAAGTGCTGGCGCTTTTCTGCGAAAATAAACAAATGTTTTATGTTATTGTACTTTAAATAAATATATAGGCCAAGTAAATCCAATCCACTCGGCTGTTTAGATAGAATTTCAAAATAGTTCTCCTGATTTTGTTCATGAATAATGTTTTAAGACAAAATCATTGCCAAGCACGTATGTATAGCCTTGCCAAAAACTAAGCAAACATCAAAAACACCAATTCCCCTCCAAAAACGAAAAATAAAAAAATTAATTAAATTAGGAATGTGTCATCGATTTAAAAATGTTAATCATGCTCCTCAAGTGACTATCTGTTGTTCCAAAAATAAATAAATATTTTGGTTTTGCCGGCTTAATTAATTTTAAACCAAATCACACCTAAACTAACTCATCTCTGGGGTGAATTTGAAAAAAAAAAAAAACAAACGACTTTTGTGATGTCAAATAAATCTGTCTACGGTTTTTTAAAAATATATATAAATACTTGATTTATCTTTGTTAATTTAAAACAACTAATAATGACTGGAAACGATTCAATTTTCCAACAACCCTCTCCTAAAGAATTCAAATCCAAATTGGTTCAAATACGAGTGAGGTTATTTTGTGTTTTTTACTCTTTAAATCAACATGTGGGCGTTGGAAAATAGAACAGAAAATTGAATATATCTCGAAAAATAGCAAAGAAAATCTGAAAATCTCCAGAATGTATTTTTGATCGGATTTTAATTGCCTGGCATGTGTTTACGTTGCGCAGAGAATCAAGAAGCGATATTGGGTCAATGGTACACTAGTGCGCGTAGAAGTACGAGTAGGTACTAGTGGCATATTTTTGCAGTGCAATGAATGGGGCGGCCTTCAAACGTTTCGCCAAATTTACTCTGAAAGTTAAATAAACTTTTTGAAATTGAAAACACTGAATTGTACTCGTAAGCGTACAGCAGCGCATTTTTAAATGAACTCTCAAATAGTTTTCGGAAATTGCGCAAATGCATGGAAAAATCTCATTAATTGTGTGTTGTGCATTTAATGGGTGAGGTATTATTCACATACTCGTACTCGTACTCGTGCTCCAATATGTAGGACTTTCTAATAAATCAAGCTCCGAGGACAGTTGTGTATTTGTTTTGGGCGATTCTATTTTTCGGAAAATTTTGAATAAATAATTTGTGGGGCGACTACCGAGTGAATTATGAGTAAAATACATTATCAAGGACTATCAGTTGCTTTTGTTTAGTTTTTCTTCAAAATTACGAAGTAAGCATGCAATTTATAGAATTTAGCTTGCGTTCTCCTTAACGGGGGTGTTTTCTGCATTGTTATTTCGGTATTCTTCACTTTGAGCATGAAAATACCTATAGATGCCAGTAGTAAGGCTCTTTAAATAAAACACAAATGGCAAATGAACCAGCTTACGCAGTTGTTAAAGTCTACTTCCGGAATGTCCTTCCAACTCTTCTTCGATTGCATCTATTCAATCGATTCAAGGCGATGTCCCCAGAGCGACTTTTTGAGTTTCGGAAGCAGCCGGAAATTAGACGGCGCTAAATCAGGCAAATAAGGCGATTGCAGAACAGATGTCTCTTGTGTTTTACGTAGGTACCTGCCGTGAAGGCTTAAGCCTACGGTGCGTCTTCGCACAAGATATCAAAACAATGCGTTGATAAGCACCCTTCGGGTAGTACAAGTACTACCACCAGTACCAGATTCGAAGGGTTGAGGTCTATCTAATACCTCCGTCATTCTATAGGTCATGGCACCCGGTTGCAATGCAACTCCACATAGAGCAAACCAGATGGTTCCATAGTAATCCCATGGTTGAGCACAGGTCGTAGCACACTACAACATATGCTAAGCCATGAGATGTCCAAACTCGATTCGGTCTACTCTCCCCGCGATATTGGGTACAAACCTACAGCCACCACGATACACCCACAAAGGGGCCAACTCCTAGGTCAGGCCGGAACCATAGTTCCGGGGGCTCCTGACCTCCCGTGGTACCAGGATATATTTAATTTTGGTGGGGGCGAACGCCCCCATTTATTCCTCTTAATACAAGCTATAACTTAAAATTAAACTTAAACTTAAAACTAAGGTTGGTTGGAGTGGTGAAGGAGAACGGATTTGTGGTAGGAAGTGGTGCGGTGGAAGTCAAAGACGGTAGGGTTTGAGTTGATTTGACGTAGCATACGGGAGATTGGTTCGTTCGCGTCGAGGGGTACGTAGATTGCGAGGGTTAGTGTTGAGGAAAATGGAGTTGTGAAGGGACGCGCATTCAACGTGACCTGAAAGGAGTCGATGAATGAAGAGAAAGTCTGCTGCATCTCTGCGATCTTCAAGGGTGTTTAAGTTGATAAGATTGAGACGGTTTTGATAGGGGGGCAGATTAAAAAGATCGTCCCAGGGCATGCCTCGAAGAGCAAATCGAAGAAAACGGCGCTGAATGCTTTCAATTCTCGAGATATGAACACGATGATATGGGGACCATACTTGACTGGCGTACTCTAGGAGGGGGCGAACAAAGGTAATATAGAGGGACCTGGTCACGTATGGGTTTGTGAATTATTTGGACAAGCGTTTTACAAAACCTAGTGCAGAGTTGGCTTTGAGGATTATCTCATCCATATGTAAACGGAAGTTGAGCTCGCTATCAAACAAAATGCCGAGGTCGCGAAGAGATTGTACGGAGGAGATAGGTCGGTTATGGAGAAGATAGAGTCAGGGAGGAGATTGGTTCCGCTTATGTGAGAAGGTGATGGATTGGCATTTGGCGATGTTAAGTTCCAAAGAATTTTTGAGGCACCAGATCGAAAAACTATCAAGATCTTGTTGAAGGAGGAAAGAGTCATGGGGAGAGGAAATGGTTTTGAAAAATTTGGTATCGTCGGCGTAAAGGGAGACAGACGAGTGTTTGATGATCATATCGAGATCATTTATGGTTAATATAAAAAGAAGGGGACCGAGATGGCAGCCTTGTGGAACACCAGAGGTGGCCAAAATTGGAGCCGAGTGAGCTGACCTAAAACGAACACTGTAAAAACGGTTTTCGAGGTAAGAGGATATCGATTTCAACAGTATGGGTTCAAAGCCGAGGGCAGACAATTTAAAGATAATTAACCGATGAGAGATTTTATCGAAGGCTTTGTTAAAATCGGTTGCAACTACATCGACTTCATTGCCATTCTCTAGGGTAGAGGATACGAATTCAACGAGATTTGTGGTGGTTGACCTACCCTTTAGGAAGCCATGTTGCTAGGGGAAATAAGTGATTTGCATTGGAAGCTTAGAGCTTCATACAATATAGCTTCCGGTCGAGCTTCGCAACCTTGCGGTTACTTCCAGTTGGGCACCTCACTGCCCAGGACTGGCGCCTTTTAAACAAAATTCAACATTCTTAAGTTCCACCCGATAACTGCCTAATACGTCTTCTAGTAAACGTACGGGTTCTTTCGAACCGTACGGTATGAGTGATAATTCAACTGACATCGTAGGCCTCACCATTAAAGGTGATCCCCATAGCCTGCAAGTCCCTAATGTCTGCGTAATTGGGACACTCACATAGGACATGAAGCTAGTCCTCATAGATGGCTCCACATGAGCAGCTCGCAATCCCGCTAAGCCCTCTCTTATGCAAGAATGCATTAAGAGAGCCATGCCCGGTCAACAAAAAGCCCAGGCTGAGGGTAAAATTCCGTTCAGGAAATACTCGCATGGTTAGCACATCCCTTAGGAAGCCGTAAGTAACCCTGCCATTTTCGCTAGCATCCCATCTAGATAGAACACATGCGTGCAGTAAGGTTTTACTCTGCTTCAGGGATAGGCCGTCCATTTCTTACGGAGAAACCCAATCTCGCCCATTTAGAGGAAGACTTTTTCTGATCTTGAAAGCAATACCACGACGTATCGCTTCCAGATCAAGAGGTGGCACTCCTAGCAACACTTGCATTGCCTCTGTGGAGACAGTGTGGCATACAGGTAAACACCCAAGCACGGCGACTCTTTGGCAAGTCAAGATCCGCTTTCGACCATCCAGAGTCATTACCCTGTTGTACCATACCGACAGTCAACAAAAAGGTCAATAGTCACTAGTCAATAGTCAAAATAGTCACGTTCAACCAATCCAGTGTGAGACGGTAACCAGGAGTTGTCTGTCCTTAATTCTAGCCGCTTCCAAACGACGCATAATTCAAACGAATTCATAATGTACCACGCCATGATAATGGCAGAAATCTGTCAACATCAGCTTGATTTTCGGCTTGCTTTGACTTCGTTTTTTCACCAGGATCACCAGGACGTTCATCATCTTCCACGCATTCTCTGAAGAAATCCTTTCCGAAGTTTTGGAGTCGGAAATTCCATTTTTGAAACAAAAATTGGATGCAACTTCTTTGCTGGAATTGTTCACTCTTTTCAAAAATCTGAAAAGGTACTTTTTTATATGAAAGTAAACAAGCGTATTTTATTAACTACTAAATATGCTGACACGAAATTTGACACAGATGTTTGTTAGGGTGCTACCAACCTAAGAAAAAGAAAACTACTCGTTGCATAGTCTCTTGGATCAAGACAACCTAAGTCTTTCAACAACAATTCGAATGTTTACAGTATAACTCCCGGATCTAGTCACGAACATATTTTGGCCAACTGCAAATGAGGCAAACTAGTTACGTTGGAGCTTTCATCTGAAATCTCGAAAGGAAGTGCCTCTCGTGCATATGTATATCCAATACGAGTAGATGTGATCATGCGGGGCTGATTCTTTGATCAGCTGAATTCTTGCGAAACGTACTACCATACTTATGATACTTGCCCTACCAAAAGGAAAATGAATTGGACTATAAACAGCTTCGATCTGTTTAAGGACCAGATGGCATTTTTCCTGTCGGCATCGAAAAGATAGTGACTATACGTTCTTGGTTTCTGAATAGTCTGTGATGTTCATCCCTAAAACACCGTGAAGCTCCCATACCACCTTGTTCAAATAAGCAATGGTTTTTGTTTTGTCATATTGGTACAAGTATGTTTGACATTTTCACCAAATTTTATGTTCACATCATCACATTTGTGAAGGTACAGCGTTGTGTTTACATCGATTTTTTTCTTCTCAATTGCTTCCTAAGCCCAAAGAAGAAGCGCTTAGCAAGAGTGATTTTCACATAAAGTCCCTTACTACCTCAAAGTTGTGGCTGCCGACCGTGACGTTTTGTTCTAGACGTTGTGTATCCCGGCTTGTTGACATCATACAATTTGTTTTTTCATCGTTGACCGCTAAGGATATCTTTTCCGCTTATGCTTCAATAGTCGCAAACGCTTCATTGACAGCTCGTTGTATTCTTACTGGGGTTGAATTCTGAGTTTTGCACAATTCCTTCAAGAACGATGCTGAACAAATAACATAGCAACGCATCGCCTTGTTTAAGTCATTTTCTGACATTGATTTTGGGATCTCCCTTCTTCAGGATCGGACAAACAATAGCAATGTTCCATTCGTCGGGCATACTTTCGTCGACCCAGATTTTGGAATTTGAGTTGATGTATGCTCCATATCCAATCTTCATCTGCTGCTTCCCTGAACAATTAAGTCTAGCAGCTTTGTTAAGCTTGGAAATGACTATCTTGACTTCACCAATGTTGTCTGTCTTCGTTCAGATTGAGTGACATTTAACAGTCTGCAGAAAAAATCTTTCCAGATTCTCAGCACTGACTGTGGATCTACTATAAGGTTTCCTTCTCCATTCTGGCAGATTTCTGTTCGGGCTTTATAGCTTTGGCATGTTCGTTTTATTTTAGCACCTCCAGCAGTGCTCCTCGTGGTCTTTTTTTCTTCTTCTGAGGAGCCTATGTTCTTCTCTTCTTTTCTGCTCGTAGAGCACACGAGCGCTTCTTGTTCTTTTCAGCAGAGCTCTGTGCATCCGCTGTTTTTCCAGTGGTATCTTTGTTGGGGCGAGTTGAAACCCAATACAATAGTCTGATTAATCTTTGGCGGTGATGCCACTGGTTTTTTACTTTCGACGCTGGGGGATCGGACTCCTCGAAAGGTTTAGGGAAACTCGGTCATTTCCTGGCCTTCTCTTGCAATTGTAGCCGTTCACTGGCTTTCGCTGTTACGGATATCCACATCCACATCTTGGCTACAAAAAGATAATGGTCCCAGCCGAAGTTAGCTGCCGCGAACGTTCGGACATCCGAAACACTGGAGGAGAGCCTTGAGCCGATTGCAATTTGATCAATTTAGTTGACGGTTTGTTAATCAGAGGTCAGGCAGGTCCCTTTATGAATGTCACGGTGTAGAAACCATGTGCTGGCTTTGGTAACATTTTGTCCTGCAGCAAAATTAATAAGCCTGTGTTCGTTTCGTGAGGTAATGGTGTAGAGGTTGTACTTCCCTACTGTGTTACCAAAGATGCCCTCCTTGTCCAGCTTGGTATTAGAATCGCCAAGGACGATTTTCACGTCATACTTAGGGCGGGCCCGCGCCCAATTATCAAGGGTATAGCAAATACTGGTCTTATCATAACGGTTTTTAAGAACTTAACGTTGAAGATTGCTACGATTTGGCCAGATACAAGCTGCTGGTCATAGGGATTGTGGAGTAACAGGGCTACGGGTAGTCCACACCAGGAGTTAAAACACGGTACCGTGGGAATCAGGACCCCCCGGTCCGGGCCTGGCTTATTAGAGGTAGGCCCCCTAGAGCTAGCGTCACGGTGGCTGTGGTTTGAAACGTAGAACGAGTATGTTTCACCCGATGTAGAGTTGCAACCAGTACTGGGTGCTGTGATCATAAGAACAGCAAGAAGTTAATGGGTAGGCCTCGACTCATACCAAGGGTAGAGCTGTTCCGCTTTTGTATTTCATGCAAGCGATTGCAAGGAGTACCCTTGCTCCCCTGAATGTGTGGGCATTCAGTGAAATTAAGTTCTCACAATACAGGAATTCGCTTTAAACACAAGAGACGTTCATATTGTACTTATGGCATTGCTCGGAGGCTTCGTCGCGGAGCTAGTAGAAGCAGTCTTTGGTAAGGTCATCCTTCTCTTCTATCGGGGCGTGGGGGTTTATGTAGTTTATGTTAGCGAGGCATCAAGTCTACCTCTTACGGCGAATCCATATTCAAATAAGTGCTGCGACTGCTGTTCTTATGGCGGCGCTTGTTTTCATTAGCTTTTTGTCGGACCCATTCGATCGCACTTCTTTTTTTTTTTTGTTTTTATTATTATTATTCATTTCATATTACAAATTTTTATCTTAAGTTTAACAATTTCATAATGATTTATAATATGGTGAATAAATGAATATAGTCGTCGTTATATAATTTGATGAACAATTGTTCCAAATTAGTGTTACAATACAATAAGCCTTAGGATGTGGGGTAACAATCGGATATTTTTTTTGTTTTTAATGCAAAATAGGTCAAAGCAAGAATTCAAGAATAATAAGCTTTTCTTTTCTTGTAAAGAGAAATTTCAATTTAATACATACATTTTGTGTAACTTTAAAGCAGCAATTCAATGTTGGCCATATCAATAGTAAATAACCACTTTTTAACTTTTTTTATGTAACCATTATAATTAATTGTTATTCGGATGGAGTGTGGAAGTTTATTAAAATAGCTTTTTGGCGGTAAATGTGAAACTATTTGAGAAGTGTGTTGTACGTGAAATTGGCGTATTAACTAAAGCCATGCTGTTTACTCGTAAGTTGTAAATCTGATTGTGTCTGCTTGGAATGTTACCACTTTGCTTAAAAAATTCTTTTAGTATTTTAAAGATGTACAAATGCCTGAATGGTAAAGTGCCAAGCCTTTTGAATAAGGGCCAACTATGAGTATTACGATTTGCACTGTAGAGTAAGCGAGCTAAATATTTCTGTGCAGTTAAAACCGGTTTAATTGTGCTGAAGTAAGTTCCACCTCAACTACTGATTCCGTATTGTAACTTAGAGTGTGCAAGACCATAGTAGACCTTACATAGAACTGTTTTGGAGCAGTAAGGTTTAATGAGATAAAGCTTACGAGCAACTAGATTCATGTGGGATTTTAATGTCTGAAGCCAATTTTAAAGCACTTTTCAGAGCACGAGTTGTTACCTTTGTAATTTTGAGTACCACAAGTATTCACTGGTAGCCCGTATTTCTTGCAGTCAGATGCATGAAAGTACAGATTAAGGTCAAATAAGTAATTGCCAGATAGTTTAAAATGAACTAATTTTGTTTTTTCACTTACTATTAGTTTATGAATAGCAAACCACAGTCTCAATTTTTCTAAGTCCTCCCCAATCTTAGCAACGTATTCAAAAACGTTTTCAAAATTATATATGAAGGTAATAACATCAGCGTATGCCGTAGCTAACCCATTTAATCGTTGTTTAAAAATCGAATTTATATAGATCAAAAATAGAAGAGGTCCAAGCACCGAACCCTGTGGGACACCATTTTTTTTAGAACACGTGGCTTACTGAAAATGTCGTTTAATTTAACACTTTGCACTCTGCCTTTTAGGTATGTTTTGAACCACATATATAATTGATCCTCTGAAAGCAGCATTGTATAGTTTACTAAGCAGTAGCTTGTGATCAACCATGTCAAACGCTTTGGTCATATCTATGAATAATGCCATTGTAGATTGATTTCTATTTAGTCCTTCGTGTAACTGACTACATACTCTAAGAATGGCGTCCTCTGTGGATAAACCAGATCTAAAACCAAACTGGTTAACGGAGAAGAAATCATTAGTTCTAAAAATTTTAACATCCTGACTTTAATCATTTTCTCAAACAGTTTTGCAACAGTTGGTAGAAGAGATATACTCGTAGGTCTGTAGTTGTATACATTTTTTCGATCCCTTTTTTAAATAGTGGAATTACTTTTGCACATTTGAGAGATTTAGGAAAACAACCACATGAAATGCTTAGGTTAAACAAATAAATCATCACATCAACTACTTGCCAAGCAATGTTTTTTTTTAACAAGATGTTTGTTATACCATCACTTGTGCATGAGACCTTATTTTTTAATGACATTATGAGTTTCGAGAGTTCAAAACCACTAACAGATTATACACAAAACAGGGTGCAGTTACAGGCGCAGTGGGATATCAAAACAGGCTTTAGTTTTTCAAAGACTTCAGTAAAATGTTCGTTAAATATATTTGAGATGCTTACAGGGTCAGATACTTGGATCTCATCAACCTTTAATTCATTTATTTGAATGTGCTTTGAATCTGCTCCCGAGAATATTATCCACAACTCTCCATTCATCTCTACTATTACCGTTTGCTCTTGTAAACATATCTAAGTAATACTTATTTCTTGTAGTTTGAACATTCTTATGTATTTTTTTACACAATTTCTTATAGTACAAATTTAATCTTCTATTGTGAGGATGCTTCCTGACCCTGACTGCGTAGTATTTCTTCTGCAATATTTGTCTAAAGAGTGCATTTGTCATCCATGGCTTTATGTGTCTTTTTCTATTACAAATATATAAAGATTCACTAGTGCAGTATTTCAAGGGCTTTTGCAAGATTGTAAAAAAAATTTCAAAGGCCATTGTGAGATCCAATTCAGAATAGACAGATTCCCAAAATTCGTAAGTAAGTCTTTCTTTCAGCGCACTACGAGTATAGTCGATTTGTTTACCTCGTTTTTTGTGATTACGATTGACTCTTTCATCAACCATTTGGATTCTTAAACTAATCATATGATGATCTGTAACTTTAAAGTCAAAAGCTGAGCCACAATGAAGAAAAGTTACTTCTAACACTACGAATATTTTAATGATGACAGAAATCATAAGGAACATCGGGATATTCACATGCAATTGGAAATGATGTCGGTTATATTTGTTTCTGCTTTACAACAGTCGAGGATTCCGCTGATTGTTCGGCTGCACGCTGTCTGTTAAGGGTTCAAACGTTCCACATGCAGTATCGAAGATTGTTGTCCTTTAATCGCTTGCCAGGTTCGTCAGCAGTTTTTGTATCCTCTCCGTATAGAGTTGTAAGGTGTATGATAGCGTAGGCCAGTATTATGCTACTGATCGAGCACTCACTTCCATTTCAGCCTGCATGAGTAAGGATCTATGCAAGCAAGCATTACGCTATGAACTTGATTATTGCGCTGCTGGCAGTTTCCTATGCTCCATAAGATTAAAACACAGATATCCTCTCTTAGAAGCAACTACAGGCTGCCTGAGGTGGCTGAACTATTCTGTAAATTGATTGTTACTCCCTTTTGTGGTCGCAACCTCTGTCACAGTTGTCTCGTAGATTTCGTCGATGTGCGTATGCTTTATACTCGTAAGTCTGAAATGTGCCCCGGTTAAAGAGATTTATTTATCCGCGGCCTTGCTTACTTCATTGGAAGCGACTTTGTAAGAGTCGCAAGCGTCTTATATCTACGCGTGGGCATATGAAGATGATGTTGTTTTATTTTCTGTCGGATCATGTCTTGCAACCATTTGCTCTAGAAATGGTCAATCATTTTAGTTCTATTCACGAGAAGGAGGAAGCTAACTGGTTTGGCTCATCTAGTATTAAGATGCATCATCATCCGTTTTTCTAACGAAGCTAAGAATTTGGGTGTAACTCTGGATAGTAAACTTCTTTGGACTTAACATTTCGCACCGAAAACTTCCAAGACGCTATCAGCTTTCTATCAAGGCATGGAGCCTGTCATAGAGGAGGATCTAGAAATTTTATCCTATGCGTCGTTAGTTTGATGGTACTCGTACAAACTCTCGCGTAAATACGTTTCTGTCGGTGGAGACTGTCTAAGATATTACTGAATCTTCTCACTGTTTCCAAGTTAGCTGGTGCTTTCACAGAATGAAGTCTGGGGATTGAATAGTCTTGGTTGGGTCCCGGATCACAAGCAACGCTCAGACGAGAGTTTCTCAGGACTGAGGACTGCACTCGCTCGCAGTTCAGACTTCCTTTGATAGCTCGATTTCTCGTTAGCATAATTGCATATGTCACTGCTCTTTAGAATGGCAGCAGACCAAACGAGTGCTTCCCGTCGACTCTAAAAGGTCGGCGACTATTCTGCTGTCCCTCAGTAGGAAAAATTACAGACTATTTTTCAACGTCTTAACGAAGCACTTTGGTTTTGATAAGCACCGACGTGTGCTAGACATAAGTGCACACAATCTTGCGACATTTGCTGTGAAAGTTATGATAACACGGTCGTGTTCGGCCTTCACTCTTTACCTTCTTTGCTGGCTTTCTTTTTCCGCTTTACACTAGCTTATCGGCGTTTGCGTTAGGAGTCGCCCTCTTCTCGTTTTCAAAGTGTAAAGCAGTGACTTGATCTACAAGCACTTTTGATATGCATTGCTTTGCGAAGGCAAACAGTTTCTTTTCTTTTCACATCTTCTCAACGGAGATGGTACCTAATAACGTCGGCTGCATGCCTTTTAGTTCAACTGTTAGGTTTTTGTTCATGCCATATTGATCCCATGACTAAGCTGGGAAAAATGGTCCACCTAGGAGAGTGTCTATATCTAGGAAAGGGATTTTATTCCTCGCCTGGTTAGTTTACCCCCATATTTTTCCTTTGTTTCTAAATTAAATATAGTTCACACCACCACTGTAGCATGATTGAATAGCACATTATTTTTGGAAACTTAAACCACTACGGTAGCACTGCGTCGAAGTGGGTTGTCCCTGAGGGCTATTTAAGGCAACTGATCCCGAAAAATGTACCACCTTGATCAAAAAGTTGCCGGGATAACCACCGTGTGGCGCTCCCATTGTTCCGATTTGAGTTCTGTTTTTTTTTTGTTAAGTTGGTACATCTGTTGTTGACATTCTCTCTAAATCTTAGCGTCATAGCTTGACATTTGCAAAAGTTACATAGCCAAGAGTACATCTAACTCTGTGTGTGTTGGCGATTTTTTACCATTTTAGAAATGGATTTAAATGGTGCGCGTACGTTGGAAATGTTGGAAAAGTGTTTCGGCAACGATTCTCTAAAGAAAACGGTCGTTTACCAGTGGCACGAGCGGTTCAAAAGTGGTCGTGAGTCAATCGAAGATGATGAACGCAGTGGCAGACCATCGACATCGAAAAGCGACGAAAACATTGATGGAGTCAAAGAAATGTTGGTCAATAACTGAAAATTAACTATCAGAGAGATAGCGGAGGACTTGAACATTGCCTATGGATCCGTCCAAGACATTTTGGTTAATGATTTGGGTTTCCGTCGTGTAGCAGCAAAGTTGGTGCCAAAAGACCTCAATTTCATGCAAAAGAGAGACCGTGTTGACCATCATTATTCGTAATTTTTTGACGAAAAATGCAACAAATACCATCCAACAGCCACCGAATTCACCTGATTTGGCTTCCTGTGACTTGTTTCTGTTCAATCGAGTTAAAAAACCACTACGGGGAACGCGTTTCAGAGAGGAAGTAATGAAAAAAATCACAGGAAGCACTGAGGGACATACCGAAAACCGAATATAAAAAATGTTTCGAGGATTGGATCAAGCGCTGGCATAAGTGTGCTGCAGTCGATGGGGATTACTTTGAAGGGGACAATATAGATTTAGATGAATAAACTTGTATTTGTAATTTTCTGAATAAATTTCGGGAACTTTTTGAACAAGGTGGTATGTCTCCCAATAAGTTTAAGGTGCTTGACCGCCTGAGTTCTTGAAAGTGATCAGATAGTGTGACAGAAGACTCTCAATGTAAAGATCTTAATAGGGATAGATTAACTGATGTAGGATTTCCACCAATTTGCAAGTTACGTTGGATAGTGTACCTTTCCCACAATCCCATATAAGTATCATATGTAAACGTGTGCAAATAAATCCAACTTTCTTTTTATTCTATTTTAGCGAATGCATGTAGAATCACCACAAGTTAAGCTCTCTTTACACCTCCCACTCAATAAACGTGAAGGTCATGATCTCTCAATCATAGAAAATCGTGCCATGGAAGGGCATTAATTGACATGTCAGCCAACATGTCGACATATTCTTAACATCTACCCACAAACATGAGCTTTTCAATCCAGACTGATAAATTAGCATTCGTATTCCCACTATGACTGGCAGAAACCTCCTCAATGATATTGATTGAAAAATGCCAAACACCTTTCGCAATTCTGTTCACTTGTTGTGATACAGAATTCACATTCCCTTACCACATACGAGTAGTAGCCCGTACTTGCACTTCCTACATATCAGTGTAGTTATAGTGATTTGTTTTAAATGTATTTGTAACTACGATGCGATGAACTATCAACATATACTCGTACCTACTGTTTCAACCGCAATGCAGCACTTTCAGTGCATTGTGACATCTTCAGACTGATTTGTCGCTTTCAACAACACTTCGGGTAATCGTATAATATACATTTGTTCCTCCTCGAGACGTTCTATACAAATTGTCGAAACCATTAAATAAAAATAGAAGAAAATAACACAATCTAAACAAAAGAGAAAAAAAAAAGAACAAGTTCAAGTGCAATGATGACAACAATATCATTATTACCTCCGTTCCGAGAAGACCATCATCGTTGTACTTTCCTCTCACTTGTTTATCATAACTAAAAGAAACGATATAGTGAAACAAACGGGCAACAGAAAAACCCCATTTAAAATTGTCTTAGAGATACATACTCGTATCTACCTGTGATACCTTTCCAAGTTAGTTAATGTTTCCCTAATGGAACGCGTTGTTGTTCCAATGTATCCGTTCAAAACATGTTGTAATTCGAATTTTTTCATTTGTTTATGTAGGTACATATACGAGTATACACATACGAGCATATATATTTTCTCACCGGAAACTGCTCTAGAATTTTTAATTACGTGTAGAAATCCAATACAAATCTCATGAATATGTTTGTATCTTTTGTATTTTCCAGCTATCCGAGATGACAGTCGACTTAGCCGAAGAACGTTCTGGCTCGCATATGGCTAGTGAACGACTTGAAGCTGAAACTGCCGAACGTTTGAAGCTGGAGAAGGAACTGCTCGAACAACAAACAAAGGTAAAGAACCTTCAGGAGACTTCTGAAAAACTGGAGATGGAATTGATTTGTGCTAAATCCGAACTCAATGGCATCTCTGAGGATGATGATCCTGACAATGAAGACAGTGGAGGTGTCTATCGATTAAAGTATGAGCGAGTGGCTAGAGAATTGGAATTTACTAAGCGACGTCTTCAATCACAACATGAACACGATTTGGAGCAATTGGTTGGACTGAAAAAGCAGTTGGAAAAGAAGGTGAGTGAGATTTAAAGCATAGTTTAAGTAGGAATTTATAGGGTTTTTGTATTCATAACAAACACATACGAGTACATATCTAATAATCAGAGCACGTGCACTTCATAACACATTCTGATACGGGCAGAACAATTCGCTGCTACTTTTGTTCCTATCTAGAAAAGATAGAACTTGATCGCATTTTTATAAGTGGAGCCTGGTATTAGTACACTTATGTATATTTAGTTGCGAAAAACTTCATTGCATTACGTGACTAAATTTCATATTGAATTTCAATCGAATGTGACATTGACTTTTAGAAAAGTAAAAGGTCTTGTGAAGGTCATTAAATGATTTTGGAATTCTTCAATCTGTTACTGAACCTTTGATGTAGCCAAAAAACTGTGTATTTTCGACAAGTATCTGTTACATTGAACTATTTCAAACCCATAGAATGATGTGGATCAACTCGTGTTTACTTTTGTTTAAATCATTACCATTGGCTGGCGAAGAATTATTTTTTTCTGTTTTTCGGTGCAGCATATAAATCTGAACCCGGACCTCTAGTGAAATCCATTCGATGTTGCACTTTCTAAGTAATCTCATCTCATTTCATGAATTTGAGTTCGTGCACAATTATTTACTTTCTTGTGAAACACTCTGGAGGGAGCCAAAGTCGCCCTTGATAGATCTCCATTCGGTCCACTTAGGGGCAGAGCCTGATATCTGCCGTAGACCTTACTCATCGTCTGGCATTCGATTTTATTTTTATATATTGATCCGGTACGCCCGAAGATGTCCAGCGCAGATTCCTACATCTGCCAAAAAATTCTGACTGACTCAATCTCCTCGGTCTATTTTCTGTCGTATGCTATGTGCATAGATGAACTAACTTAGATGGCAAACTCTACTAATGCTTTTGCAAACATTTAACCATCGCTCAGACACTCTGTAAGTAAATTACCAACACTAGAATGAGAGCGATTTGCACGTAAAGTTCACTATGCGTGTGTAATGTGGATGACATTTTTTGAGTAAAATGGGTGAGAAATTGACATTGATGACAATTCACACGTATTCACAGATCAGCGGGTTTTTGGTTTTCCAATATCTGGAAATTTCCCATCTATATTAGTACATCTATGGCTACGTGAAGCTACTAGAATACACCACACATTCGATTTCTATTGCAACAGAAGTATTCTCCGGAAGGTCCTTATTTATAGTCCGTTTCAAATCACCATACAATTGGAAAGCTGTGCAAAGAGAGCCTTGAAGCGCATGCTACTCATCTGCTCACTGGAAAATGATATTACTGAACTTTCTCCACTTCCTTTCATATTTAACCCATTTGCATCATAAGCGCATATATCTTCTTTTCATTCTTTCTTCTTTTCAACACAATAATTGTGAAGAGAGTGCTTTCCATAAAATCGCCATTGCCAACTCCACTGAAAAAATATATAATGGACACGCCTTCTAGCTAGGTCCATACATTCTCTCTACACTCTGGTTTCGCATCTGTCAATACCAGCTTCTTATCTTTTCCACTATACATTATCCAATGCCATTCAAGCAGATAATCAGTACGACTCAGTGCAATCAACATAAAAGTATGGTTATGCTGGAATTTTGCTTGGATCACTTCCAGGATTACTGGAAAAGAGGGCACGTGCGCAAGAAATTGCACGGTGATTTGAAACGGACTATTACAATCGCCTTTCGCTGAACTTCCCTGTCATTTAGTTTTGAATCCTATCTAGCAGGTGTAGACAGAAAAGATGATCACCTGAACAGATGATGTGGGCATTGTACTCCAATTTTGGGCGAATAACTGTTTTATATTGTATTTAGGTTTCAACGATGCAAATACCGTTCATGGATAAAAGGGCTTTTTTGTAAACGAGGCCTACAAAAACCGGATTAGAAAGAGTGTCGGAGACAGAAAGAAGCCCTGAGGCACATTAGCATTTTTTTCCGAACACCAATCTCGAAACTGTCAAATAAACTTGAACTGAACGTTCTAACGAACTAATGTCAAACTGCAACTATAATATCTTGCTTTCGTCAAATTGATGTACACTTTGGTTCCCCTTTTCGGTGAGACCTGGCATCAAATCACCAATGGACCTGTAGCTACGAAAACCGTACTGCAATGACTTGAAAGTTTTTCGTGTTCTGACATGTTCTGAGAAAGAAGAATATTAATTTTTTTAGAGACGTGTTCGACAGATGCTGTTTTCAATGTACTTGGAAAAAGTAATAGGGAGAAGTATTGCTTTAAAGTGGTCTTGCCAGTTTGGAAACACATCTCTTGGGAAGAAGAAGATATACGAGTATACTATTTGGATCAGCGGATTGCGTATATTAAGATCTTTCAGTACTCTTGCTATTATACGAGTGCAAAAGTGAATTCTCCCATTGCATCTTCGACGCGCTCTGGTGTGAGGTAATACACAGGCTGGAAGGGTTACGACGACCACGACTTCTTGTAAACGAACTTTGTGGTGCTGTTGAATTTTTACCTCTTTTTTTTGGAAAACACGGAGATGCATTCTTTGTATGGAGTCAGAAAGCGCATCAAGCTCTTTAAAAGTCGAATTGCTGTTCAATTGTGGGCTCCTGTTTGTTACATTCGCTCTAAATTTCCGAATCAACACTGGATCTACACGCAATGCGAAGGGAAGTTGTGAAGTAAAAACTAATTGACCGAATCAAATTATTGTAGGTGCTATACCCTATCAACAATAAGAAACAGTGTACGAACTCAATCCGCACTATCGGCCGTTTGTTACATACACTCATACACGATTCGATATCATAGAACAGAATGAGTGACTGAGGGGAGAAAATCTGAGACGCGGCGATGATATTGATTGTAAGAGCATTTCCATTGCCAAGAGGAACTTAGGTATCTCCGGATTATCTGCTACAGCACATGAATAAAGAAAGAAAATGACATGGTGCACCACAACGGGACCAATTTGTTCGAAATCGTAAATTCAAATCCTATCGTCTGCATTTCAATTCAGTACAAAAGTGTTAGATATTGTCCAGGATAGAGCAATCTGTTGCATTTTAAACCATCTTCGAATGGGAGCTTTTAACCTTCATCTCATCCTCAAAAAAAAAAATACGTTCTCTACCCTCGTGTGTAGATTTCTACACATACGGGATTTTAATGTTTCTTCTAAATTCTTTTTTAAATTAAACCGAAAAATTGCTTTTATAATTTATTTCTGAAATAACAAGAGAAGGTAGGTAGGTTCAAATTAATTTTTCTTGAATGCATTTTACACGTACATTTCGATTATGTTCATTTGTACATGCAGCTTTTGTGCAAAAACAACAAATCGTCTCATAGACATTATTTTTTTTGGCGGATTTTTCTTCATAGCAAACGTGACATCTTGCTCTGCCTTTAATTTGTGGTGGAACACTTCTTGACCGTTTTGGTGGATTTATTGAAGTTGATGGAGAAACATCCTCTAAAGGTGACGATGGTGAACTTTCTTCCAAAACAGTTGCAAACAATAAAGCAGACGATGCTGATCTTGGCTTCGCACTTCTAGCTTCCATAAGTGGTTTTGCAAGGGATATTCCAAGTTCACGTAGAAAATTCCTTCTTACTGTTGCTTGCCAATTTGAAAATAATTAATGCATTCAAAGCAGAAATGTCAATCATGTTTGCAAATACAGCCATTGGCCATCTGTTAGTTTTTCTTTTACAGCTGTAACAAGTGAACATTTTGTCAACCGTATCCACACCGCCTATATTGAATGAAAAAAAAAGCATTAGAGGGTCTTGAAATTTCAAAAAGTAGTATTTGAGCAAACCTTTTGTTTTATTGTAACAGGCTATAATCGCTGGTAACTTTTTTTCAGTGGATTCGATTTCAATTGAGTTATGCAAAGTACTTTACAACACGGTACACTTATTTTTCCGTCCAATGTACGAAACAAGTGCTGTGTTTTCGGTAAATGCAAAAATAGATTCATACAACGGTCTATTTTTGCATTCAAGAAGCTTTGGTGGGATGCTTCTTTTATTTTTTCTCATCGTGCCAACCATTGTAATGCCCTTTGACAACAATTTTTGCCCAAGCTCATATGAGGAAAAGAAGTTATCCAATGTTATTTTGTGACCTTTCAAGCCATCAACGAGATCCAAAACTACTCGTTCCTTGTCTTTTTTCACTCGACCTGCTCCAATCGCCTTTCCCAAATATGGCTGGATTTTCCAAACATAGCAGGTATAAGAACAAACCAGCAACCAGAATTTTAGTCCGTATTTTACTGGTTTGATGGCATATGTTGACGAAATTTGCATCTTCCACGAAAACCAAGTAATTGCTCGTCAACTGTCACGCATTCATGTGGATTGTAGTAGTCACTCAATAAATTGGACCATTTATCAAATATATCCCCAATCGGTGCAAATTTATCTCTAGATCGTTGCTGTCTTCTGCTAATGACATCATCAAAACGAATAACTCGATTCAAATACTCAAATGTTTGCTTCGACATAATTGCCCTAAACACCGGACGACCGCTAATATCATCAAACAATTCGATTGTAGTTTCGTTTTTCGATCTAAAAGTAAAAAAGTCAAGAATCAGTTGAAATAAGAAAAACTACGACTTACATACCTATAAACACCAGCTAAAATGATAACACCAATATATGCTTGCAACATATTCGAATCGATTTGTTTGAAATACTTACCATATGTTGCTGGTGCCTACGCATTTGAATGCTTCAAAATGGTATTTTCAATTTGTGGTGGGAAGAAAAGCAAAAAAAAGCATCTTTGATGCCATCAACACGAGCTTTGGCATATCTTGTTGTTCCAGGATGAAGAGAAATTATATTTTCATTCCGCAATCTACCACTTTGATGCTGAAATGGCTGTAGTTGCCAAACAATACCATCTTTCGAAACAAGCAGTGAATCCACATTTTCAACTTCAGTAATTGATTCGTTGGTTTCATTTGAGCCATTCACTTGCTCTTCGTCAGAATCGCTATCGTCTGAATATAAGTTATCGTCATCATCAATATTCTCTTCTGGCACAAATTCGTCATCACTGTCTCCAGAAACATCATTGATATCGCCATCGCCTTCATTCAAAAATGCTTCCGTTTCTTCCTCTGTCAGATGTCTTGCTTTTGACATTGTTATCTTTTATTATTTTTATAAATTTCACTAAATATACCAACGATATTCACTTAACGCAAATGACTTTTTATATGGCATGTCCATATGTGTAGAAATCTATACATGATTGTAGACAACGTAATTAGTGCATTATTAACCGCCATAAACATTTTTATTATGGGGAGGTACGTTTTATTTTCGGTAATCAAGGATATAAACAATGTCTGAAAATTCCGGAAGTTTGCAATTAGTGGTTTTTGAGAAATTAAGAAAACAAAAATTTTTTGTGTAGTTTTCTACACAAGGATGAGATGAAGGTTAAACAAAGTTATACAAGCGCGCGTTAATACCTGCAAGGTATGTACTCGTATACAGTCTCTGTTATTTGAACTACGAGAGTAGTCCGACCGAACAAAGAAAACACAAAAAAAAATTTTGAAAAAATTGAAAAAAATTTAGTTCAACACACTTTTCCCAGCGATGGTCAATAGTGAGAATCGTCGAGCTCCTTAAAATAGCCAACAACCGCTGCCTCCACCTCTTTACTGTTGGCAAATCTTTTACCACCGAGCCATTATTTTAAGTTTGGACATAGAAAATAATCCGAGGTGGCTAAATCTGGCGAATAGGGTGCATGAGGAAGCAATTCGAACTCATTGATTTTGGCCATCGCAATGACGGTTGTGTGAACGGCCGTTTTTTCTTGATTTCATCTTTCAAATGCTGCTATAAGTTCGCATAATACATGCCGTTGATTGTTCTTTCTGAAGATAATCAATGGAAACTATCCCATGCGCATCCCAAAAACCTGATGCCATGATCTTGCCTGCAAATAGAACTGTTTTCGCCTTCTTTGGAGCCGATTCTCCCCTTTGACTCCATTAGTTTGACTGTTCCTTAGTCTCGGGTGTAAATTGAGGGACTCATGTTTCATCGACACAAAAACTCGTCTTTGTTGCTGTGAAATGTCGCCAAACACTCGATTGGAACATCCTCTCGACGCTGTTTTTTGTTCCATTGTGAGGAATCGCGGAACCCATCTTACGCACAGCTTTCTCATGTTCAATTTTTCAGTCGACATGCGATGTACAGCGCTTTTTGAAACGCCTACCAGGTCAGCTAGTTCACGTACTTTCAATCGACTGTCTCAAATACCATTTTGTGGATTTTTTCAGCATTTCTGGTGAACTCACCTCATTTGGTCGACCACGATGTTTGTCTTGGCAACTCGTACGGCCTCGCTTAAACTCTGCCACCTAATATTTTATTGTTGTAAACGAAGGAGCAGACTCCTCCAGAATAGAATCCGGATTGATGTTCGTTGGATTGAGACCTTTCAAATGAAAGTATTGTATCACGTACCGATGACCAATTGTTTCCATATTTCGAAATTAATTGAAAGCGTTCACTATTGATGACTGCCGAACAAAATACTAAACAACGTAGCGCCGTCAAACTTCAGATTTAAGCTTTATAAGATTGGTACTATCTATTGTACAATATTCAGTCTTTTTAAACAACAAGCGTCAGATCGAATAGAACTAAAAACTCAAATGCTAAACTCGTTCCTGAATTCTGACTTTCCATGGTCATACTTGTTCAGGTCTGAAGCCCATTTTTGAAAGTTGCTGCAGTTTTAGCTCATTGAGCAGTCAAGCTTTTTATTGTATACCATGAGCTGCGCCCATTACCTATATCTTTCTTCGAGAAGGTCCTTAAATTTATGGCTAAGCAGATAGGTATATATGTAGATACATTCATAAATATCTAACTAATATTGTTAATCTTTCCATCGATTATTCATCAGTTTTGAATGAAAGTATCCCGCGCTTGGCTGCTTCCGCGAAGAATTTACATTCTGAATGCTCGTTGACTGTTTACGTGTTCGTACAGTTCTTCTTCTTTCATTGGGAAATAGCAAACGACGTTCACGAAGACTATGAATCTAAAAATAGAAGAATCGTATCAATCTACACCTACAAACAGGTATCCCAAACCAAATTACTGTTATTTCCCCGACTGCTCTAAATAGGTTGAATTAATTTAGTTTATTCTTTTGTTTGATCCTGCGGCTATAAGTCTCCTGATATGAGTCGCATAGGTCAACAAAGTCACATAGGTCATGGTATGATTATAAGAAATTCATCAATTTGTTGCCTGATTTATTGAAATTATTTCTTAACCAATTTTTACTTTTCATAAACAGCTATCCGATGCATACGAAGAAGTCGAAGAGCAGCGCCAAGTCGTTGGCCAATGGAAGCGCAAAGCACAAAAGATGACAAACGAAATGAACGACCTGCGTATGCTTTTGGAAGAACAAAATGGTCGCAACAATTTGTTAGAGAAAAAGCAAAGAAAATTCGATTCAGAATGTCTTTCCTTGCAGGTTTGTAATTTCGCTTAAAAACAAAATTCATACCAGTAACGGGTTAAGTAAATGCTTTATTTTGTTTTAGGACGCAGCTAGACAAGAGAGACAGTCAAAGGATCGTTTATCACGAGAGAAAGATGTGCTTATTGCAGAGAAATTTACCTTAGAGCAAACTTTAGCGGTAAGTTCTACTTTTCACTAATAAGTTTCTTTAGGTGGCTTAATGAAATGCCTACTGAGAAGATTGTTTGTTGTTACATAGGAACAAAACGGGACCATCAGTTTCTTTTACAAGACCAAGATTAAGATTAAAACTTTCCAAAAACATGAGAAATGCAACAACAAGGATTAAAGTTGATTGCAAGAGCAAGTTCCTACTACAAAACTGTTTTCACTTTTTTTTATAAATATGACATAATATACGAGTATATGACAATTATGTGTGAAACAAAATATCGGCCAAATGCTTGCCACTGCTTCGGTGGCATACCTCTATCCGATGGTCCATATTGTCAATGACTCTGAGACATAATTGAGGTTCAATGTCGTTAATGTGCCGAATTATCTCATCCTTTAGCTCTTGAATTGTTCTTGGCTTATTGACGTACACTTTTTCTTTTTAATATCCCCAAAGAAAGAAGTCCAATGGGGTCAAATCACATGATCGTGGCGGCCAATTAACATCGCCACGACGTGAGATAACACGGCCATTGAATTTCTCGCGCAAAAGAACCATTGTTTCGTTGGCACCATCCTGTTGGAAGCACATATCGTCCAGGTCCATATCCTCAATTTCTGGCCACAAGAAGTCCGTTATCATCTCGCGATAGCGAACACCATTCACGGTAACTGCTTGACCTCATTTTCTAAGAAGTACAGCCCATAAACTGCACCAAACAGTCACTCTTTGTGGATGCATCGGATTTTCAGCAATCACTCGTGGATTCTCATTTGCCCAAATGTGGCAATTCTGCTTGTTAACGAATCCACTGAGGTGAAAGTATGCCTCGTCGCTGAAGAAGGTTTTCTTTGTAAAGTCACCATTCACTTCTGTTTGTTCAACCAACCATTCGGCGTATTGACGACGCTTGAAATGGTCAGTATGCTTCAGCTCTTGAGTCAATTGAACCTTGTAAGCGTGTAAATTCAAATCTTTATTCAAAATTCGCATAGTGATGTTCGTAAGATGTTCAATTGTTGGGCACGACGACGAATCGAGGCTGACACACATCAGTAATGTTTTCCACAGAACGAACTTCCTACAGACCCGGTTTGCTGAAATTTGTGCACAATTCTCCCGATTGTGTGGTCGATTATGCTGACCAAAAAAATCACGAAGTGCATTTTGATTTGAACGCCCGTTTTCGTAAAAGGCTTTAATAATCTAAACGAGCTGCTCAATTGTGTACCTCTAAATGGTTGAATCTGTCAATCACTGAAACAAAGAAATGTCAAATTAAGTTGCACAAAAAACTTGACGTTAAGGTGTGTCTCACAATTAACAACGTGCATTATGGTTGGACCATCCGATATTAGATATATTTTTTACCAATGTTTATAAGTGGAACAGCAAATTCTGATCCTTGTATCCTTGGCATACCTAGAGGTGCCTAGGAATGGCTCAGTGTCGTCATTCTTACCATTGTGTTACTTAGCGACAATTTTGGTCTAATTGCACGTTTTTAGTGTGTGGGATTTTTGAAAAAAATATTTATTTATTCGTCTATATTAGGCGACAGCGTTCGCTTGTGCCAGCGCTTCTTCCAATCCTCGAAACACTTCTCAAACTCCATCTTTGCGATAGCCATTAACTCTTTCAGCGATGCGCCTTTAATGTCACCTATGCTTCTAAAACGACGGCCCTTTAAGGTTCTCTCTCACACCGAGCCATGTCTGGCGAATAAGGAGGGTTAGACATCGTTACAGTATAGTTCTGCATCGTCGTTGACTTCATTTAGTGACTCCTGAGCATCTTCCATTCGCCGCTGTTTTTGTTCAAAATTCAACGATTTTGGAACAAATTTTGCTGCCACGCGTTTCACACCCAAAACATTCGAAAACATTTCATGCCAACATCATCAGCGACTTAACTGATGTGATTCGGCGATCGTTCATAACCATTTCTTTCACCACTTTTTCTACGTTTTCATCGGTTGTTGATGCGCTCGTCATCTTCAATGTCTTCACGACCATCTTGGTAACGCTTATACCACTCGTAAACAATTGTTTTACTCATACCAGACACACCATAGGCCTTTGTTAACATTTCACACACTTTATTAGACTTTATTTCGTTTTTTACGCAAAATTTGATACAAATTCTTTGATCCATTTCTTTTAACAAATGAAAATCGCCGAATTCATAAAAACACGTCTAATCTTAGCGGCTGCCACAAACAAAGTAAACAATGAATACAGCTGAAAATCGCACACAGCCATGTACACCAACATAATAAAAAAAAAATGTTGACAATCGTACTCTCTCTCAGAGATGTAAAAGAATTAAATCTTTTGATTTTAAAAATCAATTGACTTCTTGTCTTTATTATTGTAATTCATGAATTCACCTTGGAACTTTGACTTCAATATTGAAATCATCATTCTTTTTGAAGTCTTTGATTGGATCAATCCTTTTAATTAATCTTTATATTGCAATCAATTGAATGCAAGTCTTTACAATCGCCCTGCATTCTTTGAAGTCAGTTTGAAGTCTTTACCATTCACTTGAAGTCAACCGCATTCAGTCGAATTCTTTGGGACTTCATCAAATTTCGTTGAAGTCTTTGGAACTTTAATAATGTTCTTTAATACTCTTATCACTCGTCTGGTTATTAGTTTCTTCAGTTTAGTGGCGCGAAAGTGTCGAGTTTTCACATTTATGAAAATCTGTGATAGGAAAGTGTAATGGAAACGAGAAGTGATTTTTCATCCGATGATTACGAAACTGATCGTATTCAGATGATAAACCATAAGCTTTATTGCAAACAATATGCAGCCAATTTCGATTGTGGAAGACGAATGTTTTAGAAAGTAAAACTCATAGATGATACATGCTCTTCCATGATTGAAAAATTGAAATTTATAATAGCAAGGCACAAGTATGTTTGCACAACTGCTGATGTATGGTCAACGAAACATCGTAGTTTTTTTGGCTACACATGTCATTGGGTAGATGAAAACTTCAATAGGCAATCAGTTGCTCTTGCTTGTAAGCGATTTTCAGGATCGCATACATACGATCGGATTAATGATATTATCCTTGAAATTCATGCAAAATTCCGATTGAATTGCAATAACGTTGTGGCAACAGTGACTGAAAAGGGTTCGACTTCCTAAAAGCCTTCAAGGAATTTGGAATCGAGACATATACCTAGTTTATATGATAGCTTGAAGCGCATTGACTCAATGTGCATTGCTTCAATACGTTCATATACGAGTAAACACCACTTCAAACCGCATTGAAATTTGGAAGAAAATGAAAGGGAAACAGCTGAGTTAAGAAATGGTGTGTTTGAGAATTCGTTGCCGAAGCATATCAAATGTGCAACACATACATTTAACTTAATTGCTTCCACGGATTGTACGCGTATCTTGCACGAGCATAGTTCGCACTACACTATGTAGGCAATCTAATTCCTGGTATACATAGAACGTTAAATTTTTTTCTGTAAGGTAACAAACCAAAAACATTTCAGCAAATTGTTGCTGTCCGGTTCCAACAAGATGGAACTCCTTGTACGAGCAGTCACAGACATTGTTAAATGCAAAGAGAAAATCCCTTAACTATGCAGGGGGCTGAAAGCTCAGCCATTCTTCGAACCGGAATTTTTATATTTGCAAGACTACGAGTATATAAAAGGTTTTCCAATAGGGACTTGACAACTTTGAATTTAATTTGTGAACGCACTCTTTCAATAATCATCAAACTGTCATTGTCAATTTATTCAGCAACATTTTCATCATGGTAAAGTACACGAACGAGCAACGTCTGCAAATTATAAAAATTTTCTACCGAAATTCGAAGTCGGTGACTGCAACTTTAAGAGCGTTAACTCCAATTTTCGGTCGTAATTCTCGCCCTAGTAGACAGGCAATAACAAGTTTAGTGCAAAAATTTGAGTCTACATATTCGTTGTGTGATGTTGCCGTGTCAGTGAGACAACGTTTTGGTCGAAGTGTCGAAAATATCGCTAGCGTTCAGGCGTCCGTAGCAAACGATCCAAATCAGTCAATTCCACGGCGTTCTCAAGAATTGGGCATCGCTCAGACCACATTATGGCGTATTTTGCGTAAGGATCTTGGTTTACACCCATACAAGATCAAGCTGACTCAAGAATTGAAGCCGATAGACCATTTGAAGCGACGTACGTTCTCTGATTGGGTTCTGGAGAAGATGCGCCAAGATGATGAATTTCATCGCAAAATCATCTTCAGTGACGGAGCTCATTTTTGGCTCAATGGGTTCGTCAATAAGCAAAATATGCGTTATTGGTCGGGTGAAAATCCACTTCATCCACAAAAAATAACTGTTTGGTGCGGTTTGCATGCCGGCGACGTTATTGGGCCATATTTTTTCGTCGACGATAATGATCGTCACGTGACTGTGAATGGTCAACGCTATCGCGCCATGATGACCGATTATTTTTGGCTCGAATTGGAAGATATGGACTTGGACGACATGTGGTCGATTGGAAGCCTCGTTCGTGCGATTTAACGCGGCTTGACTATTTTCTGTGGGGCTACGGTAAGTCATTGGTTTATGCCAACACGCCGAAGACGTTGGAAGAGCTCAGAGCCAACATTGAACGCGAAATAGAGGCCGTTTCCAACGAATCGAGCGCTGCAAACGTGCCCGCGGTGACCATATGAACGAAGTCGAGTTCCATTCATAAATGTTTTGATTGTACTTCAAGCCGATAATAAAGTTTTTGAAATATCTCAAATGGTTTGCCTTTTATTTAAAAAAAAAAAGTTGTCAAGTCCTTATTGGAAAATCCTATATTATCAAAAATTTGAGAAAACAAACCCATTTTGTTTGGTGAGATGCAATTATTAGCACAAAGTTTGAATATAGTTCCTGTGCGAAAAGACTGTGCGTATATCAGAAATGTGTTTTGACGGCGATGGGAATGAAATTTCCACCTCAGCGCTTGTTCTGTATTTTCTTCCTCTAAGGTATAGGTTACAAAACTGGGAGACTTGTTGCATAGAGTAACACAGCATTTGCTTATGGGGTTGAAGGTGGCATTAGCTACGTTCTTAATGGGTAAGCGCTGTCACCTAATATTATCGCATTGGGAAAAGTCCTACATCCATTTTCCATTTTTTTGAAATAGCGTACTATTTCCCAGCACTCGCTCATCATGCAACTTCCCGGCCAGTTAGCACTGACATAATAGAATCTAAGGTCGGGTTCACATACTGCCATACAATTAATTGAATATCTGCCATGTCGGTCAATGCAAACTGATTCATTATTTTATGGTGCGTCGATGTTAATCAAAATACCATCGATTGCACCACACACTTCCGGCATATCACCTTTCTCAAAAAAGTCCTGAATCGTAAGATGTATACTTTCGGGCCAACACACTTGCTTTTGAAATTCAACTTCATTTATTGGTTTTTATTAACACCATGAACGTCACTTATAACATGGTACTGACATCCTGTGCCAAACCAATGCAAGGCTATTAGTAATTTCTGCCTAACGCTTAGCGCTTTGCATTTATTTGTTTCCGAACGTAATTTAGGAGAAAGTCTCTCCGTAAGGTAATCAATAACTTTTATTGGCACACGACATTTTTCGAGGAACAAATTCGACTCTATTTCGAAATTAATTCTTTCTTTATATATTTTTTTATTTCCTTGATTCTCCCTGTCCGATTCAGAATCAAGAAAAAACATTTTCATATAACCTTCCCACTATTATCACTTGATAAACGCTATTGCAAGTATTTAATTCAAACTTGTTGACTTCTAACAAATAGGTCACTGTCAGTCAGAATTTATTAATTTTTCAACAAGTAGAGGATCTCTTCCTCCAACACTTGTTGTTTCCAGTTACAGAAAAAGTAGATTTATCAAATTTCCCACAAGTGTCGCAGCGCTCTCAGATTTGTTGTTACGTGTTACACGAATTTTCAACAATTGTTAAATTTTACTTTTTTAACAAGCACTTGTGTTACAGGTCCTTGGGTTTTTAGAGTATTTTCAAAATTTTAATTCTATTGATGGAAAGTTTATAAAAAAACATTAAAGTGATTAATTAAAGACTTTTAAGATTAAGTTTGATCTTTGTTTTTTGTATAATAAAAAATCTACTGCGGAAAGATCCAATCTACTGCATTTTTTTTAGTGATCTACTGCGATCCTCTTTTTTTTTGAAGCGGCAACGCTGCCACTGACATGTGATTCGAACCGCAAAATAAATATTTGTCTTTACAAGAGCTTAAAAAACCTTTGGAATAGACTGTAGTTTTGCAACGGCCCGATAGTTTTTAACGTTTTGTCTCGATCTTTATTTATTAATTGGAATTGTAAATGAGCTCTTCCAGCAGTCTAAAAAGACCCCCTCCTTCTATGACAAATTAAAAATTATAAAAAATGGTCTTACTAAGCTGGAGCGACATTTCTTAGGGAAAATAGTCAGTATGCCATCGAGTGCTATAGTATTTCTTTTTCAGTAAGAAAAATGCCTTAGTTATTGGTCTGAATAATTGATGTACAGGTGTATCACTAACAGTTTCGACAAAATAATTTGGTTGGAAAATGGAAGCAAACAAATCACATATCTCTTTGGCATACGGAAGTCCGATAGTTTTCCTTTTATCATTTAAGGATTTCCAAAATGCTTTAGAGTTATTTTTAATGCCTATACAAAAATCCTTTCAAGAACTCATACTCCTTCCTCAAACGACAGAACTCACTTCGAAATATTACAATATATGTGTTTTTGATTTTTCATGCACTTTATATATAGCGCGATTTTTAGATCTGAAAGCCGCCTATTGTAGCAAATCCGTTTACTTGAAAACTGGAGTAAGTCCAGAGAAAACTTCTTCGATGTTCTTCATGAATAAGAAATAAGCGGAATGTAAATTTACATTTGACAGCATGACGTCCCAATCAAAAGGCATTAGGAAGTCGCACACAGAATTCTAATCTGCATTTGAAAAACAATATTTCAATTCATTATCTCATTTTATATTCTTTATCGACGCAGTAAATATTAGAAAGAAGGGGATTAAGTGACAAGCAGATATCTTTGTGAAAGACACTGGTGTTCAGAAGTCCAAAATCAGCTTCCGTAACTAATAAAAAAAAAATTAAAACATTATAAGCAATAAATGGAAAAATTTGTATGTTATTGAAGTTGGGATTGTGTGTCAGTAACGGGTGACTAGATAGCAATGATAGTCTTTCCAGTTGTTATGTCTCAGCAGCTGTCAAAGTTCCCAATGACATCCAGCTGTCAAAATATTCAGTAAGGCTTGCCATTTTTTGAGCGTGATCACACTCTTTTGGATCTTAAGCCACCAACCAGACAGATATTGGTGCGAAATTAAGACAACATATGTAGCCGCCGTAGCGGTCAGTATCGAAGAAGACCCAGAAATGTCTTCCGATCAGCTGAATTGGGCATCGCCAGAGAGTCAGCCCTGCTTATTTTGCTGTTGGATTTAGGCCTATGTCCGTATAGGATTGTGCTGACGCAAGAATTGAAGCCGGACGAAAATAGACAACGCTGAGAGTTCACTAATTGGGCGCTGCAAATGTTAGTCGGAGATCTGAATTTTAGGCAAAAAAATCATCTTCTCGGATGAGGCCCAGCGACTATTTCACCAAGCAAAATTGCCGTCATTGGAACGAATACAATCCACAAGTTTTCGGGCAAGCATTAATGCATCCACAAAGATTGACGGTTTGGTGCGGTTTATGACATGGCGGCATTATCGGTATAGAGCTCAGGTATAGAGCGATGTTAACCGACTTTCTGTGGTCAGAGCTCGACAACATCGATATATTCGAGCTGTGGTTCGACGCAACGCTCGACGTTACGAAAGAGAAATCGACTGAACGGCGAGCATTCATCAATTGGCCGCCGCGATCATGCGATTTGACACCACTCGTTTATTTTCTCTGGGGCTACGTCAAGTCCTTAGTCTACGCTAAGAAGCCAACCACTTTGGACGAGCTCGAGGCCAACATTCGACACGCTATTGTCGAAAAAAGGCCGCACATATTGGACCGAGTCATGAAAAATTGGACCGACCGCTTGAAGCACTGCCAATGAAGCCGAGGTCACACGTAACGGCATGAACGTAGCTTCAAAATAAAGCCAGAATCAATTTTATATCTCACAAAGTTGTTTTATTTAAATTGTTTTCCTTATCGTTCTTATCTGGTCACCCTTTATTTAACCATTCATCCTGTAAACATCAAGTTATAAGAAAATATAATTAACTATCTTAGCCAGTGATCTTAATTGTGTTGAGATAATTGATTTCACTAAATCATATCAAAGGTGTGTATCGATTTAAAACTTTTTGAAGTTGTTGGTGGCCAAGTATAAGAGGTGGCTGAAAGACATTTGGCCGTTTTAGAATTTTCCTTTGTACTCCATTGCCAACAGCACGCGGGATTGGTCCCGGGGCCTCATGCGGTCCGGCATCTAGGTACTTACCGCGCCCAACACTGCTTGATTTCAGTAATCCAGTGGGAACTGTACCAATTTATACAATACAGAGAAGTAGGTATTCAGGGTGAACCTAGGTCCCAACTAACAAGCCTCTCCAGTCCGGACTTTAGCTAAATGCCTTCAAATGCGAACTCCAAGTCGGTTGAGGTCTCCTTCTACTTGTGCGCACCGGAGCATTGGTGTTCCCTCTACATGTCCTAGCCATCTCGGGCAACTGATGCTCAGTTTTCTAACTAAATAGATAGATGTCGCTGTACATCCCGTATAGTTCGTCGTTGAGTCTTCTCCTCCTCCTTTCGAGTGATTTTTTTCGCGAAACGACTGAGAATATGGATGAAGATCTGCTTTCGATAGAGCCCATGCTTCAGCGCCATAAAATAGGCCCAACGAAACAACGATTGCAAAGAGTGTTTCTTCCTTTTATATTGGCATCGGATGTTGTGTGTCTCTTCATGTTGACTACATATACTTGGTTTTGCCCTCATTTCCCACTAAACCCATTTTGACAGATTCCGTTTCAATACTAGCGAATGCATGATATAACAGCGCGTCACCTTGTCTAAAACCTTTTTTAACAACAAAGGTCTAGACAAAACTGGACATGGCTCTATAAATGCTGTCATATGCGTCCTTAAAATCGATGAAAAGATGGTGTTTGTCGATTTGGACTTCTTGTTTTTTTTTTCCAGAATCTGCCGGAGTGTGAGGATATGGTCCATTGTGGACTTCCTGAAACCGCACTGATAGGGATCAATCAGATTGTTGGCGAAGGGTTTCAGATGTTCACAATATTGCAGATAAGATCTTGTATTCGATGTTGAGGAGAATTGCTCGTATATCTCTATAGTTAGCGTAGGCATACACTCTTCTGATCAGATCTGAGAAATGAGTTGGTGCACGCTCTCCACAAAGTCATTTCCATACCTCGAATTTGAATACCTCGACCGGTAAGCTATCTGGTCCAGCTGATTTGTCGGCTTAGATACTGCTATCCTTCCTTCGTTTTGGTCAGTTGCACGGAGGTTTTGGCTGTCATCGTCTAAGTTGAATGATCTATTCTGCCTGACAGTATTATACGTTTTTTCGTATTCCCAATACCGACTGTGACTCTACTACAAGGTTTCCTTCTTCTTCTTCTGTAAGGGTTTTCTTGCTGTGACAGGTTCTTTTTACATGTTGGTAAAACTTTCGTACGTAGGCTTCTTGTTTAGCTGCATGTGCCTTCCGGCATTCTGCATCCGGTGAAACCCATCACATCAGTTGCGCCGTCTCTGATTTTACGTTGGCAATGTTGCCACTAGTCTTCGGCACTTATTGCTGGCGGCACAGGAGTTGTTGATAGATTTCGGGATACGATTTTCCACGTTATATCTTCTCACAGTAGTTCTTCTTTGTAGTGGTGTTTGGGAAATCCGCATTCGCCCGAGATCCGAGACAATGTTATCTACCCGGAGCGTTCGGGCATCCAGAATACTAGAGGCATGCCTTACGTCTATCGCAAAATTATCAATTTAATTTATCGTTTAATAATCCGAAGACAGTCATGACCCCTTGCGTATATTGAGATGAGGAGACCGTGTGCATGCAATACACCTAAGTTCGTTGCCATACGTGGTGTCGTGTAGGCTATGCTTACCAAAGGTGATCTCCTTTCCTATTCCTTTCCTATTGCTCACATGTCTTGTCGAGGAGCTGGTAGAAACATTCTTTGGTGGCGTCGTCCTTGTCTTCCATAGGGGCATGGGCGCATATTAGGCTTATGTTAGCGAATTTATCGTTGATGTTTTCATATTTTCATAAGAGGCTCACTCACGTGTCGGAAGCTCAACACTTCCTGTTTAAGTCTGCCGAATATGACAAATCCTCATCCGAATAAGCGCTGTTTCTTTTCCCATAGTATATATCATACTATAGTACACTTCTATATCCCAGTTTTTCATCCTCCTTTCGTCCGGCATATCCCTTCGCACTTTCTCGATGGCGGTGATATCGGTCCAAGGCCTCTGCTAATTGTTCAGCTGCACGTGCGCTGTTAAGGGTCCGAGCATTCCACGTGCAAATTCGAAGGTCGATGTCCTTTAAACCTTTATTGCTACTATCTATTTTTCTCCGAGTCCATTAGTTGGTTCGTCACATCTTTTAAATCTTTTCCGTATAGGGTTGTGAGCCCTATGACGGCGTAGGCCAGTATAATGCTACTAGCCCGGCATGCCCTTGCCATTTTAGCCTGTATGAGTTAGGGTTTACTCATTCAGTCACCGAGGACCACCACTGGTAGATAAGGCAAGCACTACGCTATAGTCCGTTTCAAATCACCGTGCAATTTCTTGCGCATGTGCCCTCTTTTCCAGTAATCCTGGAAGTAATGCAGACGAAAGCGTAATCATACTTTGATGTTGATTGCACTGAGTCTCAGCATTGTGGGAAAGATAAGAAGCCGGTGTTGACAGATGCGAAAGCAGAGTGTAGAGAGAATGCATGGACGTGGTAGGCGTGTCTATTATATATTTTTTTCAGTGGAGTTGGCAATGACGATTATATGGAAAGCACTCTCTTCACAATTATTGTGTTGACAAGAAGAAATAATGAAAAGAAGATATATGCGCTTATGACGCAAATGGGTTAAATATGAAAGGAAGTGGAGAAAGTTCAGCCGTTTCGTAGATATCATTTTTCCAGTGACCAAATGAGTAGCATGCTCTTCCAGTCTCTCTTTGTGCAGCTTTCCAATTGCATGGTGATTTGAAACGGACTATACAAACTTGATTGTTGCGTTGCTGGCCTAATCCGCGTTATAGACTAGTCCTTTTGCTCGTAAAGAGAACTTCTTAGGTTGTTGGTGAAATATCATGAGACCTTCGTATTTTTCTCAGAATGTTGAGTAGAAGAGTTGAAATAGTTGTTCGCATGAACATGTTTTGACATCATTTGCCCAGCCAAGACAGAGAAAAATATGGCAGACTAGATGTCAGATGTTATGTCTGACAGATTTCTGTTTCGTGCAGACGGGCTGCAATGTAAACGTTTTGTAACGATTACACAAGGGAACAGCATTTTTGTTGCATGCAATATTATGACTAATAAAGGGTTCGCCATCTAACGTTTTTTTTTTTCAACTATTGCTTATTTCGTGAATGGTAACACTTAGCTTATGTCTGATTTGACAGATAATTAGTTTTATCCTTCCGGTTAATAATGGAAAATAATTTCATTCAAATGGCTGCCTCGGCCTACACGATCGGTCCAATTTTTAAGCACATTATCGAATGTGTGCAGCTGTATTTCACCAATGGCTTCACGAATATTGTCCTTTAAAGCGTCAATTGTATCTGGCTTGTCGGCGTAACACTTATCTTTTACGGCACCCCACAAATAATAGTCCAACGGTGTCAAATCGCAGCTCCGAGGTGGCCAAACGACATCAGCTCTGCGGCTGATAATGCGATCTTCAAAAACAGGGCGCAAAACATCGAGTGTAGCTTCGGCTGTGTGGCACGTAGCGCCGTTGCCAATATCCTCCTCTTCAATTTTTGTGAACAAAAATTCGTTCAACATGGTTCGATAACGATCGCCATTGACTGTAACGGCCACTCCTTGCTCATTTTCGAAGAAAAATGGCCCAATTATGCCTCTGGACCAAAATCCGCACCAAACAGTGACTCGTTTTGGGTGTATCGGCTTTTCAATGTATGCGTGCGGGTTTTCTGTGCCCCAAATACGACAATTTTGCTTGTTTACATAAACGCCAAGATCAAAATGAGCTTCACCTGAAAAGATGATTTTTTGGCAAAATCGGCATCTTCTCTAAGTCGATTGCAGGCCCACTTAGCGAAGCGAAAACGCATTGGATGGTCAGTTGGCTTCAACTCCTGAACCAATTGGACTTTGTATGGCGTCATACCAAGGTCTTTATGCAAAATTCGTCTCAATGATGTCTCCGAAATGTTCAATTGTTGAGAACGACGGTGAATTGATGTTGATGGCGCTTCACGCACACTTTCTGCCACAGCAGCAATATTCTCGGGTGTACGCACTGTTTTTGGCTTTTCACGCTTTGGTTTAACGATGAGGATGCCAGTTTCTTTCACTTTTTTCACAAGATAACGAACTTACGGAATTGACGGTGCTTCTCTTCTTCCAAAATCCGTACGCAATTTCAGGGGTGCTGATTTTAGATCTAAAGTCAGATTTTTTGTATCAGCTTTAGTTTTTGAATTTTAATTAAAAAATATTTAAAAAAACAACTACTACATATAAAAAAAATTTCTGTTGGGCTGTTTTTAATGCTCCAGCAGTAGTCCGCCATCATGTGGGCATTCCAGTGACCCTGGTACCGCTCCTCCATAGTTCGGATATCTTGATCAAGATTTTCAAGGAAACGGTCTAAATGGCTGTGGAGAAAGTGCACTTTGATGCTCATATTACAACCAAGCTGCTTGAAGTGCGACAACATCTCTCCGCATAGCTGTCATCCTTTTTGTTTCCAAGAAATTATTTTACAATCCAAACGAATTCATTCCAGGCTGTTTTTTGATATCAGTTATATGACTATTAAAGTTTTCGTCCTTTATTAACCTTCTTCTCCATCGAAAATTCCGGCTTTCAGTTTCTCTGTACTTAAATTATGGAACTTTTTAGAGATGTATTTAAAACAATCATCATCCTTGTTCAGAGCTTTGACAAACTGTTTCATGAGCCCTAGTTTGATATGCAAAGGTGGCAGTATTATGCGATCCCTAGACACTAGTGGTTCATTTATGACATTCAGTTGTCCCGGAAACATAGTTAGCCTAGAAGGGCAGTCTTTTCTAATCCAGTGCTCAGACTTAGCTCTGCTAAGTATACGGATATTTTGTATAGCCTCCTTGTTGGCGGAGAAGAAAATTCACCATTTTCAGATCCACACATAACAGCCACTTGTATTCATTGTACTTGATTCTACTCATAACAGAAGCTACTGTAGCATACTCCTCTTTGACTTTAGTTGAATGTGCAATCGGTAACGAACTCAGCTTATTGCCGTTATGGCATGAGTACACATTTAGGCTACGTTTAGAGGAATAAATAAACGCCATTCATTTGGATCATAATTTTGTACTCCCATTGCTGTCAATAAACCAGGAACTGAACAGTAAACAAAGTCATCATCTTCAGAAAAGAATGAAAGCAAGTCTGTCTCTCTCTTACGATAATACGAAATTCTTGTTTCTCGGGTTAAAAGATTTCTTTGCCTTAATCGAGAAGCTAGAATCTTCGGTGCTTTTTTAGAAAGGCCAAGGTCTCTGACTAATGCGCTGAGCTCTTCCTGATTAAATGGCCGGGGCTCAGAAGAAATATCTGGTTTACAGTCAATTGCCGCACTTTCATCACTTGAAGGGTTTTTTCCGTCGTGATCGTCGTGATCATTTTGTGTAGATGAAGATGCTGGTGGTACCGGTAGCGGCGCATCGCCAGAGTGCAGGATTGAATCGAGTAACGGATATCAAGTTAGGGTAAAACCATTTGCACCGTTTTTTTTTTTTGTTAATCCCGTTTATATCAACCACACAAAAATAACAATCATCCTGATGATTCGAAGGTTCCCGCCAGATCATTGGTGTTTGATACTTGAAATGTGGTCTTTTCTTATTCGCCCATAACCTCAAAGACTTGACGCACGTCTTACACACCATATTAGGCACCCAGTACTTGTCACGGGTGTCCAAAAGAAATCCAAAATAATCCAAATACACCTGTTTTGCGAACTCCGACACACTAAGTCTACAATTTTTGAATGTATATTCACCGCAGATGTTACAAAAATAGTTGGGATCCTTCTTGCAGATATTTCTCGACGTGGACATTTCAATTCAATTCAATTTATTCATACATTAATGAACATTAAGATAAAAATCTTTTTTAGTACTTAGTAACTAAATATTGCAATTCAAGTTGACTTACGGCTACTACATTATAATATAATACTTAAAATTAAATGATAAGGATTGATGAAGGATGCACTTTTAAACAGAGAATTATTACGTATGGATCTGATAGAAGATGGTAATGAGTTCCACAACCTAACAGTGTAAATGAAAAATAAAAAGAAAATTCCAATGGTGAGAGATTAGGTTAGTTGTTCTAGAAGATCGAGTGAAATTGAATCTGTTAAATAAATACGGCGGACAGCGTTTATTAATAATTTTGTGTAAAAAAAACACAGTTCCTGGCATCTAGGTATTGTTGCAAGCTGCACCCAAGCAGTTCCCTGGTGTAGAAGGAAATATGTTCGTGCCTACGAATGCCATAGACATACCGCACACAATCGTTAAAAGCGACTTGTAATTTGCGCTGGGACAATGAGTCCAAGCTACTATAGACTACTTCGGCATATGTAACCAGAGGCAGAATTAAGGCAATAACTAGTCTGTGTCGCATCTCAAGTGGAGTAAAAAAAGCGCTAACCCAAAGCTTACGAAGGCATCCGTAGATACGACCTACGACCAAGTTGGTATGATTATAACCCGACAAATCTCTACTAATAACAAATCCAAGGCTAGTAACAGACTCTACGGCTTTAACTTTCGAGTTGTTAAGAAGTACGTCAGGCAGAAGATCTAGGTTAAACGTTTTTTTAGATATTGGAATTACTCGAGTTTTAGTCGGATTCAGTTGTAGTCCATTTGTAACTGACCAAGTATAGACGCGTTGCAAATCATCATTGAGCAGTAGGGTCAGTTCGTTGATCTTGCAAAATGGTTTGGCTAGGTGTAATTGTACATCATCAGCATACATGTGCACAAAAGAATGCTTACATACTGAAGGTAGATCGTTGATAGATGTACAAAATAGAATTGGACCCAATATCGACCCTTGAGGAACGCCTTGCTTGAGTTGCACAAGAGATGAACTACATCAATTGGAGAAAACTCTTTGGCACCATTCGGAGAGAAAACTATCCAGCAACCTTACCGCACGACTACCAAAACCAAAATAGTTTCTTAGCTTCCAACAGTGTCTTGTGGTTGACTTTATCGAAAGTCTTCGAGAAATCTAGCAGACAGAGTAGCGAGACATATTTCTTATCAAAAGATTGTCTAACCTCTTCAAGCAAGTTGACCATTGCTGAAGAACAGCCGTAGTTGGCCCGAAAGCCTGATTGCTTGTCATATAAAAGGTTATTGAGAGTTAAGTACTCTGTGATTTGTTTTGCTATAATTTTCTCTAAGACTTTCGAAAAGCAGGGCAGAATGCTTATTGGCCTAAAATCGGCAGAAGATGCTGGATGAGCTTTCTTAACGATCGGCATAACTCGTGCAATTTTCCACGACTTCGGAAAGGTTGATGTGATTATGCACCAATTAATTACATGGGTCAGAGTCGAAACAATTTGCGGTAGAATGAGTTTGCCATCTTCCCCGATAGAATCAGATTTGACAGCCATTACATATCTGAATACTTCGTCCTCCGTAGCTACCGCAAAATCGTCTAGCCCCGGCCGCAGGTAAATATGGTCCACAGTCTGGTTGAAGTCAAAATCGCACGAGTAGGAATCATCTCCTAGAAAGGCAAGATTCAAATCATTTGGATCGAGAAGGCATTCAGAATTGCTATTACTAGAAGTTATACCATTTTTGTGGAGATTACTCCATAACTTCTTTGACGAGAGGGATGGATCTAACTTAGAAGCGAAATAGTTTTTCTTTGCGTTACGTATAACTGAGGTGGCGATGTTACGTGCCGTTTTGTACAAAGACCAGTTGTAGTGAGTTGGAGAGTGCTTCCATTTACTGTGTAGCTTGTTCCTCTTTTTGATTGAGTTAACCACTTGAGTAGTGAACCAAGGACATGCACGGTTTTGAATTCTGACCGTTTTAGTGGGTACGAATTCATCGAACAGTCTTGCAATCGTTTCTTGAAACACGTTAACTTTATCATTGGGATCAGGTTTGGAATGGCACTGCTCCCAAGGAATAGAGCCATCAGCTATTTGAAGGGTATTTAGATCGATAGCACTGAAATCTTTGTACGAGAAAGTATCAGGTACAACACATCGAGTTAGGTTAATATCATATGTACAAAAAAGAAGATCGTGGTCTGAAACATGAAATCAAATAATTTATCGAACAGCAAAACAAGAGATGGATTAGAAACAATAATTAGGTCAAGAAGGCTAGGATAAGTCGTGTTAATTATTTTCATTCCCACAGAAGAAACTAAGTCACTCAGTCGAAAAGCAAGCGAATCATTTTTCAACAAATTGCTATTGAAATCCCCACAGATGACTTGTGCTGATAGACTGCACAATACTCAGATATTGTGGAGAAAAAGGGCAATGGGGAACAGGTTCTACTATTATTATATGCACACGAAACCAAACATTTAGTATTACAATCACTAACTTGAACAATGTCATATTCAATTTCGCTACCACTGGATTTAGAAATAATTTTGCAATTCAGTTCCGACTTGCAATAAATCGCTACTCCCACTCTAATTGTATTGGTGAGTCGATCGTTTCGAAAAATTTCATAATTGGGAATTTTATAACATACTCGTAAATCATTAATACGAGTATCAGGATTGAACCAGGTTTCACTTACACAAATAACATCGATACATGACTTAGAGAACAGATACTTTAAATAATCTAATTTGCTGTCATTTAAGCTGCGCGCATTTAGATAACATACTCGTACCCTAAGTCCCTCATATTTCCTTGACAACACATTTAGCATAGTGTACGTTGATTCCTCATTTGCACCGCATTGATCCCGGACTTCATTTCCATCCATTTAATAATATTATAAAAATATAATAAGAGTGCAGTTTTAGGGAGAGTGGAAAAATTAGGCAAGGAGTGAGGGGTGAACAAATAGAAGAGCTTAAAATATCTACAAATTAAGATACTAAAAAGTGAACAAACTGTTATACTCGTATATTGATATCAGCGGCAGCTGCAAGCAGGTCATCTGAGCTTCCAATAAGTAAGCTTTTTCCACTCGCCGTCTTCCTTACATAAACATCTCCGTATTTTGTGTGCACAGCAAACAGTTTATTCTTCCGTCGGAGGCCCAAAGCGCTTTTTAAGAGAGAGCGTGTTTGTCTAGTAAGGCTATCATTGAGGTAACAGCTGTTGTTCGCCTCGATACCCAGGTCGTACAGACGAAGTTCTCTGGCATTATGTTTGCGGTAGTTGGCAGCTGACATCAGAACAGCATTTCTCTCGAAAGAGTTGCTGAATTTTATAACGATTGGTGGTGGTGTTGTTGTTTCGTTGCTTCTTTTTTTGTGCGAAAAATGTTCATGAGGAGAGGCGGCTTGCACTCTAATGTATTGTAGAATGTTTGTGTGGGTACAAATGATAGAACTTATTCTTTTCAATACAAATCCCTTTATTCAGTACAGTTACAATGCACTATTTAATTGTTTCTCTCAGTACAATCCAATTTCTCAACCGCTTATACTTTTCTTATCTTTTACTTAAACCACTTAATCACTTCTCCTAATTACACTTCAAATTTCACTTTAGAACTATGTAATTTGCATGCCTTGGGGATGCTGGTATTTATACTCGAATGACATACTTCGAGAACAATCCTCGCCATCCAGCGTCCCATACAATTTCCAATTTGCTAGAAAATTCGATTCCACTCTCCAGTCGAGACTTTGTTATTCCAGTATCGAAATCTTCTGGCCTTCGAGTATCGACATTTTCTGCTCTGTGAATCTAGATGTCGCTGCTCACATTTAAGTGGTTATCACATTGCTCCCTCCCTACAGTTGTTCGTCCCGAACAACTTCGTCATTCAAATGACACATTCTATCCAAATGGACCACTTTAAATTTTCCTCGATCCCCACGCTGGATCCGGTAGACAACGTCATTAATTGTATGGACCTTCCCAGTCCTGTTGCAATTTTGGTGATTTGCCTTTCTTACGCTGAGGATTATACAGCCAAACCAGATCTCCTTCTTTGAAACCGGAAGATTTCGCCTTGATATCGTACCTAGTTTTCATGCGGCTGCTTGCTAGCCTCATCTTTTCTCTGGTGTCTTCATGCAATTTACGAATCCTGCTGCGTAAGTCATTCACGTAGTCGTTCACCTCTTTGGGCTCTGTTGGTGGGGATCCGAATTTTGCTTCACTTGGCAACCGAATTGTTTGACCAAATAAGATCTCGGATGGTGTGTGCCCTGTTGAGCTATGGACCGCGTTTCGGTAGGCCATTAAGAAGAGGGGTATGTGTCGATCCCAATCCCGCTGGCAGTTGCTGACAACCTTAGATAGATGCTCACTCAAGGTCCGATGGAATCGCTCGACCATTCCATCAGATTGAGGGTGTAGTGGCGTTGTCCTTGTCTTTCTTATTCCCAAATATTGGCATATTTCCTGGAAGACTTTTGATTCAAAGTTTCGCCCTTGATCAGAGTGCAGCTCCATTGGGACCCCAAATCTGCTCACCCAGTTGTTGACTATCTGTTCGGCTACGGTCTTAGCCTCTTGATTTGGGATGGCAAACACTTCCGGCCACTTACTGATATACATGACTACGAGAGTATATCGGTTTCCATTAAAGGTTTCGGGAAACGGCCCAGCGATGTCGATGGCTATTCGTTCGAAATGTGCTCCGATATTGTATTGTTACATTTGTCCATGTGGCTTTACTTTTGGACCCTTGGTAGCTGCACATCTTATGCACTTTTTGCACCAATTCTCGACATCTTGTTTAGCCAATAGAAATGTTACCTTACCTTTTCCAACGTTTTGTTTATTCCCAAATGGCCTCTTGAGATTCCGTCATGTATTTCATGGAGCACTTGGCTGACTCTGGACCGTGGCACAATTAGCTGCATACGAGATGTTGTCCCATCTGCACTTTCCCATTTTCTTTTCAGCAATCCATCTTGCACAAAAAGCGAGTCCCACTGTGCCCAGTATGCCTTCAGAGTTTGGCTCCGATCTGATATCTGCTGCCAGCTTGGTGTTCCTTCCAGGCCAATATTGGTTCGATGTCATTGTCTGCCTGTTGGGAGGAACGGATTTCGTCTATACTCCAACCCTCTATTGGCTCAGTCCTGATCATTTGGATAGTTGCCTGTTCTTTTGCTTCTTTACGATTGCAGTGTTCGCATTTTACTCCGCACGGTCGACGAGAGAGAGCATCAGCATTTGAGTGAAGTGTTCCCTTGCGGTGTTGCACTTCAAAGTCGTAGCCCTGCAACTGCTCGATCCATCTTGCAACTTGGCCTTCAGGGTTCTTAAATTGGAGTAGCCATTTCAGAGCTGCGTGGTCTGTCCGGAGAATGAACTTTTGTCCGTAGAGGTACTTATGGAAATGCTTCGTAGCCAGAATTAAAGCCAGAAGCTCGCGCCGGGTTACACAGTAGTTCCTTTCAGGTCTGGAGAGTACTTTACTGTAATATGCGACCACTTTCTCTTGACCATCATGAACCTGGGAAATCACAGCTCCGACCCCAACATTGCTAGCGTCTGCGTCCACGATGAACATTTTTCCGGACGTCGGGTAACCCAAGATGGGGGCATTGCACAGCTGTCGCTTCAGTTCTTGAAATGCTTTTTCGCATTCTCCAGACCACCTGAACTGTCGGCCTTTCTCTGTAAGTTGATGCAGGCTCTTTGCAATGCCAGCAAAATCCTTTACGAACCTTCTGTAATACGTGGCGAGTTCCAAGAAGCTTCTCAGTTGGTGTTTATCTTTTGGAGAAGGCCAACTTTTCACGGCTTCGATTTTGTCAGGATCCGTTCTTACTCCTTCCGCTGATATAATGTGACCCAGATATTTTACTTCCGGACGAAACAAGGCGCACTTTTCCGGGTTGAGCTTTAAATGAGCACTTCGTAGCCTCTCAAACACTTCTTTTAGATTTTCGCGGTGCTCCTCGTACGTCTTACCTATGACGATAACGTCGTCCAAATATACTAGTCGCTCGAAGATGGCCGGAGTGTTGCACAGTCCAAACGGCATCACTTCAAACTGCCAAAGACCGCTTCCTGTAGTGAAGGCAGTTTTCTCACGATCCGCACGATTTATCTCTACCTGCCAGTAACCGCTCTTCAAGTCAAGTGTTTAAAACCATTTCGCTCCAGAAAGCATATCCAAAGTGTCATCGATTCTCGGAAGTGGGTAGCTGTCCTTTTTAGTGACATCATTGAGACGTCGGTAGTCTACACAAAATCTCGTGCTGCCATCATTCTTCTTCACGAGGACCACTGGAGATGCCCAGGGACTTTGCGATTCTTCAATCACTCCCTCAGCTTTCATCTTCGACATCATTTCGGCAACTTCTGTTTGCTTTGCCAATGGAAGACGCCTTGCAGGTTGACGGATTGGTCGAGCGTCTCCGGTGTCAATGTGGTGTTGAACAATATGCATACGTCCATATTCTCCGTCTTGTGTAGCAAATATATCAGCGTACTCACCGATTAGTTTTTCTGCCAGGATTCGCTGATCTTCGTCCAAATTACAGAGGCTGAGAATTTTGTTCTTGATTTTTATGCTTTGAACTGTTGTGACCGGTTTTGCACACTTTTTTTCCGTTGTGGTCGATATAGCCTCAACAGGTACGCATTTTCCCACTATCTCCCCCTTTTTCACCTTTACACTGAATGTCTTTGGATTTAGAATCCTTACAGGATTCCTTACCATGTTGTTCTTTGGCTCCACTAAGGTCTTTCCCACCATGTAGTCTCCTCTCTTTTCTGGCTCCATCAAATAGAATCGGTGGCTACCAGGACCACCTTCCACTTTTGCCCACAAAATTGCTTCTGACGAAGGCTCTAGACTCTGATTGCTGCAGATGACGACATTTGAGACTGCGGTATTGGCGTTTCCGTATATCATTGGTATCTCCATGTTTCCGTATTTCAGGGTTTGTGCCCCCAAGTCGACTACGAGTCCATGTTCTCTCATGAAGTCTGTACCAATGATGCACTCGTCACATATGTCAGCTACCAGAAACGCGTGAGTGAATGTTATTCCGGCCAGTTGGATTTTTATGCGGACTTCACCATATACCTTAATCGTTGCTCCTGTAGCTGTTCGCAAGCTGCAGCTGCTAGTGTTATGCAACCAAGACTTCTGCACAAGATTCCTCCTGATGATTGAGGCCGTGGCACTGGTGTCTATTGTTGCCATCCATTTTTCTTTTCCACTGACTACTTCTACTAGAAGGCTTTCGCTGCGTCATTTTGCCAGCGAGACTTGGATGATGGTCCTGGGGCCGTCGACTCCTGCTACCAACTTCTGCCCCGCGAAGTTGGTGCTTAAGCATTTCCCGACTGATGGCTTCGGGAAGGTTGACCGGCTTCTTGATAGCTGTTTCTGCGGGTTTCTTCCTCTATTTGCTTGTCACCACAGTGAGGGCAGTCTTTTCGTCGCACCGGTTCTTTACACTGCCTTTGAAGGTGTCCTATTTTATTGCAATTCCAGCAACGCATTATTCGTTATTCGGCCAGCGGTGGGATATGACAAATGTGCCAGTCTACTCACGTCTGCTTGGAGCTGTTGCAGTGTTTCTCCTCGTTGCTGCATACGGCCTTGCAATTGAACCTTGTAAACTTCCCGCATGTGGCTATCCCCAAACCGTTTCTCGATAGCCTGCACTAAAGCCATATAGTCTCTATTCTTTTCGATAACGATTGTTTGTAACAATTCTGCTGCAGGACCACGTAAGGCCATCGCTAGGGCAAAGCACTTCTCCTTATTGTCCCAGTGGTTTGCACAGGCAGCCATTTCGAACTGCTTCTTATAAGTAGACCATGAGGTCTGGCCATCGAATGAGGGAGGCTTCAACTCTTTTCTCCTTGGACCGCTTACAGAACATTCTCGCAGTTTCTGTTTTCGCACTGTGTCGAGCTCTTTTGTCAGTTGCTGAACTTTGCTGTCCATTTCTTCGAATTCTTCGCCAACATTCTTCTCTATTCTTTCAAATTTGTCATCGATTTCTTCGAATTTTTGCTGGAGAATGTTCTTTTGTTCTTCCAGATTTTTCTTTTGTTCGTCGAGACTGCTCTTCTGTTCGTCCATTTTTTGTTCCAGACTGTTCTTCTGTTCGTCCATTTTTAACAAGAGGAGTTGCATCATCGCAGACATGTCACTGCCGGTACTTGTCTGTTCATCCTCGTCAACATCAAAGAAATATGTATCAGGATCATGTCCCTCGTTGTTCAAAGCCTCCTGAAGACGGAGCACCAGGTCACTTTTTCCTCCACTGGCGCTGAGGCTTCTTTTGTTCAACTCGGATTTGAGTTGGACGAGGGTCAACTGCAATAGTTTTCGACCCATTCTAGCTTTTTCAAATAGTCAGAAAACACCGGTTTTTTTTTTTACACACAATAAGTCCTATCCCACTTCTGACACCAATGTAATATGTTTGTGTGGGTACAAATAATAGAACTTATTCTTTTCAATACAAATCCCTTTATTCAGTACAGTTACAATTCACTTTTTAATTCTTTCTCTCAGTACAATTCAATTTCTCAACCGCTTATACATTTCTTATCTTTTACTTAAACCACTTAATCACTTCTCCTAATTAACACTTCAAATTACACTTTAGAACTCACTTGCATACCTTTGGGATGCTGGTATTTATACTCGAATGACATACTTCGAGAACAATCCTCGCCATCCAGCGTCCCATACAATTTCCAATTTGCTAGAAGATTCGATTCCACTCTCCAGCCGAGACTTTGCTAATCCAGTATCGAAACCTTCTAGTCTTCGAGTATCGACATTTTCTGCTAGATGTCGCTGCTCACATTTAAGTGGTTATCACAGTATGACAAAGTCGATTAAACAGAATTTTCAAATTCTCTTCAGGCCGAATCGGTATACCAAAGAGCATGTCATCACAGGAAATCCCCTTTTTTTTCCAGCGCATTGCATTGTTTTTGGATAGCTGCTATTTCATCATGGTGTTGTCTTGATGTTGCATTGGAGACAGCTTCTAGCCGATCAACACGTTCGATTATGTCGGCGATGGTTGTGTTACCTCATCAAATCTTCGACTGTGGGGAGCTGTAATTTCTTCGAGCTTATGAAAAAATTCGTTTTGAATTGTTGATACTTTCTCAGAGAAGCTCTGACGTAGTGAAGAAGATTGCTTTGAGAGCTGTTCCTCCAAAATCTTCACAGTAATAGGTAAACTATCACCGATCAGTTGTTTTGTCGTAGGGGGAAATTGGGGAGGTGTAGAAGGCATGGTTTTGGCAGCTGTTGTTCGGAGATTCGGGGCAGACATGTTTGATGGTCTGAAGAGACTTTGAAGCACAAGCGGTAAAGTTCAAACGGCGTCAAGAATTTAGATTCTAGATTTTACTTCTTTTTTTTTTATTGGGAAAGTAAAGGAAATTTTAGGGCTCCCTTATTTAAAAAGTTGAGAAAAGGGTCGCGCACGTATGAGAGCAAATTTCGCGAATTGCCATTGAGATTTTTACTCACTTTTGCCAAACCGAACTGGAGACCGAGTTAATCAATGTTCATTCTCTAGCGAGTCAACTACTTTCTAGCGAGTCAACTACACAAAAACTTTAAAAAAAAAAGCAGATCGGTTTTATAAAAGTTAAGCGAAACTAGTAAGAAAGATGGCCGGTAGCTGTATGTCAAAAACTGAAGCTGCTAGAGAAAAATTGAGGTTATATTTGAAATCAGCGATCTTGAATTAGTAGTAGTAGTAGTAGTAGTATTTTTTATTTCATTATATATAATACATGTGTAAAATTTACATGATTTGAACACAATAATTCCTTAAGTATATTAAAAAAAAATATATAATAGAAATAATATAGTGACATTTTATATTTTATATACATAAAGTATTAAAATAGTGCCAAATGCCACTTCGATGGGTTTTAATATTATTAATATGTGGGTGGGGTGACCTGTTTAATTACATTCAAAGAACAAGTTAATTTAATATACAATTACGAGGGGCGTTCAACATACTCTCGGTATTGGGGTGAAGCTGTGGTTGTATATATAAATTGACTTATTTATCAAGTAATACTATTGTTTTAGTGCATTCATGTAAAATTTCATATAAATGTGATTATTAATTCGCGTTTTATCTCTAGTTAAACAGAATCATAATGGCAACTGAGACGATGATGGTGAAAATTGAGCATCGCGCTGTAATTAAATTTCTCACTAAGCAAGGAAAAAGTCGAAAAACTATTCATGAAGAGATGGTGGCTGTTTACCAGGGTTCCGCACCTTCATTATCAACTGTGCAAAAGTGGTCAAGTGAGTTCAAGAGAGGCAGAGAGAGCATTGAAGACGACCCCCGCTCCGGCGCCCCGGCTACTGCTTGTACGGGAGAAAGCATCAAAGAAGTCGAAAAACTTGTTCTTGAGGATGCCCGAATAAAGGTGAAAATGATGGCAGAGATCACCAAGCTTTCAATTGGTACCATTCACACCATTCTCCATAACCATCTTAACCTTTCAAAGGTCAGTGCAAGGTGGGTGCCACGAATGCTCACAGCACCTCAGAAAAAAGTGAGAATCGCATGCTGTAGAGAGCTTTTGGAGATGTGTAGTGAGAACGCGGACGGTGTTATGGATCGAATTGTTACTGGGGACGAAACATGGGTCCACCACTATGACCCTGAAAGCAAACAAGAGTCCATGCAGTGGCATAAAAAAGGAACAGACCCCCCAAAGAAGTTCAAAGTCACTCCGTCTGCCGGGAAGCTCATGGCCACAGTTTTTTGGACTCAAAGGGAATCTTGCTCAAAAAAGGTGAAACCATCAACGCCACATCCTACGCTTCCATTTTGCATAATTTGCGGGAGGAAATTAAAAAGAAAAGACGGGGTAAACTCGCAGCGGATGTGTTGCTTCTTCATGACAACGCTCCTGTTCACACGGCACGAGTTTCCAAGGCTGCTGCGCGAGATTGTGGTTTCGAAGAAATCCAACCCCACCCTATAGTCCAGACCTTGCCCCTAGTGATTATTTCCTGTTTCTGGATTTGAAAAAATGTCTTCGTGGAAAAAGATTTTCGGATGATGAAGAACTCAAGTCGGCAATAAATGGGTATTTTGCAGAGAAAGAGGAAATTTATTTTTTTGAGGGTTTATTTTTTAAACTTATCTCAAGATGTAACAAATGCATTGATGTTAGGGGAGATTATATTGAAAAATATAATATAAATATTTTGAGGGTTAAAAAAGCTTATCTCAAGATGTAACAAATGCATTGATGTTAGGGGAGATTATATTGAAAAATAAAAACAATTTAAATTGAATTCGCATTTTTCTTCATATCGATACCGAGAATATATTGAACGCCCCTCGTATGTTTACAAAGAAAAGTGAAGGATGCAAACCAAAATAAAAGAACTACATAAAAATAAAGAAAGTTAGAAAAAAACATTATTTACACCAGAATATCAGAGAGAAGGTATTCCACGTTCTGTAAATCATAATTAAAATGCCAAGACCTTATGGACCTTTCAAATATTCCAGAAATTCTTATCATTTTAATATTTAAAGGGAGCTTGTTAAATAGTTGATATGAAGAGATATTATAAAAATTCCGAAATGCAGTTGTACGAAAAACGGGTACAGTCACAACATAGGAAAAGTTTCTCCGTAGATTGTAATCAGATATAAGTCTGTAATTTAAATTTCCTGATCTCTGAAAGAACGTTTTCAACACTTTAAAACAATACAAATGACGAACTGAAGAATTTTCATATCACAAAACAATGGGAAACTTGGATGACGCCGATTCTTGTTACAGATTTTCCTTACTACACTTTTTTGTAAGACTAGTAAGGGCTTGATTTTATTCAGATACATGCCCCCCAACAAACAATTCCATACTGGAGTTTAGCGTGAAAGACACCATAATAAATGATTTTTAATAATTGCTTTGAACAAACATTTTTTAGACAAAAAAAGTGTCGCAGGGTATTTCGAAAATATTTCCCTAGGGACTCTGTGTGGCTTGCAAATGACATCCTAGAATCAATTGTGAGCCCAGGATACTTAAACTCGTCTACTTCCTCAATTAAAAAGCAATTATCACTACAGTTAAGACTGCTACAAAATGTTGGAAGTATTTGACTAGAATCACAATTACAGCCTGCTAATCCATACTTTTGGCATTGTGGTGCGTGGAAGTAAACGTTCGCATTCATACACATTGGGGAAACTAGGTTAAAAAACATTATTTTTGTGTTCTGCGAACTAAATTCTTAATAGACTAAGATCCCAATTAATGTCGGAGATTAAATCCAAGACACTTTCAGAGCCATATGAGCAGCCAACATCGTCTGCAAACGCCGTAATTCTACTTCTGAAGTTTAGTGAAAACAGTGAGTTTATATAAATTAGAAATAAAATGGGTCCCCAACAGAACCTTGAGGAACTCCCAAACTGAAGAAACGAATCTCGCTTCTCATACCATCAATCTTCACTCTTTGAGATCTGTTTGCTAGGTATGATCTAAGCCACTCTAGTATGAACCCACGAAAACCCGCTTTTTCCATTTTATCCAACAGTATAGTATGGTTGACCATGTCAAAGGCTTTTGTGATGTCAACAAATAAACCAGCTGTGAATTTTTTACCATCAAGGTTAGACAAAATATTTGAGCAAAAATTTAGAAGAGCGTCTTCGGTAGATTTACCCTGCTGAAAACCAAATTGCATTGGATTGAAAAACTAAATTTTTTTCAAGTAAGACATTATTCTCTCTTTAATAACTTTTTCGAATAATTTGCTAAAAGTGGGCAGAAGTGAAATTGGCTTATAGTTTTTCATATCGTCTGCAGAGCCTTTTTTAAACAGCGGAATTACGTCGGCGCATTTGAGTGCCACGGGAAATGTTCCTGCAAATATGCTGCGATTAAAAATGACTGCCAGGACGTCAATCACATAGCATGCTATTTGTTTAACAAGTATATTTGAAATATTATCAAAGCCACAAGAGTTCGATTTTTTTAGGGATCCAATTGCTTTTAGGAGCTCTAAAGCAGTAAACAACAGCTATAAAATTCCATGCAACAAAAAAAAAGTCTAATTTTGTTCCCTTGTGTTATGGTTCTTGTCTACAACGTTACTATCATTATTTTGTTTGACCTTGAAATGGAACCAGTAATGACTTGATGCTTAACAATTGGCCATATATAAAAAGCTAAGAGCTTGGCTATTATATGATATTTAAGAAGGATCAAGTACAAGTACATACATATACGAGTTCATATGAACGTAAATATAGTTCTTACGTGGAATTTACCCGCAATAGGAAATTTATTTTCCGCAGCGAGTGTCCCCAACGTGTATATTTGCTTATTAAAGTTAGACTTTTGGTCTTTGAACAAAAAAAAAATCGAATTCAAGCAAAAAAACAAACAAATCCCAAGTCCAACAATCCTCTTGCTGCACGAATGCAAACCATAGATATTCTTATCTCATCATTACATAACTAACTCAAATTCAACATGTTGTTCGGTGTATGTACTCGTACTTGTTGTTTAGAGAAAATTTTCTCCTCACGCATATGCGTAACATGAGCCATAGCGTCTCATTAGTACCCACAGCAAGTGCTGGAAAAAAAGTGAGTTTACACTTTTCAATATTCCCAACGCATAGGTACTTACCAGTATTTATTCGCAACACACCTGAACTACCTATCAGGCATGCGCACTGTGAACAGTGATCCCTTTCATTTATTGTAGCTGCTGGCACTTTCCCAGCCCTCCAAACGCTCTACTCTACTCAAATGTTTCAAGCACACACCAAAGGTAAACCGAGAAATGGAAAAACTCATTCAAATAAATATTTTCACGGATCAAAAGACCAAAAATTGAACCGAAGCCAGACTCAAAGTGTGGACGAGTATAGTGCACTACCATATCCATTATCCAAAACGGCAGCAAAAAAATAAATAAAGATACTCAACAACAGAACAGCAAACAGCCCAACCACACAATCCAAACTATTGTCAGAGGAATTCAATTCAAAAAAAAAAAAGAAAAAAATTAATTTTATTTTTTCCCTCGCCAAGACAGTCTTAAAACTCAATCGTCGAATTTTTTGTCAAAAACATTCAGTTTTAGTGCGTGCGTCGGTCGTGTCGTGTTGCACAATGTCTTTTACAACGTTGTCTTCGCCTCGCTTGTCGTCGTCGTTCTGCTTCTGATAAGAGAAACTGTTGCCCCTTTTCGTTCTTCTTCGTTGCCTTTTTGGAATTCAAAAAATAAAAAAATATAATTCATACTCTCGTACTCGTATATAAAAAATATTTTTCTTTTAATTAATTCGATTTTGATTAGTTGAATGCCTCAAGAGCTTGAGTGAATTATTCATTTGTTTTGGTTTATCTAAAGCGAAGAAGTCACTTGATAACGAAAACTAATTGGAAGATAACTTTGCGACAAAAGAGAAAAACGAAAAAATAAATAAAAAATTGTCGCACAGTATTTATCGTGCTTTGGAACGAAGGAGCTGCTGATCATTCGAGCGGAAAACGGTCCAATTGAGTTTTGTTTTTTTGGAAACTTTCTATCGATCATGAGTGTGAAGTGCTCGATTTTGCAAGTACGTATCAAATATCCTGAGATTTAATCCCCCATGTGACCCGAACCCAACAATAGATGTTGTCAGTTGATTGCCATGATCGTATTGAGGATCACCGATCTGTCATGTAAAACAGTGATTTCGAACTGCTTCTGAGTGTGCCGACATTTGAAGAATTTATTAGAGTATCCATTCGGTTTTATCAAAACCTTTTTTAAATTAAGCCATCGGAGTTTGGTTTTTATAATTCATTAATTCCGCACGTCCTCTTTTTATTAGCTTTAGATACAGGCCTAGTCTACGGTTTTACGATTTTGGGCCGTTTATCTTAGTGTCTCTTCGCATGCAAAATTAAACGATGCTTTCACTTTAATAATTATAAAGTTGGTTAAGTTTTTTTGGATGCCATTATATTTTCCAGTTTTTCTGTGACACATATTAGTCTTGATTTAGCGGAGAAACGGAAGCGAGTCGTGTGTGGCTTGTTTAGCATATTCGCATTCTTTGCGAATCTTATTTGAGGGTTAAGACATGTACGAGTGAGTAATGGCATTGGATGAGGTTTTCTTGTTTTTTTTTTTTCGAAATTAACTTCACCGAAACAGAAGACAAGAAACAGTCTCACGGTTGTTTAGTCTGCACGTGTTTGATTGTGGATTTGAATAAATGCATTGGGGTGTGTGACATAATGCAGTAGGAAGAGGGGACCGACTTATAATTATTCTTCCGTCTTGACAATTAAGGCTAACATTGAACAAATGTCTGCTTAATTTAAAAAAAGTTCATACATACATGCCTGCAACGTCCGGCAACGTAAACACTTAACTCTGTTTGGGCATTTCATGTCTTTTTGTTTAGTTTTGATTGATCATTTGATTATTTAATATTCCCATGGAAAAATGTGCTGTGTACTTCTCTTCCTTAGTCAGATAAAGATTTGAGATGTACGTCATCTTAGGCTTGGAATCGAAGAATCCTTGGGCAGGAGCATAGGTTTTCATGGCCTCCACATGTGCTGGATATCTCATATAGTTTTTATTTGTTCATTCATTCATTGTCTTGAATACAACCGGCAGCTTATTTACATCTACCAGAGAACTTTTCCCTTGAAACAAGCGATTGTGAGGGTCTTATCAATCTTCTGTCCCTTAACACAGTACTGGGGTGATAAGGGTCTTATTCATAATAATATTGATCACTCTCGATAGGACTGTGCTACTCAATTGTCTCCTTACCCTAAAGCAGCAGCTACTTACAACAGTAATTGTTAGCCGGATGTCTATACTATTTATTTATTTTTTTCCCCACAGCTTTCCTAAATAGATAAACTTTTTTACAGCGTCGAACTTGCAGATAACAAGGTTACATTTTATCCAAGATTCCGATGTAGTATCGCCTTTTTTGTAAACAGAATGCTCTTAGTTCTGTCCCCATTCACTGCTTATCACCGCGACCTCTTGAATCTTTTGTGCTGGAGCTGCTCTTTTTTCCGTGTGAATTTGAGGAAATCACAATCACCATAGTATTCTTGAGGAGGAAACCCTCCCTTAAGTGGCAAAGAGCCGCACAGTCGCATAGTACAAGTTTGGGCTCTGTGGTTTCTTCATCCATAAACGCATTCTATAATAACTGATATTTAAGACCACAACGTACGAAGCGAAGAGAAAGGTAGAACGTCTCTAAATTGTTTTGGATGATGATGTATAGTATGTTTATCTTTGCTCCATTTTCCAGCTCTGTAGTAGACTGTTTAGCTTAGAGTTAAGGAAGAGGGTTTCGGCACATTTATACCCTTTCTTGCTAGTCCATCAGCCGCTTCGGTTCCTTTAATCCACATGTAACCTGGAACTCGCCAAACTCTCACAGTTTTTGAGTTCATACAGTGAGAAACCATCTTTTTGGCTGTGCTTAGCAATCCGCAAATACATATTGATGGCGGCAACTTTTAGGACTGTATTGAGTTTATTGTTGACACACATGTGTATGACAAATAATTCGACCTACAAGACATTGGAAAATCTCGTCCAGACTTGATTTGGATCAAGCATTCCAGTTGTAACACCAGACTAGTACGAGTATGATACATGCGACATGGGTGATCGTCGCTCAAGTGTTACTGAATTGGCTTTCCAATCGGAGGGTTCGGTGTTTCATTTTTTCAATTACTCGTAGCTATAATCAAGTGAGATGAGTAGACACCTCTGCTCCATATCATCCATTACGAACTTCTTCCAATTTTTTGCAAAAAATCTGACTAAAAAAGCATGGAAATCCATTTCTTTAATATTATTGCCGATTTAAACGGAGTAGCGTGCATTCTGTGTTAAAAGATTCTGCAGATGTTGGTCTGTATAGTTCAACCTCATTTATGTGGTAAGTGTCGATCTAAAATTCAAGATTTACTTAGATCTGTCGCGGCCGAAAGATTTACGAGTAGTCAAAGAAAACCTCATCTGCCTGAAGTCACACTAAAAATAATTCAGTTGGTTGAAGAAATCTTTAGGTATTGCAGACAGAATGTTGTAGGCTATGTTTAGTAGATTATTGTTGTCGTACTTTATATAACTTTATATAATATTCGACTGAATGTGCTCTGTTTATGTAGCTTTAACCGCTCCATTCTTACAATCTTGTACATGCATTTTGTAGCAAAACTCATAAAAGTTTTATTTTTTAGTGTCGTTGTCTATCTTCGCGGTCATAACGCGTAACTATTATTCTGTCACCACAGAGCATTCAGACAAAGACCTAGTTCATAGTACCGCTTGAATGTTATTTTTATTTAATTTCCTCAGTCTTTCGTAAAAGATGAGTAAGGGTTTCAGTGATAAAGTGTATATCACTGGCACCTACCACATCGGCGCCAAGTAAAGGGTGTTTTTTTTTTAGAGGTATACAAATTCAATATGCAATAAAACACTGGAAGCTAATGTTAATGTCTATGATGTTGACTGTATTTAACAAGATAATTTTGTGCCATTAGTGTTTAATATGATATCGGGCATATGCGCACCACGGCTGGCTCGAATGAAGCGCAATCGTGAGGTCCAAATTTCGACAACTTTATCGAGCAACTGGGGTCATATATCAGCAATAACACGGCGAATGTTGACTTCCAAATCATCCAACGTCTCTTGTTTATTGGCATAGACTAGTGACTTCACATAACCCCAAAGAAATTAATCTAAAGGTGTAAGATCACAGGATCGTGGAGGCCAGTTCACAGGTCCATTACGCGAATTGATGCGCTCAGCACATGTTTCCCGCAATAAATTGATGGTGTCGCGCGCCATCTTGTTGAAAACAAAGCTCTGGCATGTCAATGCCATTCAACTGAGGAACGAAGAAGTCAGAAATCATGTTAATTCTGGCCGACATCGTCCGTAAAGAAATATGGGCCAATGATTCCACAAGCCCATAACGCACACGAAACAGTGAGTTTTAATGGTTGTAAGGGCGTCTGGTTTTCTCCACTCCAAAACAAAATTTTGTGTTGAAAACGAGGATCAAGCTGAATCATGTTTTCGGCCCACTCACCGAACCTACGACGCGTATAATGAATGGTCACGCGGTTTCAACTCTTGCACAAGCTGGATCTTATAAGCTTTTAAGCCAAGATCTTTCCGTAAAATCTTCCACAAATTGGATGGGCATAGCTCCAATTGCTGTCGACGATGATGAATCGACTCATTCGAATTCTCCTCAACACTGCGCTCCAAAACGGCAATAACTTCTTCTGTTCGCACTGTTTGTCGTCTTTGGGGATGCGTATTATCCACTAGAGTGTACGTGGTGCGAAAACGATTCATCGTGTTCCGAATAACTCGCTCAGATGGACGATTATGTCGACCGTAAAATGGAAGTAACGCACGATATGTTTGGCGAACCGAACCATGGTTTTCAAAATATAATAAGTTTGCACAATTTGTACGCATTATTCTTGCGTTAATCTATTCCTCGTAAAATGATCTGTAGAAACAGTGTTGCCAGTTTAAAAACCAAACCCCTAAAAAAACACTCTTTACCTGCAGCCCACTTTCACGGCAATTGTCGCTAAAGCGTGGTGTACCGTCACGACGCCAATAATCAGTCTTCATTATTTCCTACTGAGAGACAGCGGGAACGTCGATGACCTCTTGGAGACGTCGTAAAGTATTCCCTTGGTCTGCCGGCATAAGGCTGGCACAAACATATTGAAGCCTATTTTTGGAGCTATCAGCATTAATATGTTATATCATAAGGTAAGGAACTAGCTTTCGCTGTTACAATGAATTCACATCCAAAAAGCACTGCCTGATAGTATTTCACTGAGTCTTGTGATATTGATCTAGGGCTTCCGCTAGTTGTTCGATTAGCGCCTGAATCTTAAACCAACCTATTTGTTCATTTCTGCTTTTAAATCTGATTCTTTTTCATTTTCCATTGACTTAACGTCTTGCAGATCCTTCACAGAAAATCGATTTGTCCTATAATGGAGGCAAAGAAGATATGTTGTCCTGGCAAAATATTTAAACTTTCTTTCTTTTCGGATTCATAATCTCTTTGCGATTTTAATTTGCTTTTGATCAGATAGATTCCTATGAATGACGCTAAAATGTATCCCTGTATTTGATTTTTCAAGATGATCTTGTATCTGGTGAAGTATAGTATTTTGTTTACAAGTCTTATATCTCCTGATGGGAGTACGAGGGCTGTTTGATGAGTACCCGGATTGGAAGATAGGTGGCGCTACTGAGGAAAAATGAGTTTACCATCGTTTTTTATAACCTCTTTTAGCCCGTCTGTTAAAATTTGGTTACAATCCGACGCTTGGTTTTGTTTTGACACCTATTTCAAAACATCGGCCGAAAACACAGTCTTCGTCTTCTTTGGAGCACGTTCACCGAGTAAAACCCATTGTTTCGATTGTTCTTTAGTCTCTGGTGTGTACCAATGAATCCATGTCTCATCGATGGTCACGAAACGACGCGGAAACTCCTCCGGATTTTGATTAAACACGGCCAAGCACGTCTTTGAAGTGTTCTCACGATTGCGCTTGTTCTCCGGTGTGAGCAAACGCGGCACCCATCGCGTGGACAGCTTTCTCATGCCCAAAATCTCGTGCAGGATATGGCTAACGCGTTCAGTTGAGATGCCTGAGATGCCTATCTCAGCCAACTCGAGAATTTTCACTTGGCGGTCCGCCAATACGAAATCTTGAATTTTGTCCACGGTTTTCTCTGTGGTAAACGTTTTTGTGCAACCTGGGCACCTTTCACCAAAAACCGACGTGCGGCCATAACGAAACTCTTCGAACCACTGGTAAACGGTTGTACGGGAAGGTGAATGGGTCCCATACACACCATTGAGACTGGGCTTGATTTCCTCGCAGGTTTTGCAACTCAAAAACAAGAATCGGATCACGGAGCAGTACACGATGTTTTGAAATTGGTGTCAAAACAAAACTAAACATCGGATTGTCATAAAATTTTGACAGGCGGGCTAAAAGAGGTTATACAAAATGATGGTAAACTCATTTTGGCTCAGTAGCGCCACCTATCTTCCTATTCGGGTACTCATCTTTTTTTTTGGCACCAACGGTCCGACGTCCATTGGTAGTGTCAGATTCTTACTGACTAAAACCACTTCCGGGGAATCTTTCCGTTTATTACGTTTATTAAGTATTACTTCGCGAGGGACGGTTTTGAGCTTCTTGCTTCGCCACGGGGTGCTTAGCGAATTCGCGTTCCGTTGCTGTTTTAAATTCCCTAGATCGCACATTATTCGTACTGCTGCATGGTTCACAGCAGCCCAAAGATCTTCAGATTACAACATATATTGAACTATGTTTTCCCGTGTTGGCCGTTCACCAAATTCTTCACCCAATATAGCTCTTTCGTTTGCATACCGCGCACATTCGAAGAAAACGTGATCCACGTTCTCTACCGCGTTTACGTAGCGAGGACAGTACGGACTCGATTCACGGTTTCGCTTGATTAGATATTCACGAAAACAACCGTGACCCGTCAAAAACTGTGTAATATAGTAATTCAGTTCGCCGTGTTTTCATTTTACCCAACTTTCAATCCTTGGGATTAGTCGGTACGTCCATCTCCCTTTTTGGGACTCGTTCCATTGTTGTTGCCACGCTTCTATACTGCGGCCTCTTTCCAATTTCTTAATTTCATAAAGTCGTCTAGCTTCTAAAGCTAGGATATCGATTGGTACCATAGAGGATAGTACCAATATCGAGTCGTGGGATACCGGTCGAAATACATTGCTAACTCGCAGTGCACATTATCTGTACACAGTTTTGAATCCCTTCATGTGTATCTTTTTATTCGTGACGTCAGACCATATTTATGCCCCGTACAGCTGTATGGAGGCTACAACTCTCGCAAGCATTAATCGTTTGCCTTCGGGCCGCCGGTATTTGACATGTGTCTCGAAAGAACGCCTATCGCTTTCGACGATTTCTTGCGTATGCGAGGTGATGCTTGAAATTAAGCCGAGCATCAATCATCATCACTCCCAGGTATTTTATAAATTTGCTGGAAATAATTGTGTGCTCTCCGACTTTTATAGTTATCGTCTCTAGCACCGTTCTACTTGTAATGAGAATGGATTCCGTTTTATGTTCCGCGAGGTCTAAACGTAGCCAGCTTTTTATCAGTGATATTGCTTCGTTGCAATACAACTCGATTTCTTCAAGTCGGTTTGCCACGACTACAACAGCAATATCGTCCGCGAAACATATAATGGCGGCTTCCCTGGGGACTGGTAGTCATAGAATGTCGCCATACATCACGTTCCACAGTAAGGGACCTAACACTGATCATTGGGGCTAATTTTATATAATTTTAGTTAATTTCGTAATTTTATATAATTTTGTCCCGTTGTCGGAGTCGTAGAGGAGCAACCTATCGGTAAAGAAGCTCCTGACCAATCTTAATATGTGCTTCGGTACATTTACCCTTTCGAGGCGACCAGATCGACATGTTAAAAGCATTTTTCACGTCAAGTGTAACCACGGCGCAGTACTTTTTACTGCCTCCTTTCCATCGTCTACCTTCTATGGCCGATTGGGCTTTGTCTATTACGACTTTAATCGCGTCGATTGTCGATCGGCCCTTTCTAAAGCCGTATTGATATTCCGCGAGTCCATCATTGGCTTCAATGATATGCTCTAATATTTTGCCCATAGTGTCGAGCATACAGAGCGGCCGATAAGATTAGGGCTCCTCCGGCGGTTTATTTCCTTTTGGTAATAATACCAACCGTTGGTATTTCCATTGTTCCGGAAATATTCCCTCGCTTAAGCATGCATTATACATGCTAACGAAAACGTCTAGGCGAGCCTCCATCGCTATTTTTAAAGCCCTATTTGGTGTGCCGTCTGGATCTAGGGTACTCATCAAACAGCCCTCGTATTTGTGTACCTATCTAACTCATTTTCAGACTCTGCTGTGTCTCAAGAAGTACATGTCCTGTTAGCTATCTGTCACAACTTCACTTTCTATCCTGAATTTCCTGGTACACTAGTAATAAATTTTTTGAGTATCATACTGATCGCTTTCTCCATCTTATGCTAAATCCTTGATTTACAGATTTAGAAACATCGTCTGAGCTGTTGTCTGTCTTCTTCAGTAACCCCTACTCTGTATCAACCTCAAATTTTCACACAAATACGAGTGCCGTGAACCGTCTCTTTCTCTGTCTCATGCGTTGCTTTTGCGAATCAATTAACTAAAAAAATCTTAACACGAATATCACCCTTACTCTTGACCTTCTCTAGTTCTATCCACATTTCAACAGATCTGTTAATTGGTTTTTTTTTTTTCATAATTTCTTAATAGTGATAACGAATTGGAAAATGTTTTATGTTCCTATTGGAAACTAAGCAAACACAAGTGTTAATTAAGCGATTAAAAACACGTTCACACTTTCGACTTCAGATTCATGTCTGATCGGAAGATAGATGCCTGTCTGATTTCCCTTAACCCTTTTCACTTTTGCTGTCGCGTAAAAAACAAAAAATTAAATTACACAATCTACGTGAGAATGGTCTTAAGGTCTTAAGCAAATAATTGAATTCATCACACACACAAAAAGGTCAGAGTCGGAAAACCTCTAATTAAATAGGCAACAAGTAATGGATCCACAACTGCTACATAAATTACGAGTACTTTACGACAGAAGTGAGAGTGATTTAATTGTTTAATTGAAGTCAATTCGTTTCAAGTATCGGGGGAGGAGACACTCAGATACTCGTTCTTCTGCTTACTCTAAGTGCTTGACATAATGTCTTTGTATATTAATTTGTGTCTTTTCTGTTTTTTTTATTTGTTGCTTTTAGGACACTCGTCTTGAGCTCGATCTCAAGGAAGAGAAGTTAGCATCGTTGCAGCGAGAATTAGAGGAGCTGACATTCGGTGGTGGTACCGAAGAAGAAATAGCTCAGCTGCGTCGTTCAAAGATGGAAATGGATCGCCGTCTTAAGGAACAAGAAGAAGAACTTGATGAAATGGCTGGACAAGTGCAATTGCTCGAACAAGCAAAGCTTCGGTTGGAGATGACTCTGGAAACAATGCGTAAAGATGCACGACGTGAAGCTCAACAAAGAGATGATGAGCTAGAGGAAGCCCGTGGTAGTGCTTATAAAAAGATCAAAGGTAAGTGTTGCCTTGGAATGCATGTAATTTGGCAAAAAAAAAATAATTTTCTTTTTTTTTATAGCTCTCGAATGCCAATTGGAAACAGAACACGAAGAACGAACACTTCTTCTTCGCGAAAAACACGAGTTGGAGCGTCGTCTTGCCTCAATGGAAGATCAAGATCGTGTCGATCGTCAGGCTGAAGAAGCAATCACTCAGAAATTGAAACGTGACCTTCGTAAATATAAGGCATTGCTTAAGGATGCTCATGCTCAATTGGAAAGATTAAAGGCTGATTCACCAGGAAAAACTCTAATCCGTCAACTGCGTAATCAATTAGAAGATGCTGAGTCAACAAGAAGTCTTGCAGTCAAAGCAAGACAAACGGCTGAAGCGGAATTATCAGAAGTTCAGTCCTTATTAGAGGAATCACAAAGAGCTCGAAACGATGCAGAAGATAGAGCAACGACATCCCAAAGAGACCGCGCAGAACTTCAAGCACAAATCGAAGAGAACGAAGAGGAGATGTCTGAATTAATGAAAAAATACAGTGCTTCAGTGAAACAACTCAACACAGAACAAATTGCTATGTCTGAATATGAATTCCGGATATCAGAACTGGAGGCTGAACGAAATAATCTCAAGGATCAGGTTGGTGAGCTACAGCAGAGATTGGAAAATGTTGAAAATATGAGCGATCCTTCGGCTGCTATGCTTTCTAAGCGGTAAATTCTTATCTTTTTCTACTCCTTTGGATTTCTTTTAAATTTATATTTCCCTTGTTATAGCCTCGAAATACGCACCAAAGAACTGGAGTCACGCCTTGACTTGGAACAAGCTACTCGTTCACGTCTTGAGGTGCAAATCACCCGTCATAAGGAGGCAGTAGAGAAAATCCAAAACGAAGTAACACAGTCAAAGATGAGAGAATTAAATGCTCAAGATGCTCTCAAAAAGTCACAGAAAAGTTTGCGGGAGCTACGCGAAGAGTTCAATGTTATTTCAAATCGTGAACAAGAATCCATCACAAGAAGAAAAGATTTGGAAAAGAAATTGGAAAATGCCGAATCAGAGGTGGTATCATTGCGTAATGACTTACGTTTAGCATTACAGAGAATAACAGACCTGCAACAAGCTATGGAAGAAGGTGATGATGATGTTAGCGAAAGGTTAGTTTAAGAAAATTGAAATTATATATACACAGGTGTATTTCATTTGATTTATCTGTTTATAGTGATGACAGCGACACTTCAGATGGTTCGCTTAGTGATTTGGAAGAACGTCTCAAGCCCGTTCAAATCAAACGAACATCGATTTCAACGAAAAATAAAGAAACCACAAATGGTGTGGGTGGTAGTAGTGATACAACATTAGTTTTAAGAGAAAAAAAGAGTGAAAACAGCCCAAGGTAGGTAAGGTTGTGCTTTTGAGAGTTCTGTCTTATTCAGTTGCATGTAACATTTGTAAATTATTTCATCTCTGATGCCTGCATGCATAAATTAGATGTGTTTAGTACGATAGAATAGACTAGTTAAACATTTACATATATTTTGCACTTTTATTCCATAAACTTTGTATATTTCCCTTTTTTTCAATCTTTTGCACATTGTTATAGAGTCCTTTATATTATTTGACATCACAGAATATTTCTAAATTATTTGATACTTATTCAACTGTTGCAGTGATTGCTTCTCTGGAGAGTTATTCCAGTTATTTTTACTAAAGCGTTCTCCAATGAGATCTTCATTTTGATTTATCAAACAAATTCGATTTTTATTATAATCGATGAGAAGGGGGCTTGCCATTAATAATAAAAACAGTGTCAAGAAAATAACCTCCCAACCTCTGTGGTGTTCCAAATTGTTTATCAAATTTTCGCATATTTGGGGCGCAAGTTCTTCGCTAACTGCAAGGATGTTGGATTTGAGTTCTTCAATCGACTAATGTTGGCATAAATCTTCTCTTTCACAGGGCCCCACAGAAAGAAGTCACACGGTGTTAATTCGTGTATGATCTCGGTGGCCAAATTTGACCATTACTACGAGAAATGAAGAAACTTCGCTCTTAAAAGGGCAATGGTTTTGCAACTTGTGTGGCACGTATAACCACGAACATCGTCACATCCATACATTAAAATTCCGGCTATGCAAGTTCATTTATAGTGGTTCGATATCGACATCTTCACAGTAACAAAGATATCCGCTTCATCTTCGAAGAAATTGTTCCTCCGCCCCGAAAACAGCGCTAAAAAGTAACACATTATGGACAAAGTGGCCTCTCAACAACCTTTTTTGATTCTTAAATAATTGTTCACCTAAATTCATGACCAATTTTATGCTTTTGCTACATACATTGTCCAAATTAAGACCCTGCCGATAGTCGGGATGATAAGCTCTTGCGTCATCTTTTTGTTGTGAATTTCAACGTTGTTAAAACTTTTGCCATTCTGTTTTTATTAACGGCGTAGTTTCTACTCGTACTTGTCATTAAGGTGTTGCCACCTGTTAGAACTATTCAAAATGAAACCTTTTATTGGAAAATCTAGTACTACTGGATGCAGATTTAAGTCAAGATAAGAATACGATATTATCCGAAACTATCCGACCTGTGCCCATTACCCCACGCTAGCATTATTCATCCGGCTGGTGGCATCCTTCGTAGTAATCCTCATTTTATTGAAAAAGATGTTCTCATTGGTGCTTCCAGGTGTTGAAGCAGTTCTGGTAGTCAGATTTTGGAATGGCCTTGAGTGCCCTCGTCGCATTCATTTATATTGCCTCTACGCCGTCGAACCGGTCCATTTCCATTGGAATTTTAAATTTTCGGAACAACTGAAAGTCGACTCCATGAAGGCTGGAAAATTTTCTGCAATGTTGTGTTTTGCCAAAAACTGGTGCAGAAGTTTCATCGACACAATATCGCGGTGAAAAGGCCAATCGCTGCTCCCCAGGTCGTTTCCTTCTCATTACTTCACGCAATCTTTTCAGATCTGCAATGTTACGATTTTTTATTGATTGTCTTGGAGCATATTCTAGGTGCACAACACCTTAATAATCGAAGAAAACAATTAACATGGATTGAAGTGCTTTCCCGCGCTCGTTTTGGCCGTGGCTCAGGTGGTAGTTTCCACGGTGAAGACGGTTATTTTGTTTCAGCGCCATAACCAGAATATCAACGACTGCAAAGCGGTGATGATATTTTTGACCGCATCTAAATAAATAAATAGTGATCATTGCCACCTTGAGCAATTTTAGCATAAATTTCGCACTCACACAAGTCATAGCCATATTCTCGGTTTGAATTCTTGAAACACAAGTTTTTGGAGTACAAAGATTTCTTTCTAATTCACGAACATTCAAACGGCGATTTTTTGCAATCACAAGCGTCCAATATTTTGTGGCGTTGTAATGCTCGAAGGTCGCCCAGAGCGCGAATCACTGTCAACAACTGTAAACTACTCTTTTATCTGTGTTTTACCCATACACTCGTCCCGAAAGGCCTTCCTTATTATTTTGATAGTTTCCGCACAATTTTTTTCGAGTTTAAAACTAAACTTGGTGGAAATTCCTTGTTCACATCTCTTGGTCATCACTTTTAGCGAAAACAAAATTCAAAGAAAGCCAAGAAGACAGACTGTACGCGAACTATCACCGCGTATCGTTGACTCAAGTGGCCGGCAAGTTTGTGAGCATTCGCTCGTTACGCTTCTACCCCACAGAGCTCACTCGAAAGTGGAAGGAATGAGAAGCTAGGGACTCCTATTGTGTTGTGAACTTCCCATACCAGTTGTGTGTTATCCCGACTTTTTTAGGAAAGCTTTCTTATGTGAGCCCACTTCGACCTGAGTTCATATTAGATTTAATTTGCAGATTCAATGGGCTGTAAAAATAAGAGAAGAGAATAAATGATGTTAGCTCTAAAGTAGGTACATATCAGCCATTGCTCTTATTATTAAAGTAAGATAGTCGAAATGTCCGCTATTATTCATTAACATGGACACTAATATTTGTAACATGGAGCGTGTTCGTTTTATGAATTCGTCAATGTTAAATTCCGGCCATAACTCGGTAGTGGACTTCTTAATCTCATTAATGATTCAAGATTTCCTCACTAAAAAGTAAATTTTTAGTAAAGCCAAAGTTCGAGGCCTTGTGGTATTCAAAATTGTTTCATTTATTAGACCACAATATTGATTAAAAAAAATTGGATTCACTCCAAATGACTGCCTTTTGCTTTAACACAAGCTTCTAAACGGTGTGACCATTGGGCTATAGTGGCACGTAAGGTTTCCATGGAGATCGTGGACCCTGATCTGGTTATTGCTGTTTTAAGGCTCTCCAAAGCTCTGTGGGGAATATTGCAAACCATGTTCTTCAATTTTGACCACAAACCATAATCCAGTGGATTCAGATCTGGACTCCCCGAAGGCCAATCTGACTCTGAGCCACTCCTCCGTGGTTTTGGCTTTGTGCGCTGGAGTAGAGCCCTGTTGGAAGATGCATCTGTATCCATTGAAAAGGGTATTGATTAAATCCTTCACAACACGCTCTAGCACATCTTCTTCGTAAACCTTTGCACCTCCCACAAAACCATTACGGAAGCGGGATGATGTCCACGTTGAACCCTTGGAACAACTTTTTTCGCTTCCTTAGATGAAGCGGCATAAATTTTGTCATTTTGTTTGTTGAAAACTTCTTCCACGGTAAAAATTTTCTCATCCGTAAACAGAATGTTTTCATGGCCATTGTGTGCGTGCCACTCCAAAAGTCGCTTGCATCTTTCCAGCCTCATTTTTTTTAGTTGATGAGTTAGAAGATGACCCGTGGACCAACGATAGGCTTTCATATGCAGATCATCCCGAATCAGCCTAGACATGGATCTGGTTGATATATCCAATTCCTTGGACATGATCTTCTGCTTCCTAAGGGAATTTCTCCGAATTCGTTCAGGCACTGCCTTTACTGCCTCATTCGACGCCTTCTTGGCAAGTCTTCTACTCCAGACAGTTCGCCGAAGCGGGCAATAGCCCGGTAAACGAATATTCTCAATATTCCGAGTGGTTTTAGCAACTCGGAAATTTAGCCAGCACTCTTTTCGTACTTTGGCAACGCTATTACCGCGATTCGATTCTCCACTCCATGTTCATTAAAAATAGACTTAATTCATGAATGTAATCTCCATCAAGAGCAACACAATCATTCCAACGCCGCTCTAACATTTCAATACCATTCTTGTAGAACGATTTATCATTTGCCTCAAAATGGGCCTCAGTTTCACTAATCATCTCTTCATTCGAGCGAACATTTTTTAGAGATCTGCGAATAGCCAGTAGTCGCTGGCGGCCAAATCTAGAGAATACGGTGGATGCGAAAGCAATTCGAACTTCAATTCATGTAGTTTTGCCAGTCTTGATAAAACAAAATTTTGCGTTCGTTTTTTTTTTGCAATTTCGGACGAGGTTCACCGGTTGCTGTCCACTCAAATGACGATTGTTTTGATTCCGGAGTGAAGTGATGGATCCATGTTTCATCCATTTTCACATATCAATGCAAAAATTCCGGTTTGTTACGTTTAAACATGGCCAAACGCTGCTAAGAATCAGCAACACGTTGTTGTTTTTGGTCAATAATGAGCAAACTCGGTACCCACTTTGAACAGAGCTTTCTCATGGACAAATGCTCATGCAATGTTAAGCCAACACTCATGCAACTGCACCTTTTGATCATCCATGGATTTGTGGATTTTTTTTAATTTTTTCTGGTGTTACCGCCTCATTAATGTCTCTACGATCACGTTTGAAGTCAGCATACCAACGTTTTATTGTTGTTTCTGATAGAGCGGAGTCCCCATAACACTTTTCAAGCCGGAACGGTATTTTTCCCCATCAAGAAGCAATGCAAAATTAAAACACGAAATTATTTTGAAAATAACAAAAGTAGCGTCACTCTTAGCACAATAACTCACACACTAATGAACAGATTGTCATGAAATTTGAACAGCTATCTTTTGAAGGTTAGTACTAACTCAACATGAGGTGAATCCAAAAAAGCTAGCGCCATCTGTGTGTTAGGCCCGGGATAATAAATTAAAAAAATTACAGAAAAAAAGCTTCTTCTAAAGAACTAGCACAAAAAATTGGTAGAAACATATTTTTCCACTGTTTCAACTGATAATCAAACTCAAAATGAGCTCTTTGTAATTTTGGAGAGAATTAAAAGTGCAGATAAGCTTACGCTACTATGCTCTAGCATTAACTATAAGACCAGTTTTGAAGGACAATTTATTTTTATTTTCCGATATGTGAGGAAACTTATTTTTGATGACCACCTACTACCCTTCAGACTTTCTTTACATACTTAAGCCCAATAAATAAGTGGCTATGTAGCTCAGCAGCGAACCCCAATAAAACGCTTTACTCACTCAAACAGTCACTTTCCATCTATATTTCTAAGTTGGTACCCTTTTGTCCATATTTCCTTTTGATCAATCTAAAAAACCACTTGTTTACATTTGAATATGCTTACGGGTATGTTCGAAAGGTATGCCGAAATCAGGAATCACAAAGTTTCTGCCAGCTTTTGCTCTGATGTAATTACGGATCTCATAATGGTGTTTTGACATGGATATTTCTTACCGATTATCTTTCTGAGAAATGTGTCCGTCACAAAGTGTGTCCCATTTGTTGCTTTCCTTCTACCGTTCAGTGACCGTACTCTGTGTGCGGATATGTTTGTCTTGGAAGCATGCAATTGTGGGAAAATATGTAGTATGATACGCTGTTTATGTGTAATGCAGGTGGTTGAAATGTTATTTTGCTTCTCTTCTTTTATTCGATTTATCGTACATTTCTACCTTGTGTTGTGTGTACAATGGGTAGTTTTGCTGTCAGTGCATAGCGTAGGAAGTGTATTTGTCGCTTGGACATCCTTTAACATTCGGTCAGTAGATAAAATAATATCAAACAGTGAAGGTTTTTTTACACAACCACCCTATATTCTATTTATAGTACCTTCACTGGTAAAACAATCAACGTTTTTTCGTCGTATGCTTTAAGACATATCCATGTACCAATGTATCTGCATGTCGTGTAGATACTTTCATCAGTTTACTGCAGTTTTTCTTCTGCAGATCGTATTTTATTAGTAAAAAGAGCTACTGAAAAGCTTCCTTATTCATACTTAAATAACTGAAGAAAGATTTCTCGTGACCAATTTGCAGCTCTCTTGTAATAAAAGAAAATGATCCACGTTCATCCCTCACTTTTCACCCAAATTTTTTTATCTTTTCTTTTTGCAACTCAAATGCATCTTTACACAAATTATATAAAATAATAGTCAACGAACACATCCTTAAATAAACGAAGTCGACAACCATCATGAAATAAAATTTTGTACAACCCCTGTCAGCGCTCCCTGGATTTCAGAATTCCTAAGTTCTATGTTAACTTTTATATTCACTTTATTTAGTCCGCTTTCACACGTCGCAAGTGTGTAATGCGCATGTTCTGGTTATTTTCTTTTGAATTGTCATTCAGTGATGCGAGCAACTCTACATGAAGACTTTCCCCTTCTTTGAGTTTGCATGTTATTTGACAATTCTCTTTCATTTCATCTTTGGCGCTCAGTCTTTCATAATTGAAAATGAGCCCCCTTGTTAATTCTTTGGTCCATTTCAGTTCATCCGCCATACTGAAATGTTGTGCTCGTAACACAGCGAAAGAAGTAATGAAGCAAATGCGAAAAAGAAAGAAGAAGGAGAAAAAGAAATGTCAAAAACTTGCAATGAAATTGCTACCCACATGCAGTGGGAATTTGGTTAATTGGGTATTTTTTGTTTCATTATTTCTCTCTTTTGCACTCATTTGAATCTTTCGAAACATGCGACGTATGAAAGCGGACTTACAAATAAAACACGGCTTTAGTCAACTTTGGAACGTAACAATAACCGCCGCGTTTAAACACTGCTATTCGAAACTTATAATAGCTTTCCTTCCTGAAACGTAGAACTTTAAAATCGGCTTTATCTGATAAGCAAGCCCGAGCTCAAATTAAAGAAAAACGAATCTTTCGAAGTACGAGTAGATTTTCGCTAAATCATTTCAAGTTACGGACGCTTTTGCTTTATGTTTTATTTTTCAAGCATGACTTTACACCGCTTTGATCACATTAAATATTTTTCAAACATTTCACCACATCAATCCATCACAGACCTTCGGCACCATATAAATATTTTAATTTTTTTTTATAGAAGAGCAAATATACAAGCTATGTATAGAATCTTCTTCAATCACACAAGGCAAATAGACAAACAAATATTCATAAGTTCTCATTATCAAAGCGACATCATACATGTTCTCTCTTTTTTTCTTTTTTTTCGTATTTTGTCTTTTCTTTCTTTTTGTACGCATTCGGCGTGTATGGTAAACACAGCTTTTTCTTGTTATAGGATCACAGTGACATCACCGTCGACAACATCAATTGCCGCCAAAGCAAAAAGTATTATTAATGGTGAGTCCTCTTCATACGCATAAATGCAGCTTCTTCCTTTTATATCAATTGAATCTGTAAAGAGGCGTGTCTTTACATATACTCGCATCTACGTATATGTATGTCTCTATATATTCTGCTAAAGCTCTGAAACTACTATACAGCTGCTCAATAAATAAACAAATATTTTATTAACTAGAATATTATGATAGTTTCAAAACCGTTTATATGCTAAATATGTTAATAATCACCAGTCTAAAGAAAACAAGAAACAAAACAAAACGTACATACACATCATATACCTTTCATCACTACGATTTGTAACCTTTTTTTATTTTTTTTGTTTATTACAAATGAATTACGAGTATTTGTTATTTTTTGTTTCCTTTGTATGAATTCATTTATTATTATTTTTTTGTTTAGTTAATTTAAGTGAACAAAAATTTGTTAATATATAGATAATATATTTCATTATATCTAAGCAAAGTCTCCAAATCAATTTATAAGTGAACATGAAGAATAGAAAATACTTACAACTCTTGTAAAATTTATTTAAGAAAACAAAAATGTAATACATATACGAGTATGGTATGCATTATAGATATTAGAGTTTGTTTTATGTAAAAAAAATAAAAACAAAAAACTAATAAGGATTGATCAAATCTGCTAAATAGAACTAAAGTAGTTAATTTTGAACCTTAAAATCAAAATATCTGAAATAATATCCATCAATAGAATTGTATTTAATTATTATTATTATTTATATTGATTGTTATCTACTGAATAAAGCAATTTTTAATTACATACATACACACACACATACATATTATTATTATTATTTTAATTTTTATTTTTGTTTTTAGTTTTGTTTAATATGTTTTATTTTATTTCTAATTTAACTGCTTACAACTTACAAATGAAAAGGAAAAGCAAAAATTAAAATTGATTGACTTCATTGAATTATATCGATAAAATGTTTTGACAAATTAATAAATAATCAATTATGGGAAAACAAAATAGTAATAATAACATACTTGCATAATTTGAAAACATATATATTTTATATTGATATTGTAATACTGATTTTAAAACAAAAATGAGATATGTATAATTTGTGCATATGATTTGCAAATATCGTAAATAAATTAAACGATTGTTATTAATTCATAAATAGATCTTGTTTTTATTTATATTGGACCGACGCACAGTGCGTCGACCCAATGGAAAAAAATCAAAAAATTGGATTTACAAAATATTATTTCGAAACACTCAAAAGGCATTACACATTCGCAAACAAGATAACTGTAACTTTATTAGCGCTAAAATTTACCCGCAAGCTGTCTGTTCACCACAAAACCTTACCTTACTTGATTATTTAAAAAATGACCGTTAGCTCTAGTACATGAAGCCTCGACTGGCAGAGTAAAATAATTATCTGATAAACCAGTTTTTACTTGGATCTACACCACTAGGACAAGTAGAGGTTATTTGTTTTTTTTTTATATTTTTCTTGCAACTTTTCAACAGTTGTTATCAAGCTTAAAACAACTCCCATTAGGACACTTTTAGTTCCGTTGAAAAGAGATTTTAAAGTGAGTGTTGCTGACTGTTAACAATTTTTTTCTTGTTTAATTAAGAGGACAGTAAGGTTATTTCGACAAGGTAAAAATTGTCTGCGACAACTTGCGACTGTTTTTTTTGCAACTGTTTATTTATCCATCTATTTATAGAATGTGTACTAATAAAGAACTTTTTCAATTATGGTAATCCGACCCAACCAACCGATTTGCTGTCGTATAAACCCTTTCAAGAGTGTTGCAGAAAAACTAAGTAACAGAGAGTGGAAGAGATGGTAAAGACGAAATCTCTTGAGGAGCTTAGGTTTGCATCAGAAGTTTCAGCAGCAAATTCATCGTCTTCGAGGTTTTTAGCCGAAGAAAAAAAAGTTTTGTCATCCGAGGAAGCTTTGACACTGTACCTTGACCTTGACCTAACCGAGCGAAGCTATCAAGTTTTGCGAAACACCGTAAACGCATTGCACAAAGACTGTTTTCCCAGCATTTATGCTCTACGGCAGATGAAAACATAGCCATGTCCGTAAGTGTCAGGAAAAATACTAACGCTAAGTTGATATGCAAATGGGGCTTTGACGGTAGTGGCAGCCACAGTTTGTACAAAATTGGATTTGAAAATCCCGAAAACTCCGACGAATATTTATTTTTAATCGCATTTGTTCCCTTGAAATTAATTGACATCGATTCAGGTGAACCTCTCTGGATAAATGATCGTCCTGGATCCATTTTGTATTGTAGGCCTCTGAAGTTTTTATTTCGCAAAGAGAGTTCTGGACTGGTGAAAGAAGAAGAGGAGGAAGAGTGTAATGTGTTGTCAGAAACAAACTCCTCTTCAAAATGCTATGTCTGTGGTGCATTACCCAGTGAAATGAACACAGTCAAATGTTACGAGAAAGCTCCTGCAGAAGACAACTATCGTTTTGGCTTATCAACTCTTCATCTTTGGATAAAAACTTTTGAATGTATGTTACACATTGCATACAGATTACCTTTTAAAAAATGGCGAGTACAAGGGGAAACAAACAAAGCCGTATTCAAGGAAGAAAAAAAACGAATTCAGGCGGAATTTAAGTCAAGAATGGGGTTAAATGTCGACCAGCCTAGGCAAGGATTTGGATCGTCCAATGATGGCAATACCGCCAGAAGGTTTTTTTCTGACCCTAAAAGAAGTTCGGAAATCACAAAAATAGATCAAAGATTGATTGAAAAATTTTCAGTTATCTTACGTGTAATTTCAGCAGGTGCAGAAATCGACTTTCAAAAGTTTAATATTATTACTTTGTGAAGCTAAAGACCTATACTTAGAATTGTATGATTGGTATTACATGCCCTGTACATTGCACAAACTTTTCTTACATGGCATTGATATCATAAAAAGTTTTCAAATACCAATTGGTCACTTATCCGAGGAAGCACTAGAGGGCTTACACAAGACTTTCCGCCGCACTAGGCTTCATCACGCAAGAAAGTCCTCGAGGTCTAACAACATGCAAGATGTAATAAACTATTTGCTATTAATATCTGACCCTCTAATTTCATCACAGAGAAAAATTGTGCGCAAACAAAAAAGAATTGATGAACATATAAGATACTACTTTATTTCTAATGAGGAACATGATTCTTCTTGTGATGAATTATAATATCTTATTCTTTTTAAACAAAAAAAAAAATCAAAAATAGATGAAAACCCTTTTTTGTACCCTTTTTGTTAAAATAAAAACACGTTATGATAAGAAAAAATGGAAACTAAGTTTTTCTGATTTTTTTCCTTACTTTCTATTGACTCGACGCACTGTGCGACGGCTCAGCCAATAAACCTCTCCGATTAGGAGGGTCCTTGGCCAACTGGTTAAGTCTCCTCTTCGACTTGTCGGCGTTAGCCAAAGCGAGGTCTTCTTCTACTGCGTTGCCAATTCAAGCAGAAATTAAAAACAGCTGAACAGTTAGCAGTTAGGTGGGGTGAAAAGTAACCTCCTTGACCGCCAGAATGCGCTGCTACTGAAAAAAAGGTTATGGTGCATTGAAGTCCGTTCATATTTAGGCAGACATGCCAAATTTCAGTGCGATACTGTCTTTAGTTTTGTTTTGACAGCTGATTGTTGTTGACGTGTTTGGCATCATGTTGAGTATGGACAAAAATGTGCTTTGTCTCCGCCTACACTTGAGTGCGTCGAATCTTCAATGGGACGAATCTATTTTCGCACTCGTGTAGTAGCAAGAGTACTTAAAGATCTCAACATACATAAATCCGCTGGTCCAGATGGTATATCTCCCCTTCTTCTGAAGAGGTGTTCTTCCTCGCTGGCAAAACCACTGCGTAAGCTTTTTCATCAATCCTACACTTTAGGACTCTTCCCGAGCAGATGGAAAACAGCATTTGTCCAGCCCATCCCTAAAAAAGGCGAATCATTTTCTCTCTCCTCCTACAGACCCATTGCACTTCCGTCCCTCCTATTCAAGGTCATGGAAACGCTGATAAATCGTCAGCTCATGAAATATCTCGAAAGACGAAAACTTCTCAATGACCGGCAGTACGGTTTTCGTAGCAACAGGTCCACTGGTGATTTGATGGCATGTCTCACCGAAAAGTGGAACCAAAGCGTACATCAATCTGGCGAAAGCAAGATAGTTGCACTTGATATTTCTAAGGCATTTGACAGAGTTTGGCATCAGGCTCTTTTGTCGAAAATGCGTGCATTTGGGATCGACGACTCTCTTCTTCAATGGATTAGAAATTACCTTTCGGAACGTTCAATTCAAGTTGTCTTGGACGGTTTCAAGTCTGATATTCATAAAATAAATGCTGGTGTGCCCCAGGGCTCTGTTCTGTCACCGACACTCTTTTTAATTTTCATTAACGATCTCTTGTCTGCTACTTCTAATCCAATATATTCCTTTGCTGATGACAGTACTCTCTGCTTTTCATATTCGTTCCCGGACTCACGGCCCTGCTCTTCGGCTGTAGTACGAGAACGGCAGCGTATGCTAAGCTCATTAAATTCCGATATCAACAGCATAACCAATTGGGGAACTATCAACAGAGTGAATTTAATGCTTCCAAAACACAATGCTGTCTGCTGTCTTTAAAGCGAAATTTAAACACCCAGCCATTATCTATGAATGGCACTTGCATCGTCGAAACCGAAAAACTTTCCATTCTCGGTATGTGTGTCAATGACAACTTACGTTGGAATGACCACATATTTGATGTCGCCAAAAATGCTGCGAAATGTCTAGGTTTCCTCAAGCGATGTAAGAAATATTTTACCCCCTCTGATCTGGCCTCAATATATAAGGCATTCATCCGCCCAAAATTGGAGTACAACTCCCACATCTGGTCAGGTGCTCCTAAAACATCTCTGCACCTGCTAGATAGGATTCAAAACCGTGCGATAAAACTTATTGACGATACTAATATCAGTCAATCAATGGACACCTTCGAACACCGACGAAATGTCTCGTGTCTCACTTTTTTTTATCGCTACTTCCACCACCAGTGCTCCACTGAAATCGCCAGTAGCATTCCGCCCATCAAACTTTCAACCGTAACACCCGTCTCGCTATGAATGCTCATCAGTATACCCTCAAGGCCATTTTCGGACGTACTCTAAAATATCGTGATTCGTTCCTAAGCCGTACAACTCGCTTATGGAATGCCCTGCCGATCTCTGTATTTCCTGGTCGTTATAACTTGCAAACATTTAAAAACAATGTACATCGGTACCTCTCTTTTCTTCCTCCCTAAATTTCCTTTGCCCGCGCTGTGTACAATCACCTTAAGGGTACTCAAACCCCTTGAGCGCGCGCTCATTATAAAAAAAAAAAATAATTTTCCTTCTCTCATAAAACATTATTTTTTGAGAGGCAAAACGGCGAAGGAAACAAAAGAAAAGTTGGATAAATATTATGGGGCTAATGCTCCGTCAGATAACACCGTCAAATATTGGTTTCGAGAGCTTCGTGGTGGCCGCAACTCTACTACGGATCAAGTCCGCAGCGGCAGGCCCTCCGATGCGGTTACAGAGGACAATGTCAAAAAAATACATGAAATGGTGTTGGCTGACCGGAAAGTGAAAGTGCGTGAGCTAGCAGATACCACAAAGATTAGTACTGAGCGCACACGCCATATTTTGGGCAATATTCTGCATATGAAAAAGTTATCCTGCCGCTGGGTGCCGCGCATGCTCACTCCTAACCAAAAACACGAACGCGAGATCACATCGAAAGAGTGTTTGGACTTACTGATGCGGAATCGGGCAGACTTTTGGGGTCGATTGGTAACTGTTGATGAAACTTGGATCCACTATTACACACCAGAGAACAGAATGGGTTCCCAGCAATGGACTGAAGCCGGCACGAGCGCTCCGAAGCGGCCGAGGGAGGCTAGATGGGTCGGAAAGGTTATGGCGTCGGTTTTCTGGGCATTGTCATGGCATGCTCTTCGTGGACTACCTCGAAAAAGGAAAACCCATCAACAGCGAGTATTACTGTGCATTATTGGAGCGATTGAAGGCCGAAATCGCTGCAAAACGGCCTCACATGAAGCGAAAAAAATTTGTTTTTGCAAGTTTGCAAGACAATGCGCCGACGCATAAGAGGATCGCAACCACGGCTAAAATCAATGATTTACGGCTCCAATTGCTGTCGCATCCACCGTATTCGCCTAATTTGGCTCCCTCGGACTATTATATCTTCCCAAACCTCAAAATATGGCTCATCAATAAAAAATTCAGCTCACGCGAGGACATCAGCGACGCCACGCGGGAGTATTTTGCAGACCTTCCGGAAAATTACTTTTCGGACGGGATCAAGAAGTTGGAAAATTGCTGGAATAAGTGTATCAAGCTAAAAGGGGACTATATTGAATAAAATAAAAAAAACATTTAAAAAAGAAATTTTTTTCATTCCCAAGGAGGTTACTTTTCACCCCACCTAGTAGTCATTCAAAGGACATCTACAGCCATCTCAGGTGTGACTTATGTGCACTTTTCAACCTCAGGTTGATGTCGCTGAAGTAGTATGTAGTGTTACAAAAAAATATTTTGTCTCCTTGCACTGGCTACCTGAGCCGGATTCGCAGATTTTTCTTGTAGGAGCATTCTTCAAGATCCGCTCTTCATGACCCAGCCACCTCAGTCGTTAGACCTTCACTCTTCAGGCTATGTCCATGTCACTGTACAGTTTGTCGTTGTATCTCTTCCTCCACTCAAGGACCGAAAATCGCCCGAAGAATTTTCTTCTCAAAGCAGCCAAGAACACCTTCATCCATTTTTGATAAAGCCCATACCTTTGTGCCATAGAACAGGACTGTGATTATTAGGGTCTTACGAGTATATGTTATAGTTTCACTTTTGTTGTTCGATAAAGGATTTTGCTAGTCAATTGCCTTCTTAGCCCAAAGAAACAGTGGTTGGCAAGAGTTATTCTTCGTTTGATCTCAGCGCTGATTATTAGCCCTATTCTGCTATACGCCGGGGGGAATGTTTATGTCAAATGCAAGTTTTCCGATCCTGCTATCCGTGAACCGAAGTGAAACACTCGCTTGCCGGTAACGCAGGTCGGTATTGCACTATACGCACGAATCGAATGTCTTCTCGAATCTCTTGTTTCCGAGTTAAAATTGAAATAAAGTGCTGCACTATCCATATTTGTTTTTCTTTCCACACAAATTACACAGTTGAAATGACACTTAAATTTCCAAACGGGTAACATTTAAATCTTCGAAACTTTGAAATAGAAACCGGTAGGGCAGTTCGCCCGCCGTATAGCAGAATACCGATTCGAAGTGAAAGTGAATTGAATAGGTGAAGGGAATGTTCGATCCGCACGTATAGCAGAATAGAGTTGTATATCTTTCGAAGGTGACGTTCTTGCTGGGTGTCCTTTCTTGTTGACAACATATATTTGGTCTTGCCTCATTGACAGTTAAACCACCATATCAATACTAGCAAAAGCGCCGCTGACATCATGCTGCTTTCTTCCGATTATGCTAATATCATCGGCATATGCTAGTAATTGAACGGACTATTGAAAGATTGTGCCTCTTTTGTTGGCGCGTGGGTCTTACACTATTCTTTCAAGAATGATGTTAAAGAAATCGCATGACAGCACGTCGCCTTTTCTGAATACTTTTCTGACATCAAAGGTCTCGGTGAGTTTTCCACCGACCTTGATGGATCAGCATGCATTCTCCATCGTCATTCTGCACAAACGTACGAGTCTGGCAGGGATGGCAAAGTTAGACATTGCTCTGTATAGTTCGCTTCTTCCAAGATCTGCCGTAGTGTGAATATTTGGTCGATGGTGGACTTTTCTGGCCTGAAGCCACACTGATATGGACCAATCAGGTTGTTGGGAAACGGCTTCAGGCATTCATACAATACGGCCGTTAAGAAAACTGATACTTCTGTAGTTGGCGCAGTTAAGACGGTCTCCTTTCTTGAGGTTCGGACAAAGAAATTCGAGGTTCCATTCATCCGTCATACTTTCGTCCGACCATATTTTAGAGATAAGTTTGGTGTATGCTCTTTGCCAAGTCATCGCCTGCAGCTTTGAAGAGCTCGATTTGCTGGACCTGAGCTTTAATATGGTACATCGTCCAGGTTGAAAGATTCATTCAGTCTGACAGCGGTATTTGTTTCGTCATCACCATTACACAGTCTTTCCAAATCCTCAGCATCGACTGCGGCTCTACTATTATGTTCTTTTATTCGTCTCTACGAGCTTCGATTCGTGATTTGTGTGCGTGGGACAATGGCAGCGTTCATACCAAAAGGTATGAATTTTGGTTAAATCTCCGAATTTCATTCGATGCATGTGCTTGTCGCACTCGTCGTCAAACCAGGGGTTTCGTGGTGGTGGCGAGTGAAACTCAGCACATCAGAAGCGGCATCTCTGATGGCTTTTAAGTAGTCTTCAATACTTGATGCTGACGGTATAGAGCCTCTTAGGAGATTAAGAGAGACTCGTTCGGAAAAGGGTTTGGCGATCTCTTGCGATGTTCGTAATATTCCAAACGATACAACAAGGTAATGGTTCGAGTCGATGTTGCCCCCTCGGAACGTTACTCCGTAATACTGGAGGAGTGCCTTGCGTCGATTACAATGTGGTCAATCTAGTTGACGCTTGATTGATCAGGAGTTCTCCAAGTCCCCTTATGAATACCGAGATGCGGGAACCGCGTGTTGGCTATGACAATCGTTTTTTTCTTCCTAAAACACGAAATCCATTCGTACGTGTGCTTGGTAGCTGTCGTACGTGAATGGCAGAGATAATGTTACTCGCAGCTCGATAACGTATGCAGGAATACCAAATGTGTATTGCTCAGTGACAAGTAGCTCGATAACTGTCGATACTGCTTTGCACTAGCACAGGGCCTCAGCTACACGTAACCTGTTAAAGGACCTAACACTCCACGTGAAAGTCCGAAATTCGTTGTCCTTATTTCGTTTTCAGGGGTTGTCAACAGTAGATCTGAGGCTTGTTGTTGCTTCGTAACTTGGTGTTATCTTTTCCGTGGCCGGGCAGATACCCCGACGACAGAACTCCCAACCTGGAGAGCAGGTTCCGTCACAGATATCCCTAGGATGAACTATCGGTTAAGCTGAGGCCAGTAACCTCTTTGCTGAACGGGTGAGCGCTGCCATTGTCCCATTAAGGGTCATCCGCCACCATCTCTTTTCCAAGACCCTGACATAGTCTCGGAAATCCTTACCAGGCTGATCTTCAAATATGTCGGAATAGCCCGGATGTTTTTGTTCCGGGATTTTACTTCACCATTGATTCCATCTGAGGAATTCAACCGCGGTCCCGTTTAAAGTGCTACTATTTTTGTCAGCTGGTCAGCATTCGCGCTTATAAGTTTGGCAAGCCGAGACCAGATGGACATCGACCAGTACCCAGTGATAAAAATATGGATCGTCTACAACTTCAATCGAAATGATCATGGTATGGTCTCTGAGCATGACCAACTAGTACAAGTCATGTCCAAAGCAGAAATGCAACAATGGAAGGTAAATTTGGTGGGACTGCAAAAGTGTAGTGCATTTTGAACTGCTCGCAAGGAACCAAACGTTCGATTCAGATGTTTACTGTCAAAAACTTATGAAACTGGAAGAAACAGGTTTTCAATTGTTACGAAATTGAATTGTGGTTTTTATTTTCAGTAACTAGCCTGTGTACGAGTCCTCTGCGTATGAAAATGCCGGCAAAATCGATATACTCGTACTTCGACTTCTGGTTTTCGAAAAAAAATTACGCGATGAACGGCTTTCAAAACTTTCTTAAACAAACAACGAAATCCGGAAAAATCAATCGAAAAGTACCAGGCCACCAAAATTGAAAGCAATATGCTGTCACCTGTACAGTATATCTCCCTGAAAGTATGCAGTCATAAAATTTAAAAGTAGTTCAAAGTATGCGGAAGCTCTTGCATATTTTTAGATACTACACCGTCGGGTGTTGCAAAATCTAACATTTATAAGTATGCATGCAAAATCATTCGAAAATGTGATTTCAAAATAATTAAATATGTTGCATACTTTTGTATGCTTTCGTGTGATTTTTACTGAAGAATGGGAACTACTCGTAAATGCACGTCCATAGCAGATCTAGACCAAGAGTGGCACCTGATTAGATACTGCAGCGTTGAAGAAGTGCTTTAGCGCCTTACTAAACGAAGAATTTCCTCGCTATTGAAAAGAATTCCCTCGGCTATCGCACACGAAGAGAAAACGGCAGATTTTATGGAAACCGAAGTTATAAAAATAATGAACCGGGGCGTACAGTTGGATCATTAAAGCCGCATATGATAGCATTTATGGCATCTTGGCCAAGCTCATTCGACTGTGCAGTATGACGATGGAGAACGCAGGCTGATCCGTCAAGGTTGGTAATGACAAACCGAGACCTTCAATATCATAAAAGGACTTAAATATGGCGCTGCATCATCATGTAGATTTCTCAACATCGTTCTGGAAAGAATCCAGAGGCACCTTCTTTCAAAAGTCTATTTAGTTACTCGCATATGGAGACGACACTGTTATAATGGGAAGAACACAGCGAGCTGTCAATGCAGCGTTTGCGACTATTGAAGTAGAAGCAGCAAAGATGGGTTTAGCTGTTAACAAAGGCGGACACACAAAATCGGCTCTGCTATCATTAACTTCGACACCACTGCGGAAATCATGCGAAGAATCACTCTTGCTGCTTCTTTGGGATTAGAAGGCAATCGAATAGTAAAGCTACTTCTCGAGCAACCAAAAAGACGTTATACAAGACATCCCAGTGCTGACGAAAGCGGCAGAAAATGGTCTCGGGGGCTTCGAGAGAAAATTTCTTCGGATAATTTTTGATGAAGTATGGAGGAGATGCTTCAACAGCGTACTGTACGGACTGTTCGTTGCTCGGATAACCGGGCTTAGATGGCTAGGTCACCTTGAATGCATGGACACCAGAGCTTCAGCCTGGAAAGTTTTCGACTCTGACCCAGAGGCAAAACGCAGTGGAGGACGACCTTATCTTAAGTGACGTACACAAGTGGAAAGAGACCTCAGCCGGTAAAAGACCACGCTCCCTGGAAATGTATGTTAACTGTGGTCCTGGTTCATCTAGGTAAGTAAGTAAGTAAGTAAGAAGTCTGAGCGACAATTGGAAATAAAAAGGCGATAGAATGCCAAATCAATGAAATATGAGCTTTCTTGATCCACTGTATAAAGGCAAAGGCGACACGAGAAATTGCAACAACTGCCGATCGATGAAACTAACGTCGTATACTATAATAATACAGGAGAACTTTCTAGACGGTCGACAGCACAATGTTATTAAATTCCTGGGCAGTTAATGCGGGTTTGTAGGAGGCAGCTGCATATGTGAACGATAATGATCCACAATTTACGAATAATGATGGAAAAACATCGCAAGTCTTCAAAGGATCTGCATATAGTCTTCATTGACTTGCAAAAAGCGTTCGACAAAGTTTCCAGTGATCTTATTTGAACGGCGCTAAGATCTCAAACTGAACCTAAGCCAAATGAATAACCGGAGAATTCGAAGTTAAAGTTGTCGCGACGTGACAGCCTTTCAAGCTGCTCTTAGTAAGCGATTAGAGAAGTTTTTCCGAAGTAGCAATCCCAACTTCTGACATCTATTCAGAAGGATTCATCGTGTAAAAGTACGAACAGTTTAAATTCATGGGCTCTCTCGTCAACCACTAACGAAATTGCAATGACTATGTTGCACATAGAGTCAGTGTGGGGTGACTTAGATGGTGCGAAAGCTTCGCTATATTATGCGACAAAATAGTCAGTAGGGAAGACTATAGGCTGTGTACTGGCGTCGAGACAGGGCGCTACACTTTTGATAAGCACTTAAATGTGCTGCTTTTCTATGAAAGTGACGACAACACCGAGGATTACTACCTCTGTGGAAGTCCGGCTAGCGCTCGCATTAAGCTGCAGATACTCAGCGTTGACGTGGTGGATGCTGGTATTGTAGGCAGTTAGGCATTGGGAAGTTCAATTCAAAGGAGCTTACCTACAAAGAATATAATGGACTAGTTCTTTGTTCCGATAGAAAAAAAATTGTCTGTGCGCCTCAACCCAAAACTTCAAAAGTATATTGGTTGAAACCTAGGTTTACCAACTCTAGGGTTGTCAATTTAAGTAAGCAAGTAACAGGTAGAAAGAGGTAAAGTATACTATAAATACGATGATTTTTTAACGTTACCGCTAGACTCATCTCTGCCGCTTCTGAAGCGATATATACGAACGCGTTACTGACATTACGCAGTGTTCTTTCAGCATGCAGAAATTGTTTATCCATATCCTCTGCACCCACTGCGGTTCTACAATTATGTTCAATTGTTTATCTTTTCTGTATTCGGATCGGCCCTATGACATATCCTCTTTACCTTTTGGTACAATTTACAAACTTCATTTCGGCAATAACATTTCTCTTGTTCCCCGACCGAGCTTCTTCGTTTGCTTTTGAGCAGTTTGTATGCATCCCAATCCTTTTGTTCGTAGAGGTTGTGAATAGCTTTATTATTTCTATGTAGCATCGCTTTGTACGCTTCTTTTCTTGCTGCATGTGCTTACTGGTATTCTTCGTCAAATCAAGGATTTCGTGGTAGTGACCGAGACGCCAGCGCTGCCACAAATTTGTTGGTGCTTGATGCTAGCAAATAAAGATAAAGCGACACTCGATTGGCAAAGGCTATGGCGCTAGCTGGCGACTTCAAATATCTGTACTATATTCTCTCTTCTTTGGGATGTTCGACATATCCACAACCATGACATGGTTACAACAAAGTAGTCCGAATCAAAGTTATTCCTCCGGAACATTCACACATCTAAAGGGTTTTCCAATAGGGACTTGACAACTTTGAATTTAATTTGTGAACGCACTCTTTCACTAATCATCAAACTGTCACTGTCAATTTATTCAGCAAACTCAACATTTTCATCATGGTAAAGTACACGAACGAGCAACGTCTGCAAATTATAAAAATTTTCTACCGAAATTCGGAGTCGGTGACTGCAACTTTAAGAGCTTTACCTCCAATTTTCGGTCGTAATTCTCGCCCTAGTAGACAGGCAATAACAAGTTTAGTGCAAAAATTTGAGTCTACATATTCGTTGTGTGATGTTGCCGTGTCAGTGAGACAACGTTTTGGTCGAAGTGTCGAAAATATCGCTCGATCGTTCCGTAGCAAACGATCCAAATCTGTCAAATCCACGGCGTTCTCAAGAATTGGGCATCGCTCAGACCACATTATGGCGTATTTTGCGTAAGGATCTTGGTTTACACCCATACAAGATCAAGCTGACTCAAGAATTGAAGCCGATGGACAATTTGAAGCGACGTACGTTCTCCGATTGGGTTCTGGAGGAAATGCGCCAAGATGATGAATTTCATCGCAAAATCCTCTTCAGTGACGAAGCTCATTTTTGGCTCAATGGGTTCGTCAATAAGCAAAATATGCGTCATTGGTCGGGTGAAAATCCACATGTGCTTCATGAATCACCACTTCATCCACAAAAAATAACTGTTTGGTGCGGTTTGCATGCCGGCGGCGTTATTTGACCATATTTTTTCGTCGACGATAACGATCGTCACGTTACTGTGAATGGTCAGCGTTATCGCGCCATGATCACCGATTATTTTTGGCCTGAATTGGAAGATATGGACTTGGACGACATGTGGTTTTAACAGGATGGTGGCAGAATCCACACAGCACACGCTACAATCGATTTATTGAAGAGTAAGTATGGTGAGCGTGTGATCTCAAAAAATGGGCTAGGCAATTGGCCGCCTCGTTCATGGGGATACGTTAAGTCATTGGCTTATGCCAACACGCCGACGACGTTGGAAGAGCTCAGAGCCAACATTGAACGCGAAATAGCGGCCGTTTCGGCCGAAATATGTGGCCGAGTCGTTGAAAATTGGGTGCAACGAATCGACCGCTGAAAACGTGCCCGCGGTGGCCATATGAACGAAGTCGAGTTCCATTCATAAATGTTTTGATTGTACTTCAAGCCGATAATAAAGTTTTTGAAATATCTCAAATAGTTTGCGTTTTATTTAAGAAAAAAGTTGTCAAGTCCTTATTGGAAAACCTTATATCATACTCGTACAAGGTGGACCATATCGAAAAATGCCATAGATTTTACAAATTGCGTCGAATATCAATGAATAAACGAATGAATGCCCAAATAAACATTTAAAAAAACCCATTAACTTTTATATTCTATTCCAAAGAAATAGCTTAGGAAAATAGGGTCATTCATTATGGCTCACCTTGTACTTCAGTATTGCCTATCGTCGATCACAATTCAATCAAAATGGTTGACGGTTTTTTGATTGTCAGTCTTCAGCAACCGGTTAAGACTATTGAGATAAAGGATACTCATACATAGAAGCCACAACATTGTTTGCCTCACCCAAAAGTCATTTAGCCGTCTGAATAGATGATGTCGCGCAGTCTATATTTTGCAACAGTATCACCAAAGACGTCCCACCAAGGGCAATCGTAACGTCATACCTAGAACACTATCCAACACTTCTCGCCTAAGTCTGGCTGCAATAAATAATCCTATTCCAAATAAGTTTTGCTTTTAGTGTACTTATTTCGTTTGCGTGGCTCGTGAGCATTAAATCTGTCTTTTTCCGAGGCCTTTGGTTGCTCTGTAAGATTTTGTATTTTTTACGTGATCGGGTAGTTATAAACTAACCGATATTACGAAGTCAGTATTTCATGTCAGGGATATGAGAACAGCTATTAACCCATTAAATGTTTATTCACCAGGCCAAGGTGATATTGTTTCTGATTGATTTTGCAGTGTTCTATTTTTGACAGCTCACGCGTGATTTGTGACATGTATCAAAGTCAAACATACTCTGTCAGCATTGGTTTTTTTTATCAAAATTTGTGCTCTGTGAAAAATGTTTTTCGAGCACTTCATCCGTTTTAGGGTTGTCATAATCGACCTACTAGGCCAGCAATTAACGCCATAGTGACGAAATTTCGCACCAATTTCACGATATTGGACATCATGCCACCTACCCGTATGCGTAGAGTACCTACAGTGATTTGTCCATTCGCCGCCGTTCGCAGCAATTGGGATTGTGTTACTAGACTACGTGGAAGATTTTACGCAACTTGCCACAACATCAAATTTTCGGTGAGTGGGACTTAGAATACCTGGAGGAAGATCCGCTTTTTTTTATCAAAAAATTGCCTTCAGCGACAAAGCTCATTTCTGGTTGAATGGGTATGTTAATAACCAAAACTGCCATATTTGGTTCGATGAGCAATCTCAGGCAATACAAGATGCACCCGGAATAATGTACTGTTTTTTGCGGTTTATGGTTCAGCGAATCATTGGCCCGTATTTTTTCAAAGATGACGGAGAACAACGTTACTGTCAATGGCGCCCGCTATCGTTCAATGATTTCGAACTTTTTTTTGCCCAAAATGTGTGAGCTGAACCTGGTCGACATGTGGTTCCAGCAAGACGACGTTACATGACACACAACACGCGAATCGATGGACCAACTGGTGAATTGGCCGGATCGTGCGATTTGACACCCTTAGACTATTTTTTATTGGGATACGTTAAATCACTCATCTATGCCGATAAACCAGCGTCAATTGCAGCCTTGGAAGACAACATTACACGTGTTATTAGCGAGAGATCAGCAAATATGCTCGAAAAAGTGGACCACTTAAAACGTAGTCGTAGTCAACATTTGCATGAAATAATCGATTCTATCTGGGAAGGAGATTGAACCAATAACTATACGAGCTGTAATAAATTTATTTTATATAGAGAGGCTGGACACCAGCGCTCCAGATCGGACAGCATTCGAATTCATAACCGAGCAAAAGCGTAGCAGAGGAAAACCTCATCTCAGGGCCAGGTATATGAACCAATCTGGAATTTCGAAGCAATTAGCTATCAACAGGGCTGGAGCGATATATTGGATAAGGCCCAAGTCCATCCCGGACTGCAGCGCCACCTAAGAAGGCAAATAAGTAAATAATTAGTATTCAAATTCATAAGACTGTTTTCATGACAATTCATGTACTCGTTTCTCTGAGACCCTTAAAGTGAGTTCAATAATGGTGTTTAGCGCTACGCAGTGGTTAATTCTTCGCCTGGCAAGCTAAAGATCTTAGGTCAACCACAGACGGTGTGCCGAAAATAGCAGTCTGCGCTTAAAACTCGGCCAATATCAAAATGCTGAGAAATATAATTTTCTGACGTCACCATCCACTGCGCATAAAATGGCAGGGCGAACAACAGAGTGCATGGAAAAGACCAAACATTGGTCGATTCCTGACTGTCGCGCAAACAATTTTTTTAAGGAAACTGGAACGTAGTCCACACTGAGCTATCAAAGTAATAAATTTTACATGTCTTAAGGGTTATCCGAAGTTCTTTTTCATTCTGCTCAACAAAAATACGAACAAAATGTTTTGGCAGCCTGTTTAGGCACGAAAACTTTAACTCTTCGGAGTATTGGATTCATTGCTGGATGTGTCCCCTGCTTCTCGAAGTATTGGGCGAAATGTTGAAAAAATGTATAGTTGGTTAGCGAAAGGTCTGGTAATTAAATTACAATATGTTACGTAATGGAGCTGTATTGTAGCATATTTAATTCTTGCTGCGTCTATTGTACGACTGGCAGTAGAAAATCATCTACATGGGACGTATAAGGTGGGCCATAATGTATAAGTTAAGAAGGGTTATTCCGACTAGGGATCGGCGTCGATGACTGTAAGCAGCCTATGCTGCACTTCACCTGAAAAGCTGTTGCCTCCTCCAGGAACTTTTAAGTCCACCATTACGCTAAAAGTGCTACAATTCAGCTTAACTACGACGACTCATATAATGCTTTAACTACAAAACTGCTAAAATTGTCTATTTTACTGTTTAACTGTGCAAATGTGACCGAACATCTGGACCTAATATGCATAAGGACAGTTAGGCAAGTCTCAATATAGACATTGGTCAGACAAGATAGACAAGGTAAATTCCAACGACGAAATCAGAGCCAAATTAAGTGGTAAGCTCGTTTGAGTTATTTCTACAATACATATTCGTTGCTAAATTCATTAAAGAATTTTTTGCCAGTGACAGAGGAATTGTCACCAAACTAATGGCAGCAGTCATAATGAAATCTACCGAAAAATAGTGCCCATGATTTTTTCAAAGATGACCGTGAGAACAATGATTTCGACCTTTTTTTTTGTCCAAAATGTACTAGCTGAACCTGGTCGACATGTGGTTCCAGCAAGACGGCGCTACATGCTACACAGCACGTGAATCGATGGACCAATTGGGAAATAAATTCGGTGAGCCATTTATCTCTCGTTTTGGACCGGTTAATTGGCCGGCTAGATCGTGTGATTTGATGCCTTTAGACTATTTTTTGTGGGAATACGTCAAATCACTTGTCTATGCCTATAAACCAGGGCCAATTGCAGCCTTGGAAGACAACATTTAACATTACATGTGTTATTAGCGAGATACCAGCCAATGTGCTCGAAAAAGTGATTCAAAATTAGCCTCTCCGAATGGAGACTACTTAAAACGTAGTCATGGTCAACATTTACATGAACTAATCTTTGAAAAGTAAATGGCGAGCATTGATTTTTTTTTTTTTAAAGAACTTAACACTCAAGTGGTATTAATACACTTAAAATGCCTGAGCACGTGTTAAGTTTTTAGGAAAATGGGACAGAGTGAGAAAGAAAGATTTTTGGGCTCAGTGGTTATTTCGCTCCATTGGTGGCATCCAACATTTAATGGGGAGACTAAATTATTAGTGTAATTGGACTTGTTATTGTATTAGAGGCAACCATTCGTCTTACGTGAATTAAGTTGCCTGAAAAAAAGAATGTCTTTCGGACGAGGCTGGGATTCGAACACCGAACCTTCCGATTTGGAAGCCAACACACTACCACTTGAGCCATGGCCACCCACAACTTTATCAACTCAATAAACATTTTATACACTTTTGTAATGTCAAAAAGTTTGAGTATATGAGAGAGTTTAGCAATGGGACGATAATTGGTAACATCATGCTTAGTACCCTTTTTGTGTATTGTGATTATAAAAGAAGTCTTCCAAATCTGGGGAAATTCTGTGTAAGGGAGGTAGGAAAGGGGAGGAGACAAGTTGTAAATGCATTTTTTTAAAAAAACGGAGCGGAGACCATCTTTAAGATTTCGTAACTTTTCTTCAATCACTGCAGGATTGTAATTTTGAGTGAGAAAGGAGAAATTTGGTAGGTCATTGAACTTAAACTAAGAGGGATCTGGTACGAAGGAGTTTTTGGCAAATTAGTGTTTGAAAAGTGTTACAGTTGGCGATGGTAGAAAGATCACTTGAAGATTGGGTTTCGTAAGCGAGGGAGGAAGGATAACCGTCGGTCTTACTTTCGCAATTGACAAATTGAAAAAAGGACTTGAGGTCATTTATAAGATTGGTTTGCGCACTATTCAGGCAGCGTTGATAAAGTGAGTTGTAGAGTTCAATGAAATGAAGATATGTACCTAGATAATTTGAATAGTGGGAAGAAGAGTGGGTGCGAAGGAATACAGCCTATAACTTGTTTCTTTTGTTTCGTAGAGAGCGGAGTCCACGATTATACCAATGAGGAGATGTAGAAGATGTCTTATGGCTGGAATATGACACATAAAGTGAGATGGATTTGCATATTTCTCTGTAAAAATGGAGAGGGCAGCGACCAGAGATAGATTGGTAAACTCGAAAGAAGCCCTGCTTATATAGGTATTTATTTTACGGAGATTAGCTTTGTGAAAATTGTAAGAAGCGAGAATTACAGGGAGAGCCGACTGGAGGGGAGTGTTGTGGAAAAATGGAAGTGGTGGAAGTGTAGAAGTGGAAGTGTTGTAGAACTATTGATAACATAGTCGAAAGAGATTGGAGATAACACAATACTGAAGAGTTGATGGGATTAGTTGTGAAGATAAGTATTTGTAGAGAGGATTTTTCTTAGCTGCGATGCCTCAGAGGTTTTCGTGATTTTGGTACAGAATGACCTCCAGGATTGTAGCTTTGCCTTCCTCAGTTCTTTTTTGTATAATTTGAGGGATTCTTTATATGAGTCCCAGTCAGTCACTTTTCTTGTACTTTTTGCTAAGTTGAAAAGTTTTTTGCAAGTGTTTCTAAGCAGTCCTAGTGTTGATGTCCACTAGTGTAGCTTTTTCTTGCCTCTAGTTTGAATAAGAGGACAGAAAGCGGCCATAGCCTGATTGAGAGCCAGGATGAATTCCTTGACTTTCATGTCAAGCTCATTGGTGTCACGCGGGGGACTTGATAGTTCAGTGGATAGCGTTTCTGACAGTATTCCTCTGTATTTTGGCCTATCAATTTTCCGATAATTCCGGAATGCTGGTTGGCTGGGAAGAGCATCACTCAGGCTGAATTGGATGTATCTATGGTTGAAAAAGAGTGTTAGACGATATCATTCAGTTCGTTAGCATTTGAGTGATACTGTCGGTGACAAGAGTGATATCTAGCACTTCCTGTCGGTTTCTAGTTATAAAAGTGGGCTTATTGCCAATGTTGCAAACAAAGAGGTTAGAACTTAAAAGATAGTCAAAAAGTGACTTACCTCTATCGTTGATATCGGTACTGCCCGTGTGATGAGCGTTAGCGGCGTCGCATCCGATGATGAGGCTAGTTTTTTGCCTTCAAGCTTCCAGTACCACCCTTTCTAGGTTATGACCACGGAGAGGGTCCACATAATCGTGGCCAAGGTAAGCCGATGCCAGCCAGTAGGAGCCGTTGGGAGTCTCTAGTGTGGCAACGGTTAAGTCGGGGTCGCTGAGATTAGGAAGTAAAAATGCATTAAGGCTACGTTTCACTAATATACAAGTTCTGATCTTAACTTTGACTCTTGTATAGAGCGGAGAGTATACAGGTGTCCTAAGTCCACGAACCACGCCTTTAGAAGCTCAATAGCTCATCTTCTTCCTCTGACCGTATAGGACCTCCTTTTGCTTCGTCATCTGTTTCCATTTCCGACAGGGTGTCAGAAGAGGAGACCGACGACTTAATTGTCACCTCGTATAGATTGGAGGGTGTATTTGGTGGTGTCTACGTTAAAGAAGGAGGAGATTGCTTATCAGCATCTAGCTCATCCTTTTTGTAGACCTTAGGTGTATTAACTCGAAGACGACCCGAATCATGCATTTTGTCTACGCTACAATGTTAAGGGACTACTTATTGATCAAGATCAACGCACATCTATAAAAGCCCCTTAGTTCCTCCAGTTTCGCGACCTTCCAGTCATGAGTCGGAAGGATCGGGTTGCTGAGCCTGATGATTTGCAAAATGCTTTCTGGGGAGGAAGGTTTGACTGGTATCCAGGTGCGAGTTCAAGGTTTGCTAGGGATGTCCTCCTTAGACATAACCTCGAGCTTTGCATCTGGCGAAAACTCTCCTAAACCACCTATGGCAGGAAGAGATCAAAAGATTAGCACATGCGATAAACTTGACGTGGTATTGGCGCCAACCAGCGTCGTTTATGATGGGGAGTGATCCGGGGTTTTCCCGCATTGTAGAAGTTGCTCGAAACCTTTAGCTTGACCAGCTGCCGATTACCGCGATCATCATTGCGTCCTTCAGGACTTCGCTGAAAGAACTCGGAGGTGTGCTGTTTGATGGCTCAGGGGTTTTGGTGTTATAAGTTTTGGGCCTCTTGGGAACCGACACGGTTTCCTCCAACGATCTCTGGCACTCTGATGACTCTTTTGGTGTTTTGGGAACAGTGGAAGCAGTGGGTAATCCGTCTTTTAGGACGTTGTTAGGCCACTCAATCTTGTTCTCTACATCCGCACTTCTCTTAAACTCCGGAATGGATCCGAATGTTTTGCTGATGCGTGAAGCATTTCGGCGTCTTAGGTAGAGTGCCTTAGGTGGAGCTTGCCGATGCGGCTGAGTTCCAAATTCCTCCTTGGGCGAGGAGTTTTTGTAGCAGCGACAAGTCCGTGCTCTGCCACAAATTTGCTGCTGCTAGGGGTGGAGGAAGTGATAAGACCATGACTTGCCACAGTCTTAACATCCCTTGAAGATTTCTGTTTAGGCTCGGTGAGCCGATGCGTTTAGAGTATGGTGCACCATGGCCTGCCACAGTTTTACCTCCGCTCGACAATGCATGAGCCTTGCATGTGGTCGGTGCAGTCACCTAGGGTTTTGTTTTATTTGTGATGTTATCCATAATATGGTTCCACGAGTAGCGGAGAAAGGGTGGTCCATCTGTACAGAGATCCGCTGTGTACAAAAACTAGATAGTGGTGTACAAATAGAATGAAAAAAAATAGAAATAGAATAAAATTCAAGGCAATCTGTTCATTGGTTTTCGAGAAATGTTGGGTACCGATTTGAAAAACGTGTTTGAAAATTTGGGAATGAATAAATCATGAAATTTGTCAACTTACATGGAATCATCGATATCAGCCCCATAGTGTAAATCTTCTACGGTTGACGGAATGTTCATAACTTCAAAAATTTTTTTTTATCGGCGCGGTATTCGACCTAGGTCTAGGGACGCTCTGTTAGAAGGGTAGCTCGCCGCTGCCTCTCGGTTCGACGCCGCGAAACTCGTTTCACTCTCTCGGCGGTAACTGGCTTATTTATCGAAATATGGGCTTGGCGTTTTCACCAGATATTCTTGAGACCTCAGGCTTCAAGAAAATGCAAAGAAAATGCTAGGTGTATATCTCCCCTTAAAAATCACCCATCTCACTTTGAAGTTTAGCAAGTTAGCCTAACAAGAGCAATGTCTGATGCGTAGTCATACCTGCACGTATCTTGATGCGTATGCGATAGTTACAGCACTAGACATCACCAAATCAATACCGGCCATTCCCTACTCTAATCGTACAACACCAAATCACCCGATTACTGGTGTTATGCGCTGATTCAAAAACACTGCAATCAACAATTGGATGCCATGAGCTCTGTCTTGCGTCAATCGTAGCAAGGTTAATTTGATTAATAGTGGAATGGTGTTCGGGGGTTCTGGGAAAAGATAGTCCCCATAATATAAATTTTCGCCTAAAGTCGAAGGTAATTTCTAAAAAAAATTAATTTTTCTGATAAATACGAGAGGAGCAAAGGCGGAGAACGTTTCATTAACAAAATCCCTCGGAAAGTAAACGCTTTTCTGATCGCATGTATTTGAATTCGTATTTTATCAATGTCGGTCATTGTCGGAACTCTTAAAACTTTTACAATCAATGTTCATTTTTCCAAGTTGTCTGACACGCCCATATTGTTTTCGCCAACAAATTCCTTCCCAACCTAGTTTCCGAAGCACGCAATACTAAAAATACTTTTTGCTTATGTATAGTACGAGTAACATATATTGCGAATCACCTTTATCTCTATCCTTGACCTTTGAGGCATGCCACCATATGCTCACTCGTACCCATATGCCTTTGCACTTGATTCATTCAAAGTTTCTCCTGACAACCGACCCAGTAATTGTTTACAGACTTGTTGGAACAATCAACAGGTCCGTTTGTTTACAAAAAAAAAAGAATACAACAATTTGATTTATAAACAATCAGGAAAAAATCCCAAACAATATTTTAAATGTAAACAATTCCAGCTGACAAATTGTTTGGAGTGAGAAATTTGGAAAAAAAAAGAAAAATCCTTTTCGAAAAAAATCCCTATCGATCAAACAAAAAATTCCTCAAATTTACGTGGTAAAAACCAGTCGGCTTTAATCCTCTGTCTTCAGTTAAGTTTCAGAATTTCTAACGTTAATACCAGAAACTTTTTTTAAAGGTTGTATCAGTCAGTATTTTTTTTTTTTTCAAAACAGTTGCCCTTTTGAAGGGCAGTCGGTTTGGAAATTGAAAATTGAAAATCCTCTTCAAAAATGGATGACAAGACAATAGATTTGATATTTTCTGGTTCGCTGGAGTCTCTGCCTCCAGTGAGTTCGAAAATTGTGCGAATCTTTACAAGTTCAACATTTACGGGTGAGAAAGATTGATGCTGAAATGTGTGATGTTATGTAATCATGTTAATTTTATTTTAGATACGACTATGGAAAGGAATACTTTAATGGCGAAATGTTATCCCAGAATTAAGGATTATTGCCGCGAGAAACATGGATTAGAGTTTCAAGTAAGTTGTTTTAAATGTAATCACTTTTTTTAGGTATACGAGGAGAGTATAATTGATCAATATTGGGTATATCTACGTCATAACATCATAGCATGTCGTACGTATTTTTGAATTTTTTTGCATAACTTTATCGATTTCTCTTTCAAATTTGGAGTTTTTTACTTGAGCTTCTCAACTGAAAGAAGTACAATTCGTAAGGGCGGCGTATTAAGTTCTGATTTGGCGATCGATTTTAACAACATTTCGCTGTTTCACGGAATGCCGTGACAAGTTATAAAGTTTCAACTGATTCCCTTTTGTGTGCTATGTTATTAGTTAAGATATCCTTCCTAAAGCTGACTATTTTAGCTGAGGCAGACTTGATTGTCGCTGTATATCATGTACTATACATACATCTATTATATATGATTTCATTGTCATATAAGTTTATACGAATAAAATAATAGTAAGCTACTCAATTCAGTTTTCGGACACGCTTACTCAGTCTACTTCTGTCTCAAGAGTGAATATTTCTTATTTGTTTAATAGAATTGCTTAGTAGAAACCGAATCGGTAAGGACTCTCTATCTCGAACAGTGTTAAACTCTTCGTGGTTTCTGGATACGGCGGCGCAATTTATTCCCATCATCGTGAATCTTTCCGAGCAGATGGAAAACAGCATTTGTCCAGCCCGTTCATAAAAAAGGCGAATCTTCATCTCTCTCCTCCTACAGACCAATTGCACTTACGTCCCTTCTTTCCAAGGCCATGAAAACGCTGATAAACCATCAGCTCATGAAATATGTCGAAACACGAAAACTTTTCAATGATCAGCAATATGGTTTCCGTAGCAACTATCAAAAATCTTTTCAATATAAACATTTTAAGCATTCAATCTATATCTCAGTAGATCGTTAAATTTTATAAACAAACACTTCTATCAACTCTCCATTGATTTTTATAGTATGGTTAGAATACGTCCTTCGTTAACCTTCATATTCTCTTGATATAAAATTGTAAGCCAATGAATTATTAAAAAAAATCTGTTAAGATTCTGTGAAGTACAGTCGTGCCTTTTATTTTAGTTTTAGTATCAGTAGTTTTTCATTTGGTATTTCCCGATCGTTCTGGGTAGCATTTTATATTTTACATTTTGGTGCCGAAACCCGGGAAGTCAGTGAAAGTTCTGATCGAGATCGGAAAGAAAAATAAAGGGAATTAGCTTCGCACTTTCTTGAAGAACAGAATGGATCTGGCCAGTCGATCTTCCTACCGCGGTCAAGTAACAAAACTCATTAAAGTTGCGAAAGAATATTTAATGTCTGACGAATCCAAAGTAAGGAATAATTTGGATAAGTTAGACGAAATTGAAGAGGAACTTGAAGTTTTACTTGACCGATTAATATCGGCACATGAAAGTTTACTTAAAGCAAACACTGATATCGTTTCCTTAATTAAACAGGAGGATTTCACTAAAGAATCGGAAGCTGTTGCGGAATACAATGACAAGGCGATTGGCGTGATTACGCGCTTAAAACATCGATTAGGCAAAGTTCGGCAACAGCAAACTGGTTTAGCTATTGAGACGGGAGATGTCCCAGAAAATCCAGCAATATGCCGCATTCCATCGTCCCACGCTGTGAAATTGCAGAAATTAAACCCGAAGAAATTCTCAGGTGACTATAAGGAATGGGTTCCCTTTTGGGAGCAATATCCCACCTTAATACACGAAAATGCTTCCTTGAGTACAATCGATAAGTTTAATTATCTGGAGACTGTACTAGTAGGCAGAGCTGCTGAAACGCTTGCCGGTCTTACACCTACGGAAGATAATTACAACTCAGCGATCGTTGTGCTTAAAGATGAGTATGAGAACCATGAGAAGAATATTGATCATACAATGCAGCGCTTATTATCTACACAACCGGTAAATTCCAAGACAGATCCACATGGATTAAGACTCCTGTATACTTCTGTATTAACTTCTACTTGCTCGCTGACGTCGTTGGGCGTTCCCTCTTCGCATTACTTTGTGATGTTAAAAGGAGTTCTTTTCCGCTGCCTTCCCAATGAGCTACGTGTAGATTTTCATGGATTCTACAGTAATTTAGCTGACCATTTAGATGAAGGAAATCGAAAAAACAACTGCAATATCGATGAACCGGTCATTGTATCATCCGCCTCAGACATTTCATCCACGAAATCAATAGGTGATAAGCAGGTGAGGTCTTTATTAAAATTTCTGAAACGGGAGGTTGAAGCGCTAGAGACGGCGAACGAAGCAAAGTCCAATTCGAAACATCAGCATGGTCATCATCAGCATAAAGTAACAACATCAAAACCGATCAAAACCGCAGTTGGGTTATTCACAGCTGGGAATAAGGAAAATGTGTGTTTTTTCTGCAAAGGTGAACGTCATGCAACGAAAGATTGTGATTGTGGTAGCAGTTTATCAGAGAAGAAGCAATTGTTGAAAACAGATGGTAGATGCTTCTGTTGTTGCAGAAAGGGACATAATTCAAAGATGTGTCGAATTCCTAATATTGCTTGCAAGTCATGCAATGGTCGCCATGCAACCACTATGTGTGACCCTTCATATGCAGTGACAAAAAAGAAGTCTAGCTTATCAGATAATGCTCACTATGATGTAATTACAACCGCGCCGGCATCAAGCTCATCAAAACAACCTGCGTATGCCTCCTCGCCGCAACAAACGATGAATTTGTACACAACGCACGCACACCAACAAATCAGTAATGTTTACTTGCAGACAGCTTGCGCTTTCATTTCTAATACAAATTTTAATGGTGAGCTGTTCGTTCGTGTTGTTTTGGATCGCGGAAGTCAAATGTCATTTGTCAAATCATCTGTAGCTCGTCGGCTAAATTTACCTTCAATCGGTTCGCATAATTTGAGTTTAATTGACACCCGGTAAAGTGCTTTCAGCGCCCCTTGGTGGTATTTTTTTTACCACCACGACTGGACAGATTTTGGCTGGGAGCAAAATCATATGTAAAGTTTAATTTCGTTGTGGAACAAAATAAATAAATTAGTTAAAGAATTTATTTTTGTCTGACAAGAATAAAGTTGAAATGTCGAGAAAAAATACGCGAGTTTCGAAATAAGTGCTTGTGAAGTGTGTAGATGGGTTAATTTGAATAGAATCGTGCTTTAAAAAATGTAAACAAAGCACTTGTGAAACACGAACAAATTGTTGTGTTGTTACTTTTCTATTAAATATTTAGCGAATACTGTGTAATATAGTGTCTTTTTATTAAATATATGGTTAAACAAATCAATAAAATAGTGAAATGCTGCCGAAAATTCGCATAGTTGGAATACTACACATGTGTATGTATATGCATATACTCATAGCAGAATATTTTAAAAGGACTATTTCGTTTGGTGAAAGTGAAAGAATACTGAAAGCTGGTTGCAATTACTCTCTTGCACTTGATCCTGCTTCAATTATAATTTAAAAACCAAACCAATTTGCACCAACTTTTCAGTTTCACCAGCGGAAACATTCCCCTTGAAATAATATTGCTGTAACATTAATAGGATTCCATCTATGAAAACTTTAAGTTGCATTTCACTGTCTTTATTGACTTGTTTAACAATATATTAAATAAACACTTTATATTATTCACTACGAACTTAATATTGAATAAAGAAATAACAAGAAAAACAAATTCTTCGCGTTTAACAAATGCTTTGTTTACATTTTTTAAAGCACGATTCTATTTAAACTATCCCATCTAAACACTTCACAAGCACTTATTTCGAAACTCGCGTATTTTTTCTCAACATTTTAAGCCAACACGTATTTGAAAACAAAAATTTCTTTAACAAAATTAATAATATTATTCCGTACCGAATTTTCACTTTTCATACGAATTTGCTCGAGCCAACGATCTGTCAGAAATTTATATAGTCGATATAGTACAAAAAATTTCCGCAAGAATTTTCGTTCCGGGTGTCAATTCCTTTTGGATGTGATAAACCAAAACCTAATAAATTGTGCAACAAGGTTCGTTTTAATTTGCGTATTCAATATAACAATCAAACTGTGGTGGTTGATGCGATTGAGGTGCCGGAGATTTGTTTTGACGTGCTAGCAGTGCCCAACAATGATATTGAGTCGTCAATGAAAGGATTGTCTTTGGCTGATGCTCGTGTTAGTGGACAAGCTCCAGAACAAGGAATAAGCATTCTTATAGGCGCTGATTCCTATTGGCAATTTGCCACAGGCAACTTTAAGCGAATCACAAATAAATTAACAGCTATCGACACTGTTCCGGGATGGACAATTCAAGGCCCTTTTTTTGTGGGTCCATTCAAATCTCTTGAAAACTGTTTCACATCTCTGAGTATCTGCGCCTGTGAAGACGTTCGAAACTTCTGGCAGCTGGAGACATTAGGCATCCTGCCACCCTCCTACAAAACCGTAAGTAAAGACCTAACGATGAATATTTACAGATCGGGCAACCGCTTTGAAGTTTCGCTTCCCTGGAAGAAAATGAGTGGTTTCCTCCACAGTAACTACTCAGGCGCCATTCAGAGAATGAAATCACTTGTTAGAAAGCTATGCTCAACTGAAAGGATGCTGGAATACGATGCTGCAATGTGAGAAATGCTTTTGAATGAAGTTGCGGAACCTGTTCCTGAAAAGGATAATAAGCAAGAACGTATTTACTATTTACCTCACCGCCCAGTTTATAGAGAGGATAAGGATACCACAAAGTTGCGCATCGTATTTGATGCTTCAGCACATACACCTAATTATACATCTCTTAACGACCACCTTGAAGTTGGCGATAATATGCTGCAGAATATGCTATCGGATGTTTCAAATTGGAGGCATTGTCCGGGATCGGACAATCCAGCAGACCTAGTAACCAGGGGGATTAGCGCAGCATCGCTTTTAAGTTCATCTCTTTGGATAACTGGACCAGATTGGCTGAAAGATGACCCATTTAAATGGCCTACATCAGATAAAATCAACGATGCAGCTTTTTCGGCCTGTTTAACGTGTGGAAATACAAGCGAGTTAGACCATACACCTGAATTGACTTCAATTAATAACAAACAGCCCATAAATTGTGAAGAATTTAGCGATTGGAATCGTCTTCTCCGTGTGACTGCTTACTTTCTTCGTGCTGTTAATTGCTTTAAGACAAAGACGACATTTCCTCCATTACTGTCAGCAGAAGATATAAATAGAGCGGAACAATATTGGATTAGCAACGTTCAACTGTTGTATTTCCCGAATGAAATTGCTGCACTTAGACAGAGAAAGGGTATATCTTCGAACTCAAATTTACTAACGCTTACTGCTTTTTTAGATGAACTCGATGGGTTACTGAGAGTTGGTGGTCGGCTGCAGTTTACTAATTTGGAGGCGTGTGAGGCACATCCGCTGATATTGCCGAAGTCATCGCATGTCGTATCTCAACTTCGTTCTAAATTTTTGGTGATTAAAGCGCGGCAATTAGTAAAAACTATCATTAAAAATTGCATTGTATGCAAGGTGCTTCGAGCGAAACCAGCCTCACAACCTTTTACCCCACTTCCTCGGTACCGAGTTTTTTCATCACGGCCGTTTGAAGTTACTGGTATTGACTTTGCCGGTCCTTTGTACATCTCAGATAATGCAAATCAACGGAAAAAGGCATACATTATGCTATTAACTTGCGCCGCTGTACGGGCCGTTTGGGATCTGACGACTGAAAGCTGTCTCCTGGCGCTGCGCCGATTTATCGCGAAGAGAGGTGCTCCACATATTATCTACTCCGATAACGCGAAGACATTTAAAAAGGCTTCATCGGAATTAAACAAAATCTTCGATTTGAGTGATTGCGAAAGCTTTCAAGGATTTTTAAGTAATCATCGTTAAAGTGGAAATTCATAGTAGAATGTGCTCCCTGGTGGGGAGGATTTTGGGAGCGATTGGTTGGAGTGGTAAAGTCATCATTACGAGCAGCCATTTTGAATGCAGATCAGCTCATAACTTTGCTTTCTGAAGTTGAAAGTGTAGTCAATTCGCGACCACTTACATATTCCAGCGATAACCCTGCTGACCTGGCCTCACTTACGCCGGCTCACTTTCTTCATATTACTCAAGCATATCCTAGTTTTTTTTTAAATTAAAGAAACCTTCAATTTCCAACAGGAAAACATCTCCGTAAGCAGTGGTTGGAACGACTGCGCCTTATTTCAACATTCAAGAAACGGTGGTTTCGGGAATATCTTCAGCAGCTGCAATCCTTGCACCATGCCAAACCTGTGCGAGCTACTTCTATATCCCCAGGAGATGTGGTCCTTCTGCAAGAATCTTCTTTGCCTCGAACGCTTTGACAGTTAGCTATAATTCAAAAGGTGTTCCCAGGACGAGATGGTAAGGTTCGTGCTTGCGAGGTTCGCCTATCAAATGGTTCTATTCGTCGACGACCTGTACAACTACTATATCCTTTAGAAATAAGCAATTAATTGTCGGCCGGAGGATATCAAAAATCTTTTCAATATAAACATTTTAAGCATTCAACCTATATCTCAGTAGATCGTTAAATTTTATAAACAAACACTTCTATCAACTCTCCATTGATTTTTATAGTATGGTTAGAATACGTCCTTCGTTAACCTTCATATTCTCTTGATATAAAATTGTAAGCCAATGAATTATTAAAAAAAATTCTGTTAAGATTCTGTGAAGTACAGTCGTGCCTATTATTTTAGTTTTAGTATCAGTAGTTTTTCATTTGGTATTTCCCGATCGTTCTGGGTAGCATTTTATATTTTACAGCAACAGGTCCACTGGTGATTTGATGGCATGTCTCATCGACAAATGGAACCAAAGCGTACATTAATCTGGAGAAAGCAAGATAGTTGCACTTGATATTTGTAAGGCATTTGACAGAGTTTGGCAGCAGGCTGTTTTGTCGAAAATATGTGCTTTTGCGATCGACGGCTCCCTTCTTCAATGGATTAGAAATTACCTTTCGGAACGTTTCAAGTCTGATACTCACAAAATAAATGCTGGTGTGCCCCAGGGCTCCGTTCTGTCTCTGACACTCTTTTTAATTTTTATCAATGACTAGCTGGACCCAGCATAACTCTGTTGCCGGCAACAGTTGGCCACCAGGCGGCAATTATATCGTGGGTGTTGACGTTTAGTTGTTTACAGTTTTTGTGACATTTCACACGATAGTCAAATTTTATTCAACTGCTTCTGGTTATGTTTTATTTCGTTTTGCAAATGTAGTTGAATTTAATGTAATATGAGATTGACTGAACATTCAAAGTTTGAAATTTAGTAAACATCAATCGAAACGAATTCATTGTGTTTCATTGAAATCGTAGCGATTCACGTGTCGGTAATACAGCAGATTTACAGCGGTGCTTTATGATAAACGACATTTTTTTGTTTTTTTTTGTCTGGAGCATACACAAATAAAGTAGATGGTTTGCTGATTTTTTGAGCACTCTACAAATAATTGGCCATGCGGAAAACATGGATTCTCCAAATTCAGGCCACAAATATTGAAGGATTGTCCCTGAGATTTGTTGATTGTCATTGTGAATGACAATCGGACTGGAAATTGTAATATTTTGAAATCAAAATCGGTCGTAACCAACGGAATACGAGGATTGAACACATAAATAAATAAATCACCACAATCACTAACAACAAAACCCCCATCAACAACATCACCATCGCCTAGTACGTCGGCAGCATTTAGAACATCAGCACCACATGCGTTTGCATCACCGCCAGCATCACCACTCCCTCGTTCATCGCCAATTCAAACGCAACCATTAACGACGAGCGCAATGAAAATTTTCTCCGTCACCAGTCTAAACAAAAGCGTCTCCAATGCAGGAAAAGTTGTGAACCAGCTAACCGTCCCGTCTATCGATGAGATAATCATCTCCGATGAGGATTTATAGCCTTAAGCTAAATATACATAGAATTGTTGTTTGCAATTAATGGCATACCCCCGCGGATGGGTATGTTTTGAAATTGAATTTGTTTGTGAAGCAAGAAACTTACAAATGTGAATCCCTTCAAGGAAGAGTCTTTTTGACTGTTGCAGGATGTACGAATAAGTCTGGCACACTTGCCGTCTGTTTATTGCTTGAATTATTCATTTTTGACTAAGTTGCATCTCTCTCTCTCAATCGAACTCTCCTATTGTTTGTTATTTAAGAAAGTGAAAAAGTCTATTGAACATATAACAGGAAAACCAACTGTTGTCTATAACATACTCGTATATATATTTTATAACGAGCAACATGTGTTACAGCTATATGAGAGCATCATCCCTCTAAAAGCAATAGTACGCACATCTAAGTCCCTTCAATGGTCTAGCTCTTACAACAAAAAACTCATAGTCCAACGTGACACTGCCTATCGAAATTAGAGGAGGTTTCGTCTCGATGAATTCCGAAATGAATATCGTTCATTGCGTAACAAAGTTGTCTTGAAAATCAGATCTGTCAAAAAAGCTTTTTATAATCATAAGTTCAACCTGTCTACCCCGGGAAACTCTACGAAAATGTGGAAGAATCTTCGCGAACTAGGCATCGGTAGGAAAAATATGGGAGTCCCCACTGATGTTAACTGTGACCAGTTGAACCTGAATTTCATCTCCTCATACGGTAATCCTTCTTGCAGCCCGGCTTCCCCACTGCAAGCGACACTGAAGGGGCTTTTTGCTTCAGTAGAGTCACCGAAGTAGATGTTGTTGAAGCACTCCTCTCGGTAAAATCCAATCCTACTGGTCTAGACTGTCTTAGCCCAAAGTTTATAAAACTGCTTCTGCCTTATTTACTTCCTTACATTACTCACTTCTTTAATAGTATATTCACTACTTCTACCTTTCCCTCTGAAGGGAAAAGATTAAAAATAGTCCAGGTCCCCAAGAAAAGAATGAGGAATACGGTTGAATACAGGCCAATCGCTATTCTACCTTACTTGTCGAAGGCCTTCGAAAAGTTAGCACTAAAACAAATTCGTTGCTATTTAAATAACGAAGATCTCCTAACTATACATCAGTCTGGTTTTCAGCCTAAAAGGAGCTGCAACACTGCCCTGATATTAATGGTAGAAGAGATTCGTAATGCAATGGATAAGAATCATCCGACGCTTTTATCTTTGCTCCATTTTTCAAAGACCTAGTCAACCACGCGGTCATTTGCAGTAAGCTTAAAGACGGTTTTGCTTTTTCTTCTTTGTCCGTAGCTCTTATCAAGTCTTATTTAAGTCGAAGAAAACAGTGTGATTGCATTGGTGAGAATAGTTCGAATTTCTTAAGTGTACAGAATGGAGTGCCTCAAGGATCAATCTTTAGACCTACTCTTTTGTCCTTATACGTGAACGATCTACCAAACATTATTAAATACTGCAAAATCCACTCGCTGAGGATGTACAACTTATGATAAACTGCCCTACTAATGAAACAAACTCAGCTATAGACCTCCTAAACCAAGATCTTGCCAGAATTTATGACTGGTAAATTATACACGACCTTCGACTTAATGCTAACAATTCTAAAGTAATGTTAATACAACGAAGAGCTTCTGATCTCTCACGCCTTTAGCTTGCCATATCAATCAAGTGCCCACAGAGTTAGCTGTCTCCGCTAAAAACCTTGGTGTGACTTTTAATTCGAATCTCTCTATCATCAACTAAGTTTATAGTGGGCTTCGTACTCTCTTCTTTTACCAACTTTACTTTACGGATGCGAGATCTTTTACAAGTCTGACCACAATAGTCTCAGAAAACTTAACACTGTCTTCAACAATATCGCGAGATACATTTTCAACATCCGGCAGCGCGATCATATCTCTCACTTTTCTGAGCAAATAACTGGTTGCTCCTTCCCCAGCTTACCAGCTTTATAATATTTAATTCTTAATTTTTTCTTTTACTTTTAATAATAACTTTGCCACCTCTCTCTGTCATATTTTTTTTTTTAATGTGAAGGTTTACAAATTATTGTATAAGATTATTTTTTATTCCTTTGCAACTAATATATACAATCAAAACATTTATGAATGGAACTCGACTTCGTTCATATGGCCACCGCGGGCACGTTTGCAGCGGTCGATTCGTTGGACCCAATTTTCAACGACTCGGCCACACATTTCGGCCGAAACGGCCGCTATTTCGCGTTCAATGTTGGCTCTGAGCTCTTCCAACGTCGTCGGCGTGTTGGCATAAACCAGCCCCACAGAAAATAGTCAAGCCGCGATAAATCGCACGAACGAGGCAGCCAATCGACTGGCCCATGTCTTGAGATAACACGCTCACCATACTTACTCTTCAATAAATCGATTGTAGCGTGTGTTGTGTGGCTTGTGGCACCATCCTGTTGAAACCACATGTCGTCCAAATCCATATCTTCCAATTCGGGCCAAAAATAATCGGTGATCATGGCGCGATAACGCTGACCATTCACAGTAACGTGACGATCGTTATCGTCGACGAAAAAATATGGCCCAATAACGCCGCCGGCATGCAAACCGCACCAAACAGTTATTTTTTGTGGATGAAGTGGTGATTCATGAAGCACATATGGATTTTCACCCGACCAATAACGTATATTTTGCGTATTGACGAACCCATTGAGCCAAAAATGAGCTTCGTCACTGAAGATGATTTTGCGATGAAATTCATCATCTTGGCGCATCTTCTCCAGAACCCAATCGGAGAACGTACGTCGCTTCAAATGGTCCATCAGCTTCAATTCTTGAGTCAGCTTGATCTTGTATGGGTGTAAACCAAGATCCTTACGCAAAATACGCCATAATGTGGTCTGAGCGATGCCCAGTTCTTGAGAACGCCGTGGAATTGACTGATTTGGATCGTTTTCTACGGACGCCTGAACGGTAGGGATATTTTCGACACTTCGACCAACCCGTTGTCTCACTGACACGGCAACATCACACAACGAATATGTAGACTCAAATTTTTGCACTAAACTTGTTATTGCCTGTCTACTAGGGCGAGAATTACGACCGAAAATTGGAGTTTGGATTGGAAAACGCAGTCACCGACTCCGAATTTCGGTAGAAAATTTTTATGATTTGCAGACGTTGCTCGTTCGTGTACTTTATCAAGATGAAAATGTTGAGTTTACTGAATAAATTGACAGTGACAGCTTGATGATTAGTGAAAGAGTGCGTTCACAAATTAAATTCAAAGTTGTCAAGTCCCTATTGGAAAACCCTTTACATTCCTTTTCGGGAAATTGTCAACTACACACCGAGGAGTTATGACTGTCTATATCATCCGATTTTTTAAATTTTTATTAGAATGTTTTAGAACGTTTTCTTAAACGTCTTTATAAATAACTGTAATACTTGTATGTATTTATGTACTCGTATACTATACTCAGTATACCAGGTGTATGCACAAATTTTTTCATGCCAGAAAAATAGCTTGTCTTTTTCCATTTCCTTGAAATCGCTTAAGTAAGCGCATGTCTGGCGAGTACGGCGGGTGCAGAAGGATGTCCCATCCAAGCGATTTCAAGGTGTCTTTCGCTAGCAGCATTTCACAAGTGACTCTGTGCTTTTCCATTTGACGTTCATTCAAATCGTGTGGGACCCATTTACTGGGTTTATTAATCTTCCCATTTGCCCGTAAATGTCTGCTGATTATTTCTTGTGACACATATAATGCTTCTGCTAATTACTGTTGAGTTTAAGTTGAGTCATCATCCAGTAACTCCTGCAATTTTTGTCGTTTTCTCATTTTTGTGGTCTACCAGAGCGCTCAGTCTTTTTCACATTGAAATCACCACCACAAATTTTCAAAACTCTGCACTGAGAATAACACAAATAAATCCACCTTCCAATCCGCCCTAAAAATACCAATACCAACAGAAGATCAACATCAAACACCGCAGAGACCATGAAACCAACTTAACAGCAACAAAGACAACAAAACTAACTGGTGCCCGGGGGTGCATTCATAAATCCAGCTTACCTTGCGCTAGCTACCCAACTATGACACCGCCAGTATTTAATATGAATTTCCCTAGTTTCTCAGGTGCATCCATTACCCCCATTCACAGTACCGTAACAAATGCAAGTCCAACACAGAGTACAGGCAGCAGATCGACTAAAAGTCCCATCACAAGCACAGTGACCAGACCAACAAGTGCTATAAGAAGTCCCGCCGGTTTTATGGGACTGCCAATAGATGTTGATCAATCACTCCTCCTATATCACCTCCAGTCTATAATATGAATCATCACGCCTTCAGAAGTGACATGTACAACTTAATGCGCAGCCCACATTTTATTCCAAGTCCTGCATACCGTCCAGTTCAATCTACGAAAAGTCCCAATACAACGAGGGCTAATCCTACAATTGGATTTCTAACAACACCTACACCAGCTACTACCAATTCTTCATCTCCCGCATTCTGCATAGATGTAGATAATTTCGTCAAAGATCCGCTGAGTTATCCAAGGAATCCCTGCAATTCAATTACGAATCAGAATCACAGTTAAGGATCACAATCAAAGTCGTAAACCTCCTGGCTCGTTTAAGAACCCCAACAGCACAATAGCAAGTCCAGCACAAAGTACCATAAGCGATGGATCATCCGTGTGTGAGGTGCAAAATCCACCACAATCAACCACCAGCGATGGCAAGCCTCAAAATAACAAAACAAAACAAACTACCGAGGAAGACTTAGAAAAAGAAAAGGAGAAAGAAAAAAAGGAAGCAAAGGAGCCTCTCAGTGATGAATACAACACCCTTCTGGATGCACGTCGAGGTGCCGACATAAAACTGATCTCTATGAAACGGTGTCTCACTTGACAAGTGACAGCGGTGATCCGGCAGCCAAATGCAACTGGTGACGAGGATACTGAAAACCATAAAAACCCCAAAAAGCCTCAAACATCAGATAAATTAGAAAAATCGGATAAATCGGAGAAATCTGAGAAACCAACAACGAACAGCAATAAATCACCACAATCACCAACAACAAAACCATCATCGCCTAGTACGTCGGCAGCATTTAGAACATCACCACCACATGCGTTTGCATCACCGCCAGAATCACCACTCCCTCGTTCAATATCACCATCATTGCCAGTGCCACCATTGCTAATTTAATAAAACTTAAAGAAAATACGAGTATAATTTTAAGGAGTCAAAGGAATGACAAAGTTGAAGTGGGCAATTTGAAGAAAGAAAAGTTAGGAAAACGTGCATCTGTCAACCGACCAACCAACAAGAATTAAGTGCTTCCATTGACAGGGCGCGCGCGTGTCGATTGGAGCGCTATACCACTCCTCTCTGGGTGTCTCTGACGTGGTTGTGATGCGAATGTTACTTTCTTTCTGTGTTCGGAATACGTCCTAATCGATTTTGGTGTAGAAGGAGTGTCTGATGAAGGAAAAATGCTGGCTTTAGCCGCTGCGTCGATATGGAGGTTTCGACACCGTTTACATTGACTTCGTCCGTCGCATGGTCTTTCACAGGGCAGGTTCACCGGGTCAACTCTGACGAACACGTGGGTGCACGAGTACAGTGTTTTGTGCACGAATGCATTACACGAAACTTGTGTAGAAAATACTCTGGGCTTGGCGAGACTTCCTCATCGGTAAAAAATTCCCCTGGTAGGCGTAGACCATTTCAGCTGCTGTTGCCTTGATGTTCTCCTTCCAAGCGGTGCGGAGTTCAAGTAACACGGTCGGTAGCAACTCAGTCCAAGATGACGACTCGTGACCGCTTTGAAAGAGCGATGCCAACGTTCCATCATTCCGTTCGATGCAGGATGGTATGATATGGTTCGAATTTTGTGGCTTCCAATCATCTTCTCCAGGGCGCTGTCCTTTAAAAGCACAGCTTCCGGCCGACGGGAGAAACGGTCGATCATCATTAGAAGATAATGGTACCCATTCGATGATGACGATGTCGATATGGACGTGACGAAATGTTGTGGAGTATTTTTGACGTGACGGCTGACCCTGTGGCGCTGACACGGCAAATATGAGCGTGCACACATAGTGATGTTGCTGTTGATCTTGGGCTAGACGAAGTTTCGGGCGATGATCTTCTTAGTAGCACGTCCACTGGGATGAGACCAGTTATGTGCGTTGTCAAATATACGCCTTCTTAGTGACCCGGGAGCAAATGGACGAATGTTGTTGTCTGCGACGTCAAAATAACACTACTGCGTCGGTTCCATCAGTACGGAGTCCTTTTAATTCCAACGAAGAGCTTTCGGGTAACTGAAGCAGATGTTTCAATTCATAGTCGTTTTGCTGCGCTTCGGCGAGCTCCTCCGTGCTGATGGCTACTGGAAAGTCGATTGCTTGAATGCGAGACAAGGTGTCCGCTACTACGAGTACGTTTTCCTTGCTAGAAATGTGTATAATGCGGGTGGAATACTGGCTTATTTTCTCAAGCTGGCGTGCAACACGACCACTGGAGTGGTTCGCTTTTTGAGAAAACGCGTAAGCAAGAGGCCTAAACACCTCGATGATATGTTTGAAGTGTCAGACGGCGCGAAAAATTGCCAACAGCTCCAGATCATAAACCTTGTATTTGGCTTCCCGTTCGGAAAGTTTCTTGGAAAAGAATCCCAATGGCTGAAGTCGGGACTTAGTGGCCATGTCTGAAGCATCGTAACGAAGAACTAAAGGAATATCGGCTTTCGGATGTGCCAGCTGGACGGCGTCCATGATTTTCAATTTGCATTTCTTGAATGCCTTGTCTCCTTCGGAAGTCCACTCCACCCGTCGTTTGTCCCTTTTCTTTGCCCCCATTGTCAGCTGAACTAGGCGAGCCCGGTTTTACCCTGCTTTTGGTATGCAATTACGGTAGAAATTCCACGCACCGAGGAATTTTCGCAGTTGATCGACGGTATCAAGTGGCTTAAAGTTGATTACCACATCTATCTTGTCTTGAGGTGGTTTGATTGTTTCGCTCTTGACGGTGTAACCTAGGTAGCGATTAATATGTCGTCGATGTAACATGGGCAGCATTCGAGTCCTCTCAAGTGCGACATCCATGTAACGTTGCATAGTTTGGGCTGCGTTGCAAAGACAGAATGTCATGACGTTAAACTGGAATAATCCAAACGGGGTGATGGCAGCTGTTTTTTGTTGATCATCGGGTGCCACTGGGATTTGATGGTACGTCCGTTTGCTAACCGTTGCGTGAAATCCTGAATGTGGGGAATCAGATACCTGTCTGGAACCATGATATTGTTAAGTCGGCGATAGTCCCCGCAGGGACGCCAAGTCCCATCTTCCTCTTTAACCATCAGCAAAGGTGACACCAGCGCGCTGTCGGATGGTTCGCAGATACCTTGTAGGACCAAAAGATTAAATTCGTTGCGTGCTGCGGCTAACTTGTCTCCTGCGAGTCGTCTGGGTCGTTTAGCAACCGGATGCCCTTCAGTTATTATGTAGTGGCTCACTGAGTGATTTGGCACGGGTTGGTGGGATTCTGCAGCTGCACGGAATTCGGCATTTGCGAGCCTCAGTGTCGAACTTCTGGTGGTAGAAACAAGGGTCTAGCTTTTCCCTGGCGTTGCTTGGCTTGAAGGTGATCTCGTAACACGATTCCGACTTCTGCTACTGTCTTGGAACAATCTTTCCACCTTCGAGGAAAGCTTTTCAATTGCAGCTCAGAGTTCTTCTATTAGGTTGGCAGAGCCTCTCTCTGCAGCGGTGGAACGCGGAACTGCATTGATGTGCGATGTAGATTGTTCTGGCGAACATCAAATATGCGGCCTGCCTGTTCTGCAATCTCTGATAGATCGTCTATTTTGCTAGCAGCAAGAATGCCTCGAACGCTTTATGGAAGCTGTTAAAATAAGAGAGACCGCAGAACTGTTTCGTTGCAATGTCTGCGGGCGAGGTTTCGCAGTTGTTGTGAAAACACTGTTGGTTTTTCATCGCCCTGGTGCTGGCCTCGGAGTAACCGTCGTAAACGCGTTTCCTGGGAAGCGCTGAGCGAGTTAATTTATTCTTTTTTTTAACGCATCATACTTTCCTTGTATTGGGGGTTGTCTATCATGTCCCCGACCAAATCCAGCGTGTCTGCATCAAAATGTGTTACAATGAGACGATATTTGGTATCGTCCGATGTAATTCGATGAATATCAAAGCGCATTTCAGCCATTGTGAAATACCGTGCTGGATTGTTGCGCCAGAAGGGCGTTGGCAGTTTGAGTGATATGATAGAACTGGGAAATTTCATAAAACTTTGAGAAAATATAATTTTAAGGCATGTCAAAGTAGAAGTGGCACTTTGAAACCAAAGAAAGAAAATCCAGGAAAACGTGCAACAAGAAGTACAAAAGTACTTCCATTGACAGGGCGCACACGTTTCGATTGGAGCGCTGTACATACTTTTCGCTGGCGCCATCTCTTAGTTAAACCGGAAAAAAACTTATGCATACACCTGGTATGCCTGACCGTCATTACCACATGTGTAGGTAGGTAGAGTTGGCTGCCTGGTAAGGTCCTACCAGAAACACAAGTACCGCGGATACGGCGTTTTGATACCACAATACCGCATGTGTAACATTCATATAAAGTATTTATATGATACGAATTATTACTCGGAAAAGGAATCGTCGTATCTGCAGTGGCCATAAATTTTCAATTAACTTCGCAATGCATTCTAGCACTTAGCTTTGTCAGCGAATTCACTCATTACTCTTTTCAATTACAAACGCCGGTCTCCTATGGTATTCCTAGTGCAATACATTAACTCCTCCCCGCAGCCCTGTGGTACACATTATTAATAGTTTCAAAGTTAAACATTTAATTTTATGAGAAATAACGTTTTATCACATTTTTATGAACTTCCTACACGAACATGTTGTTGAAGAAGTTTTTGACACAAATTTTCCCAAAACGTTGACTGCAAGGAGCAACTTTTGTTCATTTCATGCCTCTATGTTAAGTAACCTCTGTCGTGTCATGTCATGTGAACATACAATATTTTGCTTACTAACTTGTATCTATGTTTTCAGGTCTATGAAATTTGTTTACGAATCTCATGTGCATATTTAACGAAGTGAATAGTGAATATTAAACAGAAAATACTTCTGTATCAACAGACCGTTTGTAGGTTTTCAATTTGAATTGTTGGTAAATTAGTACATTTAAGGGGTATTCACGTTCGATTGGATATCTTATGAATAACGTTAAGCAAATCCTCCCACTCCAAGTCCCAAAAAATCGTGATATTATTGTATGTTTTATTCAACATGACTTTATAAAACGAAATAAAATATAGGACACTATGTATAATGCTGGAGCCAAAAGTTACCCTCGTTACAAAACCAACGTACGAAAGGCTCTTGCGGTTCCGGTTACTTATATTTTTGATTACGATTAATACATAAAATCATATGAATAAGCTCCGAATTAATATGGAAACCGAGACTCAGTCTTTTGGCATTCCTAGAGCATTGTTTATTATCACGAAAAACCTATTTACTTTAACATTCAATCCATGAAACCATTAGTTCAATAACAATTATCGTAGCAGACAATCAATAACATAGTCAGCTTAACGACTAAACGGTTAACTTACCATATTACAATAAAATGTCACATATCCATACATATGCAGTGGAAAGGAATTCTTCTGGCTTGACAATATACGCATTTGTCGGTGGAAGCCATTTCAACCGAATCTATCTTCCACTATGTCCTTCTTGTTTTCAATTTAAATTGATTCAAACAAGGGTTCGGGCTCCAAATAGTTGTCCATATAGGAGGATTCGATGCAGTTTTGCGATCAATGAAGAATTTGACTCGAAATAGATAAGCGTAATGCTGAACCTATCAGAAAATATTCCACAGTTAACCTCCATCTCATCCTCAAAACAAATACGTTCTCTACCCTTTTGCTTAGATTTCTACACATACCATCTCGATCAAAATGTTCCCGGGATAACCACCGTGTGGCGCTCCCATTGTTCCGAATTGAGTTCTGTTTTTTTTTTGTTAAGTTGGTAAATCTGTTGTTGACATTACTTGTAAATCTTAGTGTCATAGCTTGACATTTGCAAAAGTTACATATGATGCTTCCCAATCCACAATATTCATCTCAGAGCTCGATAGACTCTTTAGACTACTTAGGCTGGAATCGGAAGAGAATTATTATATAATCGGCGGAGATTTTAATGCCAAACATAGAGATTGGGGAAATCATGTACCAAATACTAGAGGTGCTACTCAATTGGTGGGCACAGCACAGTGTTATGTATAGACTTGGTTTGAAGGTGACGGACAGTCCGTCGTTTCCCAGATACGGCTCTTATTTGGACCTATTGCTATACGACGTACGGATACAACTGACTGGGAGTAATCTCCAAACGTTAAACTGTCTGCATACATGTAGGAAACTGAATATTAAAAAAAGAAATTCATTTATTTGGTACAAATTAGAGAAAATAAAATCAGAACAATGTATGATATGCTGCTGCACTGCCTGGTGTGTTGATCGACGATCACTCAACTGTCCCCGCTTGACTATCTTGTTCCGCTTTTATATCTTCCAGTTATAGCATTGCAGATGACATGGTGAATGATGATGATGGTGATTGGTTGTTGCCGATGGTTTGATTAAAAGGTGATTATGGTGTGATGTGGCGTGCTTTCTACATTCGGCCTCCCTATTTATCGTCCGTCTCGGACGAGTCTTCTTTGGGATCAGTATCATCTTCTTGTCTCCATAGTTTCATATATTCGCTGCTTGTTGTCGTTCTTTTTGGTCCTTCTGATGCAGAACAACATTTCTGAACTGTGTAACGATTACCTCGGCCTTCGGAAATGACTTCATATGGACCTACAAAGAGAGAAGAAAGCTTTTTACCACTTGTCAACTGTGTTCGTTTAATAGCCACGAGATCTCTGATATTAAATTGATGCGGAAGTTTGCGATTTCTGTTGAATATTTTTTTGTTTTCCTCCTGTATTTTTTCTATCTGTTGTCTAGCCTTGAAACGAATTTGTTCTCTTTCCGCGTTGAAATCTTTTAACAGCGCTTCTTTTATTAACTCGCTAAGTCCTACATCGTATTTTTTCCTAATTGGATACCCAAAAAGAACTTCGAAAGGCGTAGTTTGTAAAGATCTCTGTATCGTGCTATTAATTGCTATTTGGACCCTGGAAACAAATTTATACCATTGTTCCGGTGAGTCCGCAGATAGTCTTTTCAAAACATCTAGTATAACGCGGTTTGTTCTCTCGGCCTGACCGTTACTTCGTGGCATACCCGTAGTGATAAGAGTGTGTTCAATATTCTCCTCGCTGCAGAAATTGCTAAAACTTTCTGATGTGAATGCCCCACCGCGATCAGTAATGATTCTTCGTGGGTTACCAAACACTTGCTGCTGTTCGTAAAGACGACGGACCACTTCATTTGTGCTCAGCGTTTTTGTGGGATATATCCACGTGTATTTTGAGAAACCATCTACAACTGTTAATATATATTTGTACTGCTTTTTAGTAACATCGATTGGGCCTATGTGGTCAAGATGGTAGGTGTCAAGTGGTCGGTCCCCTTTCGCCAACTGTTCGATGAAACCCTCTTTTTTGCCGCCTTTTCGATTTGCTAAAATGCATTTAACGCAATTAGAGTTACAATTTTGAATTTTGTCTTTCATTTTAGGTATAAAAAATTCTTGCTTTATCAAATGTTGTGTCTTGTTAACACCAAAGTGACCTTCTTCATGCTTAAGCCTTATTACCTCTTTTTCCATGCTACGTGGGACCACCAGAAGTTCAAAGCCATCAACATCTTTAAAAAGGAACTCACCCTTCATCCTAAAGTTTTCATATGTCCTTTGCTTAAGTATTTCTTTGATTGATGAGATAAAATCGTCTTCTTCTTGTGATTTTTTTAGGCGTGCTAAAATTTCTGGTTGCAACTGATAAACGGCGTATCTGCTCAATGTATCCACATGTTTCATTCTTTTTCCTGGCCTATGCTCAACTGTATAATCGAAATCTTGCAGATAAATTATCCATCTTCTCACGGAATTCGGCAGTTCTTTTTTCATCATCGTTTGTCGGAACGCTATACAATCGGTAACCACTTTGAATTTTGTTCCAAGGAGGTAGACCCGGAACTTCTCTATAGTTTTATATACTGCATAAACTTCAAGTACGTAGCTGTGCATTTTTTGTTCGCTTGCGCTGTTTTTGCGGCTGTAATAGAAGACGGGATGGAGATTGTTATCCTCACCTTGTTGCATTAATATCCCTCCAATTCCATCCTGACACGCATCAGTGTGCACCTCAGTATAGGTGTTCTGCTTGTAAATAGCTAGAACAGGATTGTTTATGAGGGCTTTCTTCAGTTCATTGAAGGCTTTTCGCTGTAGAGAAGAAAATTGGAAGTTTACATTATTTTTAGTTAAGTCTGATAGTGGCTTTGCCACCAACGAATACCCCCTGATGAATTTTCTAAAAAATCCACTTAAGCCAAGAAACGCCTGAACATTTTTTATAGTTTTAGGTTCTGGGAAATTTTCTACTGCTTTGATCTTACAAGGTGATGGACTTACTCGGCCATTTTCTACCATGTGTCCTAAGAATTCCACTTTTCTTTGCAGGAACTTGCATTTCGACCCGTTGATCTTTAAGTTGTAATCGGCTGCAGTTTCTAAGAAAGATTTCAGCTTCTCAAGATTTTCCACCTCTGTTTCCGCTGCTATGAATAGATCGTCTATGTACGCCTTAAGAACTTTTCTTACTATCAACTCGCGGAGGATCCAGTGAACAAATCGCACGAAAGCTTCAGGTGCGTTTGATAATCCAAATGGCACAAAATTGAATTCGAAGTGACCATCTTCCGTGACAAATGCAGTGTATTTCTTGCTTGTCTCCGCAACTGGAACATGGAAATATCCGTCTTTCAAATCCAGCGTTGTGTACACCTTTGCATTTTCTAGATCGTCCAAAAATTCTTCTATCAGCGGCATTGGGAAGGGATCTTTGATTGCTTTTGCATTAAGTCTACGGTAGTCGATGCAAACTCTAGGGCTTCCATCTTTTTTTCTCACTACGACTACTCCACTGGCGTATGGGGAAGTTGATGGGCGTATGATTCCTTCTGCAAGCCACTTTTCTACCTGTCGTTTAACTACTAGTTTTTCATTAATTGGAAGACGGCGCGGCTGACAAAAAATAGGGGTGTCATCTTTCAGGATCAAAGTTAGTTCTATGGGACATTCTTTCCTCTTCGTTGGCTTGTAATTTTCGACTAGACGTTTAACCTCTGCATTGTATGGAAAAGGTGCGTTCATTTCAGCGTTTTCATTAATTTCGATCTGCATTACAAAATTGTCTCCATTTTTGTAAGGAAAATCGTCCTGTTTGTAAAATTTTGCCCCCCACTTATCAAAAATTACCTTTGTTTTACGGATGATATCGTTACCAATAATAACTTCAAAGTTAATGGCTGATCTTGGCACAACCAGCAGTGGTGACTCGATGCAGACGTTGTCAATTAAAATGTTGCTTGTGAAACTTCCTATTGTTTTGATCTGAGCTGATGCTAATCCGACCAGACTTACTTGAGCATTGCTGAGAGACATGTTGTGCATTCTGCGGAATGCATCTTCTCGCACCAGGGACACTTGAGCCCCAGTATCAATAAGAGCCTGAAATGACACACTATTAATTGCGATGTTTTTTGTATTTAAAACTGATATTAAATTTGTTTGTTTCTGATAATTTTTTCTTGGGCAAGCATTTGACATGTGTCCCAAACCATTACAACTGAAACATTTTGTTTCAGCGGTGCAGTCCTTCCGTATGTGTTGTGTTGATCCACAGTTAAAACAATGATTGGCTACACGATCCTTGTTGTTTTTTATAGCGGATAAATAGCCGCCTTCAGAATTCACACTGCTGCCGCCGCTGTTTGCTTTCCTACTGCTGCCACCTATGCAACCATTGTTGTTGTTACCGCTTTTTATGACTTTTTGATAGATTTCATATTTTTCTTTTAGTTCCGAAATAGTTTTGGCATTAAACAGTATCATTTTGCTTTCCGCTCTCCCCGTCATGCCGTTTACAATATACCATATCAGCGATTTGTCATCAACATCTGCCAGCTGACCCAATTCCTGCATCTTGTAGACATACTCTCGAAACTGTTCCCCTTTAAACATTCTTCTATTTTGTAGTTTATTGTAAATTTCGGCTTTGCATATCGGTCTATTAAATTCACTACACAGTTTTGCCTTTAGATCCGTATAAGAGGAGCATACACATGTTCTAATAAAACTACGAGCTGAACCTGTCAATTGTTTCTTAGCAAATATGAATTTTTCAATTTCTGACCACTTTAACAATGAAGCAAATTCCTCAAATTCGGCCACCCACACTGTAAATGGAATATTATCATCAGCACTAAATTTAGAAAGTAAATTTTCTATATCTTTGACTGCAATCCGGCCCATAGCGTCTGGCCCACTCTCCTCTGGATTCTCTGCACTCGGCTTGACCACGTTATCATTTTTTGACATCGTTTCGATTAGATTATCCGCTCTTGTAATGTTCAACGTCGCGTCCTCTTCACTGCTTTCAAATTCTGCTTCACTCTGCTCACCAAGAGCTCTTTGCAGTCTCTCAATAAGAACTGATTTTATACCCGTTGTATCGAGATTAAGACCAGCCAGCCTTTGTCTTAGTTGTTCAACAGTTAAATTCTTTATCATGTTTCACTCGCAGAACAGGTTTTTTGGTTGAGCCCCCAAATATGTAGGAAACTGAATATTAAAAAAAGAAATTCATTTATTTGGTACAAATTAGAGAAAATAAAATCAGAACAATGTATGATATGCTGCTGCACTGCCTGGTGTGTTGATCGACGATCACTCAACTGTCCCCGCTTGACTATCTTGTTCCGCTTTTATATCTTCCAGTTATAGCATTGCAGATGGCATGGTGAATGATGATGATGGTGATTGGTTGTTGCCGATGGTTTGATTAAAAGGTGATTATGGTGTGATGTGGCGTGCTTTCTACATACATTCGTGTACGACAGTGACCATTGCGGTTTTAGTACCGAAATAACAATTCCTAATGAAATTGCGGAGTTGGAAGAGTTTGTTCCTAAGTTTTCTTACAATTATAGTAAAACTCGCTGGACACGCTTCTCAAGAACCTTGACAAGAGCACTAGCCTCGAATTCGCTCTACCCACCGTCCAATAGGAATCTGTCTAACGAGGAACTTGACAGATACCTAAAACAAATGGACCAAACAATTAAACAAACGATGGACATTACAATACCTCGGTATGAACACACACCCAACGAAAACCTATTCCGCAATGCTACCATCGACGCACTGCACCGACACAAAAGTAGACTGCTATCAAGACTCAAAACCTTGTACAGGTGGTTTACTGACAGACAGAACGTGGAGGTTAGGACACTGAAGTCGTCAATTAAAAACCTCCAAATATTGTTAAGAGAGAATTACAGAACATCTGTAAGTTTGGACTGGAACAACAGAATTCGGGCTAGAAATTCGAGTAACCCGAGTATGTTCCCGCAAATAAACAAAATATTTAGGAGAAAAAACCAAAACGACCTACAGTGTCTTAAAATTCCTAGAACTACGGATAACGAACGAATACTGACTACTGCAGGCATAGATCCAAGTGAAGCCGCAGATGATGATAATTTCTTTGTGATCGAGGATCCTCAGGAGAAGGTTGAGGCTATAGGAGCGACTTTTCGGGAAGTGTATGGAACCAATAACGTCATTGGTTCTAATCACGATCTGGAGAATCGAGTCCTTCTGCACAATTTCTGCCTGCGAAATGACATACAGAACTGGCGATTCGAGAGCTCGGGTTTCACCCAGTGCAGTGACGAGAATATGGCAAATAATGTCATCGCCAATGAAGGGGACCTACCCCCGTTCATTTCAAAGGAAGAACTCCACGAACTCTTCGACACAATAAGAAGTAAAAAATCAGTGGGAATCAATGGAATACCGAACATTGTGCTTCGACATCTCCCTCTAGAAGCGGTAGACATTTACACCACCCTGTTTAACAATGCATTGAATAATGTACATTATCCAGAGCATTGGAAAACTGCGGTGGTTTATCCCATCCCTAAGAGAGGTAAAGATACATCCAATCCGGCGAATCTCCGGTCGATAAGTCTCCTTACGAATATCAGTAAGGTGTTCGAAAAGGTAATCAATAGAGTCCTGACTAAGTGGGTTGAGGACAAAAATATAGTTCCGGACAATCAATTCGGTTTCAAGGCGGGGCATGATGTCATACATGCCGCGTCTAAGCTGGTGTCAGATATCCAATGGAATAAAAGCAAAAACCAGTGTACTGGGGCCTGTCTGGTTGACTTGGAAAAGGCCTTCGACACCGTATGGTTAGAGGGGCTTTTCTACAGGCTGGCCAGACTGGGCATCAGTAAACCACTTTTGTATATTCTTCATAATATGCTCAGCAGCAGACAGTTCATCGTGAAAAATGGCGATGTGACTTCTGTTGGAATATTTCAAATTAAAAATGGTCTTCAGCAAGGTGCGGACAATTCGCCGATCCTATTCAACATTTACACAAGCGATTTGATAGGTTCACTTCCCCATAGCATAGCGTATGCAGATGACTTGATAGCGTACAGAACAGGTCCAAAGGTTGAGGTCATTAACATGCTTTTGCAACGTGACTTCGAGCAAATTAGGCGATTTTGCGATGACTGGAAGTTGAAAATCAACTTCCAGAAGTCTGAAACCATTCTATTTAGAACGCCGTTGTCTGGTGCCTCTAGGGACACCAGAAAGAATTGGCGAAAATTCTCGATCATTGGACAACGCGGCCAGCCACTTGCTTGTCGAAATGTAGTCAGATACCTTGGGATCTGGCTAGACCAATATCTATATTTTAACAAGAATGTAGATGCTGCTCTGGCCAGGGCCAAAGGTGCTTTTGCCCTTACAAGGAGGCTGTTTTATAGCAGCCAACTCGATGCGAGGGTGAAAGTTATCTGCTACATGGCCCTCATCCGGCCCATGCTGGTATATGGGTGTCCCGTGTGGTTCAACGTGAGAGCGAGCTTAATGGAAAAGATTCGGGTGTTTGAGAGGGCTTGCCTTAGGGTTTGTCTTCACCTTTACAGAACACCAGAATCGGAATACATAAAATTCTATCCCAATGAGGTTCTATACAACAGGGCGAGTCTTCGTGCCCCCTGAAGCGTTCCTCTATTTAGACATGAAAGGGCTGATCCAGGATAGGTTTGCGGTGCCGCTAATTTTCTACGTAGCTCGTGCAGTGGGTGAGGGGCGACTCAACTACAACAGAGATGTCGCACACGGCAGTACTGAACGTCTCAGGTTTAGCAGGGCGGTTTCAAAACGCGATAAAAAAGTTGTTTTGCAGCACCAAAATATTTAGTGGTTGAATGAAGAAGACCCGACTTCTTCGTCGTTTCCTTCAAGTCCAGGTTAGCCTAGTCAGAAGGCAAAGTGGGCCATATTTCCCATACTATGTTTAGAAAATGGCCGGCTTACATAGGTTAGGGTAGTTTTAAGGTATGACAGTTGGCAACCTTGGGTTAGCTAGCTGTTAGGTTAGCAACTTGAAGTTTGCTAACAATTAGGTTAGATTAGATTGTATATTTAGACTAAGTAGTTTAAGGTTTAGTATAAGTTAGCAAAAATAGTTAGTTTAAGTAGTTTAAGTATTTATACCTTTAGTATAAGTTTTATGTAAACACAAAAAAATGCTCAGTTACTAAGTTTTTTCTTAAACAATTAATTTTTTCTTAGTTTAACTTTAATAGATGTTAATCAACAGTAATCAAGATTGAAAATTGTAAATTAGACGTCGAAAGACATAAAATAAAAATATATTATAGTTTAGCTTAAAGCGCCCGTTTTTTGGGCCAGTAAGTTAGAATAAGTTAATTAAGTTATAATAAGCTAGCATTTAAGCATTTTTTCTGTTAGCATGTAAGTTCAGTAAATTTAAGATGAATAAAATAAAATGCATTAAAAACGAAAACGCAAAAGTTACATAGCCAAGAGTACATCTACGAGCTCTACAGCATGCGATTCTCACTTTTTTCTGAGGCGCTGTGAGCATTCGTGGCACCCACCTTGCACTGACCTTTGAAAGGTTAAGATGGTCATGAAGAATGGTGTGAATGGTACCAATTGAAAGCCTGGTGATCTCTGCCATCATTTTCACCTTTATTCGGGCATCCTCAAGAACAAGTTTTTCGACTTCTTTGATGCTTTCTCCCGTACAAGCAGTAGCCGGGGCGCCGGAGAGGGGGTCGTCTTCAATGCTCTTTCTGCCTCTCTTGAACTCACTTGACCACTTTTGCACAGTTGATAATGAAGGTGCGGAACCCTGGTAAACAGCCACCATCTCTTCATGAATAGTTTTTTGACTTTTTCCTTGCTTAGTGTTTCTCACTATTTACAGCACAATGCTCAATTTTTACCATCATCGTCTCAGTTGCCATTATGATTCTGATTAACTAGAGATAAAACGCGACTTAATAATCACATTTATATGAAATTTTACATGAATGCACTAAAATAATAGTATTACTTGATAAATAAGTCAATTTATATATACGACTACAGCTTCACCCCGATACCGAGAATATGTTGAACGCCCCTCGTAACTCTGTGTGTGTTGGCGATTTTTTACCATTTTAGAAATGGATTTGAAGTTACAATCACGAACTTGTATTAAATTTTGCGTAAAAATGTTGGAAAAATGTTTCGGCAACGATTCTCTAAAGAAAACGGTCCTTTACCAGTGGCACGAGCGGTTCAAAACTGGTCGTGAGTCAATCGAAGATGATGAACGCAGTGGCAGACCATCGACATCGAAAACCGACGAAAACATTGATGGAGTCAAAGAAATGTTGGTTAATAACCGCAAATTAACCATCAGAGAGATAGCGGAGGACTTGAACATTGCCTATGGATCCGTCCAAGACATTTTGGTCAATGATTTGGGTTTCCGTCGTGTAGAAGCAAAGTTGGTGCCAAAAGACCTCAATTTCATGCAAAAGAGAGACCGAGTTGACGAGGCTGAATCCGATCCCACATTCATCAAAAGGATCATTACTGGAGACGAGACGTGGGTTTATGAGTACGACACGCAATCCAGACATCATGCAAGTGAATGGCGTTCACCAAATGAGCAGAGACCAAAAAACCACGTCGTTTTCAGTCAAATAAGAAGGCAATGCTCATGATTTTCATGGATTTCACGGTGTAGTGCATCATGAATTTTTGCCAGAAGGCCAGACAGTAAACAAAGAGTATTACTACGTTTGCGTGAAGCAATTCGCCGAAAGAGACCAGAATTGTGGGCAGAAAACTCGTGGATTTTGCACCATGATAACGCACCGTCGCACAGTGCCATCATTATTCGTATTTTTTTGACGAAAAATGCAACAAATACCATCCAACAGCCACTGAATTCACCTGATTTGGCTCCCTGTGCCTTCTTTCTGTTCAATCGAGTTAAAAAAACCACTACGGGGAACGCGTTTCATCAGCCGAGAGGAAGTAATGGAAAAATCACAGGAAGCATTGATGGACATGCCGAAAACCGAATGTAAAAAATGTTTGGAGGATTGGATCAAGCGCTGGCATAAGTGTGTTGCAGTCAATGGGGATTACTTTGAAGGGGACAACATACTCGTAGATTTAGATGAATAAACTTGTATTTTTAATTACAGTAAACGTATAAAAAAGAATACGATTTAAATTGTTTTAATAGAAAATATGTCCTTCCTGGGCTTTTATAACTTCTTCAATACGTTTTGGCATAGAATCAATAAGTTTTTTTTTACAGTTTTCTGATATTTGCTGGTCTCGAAACCATATATGGATTACAGCCTCGATCAGTTTTGGTTTTGTTGTGCAATCTATTTTGCGAAGTCTAGCTTTTACAATAGCCCACAGATTTTCAATAGGATTAAGATCCGGTGAATTTCCTGGCCATTTAAGGCATGATATCTTTTTGTTGTTGAAATGTTTCATCATAACCTTGGACATGTGACACGGAGCCGAATCTTGTTGAAAAACTGCTTGACCGTTGTCATCAACTTTTCTTAGTTCAGCTTCTAATCTCTGTTCTAGCAAGTCTCTATATTTTTGAGAGTTCATTATGCCTTCGACTGGCACAAGGGGTCCGGTACCTTTATACGAAAAGCAGCCCCAGAACATCTTCTTTAACGGATGTTTAACTTGTTGATCAAAATGGGCTGTCATAAGTTTTTCGTTGCAACTTTTTCTGACGAAACGAGATCGCTGTCCTTGCATCAAAAAATGAGTCTCATCTGAGAACAACACTTTTCTCCAAGCTTCAACAGTCCAGCTCACATATTTTTTGCCCAACAATATCGTTTTTTCGTCATGGCAGCAGTCAATAATTGCTTTTTTTTTTAGGTCTGACTGCTTTTCTTCTATAAGACGTTTGCGTACGGTGGAGTCATAAACAATAACTCCAGCGCATGCTAAGTCTTGGCTTGTTTTCCTGGGATTTAATTTACTTTCCCTTAGTAAAAAAGCTTCATCCCTTGGTGTTGTCTTTCTTTTCCTTCCACATTTCCTTTTTCTGGTCACCTCAATACCCCCAGTGTCACTATATTGCTTCAAAATCTTGTTAACAGCACCCAAACTGACATCACATTGCTTGGCAATATCTCTTTGAGTCATTGATGTGTGCTCACTCAAAGTAACAATCTTAATGCGCTTTTCGGGAGTAATATCCATCTTCAAAAATAAGAATAAAAATATAATATAATACCAAAAATAAAGCCTTACTTCAGTTTACTTCAGCAAAACCGTAATAAGTGTAAACAAGAAACAAAATACAACGCGTCTGTACCCTAGTATATCTTATTACTCACTGACTATCAGAACCGTAAAATAAATTTACCGATCTGCGAGAAAAAGTAAAATTGTGATAATTTTGATGTGTTCACATTAATTCGCACAGTACTATATCTGAATAAATTTCGGAAACTTTTTGATCAAAGTTCATGACGCTTTAGATATGTCAAAATCGACCAGCACTTACTGTTGAAGCCATCTATTGACTTAGTTGCTCACCTAATATGAATACAAAACTAATATAACCCAGCCACAGGACACCATCGAACACCGACGAAATATCCCGTGTCTCACTTTGTTTTATCGCTATTTCCATCATCAGTGCTCCATTATTATTATTACATTTATTTATTTACATTTTAAATTTACATCAATTTACCCGCAAAGCAAAGTGCTTATCTGCAGGTGGTTGTTAGCATTGGTATCATTAGTTGGCTTTGAGGTGATTTAAAATAATATCTCGGTTTCATTATATAAAAGAATAGCATTATTGTTCTCTTAAATCATGAGTTCATACCAAACAACTAACGCGGATTCTGTGATTACTCGCGCGCAAAAAAAACAAGAGAGTGAAGTAGACGGAGCCGTCTCCACACCAAAACAAAGCGCAACCCCTACGTCTAAGAGTGCAACCACAGGTCAAACAAAATCTTTTCCTACCTCATCAAAAACGCTTACCATCGAAGCTCTTGAAAAAACTATGAAGAAACACACCGAAACCATCATGTGTCGTTTTTCTGCTGAAATGGCTGACCTCCGTGAGAACCTCATGCAAGACATTTTGCGTATCGAGAAGAACTGGTCGGTACAATTCCAGATACTTGAGCAAAGCGAAGCCCAACCTTCCGAAGCACCCAATTCTCACGATGAATTAGAAGACCTAAATAAAAGATGCGACGCCCTGGAGAGAAGAGAAATAGCTGCTGACGCTATAGTTTTCGGTATTCCACAGCTGGCTGATGACAACTTAAAATCTATTTTCCATCATCTGTGCCACTCCGTGCAGCATAAGCCTCCAACGTTAAACGCTGTTTTCCGCATTCAGCGAAGAGAAAATACGAATGACCCTCCTATCATACTTAAATTCAACTCTACCCATAAGAGAAATTTACTGCTGAGGGCAATTGCTGAGTTTCGGAAAAACGAAGGAAGGCAACTGTGCCTTAACGAAGTAGGTCTGGAATCGTCGACACCAATCTATGTTAACGAAAGCCTTACTAAGAGAAACCGCTGGCTACTACAAAAAGCAACACGCCTTAAACACCGCAAGCAGCTTTTCTCCGTCTCCACGAGAAATGGCAACGTTTTAGTGAGAAAGGAGAGGAATGGAAGAAGCATCATAGTCAACGACGAAGACGCTCTCACCACCATTGCCGCGCGACATCAACCAGCTACCAGTTCAGCAAGCGTACAGCACAAGCAGTGAAGGAAGATGTCATCAATAATGAAAATTAGAAGTGTTAATGAAACTTTTCTACTTGGGTGTGTATACATGGCCCCTGATATTGCTACTCGTAACTACGATATACTGATAAGGAATGCTCTTGAAGAACTTTCCCCCCTATATTCAAAAATTGTAGTGTGCGGTGATTTTAACCTTAACATCTTAGGTAATGAAAATAGGGCACTCAAAGAAATGATTCAATCCATCGATTTACACTTTTGTAATTGCACCCAACCTACGCATTTTGCACCCAACAAAACACCGTCGTTAATCGATATTGCGATAGTGTCTGAACCAAGTTTTTTATTATATTACGATCAGTTTCTTGCCCCAGCTTTCTCGCATCACGATATGCTTTTCCTTACTGTAAAATCACATCCAACACCTAAAAACGACGAGTTTTTTGAATTATTTGAATATTCTAAAATCAATTTGGAAGCGCTTTTTAATGATTGCCAAAATATAAATTGGCTGCCAATATATACAACAAATGATACGAGCCTTCAAATTGAGTTTTTCAATAAAAGCATTTCGTCTCTTTTCAAAAAACATGTGCCAGTGGTGAAAAAAAGAATTAAGAGTTGTGGTTTACCTTGGTTGACGCATGAGGTTTTTCAGTTAATGAAAGTCCGGAATGACTTATACTCCAGATGGAGACGTTACAAATGTCTTCCAATTCACAAAGAGTTTAAAGCTGCTCGCAATGCAGTAACTTCTCTAATTAGAAGAAACAACAAGGAATTCTACTTTTAACAAATTCAGCTCAACTAGTTCAAGTTCCGATTTTTGGAAAAAAGTTCGCTCACTCGGATTGTCTGCAGAAAAGCCGGCACTTCCAAACAATATTGATCTGAATGAACTTATTGCTAAATTTGTATCTGCCTGTGACTCCAGAAACGAGGGTATACATATTTTCATTATCTTGCGTCGATGAAGTTGATGTTGGTAGAGCAATTTTAAGCATGAGATCAAATGCAGTAGGCTCAGACAACATTGAGCCAAAGTTCGTAAAAATTTTGCTACCTGTCATCCTTTTCCAAACAACCTATATTTTTAATACAATTTTAACTACTTCCAGCTTCCCCGACTGTTGGAAAACTGTTAAGGTGTTACCGATGCCAAAGCCTTCGTCGTCTCAAGATAAAACTGAATACCGTCCTATTGCCATTCTCCCGTTTCTGAGCAAAGCCTTCGAGACAATTGCAAGCAATCAAATAAAAAAATATTTAAGTGATAGAAACATTATCACTAAATTTCAATCGGGATTCCGTGCAAAGCATAATTGCACAAAAGCTCTGCTCAAAGTTTGCGAAGATTTACGTGGTTGCTTGGACCGTAAAGTGCTGGCTCTAATAGTTTTTTTTGGATTTTTCAAAGGCGTTTGATTGCGTAAATCATCAAAAATTAGTTGAAAAACTAAGAACGCAGTTTATGTTTGATAGCTCTTTGTGTAACTTAGTAACGTCATATTTATGTCATCGTTCACAGTACGTGTCTCATGAAGACAAATGTTCATCCCGTTTTTTTATTACATCTGGTGTGCCCCAAGGATCCGTACTAGGACCCCTTCTTTTTACTTGCTATATAAATGACTTAGCTGACCGATTTGTAAACTGCGAACGTCACATATATGCAGATGATGTCCAGATTTATTCGCTTTTCCCGAAATCTCAAATAAACCAAGCAGTACAGAACTTAAGCGAGCAACTAACTGAAATTTGTAAATGGGCAATCGATAATAAACTCAGCCTTAACCCTAAAATGACTAAAGCCATGGTTGTTAATGTCGGCCGAGATAGACAAATTGTTCCACCACTCTACATAAATCAAACTCCAATTGAGTATGTAGATAACTTTAAAAATCTTGGGGTTTATCTGAGCCACAACTTAAGCTGGAATACACACATAAATAGAATTGCATCAAAAATTTACGGAGCTCTGAGAAGGCTTAGCCCAACTTCCAACTACCTTCCAATCAACGTAAAGCTGAAGCTTGTTAAGTCCTATATACTACCCATTTTGTTGTATGGGTGGGAAATTTTCTCAGATATGGACTATGAGGCAAAAAGAAAGCTGAATGTTGCTTTTAATAGCTGTGCGAAGTATATTTTTGGTGTTGGGAGATATGACCACATCTCCTCCTATACAAATGTCAAATGTCTGATTTGACAGATAATTAGTTTTATCCTTCCGCTGAACGAATATGGTTGTGTATACGCTTGAACAACGCTGGGAAATATTGCCTGCGATCGACTTAGAGAAGATGCCGATTTTGCCAAAAAAAATCATCTTTCAGATGAACCTCATTTTGATCTTGGCGGGTATGTAAACAAGCAAAATTGTCACATTTGGGGCACAGAAAACCTGCACGCATACATTGAAAAGCCGATACACCCAAAACGAGTCACTGTTTGGTGCGGATTTTGGTCCAGAGGCATAATTGGGCCATTTTTCTTCGAAAATGAGCAAGGAGTGGCCGTTACAGTCAATGGCGATCGTTATCGGGCCATGTTGAACGAATTTTTGTTCACAAAAATTGAAGAGGAGGATATTGCCAACATTTGGTTTCAACAGGACGGCGCTACGTGCCACACAGCCGAAGCTACATTCGATGTTTTGCCGCAGAGCAGATGTCGTTTGGCCACCTCGGAGCTGCGATTTGACACCGTTGGACTATTATTTGTGGGGTGCCGTAAAAGATAAGTGTTACGCCGACAAGCCAGAGACAATTGACGCTTTAAAGAACAATATTCGTGAAGCCATTGGTGAAATACAGCTGCACACAATCGATAATGTGCTTAAAAATTGGACCGATCGTGTAGGCTACTGCATGGCCAACCGAGGCAGCCATTTGAATCAAATTATTTTCCATTATTAACCGGAAAGATTGTACTTTCAACTAAAAAAAGAAATTTGAGAAAATATTCAGTAGTTTTTTTTATAGCATTTTCAAAAAAAAAATTTTTTTGGCGGACCCTATACTTTACAAAGTACATCGAAATAAGTAATTTTTTTAATTATTTTTTTCGTTTTCTAAGGTTAGGAATGTATTTCAAAGATTGAGGAAGTTTGTTCATAAGTATTGCAATAGCACAGCGTAGTTCTCGTTTTCCATAGATGTTGAATGTTTCTGGTACTTCTAACATTCCTTGGGCTCGTCTTCTGGTGTTTTGCATATGACGTATAAGTTGCTGAAATTTCTGATCATCCATATAGTGTAGTGTGAGTGTTGTCATCTGAAATATTGCGTTGGCATCTAAAACTTTAAAAGATGTGTAAGCAGAACTAAAAACTAATATTTTACCAATATGGGTTTTCGCCGCGTTTTCCCAGGCCAGAATCCCATATCTGATTCTTGGTTCTGCTAGCGACTAGTACACTTGTTTCTGCACTTCAAAATAGGAATATCTTTTAAGGTATACCATCGCATACCATAGAAATCGTCAGTAGCATTCTGTCCCTTCAAACCTTCAACCGTAACACACGTCTGGCTATGAATGATCATCAGTATACCTACCACCAAGCCCACTTTCGGACGTACTCTGAAATATCGTGATTCGTTACTAAGTCGAACTCGCTTGTGGAATGCCCTGCCGAGCTCTCTATTTCCTAGTCAATATCCCTTAAAACCGTAGTAAATATATCCACTGCTTCCAAGAGCAGGTGTCTTAATACGACGTTTGGAATACCGTCTACTCCCGACGGCTTTTTATTTTTCAGAGACTCAAAGATGCACAAGAGTTTATCTTTTCGCACGAACAAATGCGAGGAAGATCGTTCATTGGCGATGATGAATACGGTAAAACCATGATTCTTGAATCGCCAAGTTTGAGGTTCGTTGCGGAGACAATAGTGATTTACGTAGGCCCTGTGGGTCTTCGACCACGAAAAGACCGTCGCCTGAGTCGGTACTCTCTGGACTTATGCCGAAGGTCAGTAGTATCTGTCTGTTTTCTGTCGATTGTGGAATTCGGACACTCTTAATGTCATTTTGATCTTTCCTCCTGGACAACTTATTTATCTGCGAGAAGATATTCGGACTACTGGATTTTATAGCCCGAATCTTATTGCCCCAGTACAGGCTTACAGAGTTACTGTAATTTTCTTTAATTAATTGTTTTAGATTTTTGATCAGTGACTTTAGTATTCTTATTTCCGAGTCGTTTCTGTCAGCGAACTGTCTGTACAGCTGCTTAAGCCTCGAGAGCAGTCTACTTTTGTGTGCGCAAAATGCGTTGATTGTTGGAGTTCTGTACTTTTCGACCTGGCTATCATCGGTCTACTGTCTATTAATGCCAGCTCCAGTCCAGGAAAGAACCGGCTGATGGGAAGGATGGGATATTCGTTGCTTATAGTTCAAGTCTATACTCAATCATATGTTGACCCCACCAATAGTATAACTTTTTGCCCCTGGTATTTGGCGGATTATCTCCCCATGCTGCATGTTTTCTTCCGATTGAAGCTGAAGGCAACGAAAAAGTATTTCGAGCTCAGTTATAAATTGAATGGGATTGGGTGCTTCAGGTGCATAAAGCGACACCACATGCACTCGCCTTCGACTATGAAAAGGAATGCATACAATGCAGGCTTCCAACACCCGGAACCGCATTAAATCCGCGCTATATAAGACTCTATGGCGCACGCCTTTGCGTAATAAGATACCAAACCCACCCCCTCGTGAAGAGTTTGAACGGTCCCTTCTATATGGCCATTTTCGAAAACGTCATTTGATCGTCATTTGCAATACTTAAGGGTTGCGAACATCTAACATCTAGCAAACGTCATTTGGTATCGTTGATCTGTGTCATCTACATGATTTTTTTCTTGCAATTTTCTAGCATTTGACGTTTTCGAACAGAGCAAAATGGAACCTTTAACAAAAATTATTGAGAAATTGAAAAAATTAGCCGATTTTATGTATTTACTGTTCACGAGACTGAGATTCCCCTGAATATTCGGATTCACTCATATTTTTTCAAATTTTTTTAATGCACAGCGCAGATGACGTTTATGAACATCTGCCATGCAAATACTGCATTATCGAACATGCTGCAAATGTAGTGTGATTTATGATGTTGTTTTCGAACAAATGACTTTCGCAGCTTGAATTTAAGAACATTTTGCAAAAGCAATTTGATGCAGATGACGTTTTCGAAAACGGCCTATATATTATAGCCCCTGTTGTCAATTTTGTGATTCTGATTAAGCTTAGTTTCGCTGACCAAAAGCACATTTAGGCATTCACTTAACAACACATTTTGTAGGTTGGCCCTTCTCTCGATCCTGATTAGTGAGTTAACGTTTAACGCAAGAATCTTCAAATTAACCTCATTCAATGTAGCAGACATTATATCGGCGTGCCAGACTTGTCAAACAGAGTCGAATAGATGACGTCAATTCGAGCCGCTTGTTCATTTAATTGTTTCTGAGAATGATAGATTTTTCCGTTTTCAAATCCAGAAAGGGTTATAACATTTAGACATTTAAAACCAACGTACATCGGTACCTAAGTTTCTTTTTTAAGGGTACCTTAACTCCTTGAGCGCGCGCTACTTTAAAAAAAAACCATCTCGTGCAAATCTTTACTTACTTTACTTGAAAATTACCCTCATTCTAACAAATTCTGGCAGGTTGTAGGGATGTAAAAGTGTTGGTAATTCACTTACAGTGTGTTTGTGTGAATATTAAAGGTTTGCAAAAGTATTAGTAGAGCTCGCCATCTAGGTTAGTTCATCTATGATGAGGACTAACGAAATATTGTGATAACCACTTAAATGTGAGCAGCGACATCTAGCAGAAAATGTCGAAGACCAGAAGATTTCGATACTGGAATAACAAAGTCTCGACTGGAGAGTGGAATCGAATTTTCTAGCAAATTGGAAATTGTATGGGACGCTGGATGGCGAGGATTGTTCTCGAGGTGTGTCATTCGAGTGTAAATACCAGCATCCCAAAGGTATGCAAATCAGTTCTAAAGTGTAATTTGAAGTGTTAATTAGGAGAAGTGATTAAGTGGTTTAAGTAAAAGATAAGAAAAGTATATGTGGTTGAGAAATTGAATTGTACTGAGAGAAAGAATTAAATAGTGAATTGTAACTGTACTGAATAAAGCGATTTCTATTGAAAAGAATAAGTTCTATCATTTGTACCCACACAAACATTTTACAATATTTTAAAACAAAGCTTTAGAGTTGAATTCAAAAACAAGGATAGTTGTACTTTTGACTACCTCAATTAAAAGATGCACCACGTTACGGTCAAGAAGTCTACCAAATCAAACCAAATTTTGTTTAATTTCCATAATTGAGATACTTTTTATTTATCTACCTTTAGGTCGTGGACATGCGTTGGGGTGTCCGAGATGAAGCGACTGACGATCACATGACGACCGAACTTTGCATGCGTGAAATTGCAAATTGTCAGCGGTTATCGATGGGGCCGAACTTTGTGGTATTCCTCGGTCAAAAATACGGGTATCGGCCGATTCCGACGTATATTATTTCATCCGAACTACAACTATTAAGGTGAGACTATGGGACAGAGTCATTTTAGTAAATATTGTTCAAACTTATTTTAGAGATGAATTAACATCAATGGGAGTAGATGGAATGTTGCTTGATTTATGGTACAAAAAGGATAGCAATGCTGTTCCACCAATTTCAGTCCTTCAACCCATTTCTTCGATTCTCATCAATTTCAACAATAAGGTTTTTTACAATAGATATCATTTCAAAAATGTATCCATATCCATTCTACATATAGAGAGTTCCGAAACTTCAAGCTGAAGACCAGGCGATTTGGTGGGATACTCTTAACAAAATGCAGAAACTTCTTCGCAAAGCTGCTCTTTCACTGAACACTAATGGTGGTATGGACAAAGAAACAATGCACAACTACTTCATGTCAGGTAAAGTATGTCCGTCATCTGTGTTACGCTATCTTGAAGATGCGAAACTTTTCTAGTAACTGAACGTGAGGTTATTAATGGGATTCTAAGTGTTAAAAACACCAAGAACCACTGTCTTGCTTATGTCCGCTACATTAACAACATCAATCTGCAGAATTTGAAGAAAGCTTCCCTTTTTGTGGACATCATTAATCGAAGTTTGGATACGGAATCTTCAAAACTTTTAGGAAATTTACGTGATGAACGCCTTCCAAATAAGATCGAGACTACAAATATGCAAAAGTAAGTTTCTCATTACACCCAGAGTCAAGAGCATGATCACAAACAACAACAAATAATAATTGGTATTCGAGCAGATTCGTAACTAAAAAATATTTGATTGTATTTAACAGGTACACTGTAGAATGGATTGGACGCGAAGGTCTTGACATTGAAACCCATGAGGAATATCTTAATCACTTTATAGCACATTTTTATAAAAATATTGTAAAACTAGTCGATCGTGCGATGCGAAAAGAAGACTCCAGTGCACAGGGGCAAATAGTAACTGAGATCCTTCAGCATTTGCACGCTTGTAATAATTCGGTTAAAGTATTCTATGGTCGTGAAGAAAATCTCGAACATATCAAGCGATATATGCTGGGGGATTCAGATAAGCCACTTGTCCTTTATGGCGAAGGAGGTTGCGGTAAGACATCATTATTAGCAAAGAGTGCATCTTTAGTAGCAAGTGATTGGTTTGTCGATAAGAGACCTATAAATGTCATCAGATTCTTAGGCACAACACCCGATTCTAGTGCACTAACACCAACTTTGATTTCCATTTGTCAACAAGTGAGTACGATGTTGAAGTTTTTATAAATATTTTAACTGCATACGTGTACTTATGTTCATAATGATTGATGTGTGTATCTTCTATTTTAGATATCTTATAATTACATGTTACCTTTTGAGAATATTCCCGACGATTTAGTACCTTTAACAGCACATTTTAAGCAATTGTTAACTTATGCAAGTCCCGCTCAACCTTTAACATTGTACCTCGATTCAGTGGATCAATTAACTGGCACACAAGATGCAAATAAAGTTTCCTGGATACCAACACGATTGCCACCGCATTGTAAGGTAAGACATAGGAACTTCCTAAGGGTAATAAAATCAATAAAATCCTATTAGGCGGACTAGAAAATGCCTAGTTGTACTTTTTGCATGTGCATGCCATACATCTCTGTAACGTTTCCCATTGGCCAAAGATATGTTTTCTAAATTATTTATTAGAAATTTTATATACACATTTTATTATTGGTGTACATTTTACGTACGGAACTAAAGTTACTTTCTAATTTTTTCTTGCATGCGTTAATTATATCTTAATCTTTCTTCCTTCCTTATTATCACAATCTATCTCCTCATATTGTATATAGTCATATGATCTTTTTGTATCGATTTTTCTAACTGTACTTTCCTTTTCTGACAATTAAAAATTCTTTTCAATGCTTTTCTTTCATCTTTAGATTTTTTTTTTTTAAATTTAGGTAAACCAAGAGTTTTGTTTTTAATTTGGTTGGTCGCTGATTTTAGAAATTATTTCAAACACCTTCCGACACCTTTCCGTCTGGAAAACAGCATTTGCTTAGCTCTCCCCAAAAAATCTTGTTCTCTCTTCTCCTACAACTCATGAGATATCTGAAGATATCTGCCCCTTCTGCACCCGCTCGTTCTCTTAATTCACCTGCCCTCGAACTCACCCGAAATACCTTGACCAACTGTCAAACTCACTAAAAGATTTTCTGATATGAATGATGACAGTCGGTATGTAGTATCTCGTTTGAGAGACCGCCGCATTTATGAAAATGTTCTGCTCTACCTTGCCTACTTGCACGACAAACCCATCTCCGTTTGCATTTTTGTGGCATAACCAAAACCAATATTGTGGTTTCGATTCAACGAAAAGGTCTTTCTATCAAACCTGTGGAATTGATGCAAATTTTCGTTCGCTACCATGAGAGTTTCGACATCTCTTCCGACGAAGTTCATAATGATCTTTCTACCCTGTCTTCGCATGTCAGCTCTAAATGTCTTTCCCACTTGCAAAGAACTCTTTCAAATTTTAAAAACTATTATGGTGCCTGTCCATTTACTACCAAAATGTAAGAGGTTTGCGCTCTAAAATCTCCGTCGTATATCTCAATTCTCAAAAACCATGAGCTGTTTCCTCCAAATTTCAACGTTTTTCGAAAAGATGGATTTAAAAGAGCTGATAATCCCTATGGCCGAAGAGTTTTATTAGTAATCCGGAATTGTTTTCACGCAACTACTGTCGATATTCCCAACTTGGAGTTAGTATGTGTCAACATTACGCTCCCCAAACGCTGTCTTTACATACATTGTTGCTACATTCACCCATCTCAACCAATTGGGTCTTATCGACCTGCAGTTCCCGCAGTGGATTTTTTGACTGATGATGCACAACCTGAAGATTGTATTATTCTAATAGGGGATTTCAACATCCCTTCCGACGATTCGTCTCTCTTAATTCGTCCTCTGAAATAGAAATATTCATGGTGGACTGCTTAGCCAACTCGAGTCTACATATTTCTGATTAGTGGAATACCTAATACAAGGAACGGACTACTACAGACCTTGTCTTCACATCCGATTCAAATAACTGTGTTGTTTATAGGAGTGATCATCTTCTTTCTACCCTAGACCACCTTCATGCCATCTTGACAATTATATACTTATATGAAAATGGAAGCACATTTGTTGATTCGGAAAATTCGTTTTCATTTAACTTCACAAGAACCGACTTCAACAAACTTAAAAACCTCATCAGCAACATTAACTTTGACTTTATTGCTGAGACAACTAACATTGATCTTGCCCTATCAACGTTCTATTCAGTAATTTTCTCCTGCTTTGTTGGTTCCATATACCTTCCGAAAGGACTGCATGTCAGATCCTCCCTGGTACAACAAAAACTTGCGCTCTCTGCGTAGTAACAGATATAAGTTGTGTAACAAATTCGATCTAAGAACTCGATGTGATTCCGACTACAGTAATTATCGATTGGTATACAATCGTTTTTCTGAACTTTGTGAGTCTTTATCTTGAATACCTCTATCGCAATTTAGCTCAGTCTCGGACCCTAAACGTTTCTACCAGTACTCTCAAATTTCTTAGTGAATCTTCTGCCGACCCAAAAACCATTGCAAATTTCTTTGACTCTCATTTCAACAAATTCTTTTCTAAGAAAACAGCTGAACACTATCTGCACAAATCAGCACGGTCTCATGAAAGGTAAATCAATCACCACTAACCTAACAGCGTTCGTCTCTGGGACGCTTCATGTTTTAGAAGGCGGTGATGAAGTTGATTCAACTTCCACAGATTTCATCAAGGCATTTGGTGAAATTTCTCACCAACTTATCATTTTTAAACTAAAAAAAACTTGGCTTTTCCCGTCATTTTGTGGCATGGACCAAATCCTATTTAGAAGACCGAGAATACAGAGTCATCTTCAGATCTTCTTCAATATCCAACCCCATTAAAGTAACATCTGGTGTCCCTCAGGGTAGTCACCTTGAACCAATCATCTTTATCCAAACAATTATCGATATAAATTGAATTCTAATCTTCCTATTTTCGCTGATGACATGAGAATTTCTAAAGTCATTTCATTGCATTCTGACTCCCATTGCCTGCAAGATGACTTAAATAAGTTTTCGGTATGGTGCAAGCAAAGCGTTTTTGGAGCTTAATGTCAACAAATGCCCAGCGATAACCCATTCTCGCAAACGTCTACCTCCGCTTCCAAGAAACTACTTCATCTGCAATAAGCCTATTCCTTCACCAACGGAATTATGTGATCTAGGAATAATTTGTGACAGAGAATTGAGTTTCGACTCACATATTGACAGCATTATAAATAAAGTTAACTCTGCACTGGGCTTTATTAAACGCTGGTGAAAAGAATTTTCCAACCCTTACGTTACAAAGTCCCTGTACATTACTTTTGGAAGGCCTCTTCTCGAATATTGCAGCCAAGTTTGGTCACCCTATAAACAGATCCACATTCAAAGAATTGAAGCAGCCCGTTTCGCACTTCGTGGTCTACCTTCGGCCGATCTATATGGATTACCTCCCTATGAAAATAGGCTTGTCGAAAATGACTTAAATAAATACCACTAAATGTAACAAGGCCTTAATGTACCATTTGTATTTTCTATTTCTTTTCATTGAAATGTCATTATTCTAAAAAAGGTGTCGTTAAGTTTTTGAATTGCGCATGGCGACGGCAGCTTAACTTTATATCGCAAATAAATCCTTTATAATCAGTGAAATCGTTGCTTTTTTATTTTCAATTGTTTGACTCGGGTGAAATTTCTTAATATCTGGTGCCGAAACCCGGGAAACTTTATCCTAACGTTAACGGAAAGAGCGATTTTTCGAAATGGATTTTGCCAGTCGTGCTTCATATCGCGGCCAAGTGACAAAGCTAATAAAAAACGCGACCGACTATCTAAAATCTGAGGATTCCAAAATAAAGGAAAATTTAAACAATCTCGACGACATCGAAGAGGAGCTAAGTGTAATGCTGGACCGACTTACTGCTGCAAATGATAGTTTAAAAAAGGCAAATGCTGATGTAAAGTCTTTGATTAAACCGGATGAATTGGCAAAGGACGCTGATGCAGTGGCAGAGTATGAAGACAAAGCGATATCGACCATAACGCGCATTAAATGTCGTCTTTCCAAACTGCGCCTTTATCAAGGGCAGCCGCCTGAGGCCATAAACTTGCACGAATCCTCGTTAACAGCAGCTGTACCGCCTTCTCAACACCCGCGTGCATCTTTGTCATCTAGTGCCGTCAAGTTAAACAAGTTACAACCAAAGCGTTTCTCTGGCGATTTTAAGGAATGGGTTCCTTTTTGGGAGCAGTATCGCGCTCTCATTCATGAGAACTCCAGTCTTAACACCATCGACAAATTTAATTATCTCGAAACAGTATTAACAGGAAAAGCCGCCGAAACATTAGCCGGTCTCACTCCAACAGAAGCTAATTACAACACAGCCATAACCCTGTTGAAAGAAGAGTACGGGAACAGCGAAAAGATAATTGACTACATTATGCAACGGTTGCTCTCTCTTCAGCCTGTCTCTTCCAAAACTGATGTCACCGCATTGAGACGGCTATATAGCTCAGTATTGTCTTTTACTCGCTCACTCTCAGCATTGGGCATTCCTTCGTCGAATTATTTCGTTATGCTGAAAGGTGTTTTGCTGCGTTGTATCCCAAATGAACTGAGAGTTGATTTTCATCGATACTACGAAGATTTAAATTCAAGTATTCAAAACTCTCGCATGGAGCCTATAGATGAACAAGCAAGCGTCTCGTCAACTGCGGAAAGTTCCTCAAACGTCATCGGCGATAAGCAAGTAAATTCTTTGCTGAGATTTTTGAAAAGAGAAGTGGAATCCCTGGAAAAAGCGAACGAAGCAAAAATTCACCAACACCGACCGTGTTCTACAAACACAAAAGCAAGACCTGTCAAAACAGCATTAGGTTTGTTTACTTCTGAAAAAAAAAAGTAATTGTTTATTTTGCAGTGCAACAAATCATGAAGCCAAGGATTGCAGTAGTTCAAAAAGTCTTGAAGAAAAGAAAAGGTTGTTGATGAGAGAAGGAAGGTGTTTTAGATGTTGCAAAAAAGGCCATAATTCCAGGATGTGTAAAGTTAGAGGAATTATTTGCAAAACGTGTAATAGACGCCACGCTACCAGCATGTGTGATCCTTTATTTGCTTTAAGTGATAATACCAAGCCAGCGCCTTTGGACAATAATTCGAGCGTAAATCTGTATACGGTGGATAAAACGAAGATGCATAATGTTTATTTGCAAACAGCGTGTGCGTATGCAAGCAGTGAAACTTTGACCAACTCCACGTTTGTGCGCATCGTTTTAGACGGTGGTAGCCAGCTCTCTTTCGTAAAGTCAACTTTGGCTCGTCGTTTGAATTTGCCCATTGTCGGAAAGCATAATTTGAGTGTTATACCCTTCGGCAGTGACAAACCTAAGCCCAGCAAATTATGCAACAAAGTACGAATAGTATTTCGCAGCCAGTATGATGACAAAGCCGTTGTTTTGGATGCTATTGAGGTTCCTGCTATTTGCTTCGACGCATTGTTAGTACCCACTAACGAACAAGCGGTTTCATCTTGCAAGCTGAATTTAGCAGACAATCGTGTCCATGGACAACTACTGGAGGATGGAATCAGCGCTCTTATCGGTGCCGACACCTACTGGCAGTTTGCGACAGGAGAGTATAAGCGTCTTATCGAGAAGTTAACCGCAATTAACACCATTTTGGGTTGGACCATTCAAGGACCATCGAATGTAGACCCAAAAACTTCCGGCTCAGCTTCAGTTTCCCTAAACGTATGTGCCTGCGAAGATATTCAACGATTTTGGAAGCTCGATGTTTTGGGGATAGTTCCTGAAGACAAAAAAACGGTAAGTGCCGACGTTTCCTTACATATATATAGGAAAGGTGATAGGTTTGAAGCATCTCTTCCCTGGGTAACCAAATCTACTCATCTTCATAACAATAAAACTGGTACCTTCGTACGATTACAATCGCTTGTACGGAAACTCTTTTTGGCTGGGAAAATGGCTGAATATGATGCTTTAATGAAGGAAATGTTGGCTGAGGGTATTTCCGAGGTTGTTCCAGATACAACACCTGATGGAAGTGTAGTATACTATATGCCTCACCATCCTGTTTATAGAGAAGATAAAGAAACAACGAAACTGCGCATTGTATTCGATGCGTCCGCTCGTGCACCAAATCATCTTTCACTTAATGACGTTTTGGAAGTGGGAGAGAACTTTTTACCTGATCTTTTAATTATTCTTTTAAATTTTCGAGTAGGGAAAATCGGAGTCATTGTGGATATTCAGAAGGCGTTTCTGCAGATTTTGCTTCAACCGTCTGACAGAGATAGCCATCACTTTCTTTGGTTTACCGAGCGGATTGTTAATGAGAAGTCGCTACCTGCAATACGTACATTTCGAATGACCCGGCTTACCTTTGGCGTGAAAAGCAGTCCTTACATCCTTGGTGCTATGATCCAAGAACTAATCCAGGAAGCCCAGTCAAATTTTGAAGAACGATGTAAGTTATCAAACAAAAACGATAAGGAACTGCTACGTTATAAAGGTATTTGTGAGCTCTTAAAACAAAGTTTTTATATGGATGACTTCGTGGCATGTGTGGATGATGAGAAACTCGCTAGAGATGTGTACCTTCAGGCCAATCAGATTTTTGGAAGCGCTTCCATGATGCTTCGGAAATGGAACACTAACAACATTCGCGTTCGAAATTCCTGTTTTTCGAGTGAGGAAAACGTTTCTGCCTCGCCTAAGGTACTAGGTTTGCGTTGGATCATAGCAACAGATGAACTTCAAGTAGATCTAAGCCCCGTCCTGAATTTACTTAGGTTTGAATGTATTCAGAGTACCAAATGCAGTGTCCTAAGGGTTATGGCCAAAATTTTTGACCCGTTTGGTGTGCTCTCTCCGTGGACGGTTCGACTTAAAATTCTTTTTCAAAGCATATGGCGTAAGAAGCTGGATTGGGATGAGCATTTACCACCGGACTTGGAAGACGTTTGGTTCGCGTGTAAGAACGAGATCAAAGAATTTGATGATATGGCGATACCGCGGAATTTTTTATCGGATAACCGAACAATCCAACTCCATATTTTTGCTGACGCAAGCCAGTTCGCTTTTGGAGCCGTAGCTTACGCAAGGACCGTGCAACGTAACGGTGAAGTATCAGTGCACCTTATATGTTCGAAAAGCAGAGTTGCGCCACTTAAAAACGAAAGTCAAAACGAACTGACTATACCAAAATTGGAATTGACAGCTGCGTTGGTCGCTGCGCGTTTACTTACTTATATCCAAGCTAATCTTCGAGTTGATATCAGCAGTGTTCACTTATGGACTGATTCGCAAATTGTTCTGTATTGGATTCTCGGATCTAACAAGCGTTGGAAGCCATATGTAGAAAACCGGGTTAAAGAAATAAGACCGTTATCAGATTTATCAGCTTGGAGACACTGTCCTGGTGCGGAAAATCCTGCGGATTTGTTAACGAGAGGTGTTAGTGCAGCATCGCTCATAAATTCTTTGGTTTGGGTAAATGGGCCTTCTTGGTTATTGCAAGAACAGATACATTGGCCATCGACTGCGAACATAAGTGTAGTTTCATTGGCTGCGCTTTTCATTCATGCCAAAGATGAAAAGGGGCACGCGGAAGGCGAACCATTAAAGGTACGTGAACCAATCATGAACGCTGACGGTTTTAGCAGCTGGAAGCGCATCCTTCGTGTGACAGCTTACTGTTTTCGAGCCGTAGATGCGTTTAAAAGGTGCTCTGTTGGAATTCAAACAGCTGAAGATATTGATAGAGCAGAATTGTACTGGATTGGCCAAGTACAACACGAACATTTCATTCAAGATATAACAAGTCTTCGGGAGAAAAAGGTATTGCCTTCTATTTCGAAATTACTATCTCTTTTTCCATATTTAGATGCTGATGACCAATTGCTTCGAGTGGGAGGTCGACTTCAAAATATAGAAGTTGATGTAAACGTCGCTCACCCCATCATCTTGCCGAAATCATCTCATATTACTAAGCTCATTGTTTCTGATGTACATGAAAGGACATTTCATGGTGGAACCGCATCAGTTCTCTCTAAATTGCACCCTCGGTACTGGGTCATTAAGGGGAGGCAGCTAATTAAAAGCATTATCAAAGTCTGCTTCGTGTGTAAAATACTTCGCGGACAAGCGGCTACACAAGTATTTGCACCGCTCCCAAAGGATAGAGTTTTGTCATCAAAGGCATTTGAGGTCACTGGAATTGACTTTGCCGGACCCTTATACGTAGTGGATAACACCGGTCAACGAAAAAAACCATATTTTCTACTGTTCACGTGTGCAGCGGTTCGAGCTGTACACCTTGAATGTACCAACGATCTAACAGCAGAAAGTTGCATTCTCGCCATAAGACGTTTCATTGCCAGAAGAGTTGTTCCTCGCATTGTGTACTCAGATAATGCCACAACATTCAAGAAAGCATCATCTGAGCTAAACAACTTAGCAAAATACGAAGGAGTGAGCGATTCCTAAGTTTCTTGAGTGACTCTCGGATAAGATGGAAGTTTATAGTTGAGCGAGCTCCATGGTGGGGCGGATTCTCGGAACGACTTATAGGCGTAGTAAAATCAGCTTTAAGGGCAGTTATACGACGATCCACGCTTAGCAACGACCAACTGCATACCTTAATTACGGAGGTAGAGAGTGTAGTCAATTCCAGACCTTTAACATACATGGGAGATGATCCATTAGATCTTACGCCACTCACTCCTGCACATTTTCTCAATGCAGCATGTGGATCTTCATAAGATGCCTTTTCCGACAATCAAAAGGGGGATGTACTTCGGAAACAATGGAAGGAACGTTTGCGATTCTTAGCGGTCTTCAAGAAGCGATGGTTTAAGGAATATCTTCATCAACTTAGATCTTTGCATCATACAAAGAACACTCTAGGCTCCCATGTGCAAGTTGGGGACGTTGTTTTGGTCGAGGATTCATCTTTGCCTAGACCTCTTTGGCAATTAGCAGTTATAGATCAAGTCTTTCCTGGCCGTGATGGGAAAGTTCGTGCCTGTGAAATAAGGCTCTCCAGTGGTTCAGTTCTGCGTAGACCGATACAACTGCTCTATCCCTTAGAGATTACAAGTGCATCGTAGATCTTGCTGTCGGGAAGATGTCGAAAATGACTTAAATAAATACCACTAAATGTAACAAGGCCTTAATGTACCATTTGTATTTTCTATTTCTTTTCATTGAAATGTCATTATTCTAAAAAAGGTGTCGTTAAGTTTTTGAATTGCGCATGGCGACGGCAGCTTAACTTTATATCGCAAATAAATCCTTTATAATCAGTGAAATCGTTGCTTTTTTATTTTCAATTGTTTGACTCGGGTGAAATTTCTTAATAAGGCTAATACTAATTAGCATGCATACTCCAGGTATTGACTGGAAACATCGACTACACGAGAATAACGCAAAATATTTCATTCACTCCCAATCCCTTAGATCTTAGATCTAATCTTAGATTAGACCCGCCCCACTCCTCCTGATCCGAACTCACAGCACCAATATTTCGAATGTTTCGTAAAACAAACAACTATGCTGAAGTCTTTGACTTAAATAGCAGCACATACGAAATAAAAAAAGCACTGCTCAATATGCCACTCCCTTAACATTAGGTTAAGAGTATTTTTGTTAATTGCTAAGCCTAGCTTTAAGTTTTTTCTTCTTAATAAGCTCAATAAAGTTGTCCGGGGTAGACCCGGGCCAATAATGAAGCACAAAAATGTCTCAATCAACGGCAATACAGTGAATAGTCGAAAAGTTTCAAATCTAGTACAAAAATAAATGCTGGTATGCCCCAGGACTCCTTTCTATCTCCGACACTCTTTTTAATTTTCATCACTGATCTCTTGTTTACTACTCCTAATCCAATATATTCCGTTGCTGACGACAGTTCTCTCTGCTTTTCATATTCATTCCCGGAGTCACCTCCCTGCTCTTCGGCTGTAAGACGGGAACGGCAGCGTATGCTAAGCTCATTAAATTCAAATATGAACAGCATTACATATGGGGAAACACCAACAGATCGAATTAAATGCTGTCTGCTGTTATTAAAATGCAATTTTAACACTCAGGCGTTATCCATGGATGGTAGTTGCGTCGTTGAAACTGAAAAACTGAAAAATGCAGCGAAATGTTTAGATTAACTGAAATGATGCAAAAAATATTTTAAGCCGTCTCATGTAGCATTTTTCCGCATAAAATTGGAGTACAACGATTAGGTGCCGAGAAAAGGGTCCGATAAAAAACATAGGTGACACCCATATTGCACAGTCAGTTGACACCCTTAAACAAAGACCTAACGTCTCTTGCATCACCTTTTCCATCGCTATTTTTACAACCAGTCCTCCATGGAAACTGCCAGTAGCATTCCCCCGCCAAACTTCAATATGTTTTTGCGGATGTTTTACGGCGATATTTTGTGCCTGTGACATCTCGGAGTCCAGTAGTAATCAGCAAGCATTGTAGGACGCGATTTGCTTTGGTATCGCTTTTCCATTGTTGCAACCAGCACCACCAGGACCCTTTCTCCATGTTCGTCGCTTACTGCACCCAAATTCTCTGGAAAGAAATCGAGATGAGCATCCAGGAAGTGAAGTTTTAGTGACGTGTTACATCCCATTTCCTTGTGGCCCAACAAATATGCGATCTTCAATTTTTGCCTCACTAACTTCCGGAAATTTCTCTTTCAGATACAAGAACCTTCTACCGGTCCGATCTAGAGCTTTAACGAAATTTTTCATTAAGCCCAATTTGACATGGAGCGGTGGTAGAAATACGTGTTTAGGATCAACCAGTAATAATTTTTAAGCCCGGAGTTAGTGCTCGACGTAGTGGTCATTCTTTGTGTATATGTATGTTATAATGACGACTTCATGCACGGTTGTCTCATTCACACGTATAAACCAGCTGCAGTCCAACAAGAAGCGCTATAACTTTTAAATCTCCACAGATTGACCACTTATAGTCTTTATACTGAATGTGTTGTAGGAGAAATCACATATACTCGTATGATTCCTTCATATGAACAGTGTGAGCCATAGATACAGATAGGTATTTTTTGGAATCTTGGTTCATGTTTCTGTCCTAACGCATCAAATAAGTTGCCAACATTCATGCAGTATACCAAAGTCTCTTCTTGAGCGAAACAATGTGAAGTCCTTTTTCTCGTTTTCAGAAGTCACTTATGTATATGTACTCGTACGTCACCTTCGAGGAGATTCCATTCCTTTAATCTGGATGCTAGGAGTTCTGATTGTGATTTCGCTAGATTTAAATCTCTAACCAAATCATCCAGTTCATCGTTTGAAATTAAATGCGGCTTTGTTGAACATTCTGGTGTTTGAAAGTCTGGATCGTTGTCGAATTGCATATCATCATTAGTTGAATCACTGGAACATTCAGGTTCTTCGTCCAAACTCCACGATTCTGATGGTTTTGGAATAGGATATTCTTCATTATGTTCGAGATTGGAATATTGCACAGTATGCTTGGATTTCGGGCCGATACCCTCTACGTTAGTGGGACAAAAGTAACAATCTGTGGCATGGTCTTTCGGTTCTCTCCACACCATGGGTACTGCAAGACGCATATGACGTTTTGTACCTTTTCAACCAACTTGTTAACAATGTGTGACGAGCCCATGATTTATCTTGATCTCCTACTTTAACTCCAAAATAAAGTTCGTAAGCTTTTCGGGTAAGTTGGGTGAAATTACGTTTTTGGGATTTAAAAGATAATTCCCCACACACATAACAAAAATTGTCGACATTACTCACACACTTCCTATGCATTGTAAAGGGTCTTTCATTAAGCGCTTCCTATTTTTAAATTTCAATAAAACAAAGTGTGTATAAGATACTCGTATCATTGAAATTTTTCATTCGTTTGAAAGGAGTATCGATCCCATTATGTATGGAATATAACATCGTTCAAATGTCCGCCGCGGCTTCTCTGGGCGGCGCGCATCCGAAATGTCCAATTTTCTATAATTCTGGCGCATAAATCAGGCTGAATTTGACCGATGCCATGGGTTATGTTGGCTTTGAGGACCGCTGTGATTTGCGGATAGTTTCCATAGACCTGCGACTTCAAAAAATCCTACAAGAAAAATTGTAACGGGGTGAAATCACATGATCACGTTGGCCGGTTCACATCACCTACACGTGAGATGACCATACCCTCGAATCACTCGTGTAGAATTTCGAATGTGGCGTGAGCTTTGTGCCACATAGCGCCGTTGAAACCACATGTCGTTGGTGTCAATATCATCCAATTTAGGCCAAAAGATGTTGGTAATCATCGACCCATAGCGCTCGCCGTTGATGGTGGTAGCCTGGTCAACGTCGTTCTCAAAGAAATATGGACCGATGACACCGCCAGCCCAAAATCCACACCAAACAGTGACTTGGATGTCATGTGGATTGGTATCGTCCCAAATTCGACAATTTTGTTTGTTGACGTACCCATTTATCCATAAATGGGCCTCATTGCTGAAGATGATTTTTCGATGAAAATTAGGGTCAGTCTCCAACTGCTCCAGAGCCCATTCAGCAAACACACGTCGTTATCTATGGTCGTTTACCTTCAGCTCATGGGTCAGTTAGATTTTGTACGGATGTAGGCCCAAGTCACGATGCAAAATTCGCCAAGTTGTGGTCTGCCTCGGATTCTCCTGCACACTTTCACAGACAGCGGCAATGTTTTCGGCAGATCTTGCATTTCGTCGACTCACGGGTGTTGATTTATCGTTTACTGAACCAGTGCACCCAAATTTATCTACCACACTGCGAATGGGCGAAGCGCGCGGAACGTTGCCCGAAGAGACCATCCATTTTGATAAAACAGTTTTACCATTTGCACGTGTTGTTGAACGCTATGTCCATCCGTGGTGATTTGACAAAACAGACTGAGTAAGGGACAACCAATTTGACAGATGTAACTTCAACAATATGGCCGCTATCAACTGTCCGGAAGTCTCTATTGGAAGACCCTGTACTTACTTGCTAATGCACGTTACTAAACAAACTTGAAGGTGTAGAATACAAATACGATAGTAACGACTTTTCGCGACACAAGATAGAAAATAACTCCGTACGCTGTTGAATGCCTTCTAATAGATAAACTAACCAAGATTTTAAACTCTACTAATACTTTTGCAAACCCTTAACTTTCGCACAGACACACTGTAAGTGAATTCCAATACGTTTTCATCTCTATAACTTTGTCAAAGTTTGCTAGAATGAGAGCAATTTAGAAGTAAAATTGCTAGAATGAGAGCGATTTGCACGAGTGTGTGTAACGTGGATGACGTTTTTTGATTGAAATGGGCGTGGTTTGTATAAAATGGGAGAGAATTTGCCATTGATGACAATTAACACGTATTCACAGACAAGGTCACACGGATAGTGACGATCAGTAGAAAACCGGTTTTGATTTTCCAATATCTGGAAAGTTTGACATCTCTCTTAGTGATGAGTATTTATCACAACAAACAGACAGGAACGAACTTGTCTGAACCATAGAAACAACTCTATCCAACTTGCGTTTCATACATATAAATATAAAAATGCTTTTTACTAAAAAATTATGGGTGATAAGCAATTTCTGTTTTCATATTAGTTTTTAGAGCGCCGAAATACATCTGAAACACCCAAAAATCTTCATACAATACATTTGCGATTCCCAGTAGATCCATGACGAGATACATACATATCTGTCAGAATCACAAAGAGCCTACCACTCGGACTTAAAGCCAGCTGACAGGTTTCATGTACTTTCTTAAGATGTTGTTCCAGTCGACTTTGCAGCTGCAATGATTTCCTTGCGCTGGGACCCTTTATGGGCTTTTTTCAATTTTAAAAACATTATCCTTCCTTCCCTTCTTTGTCTCTATATTTTCTAGCTGCTCAAGTTTTTTGGCCCAAAATCGAAAAGGTAGTAGTTTCGATGATTGTAAAGGGTTTTCCAATAGGGACTTGACAACTTTGAATTTAATTTGTGAACGCACTCTTTCACTAATCATCAAACTGTCACTGTCAATTTATTCACTAAACCCAACATTTTCATCATGGTAAAGTACACGAACGAGCAACGTCTGCAAATTATAAAAATTTTCTACCGAAATTCGGAGTCGGTGACGGCAACTTTAAGAGCGTTAACTCCAATTTTCGGTCGTAATTCTCGCCCTAGTAGACAGGCAATAACAAGTTTAGTGCAAAAAATTTAGTCTACACATTCGTTGTGTGATGTTGCCGTGTCAGTGAAACAACGGGTTGGTCGAAGTGTCGAAAATATCGGTCGATCGTTCCGTAGCAAACGATCCAAATCAGTCAATTCCACGGCGTTCTCAAGAATTGGGCATCGCTCAGACCACATTATGGCGTATTTTGCGTAAGGATCTTGGTTTACACCCATACAAGATCAAGCTGACTCAAGAATTGAAGCCGATAGACCATTTGAAGCGACGTACGTTCTCCGATTGCGTTCTGGAGAAGATGCGCCAAGATGATGAATTTCATCGCAAAATCATCTTCAGTGACGAAGCTCATTTTTGGCTCAATGGGTTCGTCAATAAGCAAAATATGCGTTATTGGTCGGGTGAAAATCCACATGTGCTTCATGAATCACCACTTCATCCACAAAAAAAAACTGTTTGGTGCGGTTTGCATGCCGGCGGCGTTATTGGGCTATATTTTTTCGTCGACGATAACGATCGTCACGTTACTGTGAATGGTCAGCGTTATCGCGACATGTGGTTTCAACAAGATGATGCCACAAGCCACACGGCACACGCTACAATCGACTTATTGAAGAGTAAGTATGGTGAGCGTGTTATCTCAAGACATGGGCCAGTCGATTGGCCGCCTCGTTCGTGCGATTTAACGCCGCTTGACTATTTTCTGTGGGGCTACGCTAAGTCATGCCAACACGCCGACGACGTTGGAATAGTTCAGAGCCAACGTTCCCAGACGTCCTTTGCAGGCTCTAGCTATTCCAGGATGGCTGGGACGTCCAAAGATCAGCTTTTTATTTTGTCTATTTGTCTGTTCTATAGACAGTAGGGCTCTGAATGGAAATTATAGGGCTTGATACTTGCACTTTTCAAAGTGAGTAGTAAATAGCGTATTGGGTCTAGTTCACCATTCACCATGTGCTTATAAGAGCTGGATACATTAATACAGAAAAGTCATCTTTTGGCTTTATCATAGCAAAAGATATAAGGTGGTGCAAAATTAATCATCCAAATTTGTTTTTGAATTACTTTTTTACTAAATAAAATAAAATGATTTTGAGTGATGAAAATCTTTATTTGGACCTTTACAAATGTTTCTGTTAAGTGGAAAAGATGATATCTACCAAGGGTGCCGTGAAATAATGCTGAATTTCTATGTTCGGTCTTATTTCACTTTGCCGAGTCGGCCTTATTTCGCTTTGAATTTATTCACACATTTAGAGAGAGGATTCTGTTTTCATAGATTTTAAATCATATGGTGTTAGTTCGTTTTAGAAACTGATATATAAACTGTGTGGTAGGTAAGGGGGGCTTGCTGCCCCCTGCAACCCGCCTGCTTGGGGTCACTGTTGGATTTGGGGTAGGTGCTACGTTGGGTATATGAAGTTTCTTTTTTGATTAAAAGAATTTTTTTTCAGATTAGATTTTCATTTTTATTTCGTATAAGAATTTTTACATATGGTTTGTTACCGCACATTTAATAATACAGGGATTTGATAATACAAAGTATCTTGCCACTGAAATAGTTGTTGGACATTTGAATACAGAAATTTATTAACAAGAAAGAATCATTAGAAGGAAAATACGACAAAAACCTTCCATAAGAAAAAAAAATAAATAAATAAATAAATAAATAAATAAATAAGTAAGTAATAAAGAAATACGTAAACAAGTAAATAATTTAATAAACAAATAAGGAAATAAATAAATAATCCATAAATAATTAAATAAATAAATAAATAAATAAGTAGAAAGAAATAAATAAATAAATTAACAAAAATTTTAACCAATTAAAGAAACAAATATAAACAAATAAAGTCGCATTTAGCTATCAAACAATTCATTAATTAGCGGGTTATCAGGGAAGCTGCATCTTATTACAAAATTTGACTTAAGTTTTGCAATTCTTTCACAAATCAATTCAACGTTCGCTTTGTTGTGTAGGTCTACTGTTGAATGATGCCAGGGTAAGCTGAGCATCATTTTTAGGACTTTATTTTGACATGTCTGCAGTTTTTTTATGTGGCATTTTGCGCAATCCCCCCAAACTTGGCATCCATACAAAAGAATAGCCTGAAAAATAACTTTGAAAATTATGATCTTGTTTTCTGTTGAGAGCTCTGATTTTCTATTAATAAATGGATATAACATTTTAATAGCCACCCCTACTTTCTTGACCGTTCTAGTTATGTGTTCGGTAAATAAAAACTTTGAATTAAGCTGGATACCTAGATATCTGCCATGGGGCTCCCAAGGGATATTTACTCCATTAATTTGTAACGGGTTAGAAGGCAGAAAGCAATGTTTTCTTTTTCTGGTGAAAAAGATAGCTTGCATTTTCGCTTCATTCCATTTTATTTTCCATTTTGTGTAATACTTCCATCGCATTATTGAGATTGCTTTCAATATTGAAAGCAAATTCATGCGACGAAAATACTGCAGTATCATCAGCAAAAATGGCTACGTGGCAATCGTGCAAAACAGGAAAATCGGACGTGTAGATATTATACAAAATTGGGCCTAATACAGAACCTTGAGGAACACTAAATTCATAAGTTATTAAGTTTGAGACACCACTATTAACATAGACCTTAAAACAACGCCTAGATAAGAAACTTTGAACTAACTTACAAATATAGGACGGAAAATTAAATTGTATCATTTTGTAAATAAGACCATCGTGCCAGACAGTATCAAATGCTTTTTCGATATCTAGTAAAAGCATTCCGGTTGATTTACCTGCGGAGCGATTTGCTTTCACAAAGTTGCAAATTCTAACTACTTGATGTGAAGTATTGTGATGTTGCCTGAAGCCAAATTGTTCTTTAGGATAAATATTATTATCACAGATATGTTTGAGTAACTTTTTCTTAACAACTTTTTCTAATATTTTGCTTAGACTACAAAGCAAACTTATTGGCCTATAACTTTCTACACTTTCAGGTGGCTTACCAGCTTTAAGCACCGGTACAATTTTGGCTAATTTCCAAGCCTCTGGAAAGTACCCTATCTTCAGGCAGGCATTTATGAGGAAAGTTAAATATTTTATTCCAGATTTGGGCAACTGCTTTATATAGATATGCAGTCAATACCGCCTGCTTTTCTTGTTTTTAAATCATTGACTATAAATTGAACATCTTTCTCTGATGCGAAATTTACAGAAGATATTGGTGCGCTTCTATTTAAGAAATACTCTTGAACTGTGGTGTGTATTATCTGTATTAGCATCACCAATAAATCTGGAGATGTTGTTATTTCTCGCAAAGTTCAGGGCAAGGGCATTTGCTTTGTCCACATCCGAAATATAGGTGCTAACAGTATCTTTTAAAAATGGTAACTGCCTTTTTCTATTTTTTATTACCTTCATAATGTTCCATAAAGGTCTAGTATTTTTTTCTAATGAGTTCAGCTTTCTGTTCCAGTTTTTATTATGAGCCTGTGATACGAGTATTCTTAGGGCAATGATCTTATTGATATTTGATACCGCATGTCTGTAAAGAGGGTCTCGATATCTCTGCCAGTTTTTTCGGTAAACGTTTCTTATTTTTATTAGATCTAAAATATAGGGGAGAAGTTTTATGTTAACTTCACTTATAGTTTTCTTTGGAATACTATTTTCAGCAGCATTTAATATTATTTCTGAAAACTGTTTTAAAATAGCATCGACATTTTCTTTACTGGAAATAGCTTCTACGTTGTCAATCGTACCTCGAAATATGTTATTGATCTCAGATCTGAAACGTACCCAGTTCGCATTTTCAAATCTTGGGTAAACGTGTTTAACCGCTGTGCAATAAACCTTGCAAAAAACAGGAGTGTGATCAGAGCTAAGAATGTTAACAACAGTTGGCTGTAATATTAAGCTAGGAACATTAGTAATAAACAAGTCTAGAATGGATGGCCGGCCACGGGAACTACAAGGGAAATAGGTGGGACTAGTGGGTAACATTACAGAAACTGGTAGGTTAACACATAAATGAGACAGAATATTTCCCCAGGAGTTAGCTCTTGAACAACCCCAGTCCCTATGTCTGCAGTTAAAGTCACCTCCAAAAAGTACTTTTCCGTTCAAGGAGAATAACCTGCGAAAATCATTTTTGACGGCATTTCTTTTGTCATTAAAAACACGGCCGCCAGGGAAATATACACAAAATACTTTTAACTGCTGCTGGTTACTTAAATTTATTTCAATACCAATGTTTTCTACGTAGCGCGTTCTCACTACAGGTAAAAGCGAATGTTGGATTGATCTCTTAATTAAAATGGCAACACCACCACCTCGTCTATTTATTCTATCGTATCGATAGCATTTATAGTTAGGTGTGGATAGTTTGAGATCATTTTGTAACATGGTTTCAGTGACCAAGGCAATGTCAATGTTGCTACTGTTTAAAAAAAAATAAATTCGACAATTTTCCCGCGTATACCTCTTGCATTCCAATTTATAATTCTTAGATTTCTACTTAACATATTATTTATCATTAGAATATAAAAACTTATATATTATAGCACATATAGCGAGTGCGATAACATTGAATTGGTCAATTTTATTTTTGCATGCTGATAATTTCGTTATCATCTCCATACAAAGGGAATTTATCTCTTCTGCCGGTAAACAATGTATTGGAATTGTTGTCTAAAGTGTTGCCACAGATGTTGCTGGGAAGGTTGCTAGGTATATCGGTATGACCACGGTATACGTTTTTGCATGCGCTCGCGTAGCTTTCCCTCGTACTTGTTTGTTGGTATTCCGCCTGAATTTCGCTTTTGTTGCTGATTTCATTACTTCGCCGCGAGAGTTCAGGAAAATCTGTCATAGACGCGAATGAGACTTGTGTTGGTGCGGGTTTTGCTGCAACACGTGATGCATGAAAAGCTTTTGGTTGCAAAGAGCTTTTAAGCTTCGTGGATTTTTCTTTTAGCTCCACATATTTAGTTCTGCTACCACATGTTGGATCTGTAGACTTGTGAGATCCTCCGCAATTTGCGCATTTATGTGGGGCAGTATTTTCACACTCAGCAGTCTTATGTAAACCGGCGCAGATGGCACAGTAAGCCCTAATGTGGCAATTTCTCTCCCATGGCCAAACATTTGGCAGTTACGGCACTGAGTACGCTTACCTTTTAATTTTTTCTGGTAACTCCAATTTACCTGTGTACAAAATATAGCACGATAGCGTTTTTTTAAATCAGCCAACTTTACCGAGCCATTTTCAAACGAAACAATGTAAATAGTGTCACAGTATTGTTCGAAATTTCTTTTTACTTTTTTTACATCAGTACATTTAAGACTAAGTTTTATAAGTTCGTCTTTAAGGAATTGTGTTTCCATATCGTCCAAGCCGTGGAGAATTACTTAAAAACACTAGTACCTTTAATGTCATTTAATGTCTGCCTTCAATTGGCAGATTATTGCATTATAGGTCGCAATGGAGTCACACACGATTTTAACACCGATTGATATTTTTTTAATACAATAGTCAGTGATCTTCAAGGCCTTAGACATATTATGCACGTAATCACCTGACTTCTGCAATAGTTTAATGGGGGAATAAACACTTTTTTGGATGACACACTGGACACAATTACATCATCCATATCATCAACATCACCGTCCGGATGGCATTGTAGTGGACTCCAGTAATTCGTTCTGGAGTCCTTACGAGCACTTGCAGTTTTCATTGCGACCGATATCTTTTATCCGAGGAAAAAGGATTGTCCCCTTTATAAGGGGATCTTACGCGTTTGGGAATTTTTATTTTTTTTTTATTTATCTACTTTTTTTTGTTTTTTGTGTGTGTTCTATACACTTTTTTTTAAGTCCAGATAAACCAGGGCGAGAGACAAGTTAAATGACCTGCTTAGGCGAAAGCTCCGGGATGACTGAAAAGAATCTTTTGGATTTAAAGAAACCAATGTTTTTAGTTTTGCACCTCTGAAAATGTACCGTTGAATAGATCTACACATATTTCAAACACATTCAACATTTTGTTTCCATTTTATTTTATTTAATAAGTTGTGGGTTACCTATACGGTAACCTATGTTAATCACTTATAACAGAACAACGTTTAAGAAATTAGTGCTTAGAATATGAGAGTTTAGCAATATACGTTGGTGGTAATTGTAAATTGGATAAAGAATTGGGTTATTCAACTTTAAATACTTATCTGACAAGCCTGTATAACAGTTCAAACACAGTTTGAAATGATTACAAGGTTGTAGAAGGATACTTCGAGCATTTTCACAGCATATAATGCACAGTAGAGATGTATCATCAACATTAAAATAATTCGGTTCTACTTCACCTAAATGAAATGCATCCTCTTCATCTTCATCGCTGCTTACACTTTCAACTAACAAATCTCTTCGTCATTTGATTTAGAAAGTCGTGGATTGATATACGCTTTTTGTCCAGTTTAATTAAAGCTGCTCTCCCCTGTCTTTGTACTTTTTCTTTGGCGGTTCAAATACTTGAAAGGTACCATCCACTGATTGACATTACGAGTATAAATTCTTTGGATTTTATAACATCTTAATCCAACAGGCAGTCTACGAACTTGAAAAAATTTCCAAATTTTACTAACTTCTGACTTAGTCGACTATTGTATCAACAGCGCTTGTTGTTCTCATAGGAGCTCTGAATACGGATACAGCTGAAGGATTTTCCTAAGCAAACAAATACTCGTATATACTCGTATGTATATGCTTAAGTTTGCATTCAATTAAGAAATTCATTTGATGTTAAGTTTAAGCTAATATTTTCTTAAATTCCTCATTCTTTTTATTTAAGCATTTAATAAATAGAATGGCTGGAAACTTTTACTTTATTTTTGCGGAAACATAACTATTATTTTCTTAAATCTTTAATAGCAATACGGAAAACTATTTCTTACCCTTTCTATCCACTGCTTTCTGGAATACTCGTATATCAGAAAATCTTTAAAGATTTACTCCCCTTTTACTCTAAACTGTACACCTTCCGCCTCGTTATTAAGAATTTCAAAAGCTGATTCCATATATCTCGGTTTTAATAGAGGGAGAACTAAAAATTTGCGGTAAAGGCGATTTGCTTCCTTCTTTTTGTTTATATGAGCAAAGAATCCTGGCAGCTTAGATGATTTTTTCCTGCTGTTAGGCAAAAATGAAATCAGCACATTACATATTTGGCAGACGAAAATATTTTCTGCAAATGATTTCTCAAGCCTTTTTCAAAATCAGTGACACAAGAATGTCCTACAAATGTCCCATACATCACCTCAAAAATGTCACAACAACTCAAAAATTCTTTTTGTCATACTTCAATTTCTGTCATACTCACTACTCTTATATTTTCCCTTCGAGCAAACGAGGTATGCGCTAGCTCATGGATTGCAACTGTCATATTTGTTTTAGCCTACTGTGACATTTTTGTTTCTTTTTACGTGTACATATATTGGACACGAGATCAGATCAGATCATTTTGCGACAAATTTGAACCGGTCATTCGTGTCTCGTGTTGGTTGATAATATTCATAGCCCGCTTTCACACGTCGCAAGTGTGTAATGCGCATGTTCTGGTTATTTTCTTTTGAACTGTCATTCAGTGATGCGCGCAACTCTACATGAAGACTTTCCCCTTCTTTGGGTTTGCATGATATTTGACAGTTCTCTTTCATTTCATCTTTGGCGCTCAGTCTTTCATAATTGAAAATGAGCCCCCTTGTTAATTCTTTGGTCCATTTCGGTTCATCCGCCATACTGAAATGTTGTGCTCGTAACACAGCGAAAGAAGTAATGAAGCAAATGCGAAAAAGAAAGAAGAAGGAGAAAAAGAAATGTCAAAAACTTGCTACCCACAGGCAGTGGGAATTTGGTTAATTGGGTATTTTTTGTTTCATTATCCCTCTCTTTTGCACTCATTTGAATCTTTCGAAACTTGTGACGTGTAAAAGCGGACATATCATTTGTGTTTCTGTGCGTATAAAGATTTTACTATGTGAGTATAGGTACTCGTAGTACATATTATTCATTTGTGGGTCAGTTATTTTTCAAATATCGTATGTGCACTGCATGTACCTGTGTAACCGTTATATGATCAAGGTATATGCTGCTACATGGTGCTGTGTTACGAAAAATAAGGAAAAATTGGTAATTATGCATATCAACCAAGGCGGATAACGCATTATCCACATACTTATTCATATATGTATTTTATCAGTATGCATAATAACCAATTGACCAAATTGGACATTGCACATACACCGATACATATTTATGTATGTGGGTGCTAACTTAATTTTATTAATTTATGTGTCTGTAGTCATTTATGGTTGTTTTTGTGATTTCTTTTTTGTAAGACTGCATGTTTCGTTTCGGCAGTAGATAGGAAAAGATGTTAAGAAGTAACATATTTATTATTTGGCTTAAAATATTTTCACATTGTTCAAACATTTTTAAGTCTATTCATGTCAATGAATACTGAACAGAAATGTTACATGGCCATGACATTCGTCACACGTACTATGTCCAAAAATTCCTATAAATAAAAGTACCCCGTATTGGATCACCCTTCAGTATCGGATCATGTCTCAGCTCGAAACCTGAGAAAATCAAAAACACCCTGGGGCTGCACTGCGATAATGTGTTTTTCTAATATTTAAAAATGTTTATATTTTATAATAGTGTGATAACCACTTAAATGTGAGCAGTGACATCTAGATTTACAACGCAGAAGATGTCGATACTCGAAGACCAGAAGATTTCGATACTTGAATAACAAAGTCTCGACCATTGATGACTGGAGAGTGGAATCGAATTTTCTAGCAAACTGGAAATCATATGGGACGCTGGATGGCGAAGATAGTTCTCGAAGTATGTCATTCGAGTATAAATACCAGCATCCCCAAGGCATGCAAATTAGTTCTAAAGTGAAATTTGAAGTGTAATTAGGAGAAGTGATTAAGTGGTTTAAGTAAAAGATAAGAAAATTGGAAATGTACTGAGAGAAACAATTAAATAGTGAATTGTAACTGTACTGAATAAAGGGATTTGTATTGAAAAGAATAAGTTCTATTATTTGTACCCACGCAAACATTTTACATTGGTGTCAGAAGTGGGATAGGACTTATTGTGTGTAAAAAAAAAAGTGTTTTCTGACTATTTGAAAAAGCTAGAATGGGTCGAAAACTATTGCAGTTGACCCTCGTCCAACTCAAATCCGAGTTGAACAAGAGAAGCCTCAGCGCCAGTGGAGGAAAAAGTGACCTGGTGCTCCGACTTCAGGAGGCTTTGAACAACGAGGGACATGATCCTGATGCATACTCCTTTGATGCTGACGAGGATGAACAGACAAGTACCGGCAGTGATATGGCTGCGATGATGCAACTCCTCTTGTTAAAAATGGACGAACAAAAGAGCAGTCTCGACCAACAAAAGAAAAATCTGGATAGCCTCGAACAAAAGCTGGATGAACAAAAGAAAAATCTAGACGAGCAGAAGAGCAGCATTGAACAAAAATTCAACGAACAAACCAACAATCTGCACAGTCTTCAACAGAAAATGGATGAACAAAAGAACATTCTCCAGCAAAAATTCGAAGAAATCGATGACAAATTTGAAAGAATAGAGAAGAACGTTGATGACAAATTTGATACAATAGAGAAGAATGTTGGCGAAAAATTCGAAGAAATGGACAGCAAAGTTCAGCAACTGGCAAAAGAGCTCGACACAGTGCGAAAACATAAACTGCGAGAATGTTCTTTAAGCGGTCCAAGGAGAAAAGATTTGAAGCCTCCCTCATTCGATGGCCAGACCTCATGGTCTACTTATAAGAAGCAGTTTGAAATGGCTGCCTGTGCAAACGACTGGGGCAATGAGGAAAAGTGCTTTGCCCTAGCAATGGCCTTACGCGGTCCTGCGGCAGAATTGTTACAAACAATCGATATCGAAAAGAATAGAGACTATATGGTTTTAGTGCAGGCTATCGAGAAACGGTTTGGGGATAGCCACATGCGGGAAGTTTACAAGGTTCAATTGCAAGGCCGTATGCAGCAACGAGGAGAAACACTGCAACAGCTCCAAGCAGACGTGAGTAGACTGGCACATTTGTCATATCCCACCGCAGGCCAAGAAATAATCGACGAAATGGCAAAGGACGCATTCATCGGGGGAATTGCAGATTTGAAGCTACAATCAGCAGTAAGGATGGCCGGGAAAAGAACCCTTGCTGAAGCACTTGCCTTCGCTCTGGCGATGGAAGCATCCAATCAGGCTTCCAAAGGAATGCATTTCGTCAGGGAAATAGTTTCTGGTCAATGCTCCTGCTCAAGACCAACTACTATGCAACGAAATATCCTGCGGGAGAGACGAAGGATGCGCTGCTGGAACTGCGATAAAGTAGGACATCTGCAAGGGCATTGTAAAGAACCGGTACGACGAGAAGCCTCCCTGCACTGGGGTTACAGGCAAATAGAAAGAAAAACCAGCAGAAACGGCTACCAAGAAACCGGTCCAATTTCCAGAAGCCATCAGTTAGGAAATGCTTACTTCGCGGGGCAGAAGTCTGTAGCAGGAGTCGACTCCAGGGTAATTATTCCAGTCTCACAGGTAAAACAATGCAATGAAAGCCTCCCAGCAGAAGTAGTCAGTGGTTAAGCGGCGAAAGAACAGGTAACTATCCAAACGATCAGGACTGAGCCAATAGAGCGTTGGAGTATAGACGAAATCCGTTCCTCCCAACAGTCAGACAATGACATCGAACCAATATTGGCCTGGAAGGAACACGAGGAAAGACCAAGCTGGCAGCAGATATCAGATCGGAGCTAAACTCTGAAGGCATACTGGGCACAGTGGGACTCGCTTTTTGTGCAAGATGGATTGCTGAAGAGAAAATGGGAAAGTGCAGATGGGAAAACATCTCGTATGCAGCTAATAGTGCCACGTTCCAGAGTCAGTCAAGTACTCCATGAAATACATGACGGAATCTCAGGAGGCCATTTGGGAATAAACAAGACGTTGGAAAAGGTAAGGGAACGTTTCTATTGGCTAAGCGCTAAACAAGATGTCGAGAATTGGTGCAAAAAGTGCATAATGCGGCTATCAAGGGTCCAAAAGTAAAGCCACATGGTCAAATGCAACACTCTGATCAAGAGCGAAACTTTGAATCAAAAGTCTTCCAGGAAATATGCCAATATTTGGGAATAAGAAAGACAAGGACAACGCCACTACACCCTCAATCTGATGGAATGGTCGAGCGATTCAATCGGACCTTGAATGAGCATCTATCTAAGGTTGTCAGCAACTGCCAGCGGGATTGGGATCGACACATACCCCTCTTCTTAATGGCCTACCGAAACGCGGTCCATAGCTCAACAGGGCACACACCATCCGAGATCTTATTTGGTCAAACGATTCGGTTGCCAAGTGAAGCAAAATTCGGATCCCCACCGACGGAGCCCAAAGAGGTGAACGACTACGTGAATGACTTACGCAGCAGGATTCGTAAATTGCATGAAGACACCAGAGAAAAGATGAAGCTAGCAAGCAGCCGCATGAAAACTAGGTACGATATCAAGGCGAAATCTTCCGGTTTCAACGAAGGAGATCTGGTTTGGCTGTATAGTCCTCAGCGTAAGAAAGGCAAATCACCAAAATTGCAACAGGACTGGGAAGGTCCATACAAGGTGATAACCCGCATTAATGACGTTGTCTACCTGATCCAGCGTGGGGATCGAGGAAAATTTAAAGTGGTCCATTTGGATAGAATGTGTCATTTCAACGGGATGCTGAATGACGAAGTTGTTCGGGACGAACAACTGTAGGGAGGGAGCAATGTGATAACCACTTAAATGTGAGCAGCGACATCTAGCAGAAAATGTCGAAGACTAGAAGATTTCGATACTGGATTAGCAAAGTCTCGACTGGAGAGTGGAATCGAATTTTCTAGCAAATTGGAAATTGTATGGGACGCTGGGTGGCGAGGATTGTTCTCGAAGTATGTCATTCGAGTATATATCCAGCATCCCAAAGGTATGCAAGTCAGTTCTAAAGTGTAATTTGAAGTGTTAATTAGGAGAAGTGATTAAGTGGTTTAAGTAAAAGATAAGAAAAGTATAAGTATATTGTACTGAGAGAAACAATTAAATAGTGAATTGTAACTGTACTGAATAAAGCGATTTGTATTGAAAAGAATAAGTTCTATCATTTGTACCCACACAAACATTTTACAGTATTATACATATAGAAACAAAATTCCAAATTATTTAAATTTTGCCAAAACTTCATCATTCAGTGGAGTTATACTGATGTGACAACATGTACACCTCAGCTGATGTAGTACGTTGTACCACCTCACTTACCAAAATGAGTACCTCATACAAAAACATTAAAAATACCCAACACTAGAGCTTGAGCAAAATTGACTTCTATGTACTGAAATGAATGCAGGTACATATGTATGTATGTTTAAACCAACGGGTAAACCTAATAACTAAAGTTTCATTGATACATATAAATTTAAATGTAATATAAAGTATTACGTGATCGTTGTGAACTAAATGTATTATGCAGTTTCTTAATCTGTGGGAATTTGTCCACCGTTTGCTGATGGCTTTACTTCTTAACTTGTCCCGTTTTTGTATGCATTTATTTCATAGTGCGCCGGAATCAGGAAATCGACTTTGAAATTCACGCACCGACCGATTATTGGTCAAAAACATCGACACAATTATTCCACGCTCTTGCGGAGTATAGCGCTCCATTGTTTGTCTGTTTGTATACTGCAGCTGTCTAGTTCACAATTGTCAAATATGATTGACGTACGACGCCATTTGCAAAAATTATACCATCTTCAGAAAGGGCGATTAATTTTGCACCACCTTGTATAATAGAAGAGAAGATTACACTCGCATCTTATGCTCAAAAAAAATGTATTACCTCATTGAATTGAAACGATAACCATTCACCTTAGACAAGGACTCCAACTTGCCCCTTTGCAGCTTAGAATCTAGCCAGAAGCCAATACAATGGTCTTGCATCTAGAATTAGAGATCTTGTTAAAACTTTCCCCCTAGAGCAAGATATACATAGGTAAAACTGTGTCACTTGTAAATATACCATCATCATCAATAATTAAGAGATAAGCGTAAGTTTCCATTTGCCTGGCTTGTGACGTGTTAAATTTAAGAGCAACAAGAGGTGCGCAGGACTTTTATAATATGTACATACTCGTACCATACTCATACTCGTACATCCTGGAATCAACATGCGCCTGCATTGTAAATAATTCATTTTCATCTAAGCTGTGTCTCGTTGTCTGCATCATCGTCTTCTTTATTGATACAAGCTTCGAAGCTTTTTTTCCAGATTATTATCTCTTGTGCAAATGAAGAATCTAATCCAACAGTATCTCAAGAATATCACGTTCTTTGTAAAATGATTGACATTGAGGAGAATTTCATAGAAGTAACCGCCCTAGGAGAGGAACTAGCTATGAATGTCATTAAAATGTGGATGAAAACTGCTTGTCGCGATCTCAATAACTATCAATGGCGTCTCGTGGCCAATGCGATTAGCAAGTGCTCATTGCCAATATTTGTGAAGCTTGTGTTTGCGGAAATCTGTCGTTGGCGGAGCTATACACGTCCACAGGAGACCCATTTGGCATCGACCGTAATGGATTCGATTATGATGTTATTTGAACGGATTGAGAAACAGCACGGCAGGATCTTGGTATTTCATGCGTTGGCTTACATAACAGCCGCAAAATCGGGTCTGTCCGAGAGTGAACTGGAAGATTTAATTTCATTGGACGATAAAGTGCTTGATGATGTCTATCAGTATCATATGCCACCGGTAAGACGTATACCTCCATTGCTGTGGACACGTATTCGAAATGATTTGCCCAACTATTTGAGTGAAAGAGAAGCTGATGGAGTAAATGTAATGAATTGGTACCATAGACAATTTAGGGACACCGCCAAGGAGAGGTACTTTAAAAATATGAATATGGCGACGTATTTCCATTCAATGATTGCGGACTACTATTTGGGTATTTGGGGTGGAGGTATCCCAAAGCCTTTTAAATTCACTGAAATCCAAAGACACAGGTTGATTTGATTTTACAATTTGTACTCGTTTTCAATAATGTTTGTTGAATTATCTTCCATAGATTTAACTTGGCGGACAAGGAAGGATCTGCAGATCGTAAAGTACCGATTCAACCACTGATGTTCGCAAGTAAGGATGGTTCTGTTACACGATACAACTTGAGAAAGGTACGAGATATGAAATTTAAGCTGTAAAAGTCCTTCGAACACCCATCTCTTTGCAGTTTGGTGAGCTTCCATTCCATTTTGTCCGTTCGCGCCGATTTAAGGATTTGTTTGTTCATGTGCTATTCAACTATGAATGGCTTCATGCCAAGCTCTCCAGTTGCCCCCTTCAAGCTGTTCTAGCAGATTTTGAAGATGCCTCAGCAAATACTGATGACAAAGAGGCAAAACGCGAGCTTATGCTGGTCGCTGATGCGTTGCGTTTAGGTGGTGCCATTTTGGCAGTATATCCAAATATGTTGGCTCCTCAGCTGATTGGTCGTCTTTTGCCAGAAATTGGAGGAAATGAAAATATAAAAATGCTTCTGCGTGCCTGTGATCGATGCGGACCGAAAGATTGCTCTCTAATTCCAGTTAACCATTGCCTTCATACACCTGGCGGACCGCTTAAAGTGAATTGAATCTAATATCACTCCAAAACAAAATAAAAGATTTCTTCTTCTGTTTATTTTTTTTTCTAGTATTCCTTGGAAGGCCATCAATTTGCAGTCTTCGCATTCTGTCTCACAAGTGACTTTCGGTATATGGTTTCAATTTCGACACATTTTATCACCTTCGATTTGTCGACTTCCGACTTAAGCAGAGATGTTAACCCTGGGATAGAGGGTATAATGCAGCAGCTTGTTCTAAGTCCGGATAATAAATGGGCAGCTGCTTACTCAAATAATAATCAAACAGTTTTGCTAAATATGCTTTCAAGTGAATTTGTAGTGATCGATAATCCCTTTGAAGAAAGTGACCAAGTGACGGGGTTATATTTGCTTAATTACAGGTATGAGTCTTAGTTTTATAGACTCCCTTGTTATATTATTTTTATGTACCTTCTTGACAGCCTTTTTGTGAATACAAAACTTAAGTGGGCCCGTTTTGATATGAGGGGCAATATAGTACAACAATTCTGTGCTCCGAGTGACGCTTCCGATTGGGAAATATTAAGTACTTTTTTGTTTTTTTGAAAATATGGATGAAGCTCCTAAAATTAAATGAAATATTTTTAGGTATGGAATTTCTGAATATTGATAATTACAACATGATTTACTGGACGGGAACTATAAGCGAAACGCGTTTAAGATTAGATTCGACTAGAGGAGAAAACCACACTGAGCCCGTGCTTTTCCATAGTGCAATGGCAATCAACAAACCACGGAATCGTATCTACTGCTGTGCTACTAACGATAACTATCAAGTAAGTATAATCAGGGAGTTTAGGCTTACTAAACGACTATATAAAGAACCTCTCTCGTTTTGCAATGTATGAAGGCTTTTGGGTTTTAATTTTGTTATTTCTGGCCGTGAAAAAATTCACATGAATTTTTAGATTTTTTACAAAAGTTCGGAGTTAAATTTTCGAATGTTTTTTAAGACTTTAGAGTTGTTCATTAGCTTGAACATTGTAACCAGAATCGCTTTATTGAATGCAACTGCAATACAATTTATAATTAAATCCCTTTTATCAATCACGCTTTACTTTATCTTTTACTTAAACCACTTTATCACTACTGCACGTTCCTGGTATTTATACTCCCTGTCGTCTTTCTGTACTTTCCATTTTGCCAGAAAATTCGCTATGAGTTGTCAAACATTTTCCATTATTCCTCAAATTGATGAGTCTTCTACTTTTCAAATGTAGATGGCGCCGTTATCATTAAAGCTGTTCGTCCGAACAACAAACAATCGAAACCGAACAATCGTTTACTCGGTCACCACGCTGGATCCGGTAGACAACGTCTCTGATGAGGGTTATCATTTTGTATGCTTTCCAATTTTGGTGATTTGCATCTCTCACGCAGAGGATTATACAGCTTCACCAGATCTCTTTCGTTGAAACCCCAAGATTTTACTCCAATGCCGGGCCTAGTCTTCTTGCATCTCAACGGTAACACTGCCTAACTAAAACGAAACTGAAGGAACTGATCGAAAGAAGATATTAGAGACGGAGATTCGTCAACGTGGTTTAGGGAGAATACGTCACCTTCTACGCATTGTAGTTTTCTTTTGTCTTTTTTGTTTAAATAAATTAATATAACTTTAAACTTGCTTGTTCATCCTGACATGCAGTTGCTCACCAGTTTCATCCCTTTGCGGGTACCCTCGTGCAATTTACGAATCCATACAGGAACCACGTTTTTTGCTGGTTCCACTAAAGTCTTTCCCACCACGAAGTCTCTCTTATTTTTTGGCTTCATCAAATTACTTTCGTAAACAATTGCTCCCGAATAAGACTATGGAACCTGATTTCGGGAGGGAAGGTTATTCCGGCCAGGTGGACTTTTATGCGGACTTCATCATACACTTTAGCCGTAGCTGTTCGCAAGATGTAACAAGAATTCCTGCACCACTTCGATTGATAGTAGGGGCCGTAGGACCGGTGTCTATTGTTGCTATCCATTTTTTTCTTACCGCTGGCTACTTCTACCAGAAGACTTTCATTGCATCGTTTTGCCAGTGAAACGTAGATGATGGTCCTGGGGCCGTCAACTCCCGACTGATGGCTTTGATAAGATTGACCGAATTTTATATAGCCATTTCTTCGTATACTCGTATTTGCTCCAGCTTCTTCTGAAATATGTCTATTGTTCCTCTGTCTTGCGCAGGAGCATTGAACAGATGCTACCTCCCTGACGAAGTGTGTTCCTTTGGAAGCCTAATTGGCTACTTCCATCGCCTTTAGGCCTTACTACTATTAGAAGGACTTTACTACTCAATTGTCTTTTAAACCTAAAGAAACAGCTATTAACAAAGCGCGGTGGTGTCGCTGTCGGAGTTGATAGCGGAGCCGAGGTAGAAAAAATTGTAACTGCCTATGATGGCGTTTTGTCCTAAGCTTAGAAGTTGAGTGTCACCCTTTGTTGACATAAAATTTGTTTTCCTTCATTGACCCATCTTCGCCGCTTCTACTTCAATAGTCGTAAGAGCTCCATCGAAATCTCAATATCAATGTCGTCCGCATTACTCGCATATGCAGTAATCGCATATGAACAGATTTTGAGTTTTCCAATATGGACTTGACAACTTCGAATTTAATTTGTGAACGCACTCTTTCACTAATCATCGAGCTGTCACTGTCAATTTATTCAGTAAACTCAATATTTTCATCATGGTAAAGTATACGATCGAGCAACGTCTGCAAATTATAAAAATTGTCTACCGAAATCTGGAGTCGGTGATTGCAACTTTAAGAGCGTTAACTCCAATTTTCGGTCATAATTCTCGCCCCAGTAGACAGGCAATAACAAGTTTAGTCCAAAAATTTGAGTCTACATATTCGTTGTGTGATGTTGCCGTGTCAGAGAGACAACGAGTTGGTCGAAGTGTCGAAAATATCACTTGCGTCCGTAGCAAACGATCCAAATCAGTCAATTTCACGGCGTTCTTCTGATTTGGGCATCGCTCAGACCACATTATGGCGTATTTTGCGTAAGGATCTTGGTTTACACCCATACAAGATCAGGCTGACTCAAGAATTGAAGCCGATGGACCATTTGAAGCGACGTACGTTCTCCGATTGGGTTCTGGAGGAGATGCGCCAAGATGATGAATTTCATCGCAAAATCCTATTCAGTGACGAAGCTAATTTTTGGCTCAATGGGTTCGTCAATAAGCAAAATATGCGTCATTGGTCGGGTGAAAATCCACATGTGCTTCATGAATCACCACTTCATCCACAAAAAATAACTGTTTGGTGCGGTTTGCATGCCGGCGGCGTTATTGGGCCATATTTTTTCGTCGACGATAACGATCGTCACGTTATTGTGAATGGTCAGCGTTATCGCGCCATGATCACCGATTAATTTTGGCCCGAATTGGAAGATATGGACTTGGACGACATGTGATTTCAACAGGATGATGCCCCACACAGCACACGCTACAATCGATTTATTGAAGAGTAAGTATGGTGAGCGTGTTATCTTAAGAAATGGGCCAGTCGATTGGCCGCCTTGTTCGTGTGATTTAACGCCGCGTGACTATTGTTTGTGGGGCTTCTTTAAGTCATTGGTTCATGCCAACACGCCGGCGACGTTGGAAGAGCTCAGAGCCAACATTGAACGCGAAATAGCGGCCGTTTCGGCCGAAATGTGTGACTAAGTCGTTGAAAATTTGGTCCAACGAATCGACCGCGGTGGCCATATGAGTTCCATTCATAAATGTTTTGATTGTACTTCAAGCCGATAATAAAGTTTTTGAAATATCTCAAAAGTTGTCAAGTCCTTATTGGAAAACCCTATAGATCGTGCCTCTGGAATTGACTTGCGAGTTTCGCACAATAATGTTGACCAGAAGGTCTCGGTTTGTCATTACTATCCTTAACGGAGCTGCGTGCGTTATCCCTTCTCATCATGCACATTCGAATGAATCCCCGCTAGGTTGTCAGGACTAGACATGCCTCTGTATAGTTTGTCTCTATAGATGCTCTCATTTGCAGCTTTGAAATCGATGAAGAGGTGGTGCATATCAATTTGGATACCCTGGGTTTTTTTTCACTATCTGCCGAAATTTGAATTTATGGTGAACTTACCTGTCCTAAAAACAAACTGATAGAGACCGGTCAGACTGCTGACGAAGGGTTTTAAGCGTTCACATACAATAATTACCACAGTTCATGGAGCTCCCTTTTTTAGGATGGGACGAACATAGCTGGGGTTCCGTTCGTTGGGTATACTTTCGTCGACCCAGATTTTAGAGATGAGTTAATATATCCGTATTCTCCGCATCCAAACGCCATAGGTTGCTGGATTTAAACTTGCAAATGGCTGTCTTGATTTCACCTTGGTCGGATGGACGGAAATGTTGTCTGTCTTCGTCCAGGTTAGTGGTTCATTCTATCTGACGACGGGATACTGTTCGTCAGCACCGTCTAACAGTCTGCACAAATAATCTTTCCAGATTTTCAGCACCTGTGGTTCTGCTGGGATATTTTTGTGCAGGCCTTACGGCTTTGGCATGTTCGCTTTATTTTTTGGAAAAACTTCCGGACGGCTCAAAACTAAAGCGAAACGCTCCTTCCATCTCCTAAGTCTAACCTCACTTATTAGTTCTTTGGTGATTATATCGACGATTCAAGTTTCGGATTTGTTTCCTGGTGCGCCTAAATTATTAATGTTTTGAGGCTTACAGGTATCGCGTGACACCGCTCTCTGTATTTTTCTTATCGTTCGTTACGATATAATGACACATGCACGTCCCTCTCTTCGGATGGGGTTTGTGTAATTCGTGCCCTGCATTTCTTGCTATATTCCTTCACAGGCGGTAAAAACATTGTCAATAACATCTAAATTTTGTTGGATGGTTGGTGGTGCTAAGCTGCTGACTGCTTTCATTGTCAATATTTCACAAACAAAAATGTCAGTAATCATATTCAACACAATCTTCTTTTTTTTTTAAATTAGGTTAGCGTCTTTGAATTCGAATCGGATGAAGCAAGTGGAACCATTGCATGGAACTTCAAGGAGCACCTACCACGCTTTGAAAATGATGACAAAGAAATGCTTCTGCAACTTCGTCTTGATCAATATGATCGCATGTTACTCGGAACCGCTGGAAAAGGTTTCGTTATATGGGACTTTGGAAAGGATGATTCAAGAATTGATGAGAATGCCATTTATCTACCTCTTCCACACGGTGTCCGCAATATTGCAACCAAAATGATGCAATCAAACTCAATAATGGTTAGTTCACGCCTCAATTACGCCGTAGCGGGTGTCAGGAAAAACCTTTACGTCTGGTGCTTGCAAACCAAACAGCTGTCCAAAGTGTTAGATGCTCATTTCGGCAGAATTATTCAATTAGAAGCACTAACAATTGGTAATTGGAACAGTGTGATCACGTCATCAATAGACCGATCCGTAAAGGTGTGGAACATTAATAATATTTTTGAGAAAGTTCACGTTATTGACAGGCATGAGTTGCAGATTGACGGTATCAGGTAATGTTTCCACAAAGTCCTTTTAGTTAACTCTTTGCTCAACTTTATTTTCAGTTTGTCGTTGGTAGATCTGGCTGTGACAGTAACTCGAAGCTGTGTAGGAGTGTGGGAAACACGGTCTGGTAGGCTATTAGCCAAGTTAGCTGATAGTCCGTTGGGTGCCATTGTCACTCATGCTGAGATTACACCCGATGGAAAATACATAATATCTTCTGAAACCGGGAAGTTTCTAATTTGGAATAGAGTATCCGAGCAAGTCATATACCGTGATGATCAACCTGGCATCCAACAAATAACGTTTTTGGAAGATGGTGCTAAAGTGATGACAGTGTCTTGTCCGAATATCAACCAAAAAGACGCAGCGAATGAAGATGGTAATCGACTCACCGCTATCACCACAATGAGATCGCTTCCTGATGGCAATATACTGTTTCGTTTTGAGTTTCCAATTCGAATGATACCAGGATTGCCCTTCCGACAATCGGTTATTTCGGCAGACGCAGCTAACATAATCGTTTGCACTGTAGACAAGGCAAATAAGGACTGTATAGCAGTTTATAATGCCACAACTGGTAGTCAAGTTTCAAGAATCTTGCTCAAAGGATGCTCCATAAAGGTAAGCACTGGAATTTTAACTCATTTATCATTTTAAAAATTCATTTCAATATCCAGGAAGTAATATGTCTTGTCCCCATGCCACACAAAGTCCAACAAGTTGCAGTTATTAGCAGTGAAAAGGGCAGCATAATGGACATCAAGAACAAGAAGCATATCCGTTCAATTCCCAAATGGGGTGGAAATATCACTAAAGATGGAAAATTCGGTCTTTATGCTCCAACCAGGGGAGGTTTGGAACTGCTGGAGCTTCGCAAAGGAACTACTGTGAAGACATTTATTCCAAAAGTCGCAGAAGGAGTGTTTTCTGTTATTTGTCTATTCACCGAAAATGATGAGTACGTGTGCTACTATCACAGCGGCCGAAAGACTATTCGAGTTTTTCGGACTTCTGACACAGAAATGGTGGCAAACTATAGATTGCAAGCTGAACTCACAGCAATTAAAAGCACGAAGGATGGAAAATGTTTAGCTCTTGGCACTGTAGATGGATGTATGTCGGTTCTTGCTATAGTGGATCCAACGAAGGAGGGAATGGTTGACTACCTTAATGAATTGCCATCACGCGATGAGACTTGGAAACTTAAATTGGCAAAAATGAAAGCTCGAGTCTTATTTAAAGCTGCAATTCGAGTTACGATGGTGTCTATACGTTATGGTGGTCATAAGAATGAGGGAGAAGAATTTGAACGCATCGATGGAAATACCGATGGTGGAAATGAGGAAACTGAAACCAACACCGAGATAATGGTGGCTGCTTAAGATGGAACTGGATGTTTTCAAAGTTTTTTTTTATTTGTTGTTATGCATGAGTGATTAATATGACTTTAATTAAAATTTAAATTATGTTGCTTGTTAAGAATGTTTTTTTTTTTTATTTCTTCTATAAGTTTGAAGTTGTTTAATTAATATAATTCCCAATAAGGAACGCAGGGTATACACTCATACTACCGTACCGAACAGTATTTCCAGAGAAAGCCTTTACAAACAGAGAAAAGCAGGACAGACTCAGAAATCCCACTTTCTTTAGTGAGTTTCTGTTAAATTTAAGGAAAGTTATTACTTTTGGAAAATCTGGATATTTTTCGGCACAGCAACCCCTGCAATTCGTTGCTTATAGTAAGCTTTTCTTACAACCCCTGCAGAAAATTTTAGGTACAGGTACAACATCACCAATGACTTTACCAGCGGCACAATATTTCATAGGAAGGAATAAGCGGGCTATGATAAAAGCGGCAAACCAAAGAAGATGATGTTAACAATAAAGAACACCCAACACCAACGGCTAGGCCAGATCGAGTCCTTTCAGAGGGGACAGCTCATTTAGAAGGAAATAGTGCACGCAACCGTGCTAAATGAAAAAACGACGAGTTGCAAGCCGGCCCTCGCTAAAACAAAACAGTGTCGGTTGGTCTACAGCCAAATAAACGAAGCTGTAAAAAATTAAAATGCTCTCATCAACTATGCCTAGGATACGAATCGAAAACGACGATAATAAGATTGTAAATACGTAAATGTTTTAGTTGGAATCTTGCTGTCAAGATTTTTGCGAAGACCAAGTATCAGATGATAGTTTGCAATTTATTATTTGTGAAAATGAATCGATTTCAACCGCACTTTTGTATTTTATTGATAGACTATCGGATCTTTGACTTTTTCACTAAATAAAAAAAAAATGATTTTGAATGGTGATATCAGCCAAGTGGCTGCCGCCAGTGTTGATATACATTTGTGCCCGTTTTGTCACATTTTCCATGACTTTCCTCAAGATTTCCGGTGGTAACCGTTCGCATTCCTGTCGAATATTCTCCTTAAAGGCTGCGATTCTCTGAGGCTTGTTGGCATAAACCCGCGACTTCAAGTAGCCCCAAAGAAAGAAGTCTGGTATGGTTATATTAAAAAAATGGGAGATTACGCGACCAGGAAACACTTCCTTCACAATATCTATTGTGGCTCGTGCTGTGTGTATGGTTGCACCGTCTTGTTGAAACTACATGTTCACCAAGCCCCGTTCATCAAATTCCGCCAGTAAGAAGTCGTTTATCATCGCCCTGTAGCGTTTGCCGATGGCGTCCTCAAAAAAATACGGCCCAAAAATACGCAGTGGCTTTGAGTTTTTCAGTGCTTTTGATTTTCAGTGCCCCAGAAACGAAGATTTTGTTTTTTGACATAACCGCTTAAGTGGTAATGCGCCGCGTCGCTCATGATGATTTTTGACACAAAATCGTCCTCTTCGTTGTTGAGATTGAGGATGGCTTTACAGTAATTCACACGCGACTGACGGTCACGAGGCATTAACTGATACACTGTTTGCACTTTGTACAGGAACATGTGTAAGTCTTTCATATGTAAGCCTGTTGATGCCCAATTGCGTGGCACGTCGTCTGATTGATGGTTCTTCGTTCTCAGCGACATCGACAGCCACAGACGCGATATTCTCGGCCGAACGACCAGTTTGGTGCCGGCCACGTCCTGCATGGTCTCCTGTGGTTCCACTCTGTTCGAGTCGAGTAGCTGAGAGCCGGAATGTTTGCCTAGTTCATAGATAAACTAACCTAGATGTCAAACTTTCCAGATATTAGAAAATCAAAACCGGTTTTCTACTGATCGCCCCTATGCATGTGACCCTGTCTGCGAATGCGTGTGAATTGTGGTCAATGACAATTTCCCTTCTATTTTATACAAACCACGCCCATTTTAACCAAAAAACGTTATCCACATTACACACACTCGTGCAAATCGCTCGCATTCTAGCTATTTTACTTGTAAATTGTTCTCATTCTAGCAAATTTTGATAAAGTTATAGAGATGTAAAAGTGTTGGAATTCACTTACAGTGTGTCGAAAGTTAAGAGTTTGCAAAAGTATTAGTAGAGTTTGACATCTAGGTTAGTTTATCTATGGCTCAGTTGGAGCGACACGATTAGGAAATCGGCGTCGAAATTTACGCTGCGCTAACTCCACCGACCGATTATTGGTCAAAAATATCGGCACAATTATTCAACGCTCTTGCGGAGTATACCGCTCCATTGCTTGTCTGTTAGTATAGCTGTAGTTCACAAATGTCAAATATGATTGACGTACGACGCCATTGAGTAGTGACTAAGTTCAAAGAGACTGGAACTTGTGCGGGTAAAGTAAGTCCTGCGCATTATCGAAATATGGCCGGGATTAGTAAAAGTGTGAAAAATCAAAATCAGAATTGTTAATTCTGTAACATCCGGAACAAACACATACGAGTATCTCATACGACTGTCTCTGGGGATTTCGCATCCATAAAGGATGCAGCTTTCACAAAAATTCAAATCTGGAGCCAATGGAAAGACCAGAACTTATTCAGATTGGGTACTAGAGAAAAAGCAGTTGATGCTGAATTTTCAGAAATAGAAAACGTATATGGGGAGATGAGAGTCCCCAAGACCATTACATGTCACTGTTTGATATACATTGTGGTCAGCCGTAATCATCGGTCCTTATTTTTTAATAAAATCGACAAGTAAAGTTAATTGACTATTTTTGGTATGAAATTCATGATCATGGTCTGTACAAATGTGGTGGGCCACCGCCCAATTATCAAGGCTTCGCCGATCAATGACATAGTCTAATAAAAAGCGGGGGCAGAGCAACGTACTGATCTTATCGTAAACATTTTCAGATGACGCTACCGAAGGTTGCTACAGTTACAAGTTGCCGGTCATAGGTCTTGTTGGTGGATGGAACACCGGTAGTCCCTACCAGGATTTAAATCACGTTACCATGGGAGTCAGGAGCCCCGGATCTCATTATGCGTTGGAGTACTTGAACACTCAACATTCGTCGAGTTTTAGTTAAGATAGTCAAAAATGTGCCAAAAAATTCCTTCAAATACAATAAAGAAAAAAAGGTAACTGGTGCTGCAAGGAATCCAGAAGAAGAATTTTGGCTGAGATTTTGTTTTACTCCAGGTAGCGCTTCGACGGCAGCTAAACCTGGGTAGACTACAAAGATTTTGATTTTCGCTGGGAATCACGAAACCTGAGCGAGAGAAAAAAAGGAAAATCATCCCCGAAAAAAAATTTTCAGCCATCCGCTGAATCGGCGCCCCTAACAAAAGCTAAATACAGTGCCTGTGCAAATTTGTATATTTTGTACCGCGGATCTCTAACTACTCCGGTGGATCGGCGTTCAGATTTAGGGGGAACGGGGACCAATAGCATGTCACTCCTTACAATTCTTTATTTTTTTTTTTTTGTATTGATATTGGGCCCTTCTGCCCTCGGCCACGGCCGGTTTTGCAGTTTGTGATTTTGTTCTTTGTACAACAGTTGTTTGTTGTGTGTTTGTTGGTTGTTGCTGCCTCTGGTGCTCCATCGGTGGGGTGCTGGCTTAAAAAGGGGTCGTCATCCCTTCACCCATCGAACCTGACTTTTAAAACTGATGTGTCGTTGGGGTGTGCTCAATTGTCTTGGGCGTCCGCCTGCACACCACTGTTGCTCCCTCTGATCAAAGAGATCGTCGTCTCTTCACACATCGATCGATTAGTTTGCAGCATCCACATCAGTTGTGGAACGTGATGCTGGTGCTGTCTCCACATCGGTGGTGGGATGTGGTATAGGCTTTTCCAATAAGGACTTGACAATTTTTTTTTTAAATAAAACGCAAAACATTTGAGGTATTTCAAAAGCTTTATTATCGGCTTGAAGTACAATCAAAACATTTATGAATGGAACTCAACTTTGTTCATATGGCCACCGCGGGCACGTTTGCAGCGGTCGATTCGTTCGACCCAATTTTCAACGACTCGCCGCACATTTTGGCCGAAATGGCCGCTATTTCGCGTTCAATGTTGGCTCTGAGCTCTTCCAACGTCGTCGGCATGTTGGCATAAACCAATGGCTTAACGTAGCCCCACAGAAAATAGTCAAGCGGCGTTAAATCGCACGAACAACGCGGCCAATCGACTGGCCCATGTCTTGAGATAACACGCTCACCATACTTACTCTTCAATAAATCGATTGTAGCGTGTGTTGTGTGGCTTGTGGCACCATCCTGTTGAAACCACATGTCGTCCAAATCCATATCTTCCAATTCGGGTCAAAAATAATCGGTGATCAAGGCGCGATAACGCTGACCATTCACAGTAACGATCGTTATCGTCGACGAAAAAATATGGCCCAATAACGCCGCCAGCATGCAAACCGCACCAAACAGTTATTTTTTGTGGATGAAGTGGTGATTCATGAAGCACATGTGGATTTTCACCCGACCAATGACGCATATTTTGCTTATTGACGAACCCATTGAGCCAAAAATGAGCTTCGTCACTGAAGATGATTTTGCGATGAAATTCATTATCTTGGCGCATCTTCTCCAGAACTCAATCGGAGAACGTACGTCGCTTCAAATGGTCCATCGGCTTCAATTCTTGAGTCAGCTTGATTTTGTAAGGGTGTAAACCAAGATCCTTACGCAAAATACGGTCTGAGCGATGCCCAATTCTTGAGAACACCGCGGAATTGACTGATTTGGATCGTTTGCTACGAACGCCAGCAATATTTTCGACAAACCGTTGTCTCACTGACACGGCAACATCACACAACGAATATGTAGACTCAAATTTTTTGCACTAAACTTGTTATTGCCTGTCTACTAGGGCGAGAATTACGACCGAAAATTGGAGTTAACGCTCTTAGTTGCAGTCACCGACTCCAAATTTCGGTAGAAAATTTTTATGATTTGCAGACGTTGCTCGTTCGTGTACTTTATCATGATGAAAATGTTGAGTTTACTGAATAAATTGACAGTGACAGCTTGATCATTAGTGAAAGAGTGCGTTCACAAATTAAATTCAAAGTTGTCAAGTCCCTATTGGAAAACCCATTATTAACTAAGCCTCATGTTGATTGGCTTTCGTTGGGGTGTATGCTCCAGGGATGGTCTTCCCCACCCGTCATCGTCGTGTTGGGGTGCCTGGATTGAAAGAACCGTCCATCCCCACCCGTCCGCGACTTTCGGGACGTCTGATGCAGCCTGTTCCGAGTCTCTCGTCTATCTATGGGCTCCGGCAACTGTATTCCTGGTGGACCTCTTGTCGCACCCTTCGGTTTCTGGTTCGTCGTGAGTCTACCTACTATCCTTAGGGCTTCACCGACCGAACGTCCTCGTTCTCCTCCGCAGGGAAATTTGCCTGTGAAACCTATGTGGGTTGTTTATTGAGGTTTGAAGAGCTCGGTGTTCCAACGTAACGAAAAGAGGTTCCGAATCGGCTTGCAGATCAGTGAACTGGTCCATTTCTTCCTATCCAACGATTGCCATACTCTTCATCTAGCCAATTATTAACCTCAACACCATAGTGGACTGTAGCATCATCCTGTTACAAATATAATGATGCTATTGTAGTTGAATTAGTGGAATGTCCTCCAATAGTTTACTTTGCACAACACTGAATGAGCAGATTTATGATTAATTTCACAATAAGTTAGTTTAGTAAATTCAATAAAAACAATTCTAAAGCTATACCGCTCTATCTGATAATTAATTTTTATTTATATAGAGAATCAATTCATTTTTATTTTATAATAAAATATGCTTTCTTACAGAGTATTGATTTTGTTTTGTTTTACTGAATAAGATTGTATTAAATTTCAACTACCTTAGGACCACTGTTTTGTGTGATATTCTTTTCACTTTTTTTTTCATTATTAAGTTTTGGTAAATAAATAATTATATTATTCTCGATTACATCGTCTTATTCTATTGAAAGAAGAGAAGCATTTTTGACTTTCTTTTTTTTATGTTAAAAAATTACTTTTCAATTACCTGTATATTCTAAAAGACGAGATTTATGTAATTTTTATTGTACGAGTATTTTTCATACATTCTACAAATTTTACTACATAAAACAGTACATGTAATGTAAACCATGTATATAAAGGTTTAAGACTCGATGCAGCTTATGCTGATGAATGTTGGATTAAAAGAAATAGGTTATATAAAAATAAATAAAAATTGCTTATTAAAATATACCTTACACACTAGTTGCAAGAAGCTTAAAAGAAGTACCAACGTACCAACAAATTTAAATTTTCTTAAAGGAACTGATATCTTTAGCATTTAAATAAAGGACAAACTGTCGATTTTTGTTTTTTATACAATTCGGTTTCTTAACAAACATACGGTGAATAAAAAAGTATAGGTTGTGATACATTTTCCACGTAAACAAAGCAGATAAATAACAATTACGCCCATAGAAACTAATGGAACGGTATCTGCCCTTCTTTTCAGACGTACATATCAGTAAGATTTCCAAGGTGCTTTTAAAATATTTCCAGTAAAACAGTAGCTAAGATCATGTGTGGACTTTTTGGCCTCTAAGAATAAAATTACATTTTTAATGGTTATAACAATTCGTCTGTATTCTTTTCTTCAACACAACTGTAGTCACAACGTTCACATAAATACAGGCTAAGGTCTGATAACAAGGAAAAAAATATAACTTCCTATGTTACCCACATTTTACTTCCTGTCTCATGAACCTACATATATGATCTAGCTAATTTATATTAGATGTAAGGGCTCACAAAAAGCCTTTAAATAGAAACATTCATCAACAAGTTATATAAAAATAATAGCCTTAGATGCTTAAATAACCTGTAATTTACTAATAGGAAATATTGAAAACAGTCAACAGTCAAATTAAAAAAAACAAAAAACGGCAAAAGATGTTATACATACTTGTACACATGTCATACTGCAGTAAAAGATCACTCCATCTGATATTAAATGCAAATACCACGATATCAAAATAGAAAATACATGTACGGAGTCGGAACAACCATAGAGCATCTACTAAAAGTTCTTAAGTTCTATGACCCCAATTAAATAACATTGCTGACAAAATACCAAACAATCCAAATAGGGGGTAATTAATATGAAAGCCAGATTAAATAACTCAATAGGGCTACGTAAAGGGGAAAACCCTAGTTAATCCTTTTTAAGTTGGTGGCAATATATTTGCCACCCATCTTTGTCACAGAACGCATCCAATCTGTTGCATCAATTTTTGAAATCTTTTTTGTTCTTTAACTGAGATCTATTTTCTACAAGAATAACCTTCTGAATTTCATTTATCGTATAGTGTACAAAGTAAAAAATTAATACAGGGTATGTACATTGATTGTTTACATAAGTGGCAATATATGTATTTGAAACTGCCTTTTCAGAGTAGAAAAATTTTTGCTGCTACCTTGTTACAGATATTTGTTTTTTTACATAGATGTCTAATGCAAAACCAAATGATGACGAAATCGAGGAATTGTTTTATAAAATTGAATATAAGTGGAGGAAACGACAAAATGTAGCTTTTATACAGTGGATGGATACGAAACAGGTAAATCTGTTATCAACTTCATTTGATCCGAAAACGAAGCTTGTGGTAACACGAACGCAGAAAGATGGATCCAAAGCTGAAATCCCTTGTCCGGTGACAGTTCAACAATATACTAAGCGCATGGGTGGCGTCGACTTTTTCGACCAAACGCGTGCCACCTATATCATAGGACGCCGAAGTAAACTTTGGTGGTTACGCATTTTTTGTTTTTTCTGTTGATGCGGCTGTGACAAATGCTCGTATTTTGTACTCTTCTATAGTCCGGATGAGGACACAAGAACTATCCCACTTTTATTTAAGGGTTTTACTTGTCCAAGAGCTTATTGGAAGCTTCAATTGGTGTACTTGATTAACATAGATTTCAAAATGTAGGAGTACATATGCCTGAGGAGTACAGTACAAAGACAAACAATAAAAGATTAGTTTTCTAAATAAAAAATAAAATGAACAAAAAAAAATAGTTACAGTTCACATACTTCTTTCAGCAAACCTATTGCGACCTCACTTTTCATCAAAAATTATTCAAAATGTTCTTCAAACATAATTCAAAAATAAACATGTATTTTCTTAGGCGGCTCCAACTAAAACTGCTTTATAAAGGGTTAAGACCTATTTAAATTAATTCCTTTTAACAGAACGATGAAACTGAAACACTTTCTCATAGGCAGAGACCTTTTAACGGATTGATATCGCTGGTCAAAAAAATGATTATGTCAAATGTCAGAATCGGTCATGCTCATGTAGGAATTACAGCTACGCATGTCAAAATCACTGTTCCCCATTTTCGAGTTGTTGTTCACAAAATACTCTGCTATGAGGTACAAGTACAAGTGAATGCAATCACAGAATAAACAAAGATTGTCCGAAAGAGAGGGAACGCTTTTTATTGAAGTGGGAAAAAGGTTTACTTCCACCGAGAATCCATTTCTAAAGTGGATTTTCGTGTGCAACACATGGTTTTTTTTTCCATATCGTTCCATTTCTGACATATTTTTTCATTTTAGTTTTGATCGTTGATGAGAAAGGAAGTGTGAAGAATAGGCAAAAAGGTATGTTTCAGGCCAGCCGCGCAAATTTAAAAATTGAAAATGCTCCGATTCAAGTGTTCCACTTGTCAAAAAGTCTTTCAACCCCATGACAATGTGAACACGACGTTCATGGTGATGACTTTCATCCCGTCGCCAATGTAAACAGGCACTTTCTCCTAGGCAGAGACCTTTTAACGGATTGATATCGCTCGTCAAAAAAATGATGATGTCAAATGTCAGAATGTCATGCGCATGTAGGAATTACAGCTACGCATGTCAAAATTAGTGTTCCCCATTTCAGGTGTTATTGTTCACAAAATTAAGAAATCTCTGAATAAACAAAGGATAGCTTTAGATCTGAAGATAGAAATAAGGACGTTACAATTCCTTGATTAAGGCTAGTACTCTGTTCATTCACGTGAAAATCCACTGGCAACATACATTTTTCAGTCGTTTAATATGACGTTTCAAAAATAAATGTTGCTGGGAAAAGTCAGCGGAGTAGATAGTTACATCTGGCATCTGATATATGAATATTGTTTTTCTTTTTGGTATTTATGGATACGGCAATTCTGTCTTTTCGGAAAGTTAAAAATATAACAACTAAAAAAATACAAAGAATAAAGAGAATACACAAACAAATCAAGGAATTCTGTGACTTCAGCTCGGATACTGTCAGTTTTTCTCTTATCTGTCACTTTTCACGTACATTTAAATGGCACAGGCATATAAATTGGCGTGAAAAAATGTTGCAGACGACTGCTTAGATTCATGTTGATAATATTTCATGAGAGGGAACAGAGTACTACTTTGGCGGAAATATTTGGAAATTTTGACAATTATTTCACGAGTAGTTTTTTTTATATGGAGTTTTTCGGAAAATTTCACGTGGAATCGAACACAGTACTGGGCTTTAAGTGCAAATATGACACAATCTGGACCAACAGTACAGACAAAATCTCTTTATATACATGGATAACTTTCAGAAAAATGTTAGATACATAGATCGCATCACACAATTAATTCTACAGCGGAACGTTTATGGTCAGAAAAAGATGGTTCAAGTTGTACACCACACATGCCTGAGTCGAAACTCTGATCAAACAAGATAAAATTGTTTGCTGTATTTATTTTGGCTGCCTTCCAAAATACAGTACTGCCTGCTTTTTGCATCAGCAACCATTCCGAAATGCAAACCCAAACTTGTAACACAATGCAGTACGTTTAAAAAAAAAATAAACACTGCGCATAGCGTAACATTCCAAAACATCATGATTCGTAACGCAACGGGATACGCATCGCATCATAAAAACATCGCATGCGTGCATGACAGATGCGAGGTGCAGTCACAATGCGCATTTAGTTGGAATTTTGGAAAGCAGCCTTTATTAGAATCAAATACAGTTATATTGGTTATAACAATACCTGATAAAGCGATGAACCGGATATAACAATATATTTTCAAAGTACCGGCAAAACTCCGTTTAACTCAGAGTAATTTGCAATCGGTTACAACGATGCCGAATATAACAATGGAATCGGTTATAGCGATAATAATATACAAGATTTGCGTGTAAAAACTGTTTATAACGATGGAAAAAAAATTGTTCTTACATTTTTACGTGTTGATATTTTCATTCTTCTGTGCATATATACCATGTACAAGGGTATACATACATACATAGACAATGGTTAATTTTCCTTTAGCGACTGTAGTGACTGGTCTTTGCATGTTTTTACATGTCTAGATGTATCTAGTGCTAAAGGTAATTTCATCACATGCCCTGTTCGATTTCCATATCTGGTATACCTGAGGAGTTTATTAAGCGTTGATTTTTATTCGAAACAAGATGGTGACAATATAAATCATTTTCCATTGCCCAAAAATACGACATTATTTCAAGAATTGAAAGTGGTGTCAGAATTTCTGATTTGTGCAAGGAACTTGGAATATCCCAACCAACTATTTCAGCAATTTTAAAAAAATAAGCAAAAAATAAAAGAACAATTTGAGGTGAGTTCTACTAAAAATAAAAAAAGTGCGAAGTGCAAAGTTCATAGATGTTGAAAATGTCTTATTAAATTGGTTTAAGGACAAGAGAAGTATGAACGTTCCTATAAGTGAGAAAATACTTCAGCAAAAGGCTATGGATTTCGCAAAAATTATTAGGCGTAAAAGACTTCGTTTCTTCTATGAGTTGGATACAAAGGTTTCGGGCACGGTATAATATAGTTTTGGGAAAAATAAGCAGGGAAGGTGTTGGTGTGTCACGAGGTGTTTGCTATGATTCGTTGACTGCAGTATTCCCCAAGCTTCGGGAAGGATTTGAAGACGACGATATTTTTAACGCCGATGAAACTGGATTTTTTTTTTATAAAATGACCCCCGACAAAATTTTTAAATTCAGTGGAGAAAAATGCGTGGGAGGAAAAGTGTCTAAGGAACGTTTTACAGTCTTAGTATCTGCTAATATGACGATAACAGAAAAAAGCTTTTGGTTATTGGCAAATCTAAGACTATACGCTGTTTCAAAAATGTTACAACCCTACCAGTTTTATATGAAAATAGTAAATGGCCATGGATGACGTCCATTATTTTCGAAAAGGTATTGCGAGAATGGGACAGAGCTTTAAACAAAAAAACCGAGAATTTTACTTTTAGTTGATAATTGTGCGACACATCCATTTCTGCCCCCGAACACACGTCTTATTAAATCATTAAATCACTTAAGACTCAGTTCAAGAAATTGCAGATTTTAGAAATTATGAAACATATTGATTCCAAACAAGATTACAAAATTATGGTCCTTGATGCCATCTTAATGATAACTAAGGCATCGGATGCAGTGTCAATGTGCACTATAAAGAACTGTTTTCGACACACTGGTTTCCATAACAAAAGTAAGAATGAATACGAAGGTGAAGCTCGACAAATACCAATGTTCTCAAAATTTGAAGTAGATTGGGATAAGTTGATAGATAACGAAAATGAGTTGGTAACATCTGAGGTATGTTTACTCTATTAAGAACGAATTTCAAATCTAAAGCAAATTTGTACAGTTTCTTACAGATGAGAATATTGTGTCAGATATTCAAATGAATAATTCTGATGACAACGACAAAAATGCAACTGAAGGTGAGGGAACCGAAGAAGTACACGTCCCATCTGTTAGCGAAGCACTTGCTGCTGTGGCAACACTAAATCGTTTCGTGGTCTTGAATCCCGTATGGGCCGATTCGAATTCAAATCCGAACGTTGGAATCCAAGCAATGGACCACTTTCTTAGAAAAATATTTTACTCAGCCAAATGTACAAAACAATCACAAGTTAGTGACTTCTTTCCTCGTCAATTTCCTTAAGCATTTTTTTAAATAAAGTTTTTTATTTTTATTTTCATTGCATCGGGTACAACTGTATTTAAAAAAAATATATAAGCAATCCCTATTGTGCCTTTTGCATGAATATTGAATTTTTTGAGATGCAAAAGAAAAAATCGAAAACCTCCTGAGAGACGAGTTGTGTTTCAACCGAATGTTAGTCTAGTCTATCGAACTTTCTTCATAGTGACAATGACTGCGAACTTATTATTATTTAATCATCTAAAGGACTGTAATGAATATAAACTCGAATTAGAGAAAAAACAGGGAGAAATAATTCAGCGCTAAAAACAAAATCGAAATAAAAATACGGTTTTGAATAATTTTTTTTTTGAAGAAATAATTTTACTTAACAAATTTGTTTAAAATCATTTTTCTTTAAATGTATTTATTTTAGTAACCTAAAAAATATAGTATAAAGGAGCAAACATGTCATATCTAAGAAATAAAATAATACAAAATCAAATCAAAACAAAGCACGAAAAAAAAATAAGAGAGCCATTCATTTGTCTAAAATTTATTCTCATTCCAAGTAGCTTACTGTTCTTCTTCAGTGAGCAACAGAAAATAAATAAAAAGAAAAGAAAATAATGAGAAATTTAAGTGCGCAGCAAACTAAATTAGTAACAATTAATATCTAAGTATCTAAATGATTATCTGTTTCTTGATTTTATGAATGAAATGATGATTTTACTTGTTAAAAGAATAGTGATTTAATTTATTTATTCGTTATTTAAAAAAATTGGAATTTTCTTTTAAGTTTAACCTTCATAAATAAATGAATTTAACAATGTTAAAGTTAAAAAAGAGAAGAACAAAAAAGACACTAAACAAGACTCTGTATGCATGTGTTTTTCTACTCAAACAAATCAACAAGTATGTGGTATGTGTATGTGTTTTGGGTGTCTTGAAATGGATGGATGCGTAGTCCTCTGCTTTATTTGGGTGTATGTATATTAGTGGTGGTAACAAACCTACTAACAGTAACATAAAAATTACATAATATGCAGGTAGTGATTCTTTTCAGTTTGTTTGTTTTTTTTTTCTTGTTGTTTCTCTAAAATATTAATTAACAAATTGCTTATATATCTTATAAAATATTTATAACATAATTTAAACAAAAATAAAAAAAAAGAAATGTATTTAAATTATTAATTGGGTAACGGAACTTTGCAATGCATTGATATTTATATTCTTTTTTTTTTCTCATTTTCTACTCTTCTCATGTAATGACTTCTCAATTGTATTTTGAATGAAATTCAAAGATAATAACGTACGAGTAGTTTCTGTGTGTGTGTTTTCTTTTTTTTGCTATAAACATCAGCAGATTAGGTAAAGTTTTATTATATTATGTAGGTGAGTTTGAATGGTTGTTCCTGTAGTGTTACAATAAATATTCTCATATATAGTTCTTAATAGTTGTTTTGATTCAGTGTTTTGTTTAATTTTTTTTTTTCTCTTTGTTTGCTGCCACATTCGTTTTGAGTTTTCCATTTGCAAAAGGCTTATGAAATTTAACTTTGACGCTGCTGTTTTATTTGAGCCAATTTTGCTTGGATGTGTTGCAGGCGATTTGGAGACAGTTCAGGTTTCTTAAACAAAACAACAAATAAATAAAGTTAATATGTAAATCTGGATGTTTATGTGAAGAGCAAAACTTACTTCTTTTCGAATTAGTGATACTTTCTGGGAAATTTGATTCAAATTTAAATTCTCATCAGCAACCTTGTTGTCCATCATGTGGCCCATGTCAGGACTCCGATGTGGACCAAGATTAGCCTTGACTCTTAGATGGTTAAGTCGGTCCATCCAATAATCAGGATCAGCCTTGTCTCCTCCACCCACATTAAAGTTATTACCAGTCGATGTTTGATGGAAATTTGAGTCTGGTATGTAGAAAACAATACTCTATGTAAATTTGCAAATGTGGTATTTTCTAACTAATAAAAGTTAATTTAAAAAAGTTTATAACGTAACTAATTGTCGAAACAGCAGAAAAAATTCAGAACCCCCACAATATGAGGTATTTTGAACATTCAGTAACCTTAAATGCAATTAATAACATATAGTCAGTTAGTACAGGGTAATTTTCTTTATGATGGCTGATATTAAAATAGAATAAAAATTACAGCTAATATAATATAAAATCTTTATTTCAATAAAAACTTAAGCATAGACTTTATAAGAAACAATTTAGTTAAAATAAAAAGTTTTTAAAATGAAATACCAAAGGGGCATGTGATGAATATTCTATTAAATAAGAAACTCGATGCAGGCGACTCTCTATAATTCGAAATTCTTGATAATTCGAATTGATTGTGAGGTCCCTTGGAAAAAACCTTGACAAATGGAACAAAACCTATGTGTTACGGTACGCTCGTTAATTCGAAGTGATTGTCGAGTCGGGCCGCCAGCAAACATGCTATAATTCGAAATCAGTAGCTAGTTTCCTCTCAGTAATTCGATTTTTTTTTTCGTTTTTGTTTTTTGTTCTGTTGTTACCACCGAATTCTCCGTACAACGCGCCGTACAACGGAAGAATGCCCGACCACCACGGAGAGTGGTCGTAGTCGGTTAAGGTGTTAAAATGGGCGCCACGCGATTGCACTTCCGTCCTACTACCCACATCCAGAATCGCCACTAAATGGGGATTCGCGTTTTCTTTTTCCCCGTGCCGACGAACCGATTTCAACCAAGAATAAATCATAAACTGCTATTTACCACAACGTTATAATTATTTTTTCTTTTAATTCAAACCAAATTAACAACTTAAACACTAACTTACAAATAGGTCTCAACTAAACAATTCTACTCCTTAAACTTATATTAAATACAAAAAAAATACAGAACCCGTATTTGAACCGTTTTCCGCTCAAAGCGTTGCTTTTACGAAATCGAATTGAACCATCCGCTAATCAACGACCTTTCAATTTAATTCCGATATTAACCGTGTCTACGTAAGCGGAATACTATAAGTATAACTAGGTGGATATATTTATGTATTACTTGTAAAGGGTCCGCCATCTAACGTTTTTTTTTTCAACTAGTGCTTATTTCGTGAATGGTAACACTTAGCTCATGTCTGATTTGACAGATAGGAGGGGCGTTCAACATATTCTCGGTATCGGGGTGAAGCTGTGGTTGTATGTATAAATTGACTTATTTATCAAGTAATACTATTATTTTAGTGCATTCATGTAAAATTTCATATACATGTGATTATTAATTCGCGTTTTATCTCTAGTTAAACAGAATCATAACGGCAACTGAGACGATGATGGTGAAAATTGAGCATCGCGCTGTAATTAAATTTCTCACTAAGCAAGGAAAAAGTCAAAAAACTATTCATGAAGAGATGGTGGCTGTTTACCAGGGTTCCGCACCTTCATTATCAACTGTGCAAAAGTGGTCAAGTGAGTTCAAGAGAGGCAGAGAGAGCATTGAAGACGACCCCCGCTCCGGCGCCCCGGCTACTGCTTGTACGGGAGAAAGCATCAAAGAAGTCGAAAAACTTGTTCTTGAGGATGCCCGAATAAAGGTGAAAATGATGGCAGAGATCACCAAGCTTTCAATTGGTACCATTCACACCATTCTTCATGACCATCTTAACCTTTCAAAGGTCAGTGCAAGGTGGGTGCTACGAATGCTCACAGCGCCTCAGAAAAAAATGAGAATCGCATGCTGTAGAGAGCTTTTGGAGATGTGTAGTGAGAACGCGGGCGGTGTTATGGATCGAATTGTTACTGGGGACGAAACATGGGTCCACCACTATGACCCTGAAAGCAAACAAGAGTCCATGCAGTGGCATAAAAAAGGAACAGACCCCCCGAAGAAGTTCAAAGTCACTCCGTCTGCCGGGAAGCTCATGGTCACAGTTTTTTGGGACTCAAAGGGAATCTTGCTCATTGAGTACAAAAAAAAAGGTGAAACCATCAACGCCACATCCTACGCTTCCACTTTGCATAATTTTCGGGAGGAAATTAAAAAGAAAAGACGGGGTAAACTCGCAGCGGGTGTGTTGCTTCTTCATGACAACGCTCCTGTTCACACGGCGCGAGTTTCCAAGGCTGCTGCGCGAGATTGTGGTTTCGAAGAAATCCAACACTCACCCTATAGTCCAGACCTTGCCCCTAGTGATTATTTCCTTTTTCCGGATTTGAAAAAATGTCTTCGTGGAAAAAGATTTTCGGATGATGAAGAACTCAAGTCGGCAATAAATGGGTATTTTGCAGAGAAAGAGGAAATTTATTTTTTTGAGGGTTTAAAAAAGATTATCTCAAGATGTAACAAATGCATTGATGTTAGGGGGGATTATATTGAAAAATAAAAACAATTTAAATTGAATTCGCATTTTCCTTCATATCGATACCGAGAATATATTGAACGCCCCTCGTAATTAGTTTTATCCTTCCGGTTAATAATGGAAAATAATTTCATTCAAATGGCTGCCTCGGCTGGCCATGCAGTAGTCTACACGATCGGTCCAATTTTTAAGCACATTATCGATTGTGTGCAGCTGTATTTGGCTGGCCATGCAGTAGCCTACACGATCGGCTTAAAAATTGAAGCACATTATCGATTGTGTACAGCTGTATTTCACCAATGGCTTCACGAATATTGTCCTTTAAAGCGTCAATTGTCTCTGGCTTGTCGGCGTAACACTTATCTTTTACGGCACCCCACAAATAATAGTCCAACGGTGTCAAATCGCAGCTCCGAGGTGGCCAAACGACATCAGCTCTGCGGCTGATAATGCGATCTTCAAAAACAGGGCGCAAAATATCGAGTGTAGCTTCGGCTGTGTGGCACGTAGCGCCGTCCTGTTGAAACCAAATGTTGCCAATATCCTCCTCTTCAATTTTTGTGAACAAAAATTCGTTCAACATGGCCCGATAACGATCGCCATTGACTGTAACGGCCACTCCTTGCTCATTTTCGAAGAAAAATGGCCCAATTATGCCTCTGGACCAAAATCCGCACCAAACAGTGACTCGTTTTGGGTGTATCGGCTTTTCAATGTATGCGTGCGGGTTTTCTGTGCCCCAATTGCGACAATTTTGCTTGTTTACATACCCGCCAAGATCAAAATGAGCTTTGAAAAGATGATTTTTTTTGGCAAAATCGGCCTCTTCTCTAAGTCGATCGCAGGCCCACTTAGCGAAGCGAAAACGCATTGGTTGGTCAGTTGGCTTCAACTCCTGAACCAATTGGACTTTGTATGGCGTCATACCAAAGTCTTTATGCAAAATTCGTCTCAATGATGTCTCCGAAATGTTCAATTGTTGAGAACGACGGTGAATTGATGTTGATGGCGCTTCACGCACACTCTCTGCCACAGCAGCAATATTCTCGGGTGTACGCACTGTTTTTGGCTTTTCACGCTTTGGTTTATCGATGAGGATGCCAGTTTCTTTCACTTTTTTCACAAGATAACGAACATACGGAGCTGACGGTGCTTCTCTTCTTCCAAAATCCGTACGCAATTTTCGCACACATTCTGCAACATTACCATGATTTTCAAAGTAATGTCGCAATATTTCCCAGCGTTGTTCAAGCGTATACACAACCATATTCGTTCAGCGGAAGGATAAAACTAATTATCTGTCAAATCAGACATGAGCTAAGTGTTACCATTCACGAAATAAGCACTAGTTGAAAAAAAAAACGTTAGATGGCGGACCCGAACATATAGACTTAACATATGTATCTTCGTCTCGTTCAGCACGTCTACGGCTGCTTCCTTGTCCCTGCTTGGCACACTTCTACAGCGCCACTAGTTGCCTTGTATCTTTTAGGTCAGAGTTGATTTTGCGAATTCGTTTAGGCGCTCGACAAATATAAATGTTCGATTTATTTATTTTGACACTACAGAAAAAATCGTTTGGATCTTCACTTATCCTCTGTGGTGCCGAACTAGTTTGTCACTTTTGTCTTTTAGGTTGTTGTTGTTGCCTATTAAATTCGCGGTTCCTTTTTTTCGTTATGCGTATGCTGGTTTTTTTCTTTTTTTTAAAAAACTTGAGAGGCTTCGTATCACTCGCAGTGCCAAACTCCTCCCTGAGTTGTTTTTTTTCTATTCCCTTTTTTAAAGTCTTTTTTTTGTGTATTAATTCACTACTGGCATCTCAAATTTAATTTAAGGTATTCTAGTTTTATTTTTTTTTCTGTATTTCTTTTCTATTACACTACTAAATATTTTTTCCACCGAACTGCTTGCCTGACTTCCTCTAACTGACCCTCACTTTCAATCGCAGCCTTACCATTTTCCCACGCCCTACCAGTCGCCTGTTTTCTTCAAACTCGTACCACCTACCATGATCCGTTTTTTTTTCTTGTTCAACTGGTTCATCAGATCAGACCACATCTCCTGATTTTCTACATCCGCTAATCCTTACCGAGGAATATCATACAATATTATGACGTCGGATCGCGCAATGTGGAAACTAGAGCAATTGAAAAGAGAAAAAAAAAACATGTTCCTACACGGAGATTTGAACCTGGGAACCGAGAATTGCTTGCCGGTTTGGTAACCCGATGACCCAAGTTATTGCTGCCGCCGATGGTGCCAAGATATGAACAGGTTCTAATGATGGTTGGAAGAATATTTGTAATTACCAGCGAACGAAAACCTGCTCACTACAACCCATAATATAATACTGTTCTTTGCCCAGTTTGCTTTGATCCCGTTAAGTACAAAATTGTTCGCTCCCTTTGGGAATGCGATTTACATACCATCTTGATCAAAAGTTTCCCGGGATAACCACCGTGTGACGCTCTCATTATTCCGATTTGAGTTCTGTTTTTTTGTTAAGTTGGTACATCTGTTTTTGACATTCCCTCTAAATCTTAGCATCATAGCTTGACATTTGCAAAAGTTACGTAGCCAAGAGTACAAGAGGAAAAGTGTTTCGGCAACGATTCTCTAAAGAAAACGGTCGTTTACCAGTGGCACGAGCGGTTCAAAAGTGGTCGTGAGTCAATCGAAGATGATGAACGCAGTGGCAGACCATCGATATCGAAAACCGACGAAAACATTAACGGAGTCAAAGAAATGTTGGTCACTAACCGCAAATTAACCATCAGAGAGATAGCGGAGGACGTGAATATTGCTTATGGATCCATCCAAAACATTTTGGTTAATGATTTGGGTTTAATTTTTTCATTCATTTTAAAGTATCGCTTATAAATAGGGTTATAACAATAATTCAAATTATAAAAGTATAAGAGTGAGTAGAATAAATCATTGATCATTCGGAAACTTTGAAGTTAGTGTTGAATGATCACCACAAAGAATTATACTTAATTAATAACTGACGTGGGGTACCATCAGCTGAACTTGTTATATAAAAATAGGAGCAAATGTTTATACAAGTTGAATACAATAGACAGTTTTTGAGAAGTAGTAAATGATTAATTGCAATAAAAAGGTAAAAAAAAGAAAGTGAAAGAATCATTTTGCATTTAATTCTTAAGTTGTTACTTTTAAAATTAACTCCGAGTTAAACGGGTCTACTGCAAATAGCCAGACTTTGACTTCTTTTAAAAAAGAGGTGAGGTTGTGATTTAAACGTGCGGATATGGGAAGCTTATTAAAGATTCTACGAGAGGAAACTAAATAAAAGTTCATAAAATGTGTTTTGTGCACGCGTGGAATATCAACTAATGCCAAATTATTCACCCGTAAGTTATAAACTGAAGAATTCCTAGATGACACATTGCCGCTTTGCTTATAAAACTCGTTTAGTACCTTAAAAATGTAAATAGTCCTGAATGGCAAGATGCGCAGGTTGATGAAAAGGGGACAACATTCTGCGTAGCGATTTTTACCGCACATGATTCGGATTATATGCTTTTGAGCAATTAGTAGAGACCTCAAGGTATTCATGTAGGTACCTCCCCAGCTAACAATACCATATTGTAGTTTTGAATGAACTAATCCGTAGTAGAACATTGATAGAACTTTTCGCGAGCAATATGGCTTTAAGAGAAATATTTTACGTGTAACTAACACTGGCTGTGAGCTTTCCAGTTTAATTTATAGTCAATGTAAACACCAAGGTATTTAAAATATTCTACTGTTTCGACATTAAAACAACCAGTTGAGCAACGACTATTTACGTTAATATTGAGTCTCTCACAGGTATGTAGAGGTAAACAAAATTTTTGGCAGGCACTTGCGTGAAAAGAGAAATCAAATTCATCCAAAACCCATTGTGTTAGATTTTGCGATGTCATCTGCAAAAGCCCTACGCTTACCATAAAAATTTTGATTGAAAAGAAATTTAATATAGATGAGAAACAATATTGGACCTAGCACGGAACCTTGTGGGACACCATTTTTGAGCTTTAGTAAAGTGCTATAAAAACCATTGACTATAACCTTTTGCTCTCTTTCCAACAAATATGATTTAAATCACTCATATACCATTCCTCTAAAACATGGTCTATATAACTTGGATAACAATATTTTAAGATCCACCATGTCGAAGGCTTTAGTCATATCGACAAAAAGAGCCATAGTTGAGTTACTTTCGTTAATACCACTAAACAGATCACAGCAGACTTTTAAAATGGCATCTTCAGTGGATCTGCCTGGTATAAAGCCATACTGGTCGTGTGAAATAAAAATTATTTTGTTTTAGGAATTGGAGTATTCGTACTTTCATTATTTTCTCAAAAATGTTTGAGAACGTAGAGAGTAGAGAAATAGGCCTTTCTTAAACAGCGTGTTCCGTCGTGTAGCAAAATTGGTGCCAAAAGACCTCAATTTCATGCAAAAAGTGACGTCGCAAAAGGGATGATTTGCGAGGCTGAATCCGATCCCACATTCATCAAAAGGATCATTACTGAAGACGGGACGTGGGTTTATGAGTACGACACGCAATCCAGACATCAGGCAAGTGAATGGCGTTCACCAAATGAGCCGAGACCAAAAAAACTCCGTCGTTTTCAGTCAAAAAAGAAGGCAATGCTCACGGTTTTCATGGATTACAACGGTGTAGTGCATCATGAATTTTTGCCAGAAGGCCAGAGTGTAAACAAATAGTATTTTTTGGGCGTTATGAGACGTTTGCGTGAAGCAATGCGCCGAAAGAGACCAGAATTGTGGGCAGAAAACTCGTGGATTTTGCACCATGATTAAAGCACCGTCGCACAGTGCCATCATTATTCGTAATTTGTTGACGAAAAATACAACAAATACCATCCAACAGCCACCGAATTCACCTGATTTGGCTCCCTGTGACTTCTTTCTGTTCAATCAAATTAAAAAACCAGTACGGAAAACGCGTTTCAGCAGCCGAGAGGAAGTAATGGAAAAATCGCAGGAAGCACTGATGGACATACCGAAAACCGAATATAAAAAATGCTTCGAGGATTGGATCAAGCGCTGGCATAATTATGTTGCAGTCGATGGGGATTACTTTGAAGGGGACAATATAGATTTAGATGAATAAAATTGAGTTCTTAACTTTCTGAATAAATTTCGGGAACTTTTTGATCAAGGTGGTATGGCTTAACTTCTTGGGGTGGCACTCATAACAACAAGCTCAACCCTCTTTTAGTTTCTCAGATACATATTATTCGTCTTATTTGTAACAAAAACAGTCGTGATCGTAGTCTGTTTCTTTTCAGAAGTCTTAAAGTCGGGCTATCAATTAAATAGATTCTCTGCTAACTATAACCTCATAATCAACAATTTAAATCTTGCTATTGTACCAAATCACAATCTGCAAAAAATGCTATAGAATATAGAAATATTAAGACCCCACTAGATTGCGAATTCTTAGTGTTTATTAAATTAATTTGCATTCTGCTTTCGCATCTAGTTCCCTTTGAACTATAGATTGCAGCAACTTTATTATTTCAATTGTTAGATTTATTCAGATTTTTTTATTCTTTTGTATTTTTTTACGAATTAATAAAAAAAAAAATAATAATAAAAAAATAAAGAGGCTACTTCGAAGGGCTCAGAATTCAAAGGCTAACCTACGATTTAGGGCAACGAAATCAGTTTTTACAGTGGCGAGCAAAACTGGATACATACGAGTATATGTTTGCAGTTTGCGTAAAAACAAATCAAAGGCAGTGAATGTGTCATTTTCTTGATAGAAAATGATAGAAAAGTTTGTAAGCACCTTAACATTCATCAACAGTTACGGCCTGGTGTATGCCTTGAAAAAGTGAATAGCCCTTACTTTTTCAAAGCTGGCTAGACGACTAGGGTCAACGGAGTGAATTGACGCGAATCCTTAGCACATGAGTTTAATGAAAATGGAATGAAGAATTACTAGGTTCAACAGGATGACGCAACATGAAAAAGCGCTCGTGAAATAATCAATTGAAGAAAACATTGAGTTCCACAAGAAATTCAGCTTGTATATCTCTATCTGACATCTACAGACAACAGACACCTATTCTAAATGATTAGTGTAATAATTAAAAGCACAAATCGGAGTTTTTTTTTCACAGAGCGGGCGATAAGCTGCTTAGACTGAGGCATAATCATCAAAAACTTAACCGAGACAACTATTGTAGTTAAGACAATAGCGTTATAACGATTAAGTAATGCGAAAACAGGTAACGCAATAAGCAAAGAAGGTGATGAGAGATAGGTGTTCCTATCACTTCCAAGAATTGTCTGTTGAAAGTCGTTCTTTCCGGTGCAAGAATAAAATACTTTTTCACCACACTTATCGGCAAAAAAGTGTGGCTTCGTACCAGCATATCGACTAAAGAACAGTTCTTTACACGTGACACTTGACATACCATCTTTAACTTTATCTTCATCTTTATCTTCCTCTACAAATAGCTAATTTCCGAATCCTGCGAAAACTGATCCAGTCATGGACACGATTACCAGTGCGTTGACAGATAGGGAAAAGTGTGAAAATTGTTCACGGTAAAATTGCATAAAGTCACTTTACAATTCTATAAATAATCAACAACAAAGCTCACTGACGCAACAAATAACAGCTGACCATAGCAAACATAGCAGCACTTGCCAATCTGGTTTGGCGAAACAACTAAAAAAATAAACTGATACTGGAGTCATACAAAACAAAAAAACCTTGTCGCATATCCCGCATGAAAGAAGAACGAATGGAGGAGACGACACAACCACGGATCCAATGAAATGTACTGAGATGATGCAGTCTTAAAAACCTTTTGTACATACGAGTAGAAAAGGACGCACACCACCGAGGGCTTGGGCAAAAATAAACCATTGGCAGTTATAACTTCGAGGTCTAACCTGGCTCCACAGTTACAAACAGCAACGACATCAGCGCAGAAATAAGACGCTGTTTCTTTGGGCTCACGATTTTATTTCTCTGTTTGTTTTCCTTTTTTTCTTCTTTATTTAAATTCATGAGTTAGATGAATGAAACAATTCTCTGGCCGTTTGATTATAAGATACATATTTACATTTTTTTTCCATACAAAAAACATGACGGTCAAAAAATAAAATAACAAAAATCAGAATGAAAAAGGGAATTTTTGTTTTTGAATAATAATTTTTAGCCTATCACTTATGAATTTCGTTGATGCGCGTATAGCGTGAGCGCTTGGATATGTGTTCTCGAGGGTCTGGCTATCTGTGATCCGTTCTAAAGCCACATTGCCCACCGCCGAGTGTAGGATCTCCTACACCATGTTCACGTATTTGTCCTGTGGTGACATGTAGTCGAGGCCGTTCTGTGAGAAGGCTTGGGCAGACGTTGAGCCGGAGAATGAGGAGCTAGGTGAAAGTCCGATATTTGATGCATTGTAGCCAGAGTGGCCCATATTGTAGTTGACTTGAGTTTGATTGCTGAAGTATTCCACTTGAGAGTAGTAGCTGGGCGTCTGATAGTTGTTCGGATACTGGTTGTACTGATTGTACCAGAAATTGTGTGAGTCGTGATTTGACATGTAGGCAGAGTGAGCGGCAGCTGATTGGTGAGCCGATTAGGCGGATTGTGCTGCAGCGGCACTCTGTGGTGACATAGGTGTAATAGGCAGGGGGACGGGGTAGTTATGCTGAAGCTGGAATCCCTGGGGTGATAATCCCGGCCGGTTAAACCAGCCTTGGATATGTGCTAGCACTAGCACCATGATGACTTCCAGGACCCACATCGCCACCGGAATTGTCTTTCATTGAATCGTAGGCAGAACGAAGGGATTCACCGTTGGAGCCACCTGAGGATGGGTACCCACCACCTCAGCCGCCACCACCACCACCACCTCTCATATGCTCTTCCTTACAGACTATGCTTACAGGACTAACTGAAGTAGCAGGTGTGTGAAGAATTAGCGAAGAATTATCTTCCAGTACTGAGGTTCAGCGAGTTGCCAGCTGAATTAACATTATTGCCACCCATGCCGCCTGTGGAATGGTAGGATGACAGCGAATGCAAGTTTAAAAAGGAACTGTGATGTGGTTTCATAGACTGGCCACCAGATGATGCCGAAGGCGTTAAATTCTTCTTCTTTTCCTTTTACCAGCCCTTTAGTCGCTACACGAACTTATGCATAACGAATTTCCCATTTTTACTGCATCACTACTGCTCCGCTTATGGGGTTGGCTAATGTCGCAGATCGCAGAACGCGTCCGTTTGTATTAACGGGAAGTGGAGGAGATTCAACCAAGAACTGTACAGCGATATTGGTCTAGTCAGGCGTCTACGGATGCAACGTCTGGGATAGCTGGGTCATGTTTAGCCAACCAACCAACCACAGCTCTGGCCCCAAGAGTCTTCGAATCTAACCGGATAGCTGAGGAGATTTGTTGGTTGAGGACCAGGTCCACTCCGGACTGTAGCGTCACCTAAGTAAATAAAATGGCTCGATTATGCCGGACGAATGGAAGAAATATCTCTCCTTATGGCGACTTCGAATCCCAAGACTTAATTCGTGACGTATAAGCCTATCAAGCAACCCTGAATGTGATATTTGTCAAGTGATCTTGATTTCTTGTTACTCTATATGTAGACTTGAATAATGCGTCTGTTTTACTGACAGGGAAGTCTTTCCCCTATGTAAAGGGTTTTCCAATTGGGACTTGACAACTTTGAATTTAATTTGAGAACGCACTCTTTCACTAATCATCAAACTGTCGCTGTCAATTTATTCAGTAAACTTGACATTTTCATTATGGTAAAGTACACGAACGAGCAATTATAAAAATTTTCTACTGAAATTCGGAGTCGGTGACTGCAACTTTAAGAGCGTTAACTCCAATTTTCGATCGTAATTCTCGCCCTAGTAGACAGGCAATAACAAGTTTAGTGCAAAAATTTGAGTCTACATATTCGTTGTGTGATGTTGCCGTGTCAGTGAGAAAACGGGTTGGTCGATCGAAAATATCGCTGCCATCCAGGCGTCCGTAGCAAACGATCCAATTCAGTCAATTCCGCGGCGTTCTCAAGAATTGGGCATCGCTCAGACCGTATTTTGCGTAAGGATCTTGGTTTACACCCTTACAAAATCAAGCTGAGTCAAGAATTGAAGCCGATGGACCATTTGAAGCGACGTACGTTCTCCGATTGGGTTCTGGAGAAGATGCGCCAAGATAATGAATTTCATCGCAAAATCATCTTCAGTGACGAAGCTCATTTTTGGCTCAATGGGTTCGTCAATAAGCAGAATATGCGTTATTGGCAGGTGAAAATCCACATGTGCTTCATGAATCACCACTTCATCCACAAAAAATAACTGTTTGGTGCGGTTTGCATGCCGGCGGCGTTATTGGGCCATATTTTTTCGTCGACGATAACGATCGTCATGTTACTGTGAATGGTCAGCGTTGTCGCGCCATGATCACCGATTATTTTTGGCCCAAATTGGAAGATATGGACTTGGACGACATGTGGTTTCAACAGGATGATGCTACAAGCCACACAGCACACGCTACAATCGATTTATTGAAGAGTAAGTATGACGAGCGTGTTATCTCAAGAAATGGCCAGTCGATTGGCCTCCTCGTTCTTGTGATTGAACGCCGTTTGACTATTTTCTGTGGGGCTACGTTAAGTCATTGGTTTATGCCAACACGCCGACGACGTTGGAAGAGCTCAGAGCCAACATTGAACGCGAAATAGCGGCCGTTTCGGCCGAAATGTGTGGCCGAGTCGTTGAAAATCGGGTCAACGAATCGACCGCTGCAAACGCGCCCGCGGTGGCCATATGAACGAAGTCGAGTCCCATTCATAAATGTTTTGATTGTACTTCAAGTCGATAATAAAGTTTTTGAAATATCTCAAATGGTTTGCGTTTTATTTAAAAAAAAAAAAGTAGTCAAGTCCTTATTGGAAAACCCTATATTTCAAATCAAGAATGTCGTATCTGAATTCAAGAAAACAATTGTTATGGCTTCCCGACTGATTGAAGCATTTCAACCTTCACCGAAACGCGCTCTATCAGAAAAATCCCTTGCACTTTTTGGTATAATACTGAATCTGAAGCATAAATTAGCAGTGCTAGATAAACTTGGATTCTAGTCAACCCTACCACGGTCAATATTACCACATATCGGCAAGCTCAAGAAATAAACAATTTATACTTACCAAATTTATTGTCACCATTTGCTGTTGCTTGACTCTGTCCTTGCGTTCGCTCGATTTCGGCTAAACCATCCTCGATGTATTTTTGAAAACTGGGACTTGCCCCTTTCAAAAACGTCACTACATCAATTTCTGGATTCTTAACCTGAAATTTTATTGAGCAATTTTGTGTGTGTTAAGAATTCTCTTTTGTTTTAGAAGTAAGCTCACCTTAAATTCATAAAGCTTCAACAATCCCTGTTGACTAGTTTCCTTGTCTGAAATGAGTTTAAATATTTGCGACATTGCTTCGTGGGCATGATTTGAGATCCTCTTCGCTTGAATATCTTTACCAGATGAAGAGCGTTGGGGTGATGCACCTGGGATGTTGCCATCTTTCTGAAGATTCTAAACAAAATTTATCTGAAAACCCTGTGCATTCAAATACCAACCAAAGACGTACCTTTAAAATACGAATGAGATAAGCATGTAATTCTGAATGCATGGGGATTTTATTCAAGTGCTGTAGAATAGAGTTGCCCTTGATTTTAGCCATATTGTGAATAATTGTCTTAACAGTTCGCAAAGGAGTATCAGAAGGTCGCTGTTGCCACCACGTACTAGGTAAAGCTAACATAAAATCATGCACTTCATACAATACTGCATCGTAGTCGAGTTCATTTGATCGTTCTGGCATTGTTTTGACATTACGCCAAATACATTTCATTAGAAGGTCTGTGAACTTTGGTAAACCAGCACTAGGACAGGTCTCTTTCAGAAGACGTATAAGGGCACTTAAAAAACAAGACAAACAAATATACTACTCGAGTCAGGGATAAACATTATTAAATCCATCTTACCAATTCAAATTTGTGAAATTTGTCTTATCCAAAATTTTAAGGCAAATTCCATTTATCACTTTCGTATACTGACCATCGTCGCCATTACTCAGCTTTTGATCAGCCATTAATCCCAGTAGAACTGACATAATGTTTTTTAAGCAGGGAATGCTTAGTGTCTTTCCCAGAGTTTTGGAATTAAAAAAGGCGTATGTTATCGACAGGAGAGGTTGGTACATTATCAATGACTCTGTTAATGGTTGTTGTGAGAGATTCTGTTAAAAATAAAATTTAGATTTAATCAAGTTTATAAAAACACAAAATACATATGTGTTTAATATGATAACTAACTTTAAATTGCGCTAGCACACTCTGTATAAAGATCTCTTCATAGTCGCGTAATACAGCCTGTTTCTCTGGAGATTCAATAATATCTGTGAGTTCATTCAATGCCGCCCTCGCGGTTATTGAGTCTGGGTTCGCTATTGATTTGATAACCTTGATCAGATTAGGATCAAGTTTGGGTAGAGCATCGGCCAAACTAACAAAAGAAGACAGTTTATACAATATTGAATTATGAACTAATAATGGTAGAAAGCAAACTTACTTTGGTGAATTATTCGCCGATGAGCGCTGTTGATTGTACATCATTGGTTGTTGTTGCTGTTGTGGACTTACATTGTATGCGTTATAAGGCGATGGCACCGCTGACGGTGGAGCTGCTGGTTGCATATATTTTGATCTTGATATCAGTTGTTCGAATTTATCTTGAGGATATCTTACACCGTCGCGGGTTGGAATTATTTTTATGGGTTCGTAGAGCAATGAAATATCTACGCGTGGTGGATCAGATTGTTTAATTTGATCCACCCGCACCCAATCTTTTTCAATTTCGGCAATAACGTTAGGATCGAGACCAAATGGACCCGATGGTTTTAGTGGATTGTTGAGCATTGTGGGTTGATCGAAAGTTCTGTAATTATTATTATTTTTTTAAATTATTAATTTTTCGAATTCTTCCATTAAACATCAGAAACACAAACACATGAAACATCAAGAAACAAATAAAGCAAACAAAAAGCTACATATGCACATGTGCACCACACAAAGTTTACAAATATACAAAACAAACAAATAAAAACATCGCCAACAAATCGACAGAACCAAATCACATCATATCTTTCTAAATAATAAATTGACAATAATTCAAAAGACTCTGCATGTCACGTCGTATCGAAAGCTATAAAGTATTTTGTACGTAAGAATAAGACTTTTCTATTGAATTTTAAAGGTTGCGGGTTGCTAGATTAACTGAATTGAGCAATTCACAAAATAAACTGAACCTAACACTTAGAATGATTTACATATGTGAATAAACAAAATACATATGCATATGTGGAAACAGAAAAAGGAAAATTTGAGTGACAATATAGTACAACAAGAGAACACATCTACTGTGCATGCTAAGCCCAATATAAGATGACAAGCATACTATTTGGTGTGCCTTCACGATTGTTGCCAAAATTGCACTGTTAATTGCACTTTTGGGTGTAAAAGATATTTATGTGAGTTTTTACGTAATTTTGTAAAAATAGGAAATTGTAAGTTTGTGATTGTTCACAACAGGTTTAAACAAAGAAAAATTCAAAAATACTCCCAATATTATCAATATGTTGTAGTGCAGCTCTGTGTAAAAAAAAATTAAGACCGCTAGTAAAATTTTATGAAATTACCAATTTAAATTTAAATTTAAAAAAACAAAATTTTAGGCATAATATTAGGTCGGAGAAAAAGTATCAGGCATTTTTCTGTTTGCTTGACTTCATAACTTTTAAACGGTTGATTGCATCTGTCAACAAATTTCATTTCATTTATTTGTCAGTTGCTGCAATTTCTGCGTGTTGCTAACTTCGTATTACGTTCATTTGAAAGAAGCAACATTTTTTTTACTCAACATGAGTTCAAGAAAGTGAAAGTGAAATTTTGGGCAGCTGAATTTAAACGTGGCCGTGGCCGTACGAGCTTGGGAGATGATGGACGTTCGGGACGTCCAAAAACTGCAACCACTGATGAAAACATTGCTAAAGTTCACCAAATGGTGTTAGACGACCGCCGAATTAAAGTGAGAGAGATAAAAATGTTCAAAGAACGTGTTTGTTACATATTAAATCAAGTTCTAGGCATGAGAAAGCTATCCGCGCGCTGGGTGCCGCGTTTCCTTACGTTAGACCAAAAACGTGTTTGAATGAACATTTCCAACGCTCTGTTGGCGCAGTTTAGGCGCAATAAATACGAGTTTTGGCGCCGAAACAAAAATTCAGTCAAAGTTGTGGACTGCAAATGGCGAGCCGGCTCCAAAAAGAACAAAAACAGTTTTTTTTCGGCTGGGAAAGTGATGGGAACTGTTTTTTGGGATAGTAAAGGAGTTATCTTAATCGATTATCTTCAAAAAGGAAAAACCATTACAGGAGCATACTACGCATCCTTACTTGCCAAGCTGAAGGCAGAAATTGCGGAAAAACGGCTACATTTGCAGAAAAAGAAAATCCTATTTCACCAAGACATCTCTCCGTCTCACACCTCAGCGGCTGCCATGGCGAAAATCCTTGAATTACGGTTTGAACTGCTTGACCATCCGCCTTATTCCCCAGATCTAGCCCCAAGCGACTTCTTTTTGTTCCCTCATGTAAAAACTGCGCTCGGAGGACAGAGATTTTCATCAAATGAGGAGGCAATCACCTTCGTGAACAATTATTTTGCAGAGAAAAACACCAAGTACTATTTGGACGGGTTAGAGAGATGGGAGCATCGCTGGGAGAAGTGTGTAGAGTTACAAATGTAGAAAAATAAAAAAAAAATTGAGAAAAATGTCTTGTATCATTGTTCGGTCGGAAACATTGTTCTTATTTCTTTGTCTTTCCAAATATTTCGTTTGTAATCTCACATTTGAAATACACTACTAATTACCTGACCGATGATGAATGATGAGAGCGCGCGAGAGAGTAAAATGTGTCAATGCTATTTGAAAATGTTTATATATTTCAAAGCGGTTACAAATTTTCAATGCGTGTTAAATAATTCAATGCGCTTTGAAGTGGTGTTTATATGAGCGTATTGAACCAATGCCAATTGCTTCAATGCATTTTGACTGTCATATAAACTGGGTAGATGTCGATGTTGTGAGGAAATCGATATGACCTGCGTTGCTCAATAGAACCGGTCTGATCCTTTTACATGGCAATGCTAGACCCCATACCTCACAAGTAACGGTGCAAAAACTGTTGCAGTTGGGATTTCTCCCGAATCCACCGTACTCTCCTGATATTTCCCCAACGGATTACCATCTTTTCTGCAATCTGGATTCATTTTGGTCTTCCAGGACCGAGCAGAGGTCATAAAAGCCTTTGAAGATTTCATTGCCTCAAAAAGTCAGCACTTCTACGAAAAAGAATGTCATAGATGCCAACGGATCCTATTTTGATTGAATAAAAATTTACGGAGAAATAATATTGGCTCTTAAATTTTTACTATAAAATCGGACATTTCATGTGGTATATATATTTTTTGCAACTCTAGAACTGGTTGAATTTTGTTCAAATTGACTCTGCCCCAACATCGCAAGCAAGATTTCTTAATATATGATTTTAAGGAGGTTTCTTGAGCAGACATTCCTAAGATAAAAGAAATTTCTTTCGCGAAAACATTGCCTTAAATCGTGGTTATGGAACAACATTCTACGAGTAGAATCAATAATAAGCCCAAAGTATATAAATTCTTTAAGGTTTTCAATTTGGAAACATTTTTCCGTGCAGTTAAGATCGCTATAAAATGTTATATTGGAAAACTTGGACAGCAGAAGTAGATCAGCAGCTGAAATTTATGGCATTCAGGTGCATGAAATATAATTAGTCATCAAAATCATTTTGCGCTGAAAGACTGGAAAACATTATTTTTGTTTTAGAACTAATTGTCAGTTTACGCACCGCAAACCATGCTCTGAGCAGGTACAGCTTATACCATCTGCAAAAGCAGTGTGATGGCCTTTGAAAGATAACTTAAATATTGAATTAATATAGATCAGAAAGAGAACCGGTCCCAGAACAGGTTCTTGAGGCACCCCTAGATAACTTTTATTTTACTCTTAATGTCTCACTATATTTACTATTTTTAAGATATGACTCGACCCACTTGAGCATGATACCTCGAATACCAGCATTCTTAATCTTTCGCAGCAGGATTTCATGAATTACCACGTCAAATGCGACGTATAGACCAGACCTGCCGTCCAATTCTTGTCATTCGACCTCTTGAGGGTTTGTGAACAAGATATTCAATAGTGCATCTTCTGAACTTTTATATTTTTAACATCCAAATTGAAATGAACTAAAGAAACATGTTTTATTCGGAAAACTAACGATCCTATTTTCTACAACTTTTTCAAAGACTTCACTAATTGAAGTAAGAAGCGAAGTCGGCCTATAATTTTTAACATCATTAGGGGCAGTTTTTTGGAAAAGTTGTAGCACATCTGGTCTTTTAAGGTTCTAGGGTCGGCTAGAACATCACAAACAAAATATGCTTTCCAACTGCCATTAAAACCACAGGAATTTGAATTTTTTAAAGTGCCTATAATTTTTAACAACTCAAAGTCTGTAGTGAGCTCAAAGAAAAAGAGCACTTTTGTACTGAATACTTAAGGAATTGGAATTCCAACTGAACAATGTTGAAGGATTCGAATGGACAACGTTGGCAAAGTGATTATTGAACATTTCAGCAACTTCAAGCACAGATAATAAATCTATACAGATGTCTCATTCATACGGGAAGTTGTGTCCTATGAAAATGAAATCGAGCTAAAAAAAGAGCTTTTTAAAAAGCTGCAAGTTCTTGCAAAGAGTATAAAAATCATTTTATATCTTTTCGCTTTTGCCACTTGTCACCCACACATGTAAAGTCGTTTATTTCCTATCACACATAACATCACATCATCACATAAAAAAAAAAACAATTCGCCCATCTCAACTTACATATATGGACTGCGATTTGCAAAGGCATCATACGTTGACGTTGCCCAGTATAACCGGTTTGCTTGAGTTTATGTACGTGTGCTAGTTATTTTGTTTGTAACTTGTTATGCAATGTAAATTTAATGGGGCTAGGAATATAATTTTTAAGGTCATGATATCGTCGGTCCGCGATGGAGGAAGTGCTGGAGGGGGTTGGTATGACGTTGCACCACACTATAAAAGTGATTGGCATTTGAAGCACGAGGTGTTAAGGGCTAATACATGTTATGGGGTTGAAGATATACATATGTACATAAGCGCAAGAGCAATTTTCCGATTTGGATTTTTGTCAAATTTTGTGTTCAGGACATTAAGTACCTTCAAAATTTAATAAATTTCCAAGCATTGAACAGGACCGAACTTATTCGGAAAATGAATATTTGCGAGAACGCATTTGTTCCCTTTTCTTTCAAGTTATGTAAAAGGGAGTTTTTAAAACTATACGCAAAATACATAAATATATTATATAAAGATCGAAAATCTTCAATTCCGTGACCCGGGAGCAACGCAGTAAGGGGCGGCCGAATATGTGGTAGTGCGAACAAGTGAAATGGAATCTCAACTAACTTGGAGTGCAGCACCGCTGGAAACAGCTGGCGAAAAATCGCGCCAGGTAGAAAGGATTGTTGGTTGAGGTCCACCCCGGACTGTAGCGCCACCTAAGTAAGTAATATATTGGAAATATTTTTCCGACAGGCATGAATGAACCATATCTTAACCAGCAAAATCAATACTATATAGAGTATGATTTTGTTCCTTGGAGTAGGGACTTTGGATCCAATATGTTAAACCACCGGTTGCATAGGCTTATTCTGGTGGTAATCTTCGACAAGGTGTCATTTGTGGAGTTTGAATTAATCCAGAGGAAGAGGAACTCCTCTAAAGTAATGAGTGTTGATAGTGACAAATTGTACGATTTGGTAGATGACGGGGTTATCTTTGCTTGATAAAATGTACTTTACAATGGCGGCAGATTTTGGCCACCCTGAAGTGTCTATATCAATGACGTGTCCCAACCGCTGGGCAGATCCTTATTGTGCTTATACCTGTCAGCGGTTACATAATACGAGTATTTTAATATCAGATTGAAAAAACCATATTATGAGAGCGTATCTACTTGCCGAAATCCGGTGGAGGTTTGGGAAAATTCTGAGGTTTTGTTTCCAAGCTGTAAGGCGCATCGCAAATTATCTGATGCCATGCGACACAACCAGATAAGTTTTCTTGGGACCCCGAAGTACAATGGATGCTGTCATAAGCATAGATGGTAGGTATTGACTTGGAACTGGAAGCCACACTGCTTTCGGTAAATTTTTGTTGACCGAAGAGGTTTTACGCGTACACTGTATAGAATCATATAGCCGACATTAGGCAAACATATCCCTCAGAAGCAGGCGTTATCCATTGTCTTCCTGCACAGACAGACGAGCTTGGCAGGGATGTCAAGACTAGACATCGCTCTATACAGCTCGTCTCTATAAATGCTGTCATTGGCAGCCTTAAAATCGATAAGCAGGTGGTGGGTATCGATCTGGATTTCTTGGGTTTTCTCCAGGATTTGCCGGAGTGTGGAAATCTAATCGATTGTAGACTATCCTGGAGTGAAACCGCAGGTTGTTTACGATGGCTTCAATCAAATCAATCAGAGAAGAAACATGTGGTTTTGTCAGATAAGTCCGGACTGGGCCCCGTTGAAGGGCGTGATTTAAAAAATGTTATCGGTTTAGTACAAACGGATCCATTTTAGACGGAGACCTGTAGAGGCTAAAATATTTGGCAGGAGCCCGAGAAAAGTGCCGTTGTTGCAACCCCGACACGTCAAAAAGAGAATCAGTTTTGCTAAGAAACATTTGCATTGGCCTCTACACAAATGGCGAAATATTCTATGGTCAGATGAGTCTAAAATATTTATTTTTGGTTCAGCTAAACGAACACAATACATAAGAAGACCACCGAATGCTGAATATAATCATCGGTTTGTGACTCGTACGGTAAAGCATGGAGGAGCAAAAATTAATGTATGGGGTTCGTTTTTCTACTATGGTCCAGGTCCTTTGTACTGGATTAAAGATACAATGGATGCAAAGCTGTACGTCAATATCTTGCAGACTGTTATGCTTCCATATGCTGAATGGAATATGCCGCTTAAGTGAGTGTATCACCAAGATAATGACCCCAAGCACACCAGTAAATTGGCTAAAAATTGGCTTGGAATCAGTGGGATTAATGTCATGGAGTGGCCTGCTCAGTCTCTAGATCTTAATCCCAATGAAAACTTATGGGCTGATGTTAAACAACCAAAAAACGTTGGTGAATTGTGGACTACAGTGCAATCTGCATGGGCAGGTATTTCGAGAGAGAGGCGCATGCGCTTAGTCGTTGTACTGCAGTTCTGGCAAACAAAGGCCATTCAACGAAATACTAAGCAAGTGCAACATATTTAATTTTAATTTTTTTTTAAATTGAATTCAAGTCAAAAATTTAAGCCTTTCTAAATAATACTGCTATTTTTTTACACACTTGTTTTTGTCTGAAGCTTAATATTTTAGGTTTTCTATAAGAATAGTTACTTAATTTCAAATTAAGTACTAAGTCTTTAGAACATTATTCCATGTAGAGAAAGAAAAAATAAATAATTAAAATACAGGTGCTATAATATTGGTTTTATTGTAAAATAAAAAGTTAAGTATCGGTTATGTGTATATGCACTGCAGATTAATTACACGAATAATATTTTGCTTACCAAATTCCAATTACAAAATGTAACGAAATACTCCACTTTTCTCGCCTTTTAATTGTTCTTTCTTAGGTAAATACCCATACGCTCAAACAAAATACCAATTCATGAAAAATTATATGATTTCCCGTTGCAGTCGAATGAAAACAAACAGCCAAGTCTTCATACCCCTTCCCGCAAACCCTTGCATATGTTTTTCATATTCCTTGTACCACTGCCCACAACTTGTGGTGAGAGAAAAAAATCTTTCAGTAAACAAAGCAAGAAAGAGAGAAAATAAAAAAGCTTTATATTACTCCGAAAGCTCGTGTCGGCTGGACGAGTGTCGGCTAGCCGACCAAAAGTGAATCATTTTTTCTACAGGGATGAAACATCTGTATAGATTTATTATCTGTGCTTCAAGTTTATCATAAACGATACGATCGTTAAAGCGAATCGTTGTAGGTCTATTCGAGGAAGAAGACTAGAAGGACTAACCCCCATTCATCTCTTAGATGCAACCTAGTTTTCTTAAATTTATTTTTATACAATCACTTGTCTACCAGCAACGATTGGAGCTTTGGAAGACAATACACGGCGAGTTATTGTGGATAAAAAATAATAAAAAGTGGTTAAAAATTGGGCCGATAGGGTACGCTTTGTAAAGGGTTTTCCAATAGGGACTTGACAACTTTGAATTTAATTTGTAAACGCACCCTTTCACTAATCATCAAACTGTCACTGTCAATTTATTCAGTGAACTCAACATTTTCATCATGCATGGTAAAGTACACGAACGAGCAACATCTCCAATTTATAAAAAAAATTCTACCGAAATTCGGAATCGGTGACTGCAACTTTAAGAGCATTAACTCCAATTTTCGGTCGTAATTCTCGCCCTAGTAGACAGGCAATAACAAGTTTAGTGCAAAAATTTGAGTCTACATTATCGTTGTGTGATGTTGCCGTGTCAGACAACGGGTTGGTCGAAGTGTCGAAAATATCACTGTCGTTCAGGCGTCCGTAGCAAACGATAAAAAATCAGAATGAGAACGAAATAACGATAACGATCGTCACGTTACTGTGAATGGTCAGCGTTATCGCGCCATGGTCACCGATAATTTTTGGCCCGAATTGGAAAATATGGACTTGGACGGCATGTGGTTTCAACAGAATGGTGCCACAAGCCATACAGAGCACATGCTACAATCGAGCGTGAGCGTGTTATCCCAAGACATGGGCCAGTCGATTGGTCGCCTCGTTCGTGCGATTTAACGACACTTGACTATTTTCTGTGGGACTACGTTAAGTCTTTGGTTTATGCCAACACGCCGACGACGTTGGAAGAGCTCAGACCCAACATTAAAGGCGAAATAGCGGCCGTTTCGGCCGAAATATGTTGCCGAGTCGTTGAAAATTGGGTCCAACGAATCGACCGCTGCAAACGTGCTCGGTGGCCATATGAACGAAGTCGAGTTCCATTCATAAAGGTTTTGATTGTACTTCAAGCCGATAATAAAGTTTTTGAAATATCTCAAACGGTTTGCCTTTTATTTAAAAAAAAGTTGTCAAGTCCTTATTGGAAAACCCAATAATTGCTAGTTGCAATGCTAATATGACAAAAATCATCTTTAAATGCTTAAAATGATAAAAGGTTATCTTTCAAATTAAGGGGTTACATAAGTTTGTCCGCTCAAAAACGGAACGTTTTTCAAGATTTTTTTTCGCTACGATATTAAATTAATATAAAAAAAGTAAAATATACATTGTGTAAAGTATTCCTTGACGAATACAAAACTTTATTGATAATTGAAGAAAAAAAATTATAAAGTATACATTTCGCCCATCTCCGGAAACCTCTCTTCAAAAACGTGCTGGGCGGTACCAGGAATATCTCTGGTAGATTTTATTTGAAACAAAAAAAAAAAAAAAACCTGTTAAAGTAGATGGATAAAACTAGTCTCTATCATAGCCGTTTTCAAAAAAATTCATTTTTAACAAAATGGCAGCTTTTTGAACGTACGAGGCCATTTTTGACTAAAAAACTAGCCACATTTTTATTTATAACAAATCTAAAAATTAAGATATGAAAAAAATCTTACGTAGGAGACTAGATAATGGTATTAAGAATATCCGTGCGAAATGGCATGCAAATCGGTCGAGTGGTTCAAGAGATATTTCTGGTACCGACTTGGAAAACAGTGTTTCGAGAAAAACGCAAACGAAATGCAAAAATCTGCAGTGTGTCTTGCCTGCGTGGCTTCGAAAGTAAAACTGAAAATGTGCTCGAGTAGTGCCTTCTGGAATATTCTGATTTCTAATATTCTTATACAAGGTTTAAATCTATTGCTAAGCAGGTATAAGAGCACTGACCCGTCATTAGAGAAGTTAGGAAGTCAGAGCTGGCACGCAGTTGCTCATGTCCCTAATGAGCGCTATGACCGATCCGACGTCTAACGGTCATAACTTTCTTAATTATTGGAATTTTTGAAAAATTCTTGCGGCATTTGAATTGCAAAAGAATATAGAATTTTTTCATGCAAAAAAAAAATCGATTTTTTTGAGCGGAGAAACATATGTAACCCCTTAAAGCATTTTTCAGATCAAATTTTATATAATTTTTTTTCCGGACGCTCTTAAAAAAACAGTCTTTACATCTAAATTTCAAAGATGGTTGGACTTATCGAAAGTTCTGCACTAAAACAAAAACCCTTTGTAATCAGCATGAATCAGAAAAATCACATTAAATAGCGCCGTAGACCATCATTATCTTGTCATCGTGGACTGCCAGTCAGTCCCTGTTATTGATGAAGTTACCTAAAATAAGTAGAAAATAACAAAACTGCCGTAGATCAAATGGCGTGTACTGATTATAACATGGACGGACCAATTCTTTTGATAAATATAAAAAACTTTGTCGCAAACTCATTTCTTACACAAGTTTCATCCTTAGCCAAATGATAATTAAATAAATTCGAGGAATAAAACTATTTTACAAAAATGAATTGAGACAAACTATGGTTAAGCCTTACTAACAAAAATTTATTAAAAGGGTACAATATGATGTTCTACTAGTGTTTTTCCATTGCAACGTTTATGATGAAAAACAAAACTCAAACACATTCAAAAGTTAGAAGTGATTGAAAGTCGACAAAAATAGGAAATAGGAAATAGGAAATACTTCAACTTCAAATCTACTCAAATTGGAAAAAAAAAAAAAATCGAACGCAATCCCATTCAGGAAACTACAATATTTACTTACTTGACTTAAAACAGACGTTACAAGTATATCATTAACAGGATAGTACGAGTACATGTTATGTATATGTATGTGTATTGTGTGTGAAATGGACAGACATACACATAGACAAAACATTTTAGGGAGAGAGAGAGCGTATACATATACAATATATATATATAAAGTAGGAGAACATTTATATAAACAATTTAACTTACACATCGAGACAAAAACCAACAAAAACAGATGAAACAAATTTCATTTTACAAAAAAAAAGAACGACCCACGTCCACAAACAATAACTGCATTCTTTTTCAGTCAGAGTGGGTCTGGGTGAAAAATAAATGATCATACCACTTCTTGCTTTTCAAACAGACATTTCAATGAATCAAAACGAAAACTCTGAGTACAATATATGTGTGTACATATTGCCCAACAAAATAACAAAATAAGAACTAAAAAATTAAAAATAATAAAAAGAAAATTGAGAAAAATTACGCTTGTCTTATTAGAGAACTTCTCAATTCTTTCTCTTCGTTGGAGCTGTTTGCTTCGGCCGAATACTGAGAACTACAAAAGATCCATATTAAGAGAGAATAGAGAAATATGTGTCAAATAATAAAAATCAAACAAATGCAATGAAAAGGAAATAATAGTGTAAAACAAAGCTTCCAAACCACTCATTTTTTTATCATGCTTTTTGTTCTTCTCCACGCCAACTGTACATCATGCTAAGTAATGATACATACCTTTGAACAGTGGGTGATGGTTCCTCATCTGGTGGAGGTAATTCATCATTGGTATTCGCTATGGGGTCTTCAATTTCGATGCTATCTTGATGGACCACAGTTGGTGTAGTGGCTGGTTGTTGCACCTTTGTACTTTCTAAAGGCGGTGTGGGTTTCTTTGTCTTTTTAGCTCGTTTTATTCGCTCATCCAACATTGAGAGATCTTTTTCGGTCATTTGTCCTATTAATTTGTAAACTCGATCACCTGCCAAGAAATACGCCTGAACAACACAATTAAGTGCTGCATTACGAACAGAATTATCACGATCTGAGATATGACGAGCAATTTCCTTGAGAGCAACTTGTTGAGTTGGTTGGCATACTGATAAACCATATGTTTCAATTAGGTAACCCAATTCGTCCAAGCATTCAGTTCTTTGACGTGCATTTTTGGACTTGAGACCATCCATCACGTAGATAAAAACTTTGGTAAATGGATAAACAAGAACTATTTGACGAAGAAGAGACCGCACACCATTGCGAACTGTGTCCTTTGGATCACCAATCTAAAGAAATAAAAAATTAAAACGAATAAAAGTGCTAATCAATTTGATCAATTAATAAAGCCAAACCTTTGTCAACAAGTGTGGAATAAAGGCACTGCCTTCATTTTCCGCCAATATATACTCCATGTCCACCAACGATTGGAAAACTAAATTCAAATACTCTAATCCTTTGAGCAAAACCGAAGGATTCGTATCATAAAAACGTAAAGATAACCATTTCAATATTAAATCCAAATTGCAGACTAATGCTTTGGTGTTGTTTGGCAAATCCTCATTCAATGATTCAATCACCTTCAAGTGATACCTGAAATAGATGCGACATAAAGTGAAGTGAACACAATCGATAGGGCATTTTGTGAATGAGTTTACCTAAAATCATCATGAAACATGTTAGCCATTAGTCCCTTATTAACGTTGGCGGTGCTCATCTGTTCACGCAACAGATCTGTGAATTCTTCTCGCGGTGTAGTAAATGTCCATTTGAGTACACGTAATTTCTGTTCGTCAATCAATCGCTGATTCTTTGTGTTGTTGATGGCCAAAAGCGGAGACGTATCAACTTCTTCTTCTTTTTTCCTTGAAACTGCAGCTTTATCTCCACCCTTAACTTGTCTGTCTTGTGGTTTAGCGGCTTTTCCTCCACCTCCTTTGACCACCTTTGTCTCTTCAATAATTGGCGCCTGTTGTTTGCCTTTCGGTAAAGGTTTCATTGGTAAATTTGGACGAGCTTTGTCCAAAGCCGCTTGTATATCTTTCTTCGATGCAGGCTTTTGCTTATCTAGAGCCTTTACCATAGCCTCAAACCCAATGTGAATCATTATTCCAAGAACCGCTTCATTGGCATTCTTTCGAACATCGGCGTTTCTATCGGAAATGTTAGCATACAAATGAGGCAACATCGAAAGGAGCTCTTCTTTGGAAATAGTCTTGGTTGGAATGTTGGGTAGTTTCTCAGCAATCCAACCCCAAAGTTCAGTCTTGAGAGCTGGACTGCCCGATTTCAATGCATCGGCGATCATCTCTCCAGTGAAGAACTCTTTATATCCACACTGCTCACCCCAGACATTGATACACGCCAAACTAGCTGAACGAATAAATGTTTTATTGTCGCCAAGACCATGTAGGAAACCTGGGAATAATGTAGTTACATGCGCTTTACATGATGGACCCATTGCTGTGGCCAATTGCTCACAAATTGCCATTGCAGTTTGAGCGATCTTAGCATTACTATCGACTAACCGTTGCGCTAAAGCCGGTGGTAAATCACCAATTGAAGGTTTAATCAATTTGGCATCGTTCAAAATGTTTTGCAACTTTGTTAGACCCTCATTACGGGTTTTCCAATCTTTGTCGGACATTTCTGTCAGTAAAGATTCTGTAATTTGTGATGAAATATCAATTCGCGGTAAGAGATCAGCAATATTCATGGCCTCCTGGGGGGGATCGTCATCTTCCTCACCATCAGATGGGTTTCCACTTCCTCCTGCTGATTTCTTTACTCCACGAATTGGTGCCGGAGGTTTTTGGCCAACATTTTTGTCAAATTCTGTCTGAATTTGTGATTTGAGAGCTGGTTTCTCGCTATCAAAGAACATCATAAGTGCATTTCCCATGTACATGGCCATGGTGCCCACTAATGATATTGCGGCTCCACGCACCGTTGGATTTGTGCTCTGGACACCTTTTTTAACATCCTCGATAAGCATCTTCGGATTCAATTGGAAACCAAATTCTTGGATCGACTGATTGACCCAATTCAATGCTTCAGACTGAACCTTAGGAGATTTTTGCTCGAAGGCAAATGTCATCACCTTCGAAACTATAAATTCTAGTTTGGTGGCCTCAGCGAAAGCAGTCAAAACTTGAGCAGCAACTGAGCCATTCTTCACATCGGCTAATTTTTCAGTAATCTCATTCAGTACAAACTCTGCCGTTGTTGTGGTGAATGGGTAGGTTTCAGCTGCTAACCGGATAATATCGAGTTTTATTTTAAGAACTTGGAAATTCATTTCCTAAAATATAAAAACAAAATTTTAAAACACATCAAATCAACTGGTAAAACACAAAGAATTTACCTTGAGTCCTGGTTTCCTTCCACTTATTGTTCGCACTAGAATTTGTGAAAGTCCTGGAGTTTTAGGATCAAAATCTTTCACTTGACCTATTAATGTCTCCACAGCAGACAAACGGTTCTTCCAATTTGAATCAACTAGACCAGACAAAATATCGGCTGCAAGTAATTCCTCAGCTTTGCCAGCAACTTCTTCAGTTGCCATTTCTCTTTCTGTTGCTAAGACCTTAGCAGAACTTGCCGATTTAGATAATGGTGCGCTACCTCCTCCTCCACCGCCACCACCACCACCTACAGCCTTTCTAACAGCTGGTTTCTTTCCACCAGCTGTTGCTGGTCGTGTGACTGGTTTTGCCTCATTAGAACCTCCCTTCGATCCGGGAGCTGCACTTTTAGCTGGTGCTGTTGCAGGCCGTTCTTTCTTCACACCCGCCACTTTTATTGTGATTACAGCTTTTTCTTGGCACTCTTTGATTTTAGCCATTTTGAGAGCGTCAACATCAGTCAAAAAGCAGCCTACCGCTTTCTCTCCCATTAGTTTCAACAACGTTCCAATTGCTTCTGCCGAACAGTCTCTGACTATCGGATCTGGTTCATTTAGGGTCTTTAATAAAGATGTCACCAACAGTTTAAGCAATTTTTTATTTAATGATGTTGGTTGCGTGCGAGAAAACGCACGAGCCAAAAATGACGCTGTTTCAGATTTCACATTAGGATTCTTATTGCCAAGTGATTCGACAATACTTTCTTGAATAGCTTCCATTGTGGTTGAAGGATAAATAGCGTCAATTGCTTCTCGAAGAGCCGTCACGACATTAGCCTTCTTCTCTTTGAATTTCTCCAATATTGCTGGAATGCAGGCCTAAAAAATTCCACAAATTCTTAATAAAAATTACGAACATTACAACCAAAAAAGACATCACTCTTACCGTTGCATAAGTAGAAAATTTTTTTCCCAAGCCTTTTGCCAGCATTGCTAAACATTTTCCAGCCAAAGCGACAAGAACCACATTCGTGTCCTTTGTAATGACTTTCTTGAGGGCCAAAACAACATTACCATAATCTCCACTCTCCAACTTTGGATGATCAGTGACTAGTTTCTCCAGTGCTGTTAATGATTCTTTACGGATTGTCCATTTTTTGTCTTCCAACTTTTCGAAGAAATCCTTTGGCATTTTTGAGAGAATATCAACTGGATCTATCAGATCCATGGGATCGACCTCTTCACCTCCACCATCTTCTTCGTCTACTGTGGATAAAACAAAATCTTTTAGTAAATCTTCCCTAGGAAATTCTGAATCGGAAATGATCTTATTAAAGTTCATTTTAATGCAGGAAAATTTAAGATGAAAACACTTCTTGTCAGCGAGGGTTTAACACTAGAAATAAATTTTATGAACAATCGTGTGTATTAGAACAGCACACGCTCGACGAGGGTCATTGATTTTATTTACATATCCATGTACGTAAAATAAATGAGGACAAATTTCAGCCGAATTAGACTAGTGGAATTTTCATGTTCTTCCAATGTAGTAGCTAACAGTGTGACCTTAGGAAAATTAAATCGTTTCGCTTCATTAAAGATAAAGGAAGGTGATCGGGCAAAAACGCATCTTATCGACTTACATCATCAGCTAAATATATTCGAATATAGTGAGTACGAGAGCGATGTTGTGTGAAGGATGTGATTGTGGAATGGCAAAGCAATTAGATTTTTATGGAATTCATTTTTAAATATTGATTTAAGCGTTACAGTGTCGAAATCGTAAAGATTTATGATTTCATTTCTAAGATTGAAAAATTTTAATCAGGAAACATCTCTGCCAATGAGGTATGGAAAAAGCAGAACATTATGTGAACGTTTGCAGATTTATACAATATAGTACATAATTCGGTTTGGCATATATTGTCGACGCATATTTTCGTTACGCTTCATTTAGTAAATAATGATTTATACGTAAAAAAGCGAAAAAAAAAGATTAAGGTAAATTTGCAATTATTATCGAAGCAAATAAAAGTATTCACAGAGCTCGCTGTTCCACCAATTATTTTTATGTATAAATCCTGCTTTATGTTCTCATTTTAACAACAAAGATATCTTTGTAAACAGACAAGCTTCATCGCAGTTACAAAGCGAGCCAAAACACAAAGAAAAAATTTACTACGTTCTGTTAGCGAATCTGTACTTTTTCGAGCAGTTCGTCCACAATTACAGGGAATCTAGTAAAGGGATATAGTGGAGTTGCAAGGAAGAAGAGGAGGCACAAGATTTATTGCACGCGCTAAAGAAGTACTTCTTAATATAAACGTTATCGCAGACTCACTTAGCCCACAAGAAATGTGGAACAGCATGCACGAGGCATGCATGACACACGCAAAGTCTCTTCTAGGAACGATATCAGGACATCATCACATCGAGAAAGAAACATGGTGGTGGAATGACGAAACCAAACGAGTTGTGACCGACAAGAAGCAAGCATTTCAAGCGTGGACAAAATGTGATCGGAGCAACGATATCGAAAAGTCTCGACTTGCACTTGAATATGAGCGACTTAAAAACGTTACAAAGAGAGTCCTGGCCCAAACCCGAGCGGCAGCAGCGGAAAACCTTTACCAGGACTTGGACCAAATATCCTCACGATCGGCAGATAGAAGACAAGCTATTCAAGAAGTTTAAACGTCATACAATAGTAAAGTGCCAAATATTTTTAAACTCGCTGCGCAAAGGCGACAAAATGCGATGGAAATAACGTTGCCCAAATACATCAAAGACTCCTACGGGCATTTACTAACAAACGAAAAGGACATCTATGATAGGTGGCTTGAATACTGTAAGGACCTGCTTAACAAACAGTTTCCACGTGATCGCGTCCCTGCAGCTGATCCATTCGAAGAAGAAGTTGCTGACTTTTGAACAGAAGAAATAAGTATAGCTATCGGAAAAATGAAACGCGGGAAAGCGGCGGGACCAGACAACATCCCATCAGAGTTTTGGTCGAAGATGGAATGTATCGGCAGCAAATAGCTGTCGAAACTCTTGAATAAAATAAAATGCGGACAAACTATGCCGAATCAATGGAGAAGTAGCTTTTTGGTTCCGTAATACAAAGGCAAAGGCGACACGCGAGAATGCAACAACTACCGCTCAATCAAGCTGATGTCACACACGATGAAAATCGTTGAAAGAGTTTCAAGCGAACGTCTTCGCAAAATCATAAAGCTCGACGATAGCCAGTGTGGATTCGTGGAAGGAAGATCGACGGTGGACGCAATCCAAAGCTTGCGGATATTAATGGAAAAACATCGGGATTCGTCAAAAGATCTGCACATGGTATTTATTGATCTAGAAAAGGCATTCGATCGTGTGCTTAGAGATCTCATATGGACCGCGTTGAGGTCTCAAAAGGTACCGGAAACGTATATACGAATGATACAAGACATGTATGGAAACGTCAAAACTGCTGTTAAATGTACCGCCGGACTTACGAGAGAATTTCCGGTAAATGTCGGAGTGCATCAAGGAAGCGTTCTTAGCCCTTTCCTCTTTAACGTGGTACTAGACTATCTTTTGAAAGATTGCATGCACGAAGCAAATGTAACATCGATTCTCTTCGCCGACGACGCAGTTATTCTAAGCGATAATGTCGTAGATTTACGAAACGTCCTAAGTAAATGAAAAGACGCGCTAGAGAAAAACGGGTTTAAAATAAGTCGCTCAAAGACGGAACATTTGACCTGCCCATTTTCGGATCCACTGCGACCTATTCCAGATATAATGTTGGACGAAATAGTTCTTCCGAAAACCACTAGGTTCAAGTATTTAGGATCAATCGTTAACGTAGAAGCGAAATGTGACGACGACGTAAGGCACAGAGTAAGTAAGTGTGGGGTGGATGAAATGGCGAGGAAATTCGGGAATCTTCTGTGACCGAAAATTTCCACTTAAATTGAAGGGAAAACTTTACACCACGATGGTTCGGCCAGCTCTTACATATGGTTCGCAGTGCTGGACAATATACGAAGCGTTTAAAAATAAAATGACGGCAGCAGAGATGAAAATGTTAAGGATGTCGACTGGAGTTACGAAACGCGACTGCATTAGATCTACGCACATTAGAGGAAGTCCACACATAAAGAATTCGGTAATCGAACAACTTGAGTCGGATAGAATTATCTGGTATTGCCACGTTCAAAGAAGATCTCCGGAAAATCCCGTTAAGAAGACAATATCAACTACGGTCGCTCCTACTAAAAGAAAACTAGGTAGGAAAAAGAATTCCTGGATTGCTCAGATGGCAAATGCACAACAACGCCTGGGGCTAACCGCCGAAGCGATACAGGACCGAGCAGTATGCAGACGCGTTCTGCGATCTGCGACATTAGCCAACCCCATAAGCGGAGCAGTAGCGATGCAGTAAAAATGGGAAACTCGTTATGCATAAGTTCGTGTAGCGAGGAAAGGGCTAGTAAAAGGAAAAGAAGAAGTGGAGTTGCAAGGGTAGTGTGGAAACCGAATATTTGAAGCACGTATACACAGGTGTATCTCTGGAACGTCCTTATTAATAGTGGAAGTGAATGTACACTCCGCTTCAACTGAATGGGTGCAACATTTTTCAAAAGTTTGCGTTTCATTATTTTCAAATAAAGTGCATGAATTTATTCATGTTGTTAACGAATTGTTTATGATGTTGGGAAAAGAAATTAGAAAGAACAATTCAAAAGGCATCGTTATTTTTTCTCTGGCTCTATTGCAAGCTATTCCATATGGAAAAATTCAGTGAAATGAATGAAATTACAAAAAATAGTCAGTGGAATGAAATAAAACAAATTTTATTTGTTGACTCTAGTAGTGAGTACTGCCACCTTTGTTCATAATCACTTCACAAATTCGTTTCGACATGCCTTTAAGAAATGTAACGAAATTTCTCTCCAGGTTAGTTTAATAGCTGCAATGAGTGATCCTCTGTCTTCAAACTGATGGCTAGACTCGTACACTTTTCGGACTAACCATCGCCATACGTTTTCCATTAGGTCCGGTGAGTACGGTGGCCAGTGAAGCAATCCCACATTTTGCTCCCTTATCCAAATTTTAACTATCCACGCCGTATGAATGGGTGCGTTACTCTGCTGGAAATTCCAATTAATGAGTCCAGAAATATTACAAAATTTCGGAAAATTCCTTTCCCATATTTCCTATTCAAGTTGTTGCGGTCATTTTTGCTGTTTGAAATTCTAGTTCAACAGTTTCATAATAGCTAACCGCTACCCATACCATAACACCACCTTCTTGACTGTGATTCCGGGTTAAAAAGCGCTGGTCCTTTATCATATCGTGAAAGTAATAATTAAACTCATCAAGTCAATCAAAATTTAACTTTTTTTCATCTAAGCAACGACATCCTTCTTGTCAAGCCATATGGTACCTCAAAAATTCCAACCCAATACGCTTTCGCCGAGGGTTTAAAGGTGGCTTCTTTTGAAGTTGCAGACTTTTTAGAAGATTGGCACAATTAATTACTCTTCTAACTGTAGAAACACTAGCATTAACACCTGCTCTTTACTTTATTTTCGCAGCTGAGTCAGAAAAATTAGATGCCGCTGTTGTGGCCATTTCTTTTTATCCCATTAAATGTTTTTCCCGTATAAGTCTTTGTTTCTGAAGTAAGAATAGACCACCTTAAAACTTCGATCAATCGATCAGTAGTGCTGGTGTGTAAAGATTGTGTGTCCCAAGCGTGGTCTTGTGAAGATGGTGTTTGATGTTTTTGAGGTGAAGTTAGGGTATGTTGGGCTGAAGCGATCTGGATTGAGCGAGGTGTAATGATGTTGATAATTTTCCAAGTTCGATAAAAGTTTAGCGTCAAGTTTGTTCTTCAGAAGGCGTAGGCTTTCTTGCTTGGTGGTAGCATCGAAAAGGTACAGCGGGGCACGGTGAGCAAGACCAGCTTCTGTGTCTGCTAGTTCGTTTAGGTATGTGGCTTGGAACCCACATTAACTTGTTTTTTTTTGGGTGCCTTGATGATGCTGTTGCGAATCTCCGAGATTATTCCTGTGTCTTTTTTAGAGTTTCTTATTACATTTAGCGTGGACAGACTGTCAGAGCAGATCACATGTTTATCAGAGTGTTTTGTAGTTGTGGCTATAGCAATGTAGGTGCCTAGGGCCTCTGCCGTGAAAACATATGCATGTGCAGGTAGTATATAGTTCCCCATTTTCTTTGGTAACTGCAAAAGAGGTGCTGTTGTTTATCCTAGAGCCGTCCGTAAAAATGAATGTCCACCCTGTCTCCTTTAGGGATAAAGCAATGCGAAAGAAGTCAGCTAGATAAGTCTCTTTAGGAGTGTTGTTTTTGTTGTGGCACGCTAAGTCCAAAACTAGAGATCCTGGATTAATGGTCCACGGAGGTACAGATGGAGTCTTTTAAATGTGCACCTTCTTTGGGAGGTCCAGACTCCTGGCAATGTTTATGGCTCTTGTTATAGCCGATTGAACTATTATTGGACGTTTTATAGTTTTTGCTGAATCAAAGTCCCTCTTGGTGATGACGTTGTTTGAGTGAAGGCGCCTAATGTAGAGTTTTGCCCCAGCAGCTACTATGCGTTCTTCCACTGTAGGGAGTCCCACTTCAACGAGAACATTTCTTACTGGCTTGTTCTGAAGGCGTTGATGCTTCGACGGGCGGCTTGATGGTAAGGAGATTTGATTATATTGATGATTGATTTTGGGGCGTTACCGTAGATACATAGACCGTAGTCAATTTTGCTCAGGATTAAGGATTTTGAAATATTACATAGAGTGTTGATATGTGTGTTACATTTCTTATTAGCTAAGTCGTTAAGTAGTACTTATTATTAAATATTAGACCTAAGATACTTAAACTACGAGGGCGGGTCAATAAGTCCGTGATTTTTTGAATTTCTGACCTCTTTACTGAAACAGCAACACTGCTCCTGTCAACAGGCATCTGTCAGTTGACTCCTGTCAAAATTTAAACTTGCTGCGTCAGTTAGTTTGTGTTTGACAGCTATTTTTATCAGACTACTCACTAATTTGAGGAGAAAATGGAAAAAAATGAATTTCGTGTGCTTATTAAGCATTATTTCTTGCGAAAAAAAACCATTACCGAGACCAAGGCTAAGCTTGATAAATGCTATGGGGACTCTGCACCATCGATTTCAATGGTAAAAAAGTGGTTTACTGAATTTCGTTGTGGCCGTACAAGCACTGAAGATGCCGAACGTCCTGGACGCCCAGTTGAGGTCTCTACACCCGAAACAATCGAAAAAATTCACGATATGGTGTTGGCCGACCGAAGATTGAAAGTGCGAGAGATTGTGGAAGCCGTAGGGATCTCGCATGGCTCAGTGGTTTCAATTTTGAATGATCACTTGGGCATGAGAAAGCTTTCCGCAAGATGGGTGCCGCGTTTGCTCACAGTCGACCACAAACGCAATCGTGTAACAACTTCACAGGAAGGTTTGGCGTTGTTTAATCGCAATATGGAGGAGTTTTTGCGCCGTTTTGTAACCGTGGACGAAACATGGATCCATCACAACACACCAGAGAACAAACAGTGGGTTTCTAAGGGTGAATCGGCGCCAAAGAAGGCCAAGGTGGGTTTGTCAGCCAATAAAGTTATGGCGACTGTTTTTTGGGATGCACGCGGGATAATCCACATTGACTACCTTCAAAAGGGAAGAACAATCAATGGGGAATATTATTCCAACTTATTGGACCGATTCAATGACGATTTGAAAAAAAACCGACCTCATTTGGCCAAGAAAAAAGTTCTTTTCCACCAAGACAATGCAAGGGTGCACACATGTGCAGTTGCCATGGCAAAAATCCATGAATTGGGCTATGAATTGCTCCCTCATCCACCCTATTCTCCAGATTTGGCTCCGAGCGACTACTTCTTGTTCCCAAACCTGAAGAAATGGCTTGGTGGAAAAAGATTTGACTCCAATGATGAAGTCATCTCGCAAACAAAGGCCTATTTTGAGGACCTCGACAAATCATTTTTTTTGGAAGGGATAAAAAAATTGGAGAAGCGTTGGACAAAGTGTATAGAGCTCAAGGGAGACTACGTTGAAAAATAAAATTATTTTTTTATCAAAAAATCTGTGTTTTATTCCAAAAGTCACGGACTTATTGACCCGCCCTCGTATTTACTCTAACAATGTGTATGTTATTAAATCTAAGTGATAATGTGTCGCTGTTGCAGGACCTTTTCCGACATATGTGTAAAATTCTATATTTGTCGAGGGAAAGGCTGGCACCAGATGTGTCAGACCATTTTATGATGTCTTTGACTAGCGATGCAAGAATATGTCTAGTTTTGGCTAGATCATTATTTTTACACAGCACGAAAACATCATCCGCGTAAATGCAATGATCTGCGAGTTTGTTCTTACTAATTATATTGTAGTTGACAAATTGTCAAAGGCTATCATGAACAAGACCACTGAGAGTGGGGAGCCTTGAGGAATTTCGTTAAATAGTGGGAAGATTGGAGAATAGTTATTAATCAGAAAAGAACGAACATAGTTGTAGATTTGTGGGTCAATGCCACAATCATTCAGGCTCTGTAGGACTAAGGATGCCTATTCGGTCGAATGCCTTTTCAAAATCCAGCGAAAGAATGTTAACATGGTTACGAGCAGAGAGTGCTTTGCAGATGTGCCAATCAAGGTGAATGCGTGTGTCTATGCAACCCTTGCCCGGTCTGAAGGCTATCTGGTTATGACAATAAACGCTGAGCGACTATTTTTTCTAGGACCTTGGATATGCAAGGCACCAGTGAGATCGGACGATAACTATCTGTGACATTTATGTCTCTCTTAAGTTTGGGAACAGGAAGTATTGTAGCCAGCTTCCAATATTGGGGAATAGTACCAGTTTGTAAGATGTTATTGTAAAGTGAAATTAATCTAGACTTTACTACATGAGGAAGATGTTTCAACATTGGGTACGATATACGGTCTCTACTGGGTGTTTTACCTTTGAGTTTAGTCAGACTACATTCTAGTTCTATTGGTGTTATATCGATTTCTATCAGTTTGGCCGATTGTGATATGTTGTTAAAGGCAGATGGAATGGATAAGGCTAGTTGTTTGGCTATCCTAAACCTTGGAGGGAAGTGTTTGTCCTTAGAGTCATTTGACCATGTCTCTGCGAAGTGATTACATATTTCTCTAGGCGAGGTTTTTGAGCCGTCAAGTGTGGTAATTGATTTTATCGAATATTGTGAGGCTTTACCACTGAGACATCTAATGCGATGCCAAACTTTTTCAGGCGTTGAGTTGGGATTAATGGCAGATGTGAATTCATATAAACTTTTGTCTTTATTTCCCTGCGGAATTTTGCGTTCGCCTTCTTGTAGTTTATAAGATTTATTGTGCTAGGATGCCTTTTAAAAAGTTTCCATTTGGATTATTTATCGCTTCACTTAGGCCACTTAAACAATTGCCTAAATGTGTCAATCATAGAATACACGTAAAAAATGAATATAATGACCATGTAGCGTTGCATTTTTCCATATGGAGTAACTTGCAATAGAGCCAGAGAAAAAATAACGATGCCATTTGAATAGTTCTTTCTAATTTCTTTTCCCAACATTATAAACAAACCGTTACCAGCATAAACTATTAAATTCGTGCACATTATTTGAAAATAATGAAACACAAACTTCTGAAAAATGTTTTACCTATTCAGTTGAAGCGGAATGTACCACCAAAGTAATTGAAAGTTTGAAACGCACTCTATTTTGTACGTAATAACAAATTTTACAGCTCATGCTAATTGTTATACATTACAGTTGAATTCAGTGTGATAGAACTTATAGTGTAAATTACGAAGCGACACTATGCACTTAGTTCCACACCGTCCAAATGCATGCACCTCGCTTTGAGCTTATAAAGCACTGGTACTCAGCTACAACAACAAAAAATATATCTAGCTAATAGCCCTCTTTACCAGAAGCTAATTTTACAAACTTTAAACGAAGGGTGAACATTCAGGATAGATTCAAAGTTTTTTCATAAAATCCTCCTACATGTGCGGAAGAACATGAGAAACATTTACCAAATAACTCAAGCGCGATATGTGTTTATTGGTTTACACCTCGAACAATGTACAAGTCTTATTTTAAATCAATTACCCACATCAGATTATTAGTTCCTTATTTTAAAGCATGCCACCACCAAACAATACACGAAATGATTTATTAAAATAATATAGTAAAACACAAACCAAAGCAAAATTGACAGAGAAAGAAGAATATAAGATGAAAGCAGAAGCGGAAAGTAGTTTTTTTTTTTTTTGTAAAAGCATTTAATTTGTATTACCCTCGCCATTGTCATCATTATCTGCTGCTGCTGCTGAGATAGCCTGCTGTTTTTCTTGTTGGGATTTAAGATATCTACCAAAATAATATTTATTAAACAAACATGTATTAGGCATGTATAGTTGTAATATTTACTTACCTAGTTGGTTCTGGTTTTTCGCCTCTCAATTTATCAAATTCATTCTCCAACTCTGTGATGGTAACTTGCGGCAATGATGCTATCTGTGGCTTCATCGCCGCTCCAATCCAGCTACAATTTGAAAGTCGCACTTAAATGAAATACATATTTATATAGTGGAAATATCTTACCGATAAATTTCAATTGCCAGCTGTTTACCCTCATCTCGGACCGTTTTATCACGATCACTCATCAATGGAGCCAACTTCTTAATCAATGGCTTCACACTGATTACTTTACTGCCAAAGTCTCGCAATGCAATTGTCACTGTTGACACACAAGCTGACACAATCTTTGGATTCTTGTGGTCCATGCCTTTGATGAGTTCTTCTAGAGCGGCCTCATGTTTTTCAATTTCTATATACATCAGAGCTACTTGAACAGATAGTTCTTTTGTTTTTGCTTTAGCTGCAGCAATACATTTCTGTACAATGCCGGACATTACGTCGCCAACTGTTTTGCTAGCATGTGCACAATTCTCAACAAATATCAAGGCAGCCTCCAGGCCCTTTTCTTGGGCAACTGCATTTGAATCGACAACCATTTTCTTTATTAGGCCAACAAATTTACTCCATTCTGGGGATTTTTCATCGTCTATTTCACGAAATATCTTTGCAGCTTCTTCATAGCCGTCTACACGAGCTTTCCATAGTTTATGGACACATCGCTCCTCCACGGGTAGTTTCTTGTATTCTGTATCTTCAGCCATTGTACTTTATTGCTACGGCAAATCACAGACCAGCAGAGAGAGAGTAGTCTTCGCCTTGTTACAGCTGCAAATAAAATGGGCAAGCATACAATTTTTATTATCTTGTTGATTTCTTTCAACATTTGTTGTGAAAATGGAAATCATTCAATTGGAAACTGATTGATTATATATGCATACACGAGTATGTACTACGGTAGTCATACATATGTATGTATATGGTTGTACGAATACCATATGCAAATCAAAGAAAAGAGGCTTTCCATCTGTACATAGGAGTTTAAACGAAAAGTTTTCCACTAGGAATGGGCAATGACTGCCAGTTACTTTCTTGGGACTTGTTAACACTCTCATATAAAAGTTCAAGGTTTTCATTTTCAAGTATAATTTTGAACCGGTGTACCAAGAATTTGTATATTTGTTGGAATTTTTTTCTTTTCCTGTTTTTTGTGGAAAATCAATTTAATGGGAAAGGGAACATATTATACCTATACAAAGAGCAGCCCTCTATTTGAACCAGACAAAATAGTCAATCACACGGGTGAGTTCCCTGCAACAGGAAGTAATTTCGTGTCAATTACCACGTGTGAGCGGAGCTCAGTCAATGGGTTAAGAGGCAAAAGCAATGATGCAGAATATTCTTTGTTAAAAACCAGTAGAGATTATGTGAAAATTCTTTGATAACAAGTTAACTCATATGTTGACTTTTAAAGGCAAACATGAAAAATAAAAACTTACCAAGCGCTACATTTCTAAAACTGAATACAATACAATTTTCAAACAGCATAATCTCCTGTATACTGAGAAGACGTCTTCAATGTTAAACAACAGTTTAAGTCGTATCTTACAGTTGTATACCGTAGTTGTATTTTGCCAAATATTGATTTCGCCTGTTCTATTCTGATTCATGTGTTCTTTTTCTTCTATGACATCAACTACATCTACATTTTATAGATGTTCGTTCCTTTGACACAGGAAGAACTCTGCTCTAGTAGCCTTAATTTATAACCCGTATTTGCTAATCACCGAATAAAATTTATTATTTGTGTGGTCAGGTATTACAATTGTGTCATATATTAGTAATATTAGTATGAAGTTTAATTGTGAAGTGAAGTGAAAATTGCTTTACTAATCTTCAGGCTTCTTTGTACAATTAAACACATGGCACTGCGTGTGCCGTATTCACTCCCGAAGCCATACTGAGATGAAATAATGTTTTCTTCAAGTTGCGTTGCGAATTATTTTTAGAAAGACATGACAACATCAAACTGATTGTTCACTTCATTGTGACACCTTGGTCTTTTTGGGGATTGCTATGAACGTAGACCTTAGCCTGGGATAGTGCAATAGCTACATATACGATAATGAGTACCCGGATTGGTAGATAGGTGGCACTACTGAGCCAAAATGAGTGTATAATCATTTAGTATAACCTATTTTAGCCCGCCTATCAAAATTTGATGACAATCCGACGCTTAGTTTTGTTTTGACACCCATTTCAAAACATCGTGTATCGCTCCGTGATCCGATTCTTGTTTTTGAGTGGCAAAACCTGCGAGGAAATCAAGCCCATTCTCGATGGTGTGTATGAGACCCATTCACCTTCCGGTATAACCGTATACCATTGGTTCGGAGAGTTTCGCCGTGGCCGCACGTCGATTTTTGATAAAGTTTAGTTTATTTGTCATGTCTACTTTAACTTCCTTAAGATCTACACACTTAGAGTCTGAGTCTGGTTACATAATTCGATCCCTATATGATTGAGACAACTTATTGTTTTTGTTTCTTTTTTACTTACTTTTCTGTTACCTGGTCCGTTAACAGTTTTATATCTGACCCATTCCGATACGCTTTTTTTCTCTATTCTTTTTTTTCATTTTTGCAGCTATAGGGCTATTATCTGATACTGCATCGGCTCCTAGATAACTTTTTATCGCATTTACTACAATACTAAACCATATCTTGACGATTCTTCTATGTTCGAATACTTGCAAGATATCTATCTAACATACAGTGGCGGTGGTGGTGCCGTACCTTCATAAGCATCATTGTATAACTCATTCTATTAAGGCTAACAAGGTGTACGAATCTCCTTTAGCTTCATTTTGTCGCATTCCAATGATACCGGTATATTTTCATGGGCATCTGTCAAAGCTCCCTTATTTTCATTAACGAAGCTCAGTTTCGCCGTGGAGTGTTATTTAAATCTCGCATATTTCAGTCATATTTGACTTCATTCTTCACTTCTTTGGTAGAACTTATTACAGAAATTATATTTAATTGTTTTTAATTGTAGAAGGAAGAAAGGTGATTAATTCTTCAACTCATATATGAAGGCAACATACGAGGGCGGGTCAATAAGTCCGTGACTTTTTGAATTTCTGACCTCTATACTGAAACAGCAATACTGCTCCTGTCAACAGGCATCTGTCAGTTGACTCCTGTCAAAATTTAAACTTGCTGCGTCAGTTAGTTTGTGTTTGACAGCTATTTTTATCAGACTACTCACTAATTTGAGGTGAAAATGGAAAAAAGTGAATTTCGTGTGCTTCACTTCACAGGAAGGTTTGGCGTTGTTTAATCGCAATATGGAGGAGTTTTTGCGCCGTTTTGTAACCGTGGACGAAACATGGATCCATCACAACACACCAGGGAACAAACAACAGTCAAAACAGTGGGTTTCTAAGGGTGAATCGGCGCCAAAGAAGGCCAAGGTGGGTTTGTCAGCCAATAAAGTTATGGCGACTGTTTTTTGGGATGCACGCGGGATAATCCACATTGACTACCTTCAAAAGGGAAGAACAATCAATGGGGAATATTATGCCAACTTATTGGACCGATTCAATGACGATTTAAAAAAAAAAACGACCTCATTTGGCCAAGAAAAAAGTTCTTTTCCACCAAGACAATGCAAGGGTGCACACATGTGCAGTTGCCATGGCAAAAATCCATGAATTGGGCTATGAATTGCTCCCTCATCCACCCTATTCTCCAGATTTGGCTCCGAGCGACTACTTCTTGTTCCCAAACCTGAAGAAATGGCTTGGTGGAAAAAGATTTGACTCCAATGATGAAGTCATCTCGCAAACAAAGGCCTATTTTGAGGACCTCGACAAATCATTTTTTTTGGAAGAGATAAAAAAATTGGAGAAGCGTTGGACAAAGTGTATAGAGCTCAAGGGAGACTACGTTGAAAAATAAAATTATTTTTTTATCAAAAAATCTGTGTTTTATTCCAAAAGTCACGGACTTACTGACCCGCCCTCGTATGTACGAGGGGCGTTCAATATATTCTCGGTATCGGGGTGAAGCTGTGGTTGTATATATAAATTGACTTCTTTATCAAGTAATACTATTATTTTAGTGCATTCATGTAAAATTTCATATAAATGCGATTATTAATTCGCGTTTTATCTCTAGTTAAACAGAATCATAATGGCAACAGAGACGATGATGGTGAAAATTGAGCATCGCGCTGTAATTAAATTTCTCACTAAGCAAGGAAAAAGTCAAAAAACTATTCATGAAGAGATGGTGGCTGTTTACCAGGGTTCCGCACCTTCATTATCAACTGTGCAAAAGTGGTCAAGTGAGTTCAAGAGAGGCAGAGAGAGCATTGAAGACGACCCCCGCTCCGGCGCAGAAAATGATGGCAGAGATCACCAAGCTTTCAATTGGTACCATTCACACCATTCTTCATGACCATCTTAACCTTTCAAAGGTCAGTGCAAGGTGGGTACCACGAATGCTCACAGCGCCTCAGAAAAAAGTGAGAATCGCATGCTGTAGAGAGCTTTTGGAGATGTGTAGTGAGAACGCGGACGTTGTTATGGATCGAATTGTTACTGGGGACGAAACATGGGTCCACCACTATGACCCTGAAAGCAAACAAGAGTCCATGCAGTGGCATAAAAAAGGAACAGACCCCCCGAAGAAGTTCAAAGTCACTCCGTCTGCCGGGAAACTCATGGCCACAGTTTTTTGGGACTCAAAGGGAATCTTGCTCATTGAGTACAAAAAAAAAACGGTGAAACCATCAACGCCACACCCTACGCTTCCACTTTGCATAATTTGCGGGAGGAAATTAAAAAGAAAAGACGGGGTAAACTCGCAGCGGGTGTGTTGCTTCTTCATGACAACGCTCCTGTTCACACTGCGCGAGTTTCCAAGGCTGCTGCGCGAGATTGTGGTTTCGAAGAAATCCAACACCCACCCTATAGTCCAGACCTTGCCCCTAGTGATTATTTCCTGTTTCCGGATTTGAAAAAATGTCTTCGTGGAAAAAGATTTTCGGATGATGAAGAACTCAAGTCGGCAATAAATGGGTATTTTGCAGAGAAAGATGAAATTTTTTTTTTGAGGGTTTAAAAAAGCTTATCTCAAGATGTAACAAATGCATTGATGTTAGGGGAGATTATATTGAAAAATAAAAACAATTTAAATTGCATTCGCATTTTCCTTCATATCGATACCGAGAATATATTGAACGCCCCTCGAATATAGTTGTATCGGAAGTGCTCTTCATCGTCCTCCATATGTCATATCAAGAATATAAAAGGAGTGAAATTTACCACCGAGACAGGAAGTTCAAAACGAACAACATCTTTGCTTGATAAACGAATTGCTAGAGAAGCGCTTAAGGATCCATTTACGTCATTTAGCTCGATTAAAAAGAATTTATCTTTGGATATTAGCTCTAGAACGATTTGAAGACATCTGCAGGAAAGAAACTTGGATGGTAGAATCGCAAGAAAGGTTTCATTGCTGAGCGCTAGGAACATAAAGCAACAGATTCAATTTGCAACTTCAAACGGTGCTTGGCGAATAAACAAAATTGGAAAAATGTTCTGTACAGCGATGAAATAAAGATAAATTTATTTGCATCTGATGGTAGAATGTATATAAGAAAACCCAATAGCTGAACCCTAGGAATACCAGGAAAACAGATAAACATGGAACGGGGGGACATTAAATATTGGGGCTGTTTATCATATGCAGGGGTTCATCCTACATTTTTGATAAAATCAAACATGACCAAGGAATTATACCTCGAAATTTTAGAGAGCGTAATGTTGCCTTATGCAGAGGAAAATAGTGGTGGCTAGGTGGTTCGAGCAGCTCAATATATCGGTTTTACCATGGCTCTCGCAATCACCAAACTTTAACCCTATTGAAAATCTATGGAAAGATGTGAAGAATAGGGCTTCATGCAAGAAAACATCTAACAAATAAACGTTATGGAGGGCAGTTCAAGAATCATGGTATGTAACACTCGTAGAAAAATGCTCTACGCCACTCTATGCCAAAAAATGTGAAGCGGTTCAAAAAAACAAAGACAACGCAACGAAGTATTGAAGTCTGAACTCATTTTATTCATAAAACAACCTTTTCAACTAATTTTTTATTCTTTTTCCACAGAGTTATGGGCCACATTCTTATTTCTTTGCGCAGCAAAAAAGGAAGTTGAAAAACTTTAATGAGACTTTACGCTTTAAAACAGATTTTTTTCATAAAGAAATAAATAACCTTTATTAAAAATTATAAGTACTTACATTTTAGGTCGATACATACTCAAATATAGACTTTATATTGAAATAATCAATTAAACGAGTTTCACTATTTTTTATTTTGATCACCACTGTTTATGGTATATCTATACACGTTTAGCTTTAATCTGTATATCCCCTTCTGATAGATGCGCCTGTCCTATTATGGATTTTTTTTTGTTATCTTTTCAGACACTAGGATTCCTACACCACATCTGTTTCGTTCTATGTCGACGCATTCATTGCAGAACGTAAAGAACTTTTTCCTCCATAGAACGTAAATAATTCCAAGGATGTCTATCTTTAATCAATTAGCTCACACTATTACGTTGTCTAATTTAACTGCTTGAATTAAAATTCAAACGTTATACCTAGCAAAATGTAATCACCTATGAATTTTATCACTGTCTGGCCATTCAAAGGCTACAGCGTACTAAATGCGGTTTTAGTTTGGTTTAATTTAAAACGATGATTAAATGTAAGGACTTTAAGTACCTTTAAAATTGTTGGACACAACGTGGACGAAGGAAAAATAGGGGAGAAAGGAAGAGTGGTACCGGTGCTCGATGGTTTCACTAGGAAATTCAGAGTTCGGCAGGGCATTTCATAAGCGAGTTGTATGGCTTAGGAAAGTATCACTATTTTTTAGAGTACGCCCGATAATGAGATTGAGGGTAGACTAATGAACATACTAGGTGGGATGAAAAGTAATCTCCTTGACCGCCAGAATGCGCTGCTACTGCAAAAAAAGGTTATGGTGCCTTGAAGTCCGTTCATATTTAGGCAGACATGCCAAATTTCAGTGCGATACTGTCTTTAGTTTTGTTTTGACAGCTGATTGTTGTTGACGTATTTGGTATCATGTTGAGTATGGACAAAAACGATTTTCGTTCTTTCATAAAACATTATTTTTTGAGAGGCAAAACGGCGAAGGAAGCAAAAGAAAAGTTGGATAAATATTATGGGGCTAATGCTCCGTCAGATTACACCGTTAAATATTTGTTTCGAGAGTTTCGTGATGGCCGCAACTCCACTACCGATCAAGTCCGCAGCGGCAAGCCCTCCGATGCGGTTACAGAGGACAATGTCAAAAAAATACATGAAATGGTGTTGGCTGACCGGAAAGTGAAGGTGCGCGAGATAGCAGATACCACAAAGATTAGTACTGACCGCAGACGCCATATTTTGGGCAATATTCTGCATATGAAAAGGTTATCCTGCCGCTGGGTGCCGCGCATACTCACTCCTGACCAATAACACGAACGCGAGAACACTTCGAAAGAGCGTTTGGACTTGCTGATGCGGAATCGGGCGGACTTTTGGCGTCAATTGGTAACTGTTGATGAAACTTGGATCCACTATTACACATCAGAGAACAGAATGAGTGTCCGGCAATGACTGAAGCCGGCACGAGTGCTCCGAAGCGGCCGAGAGAGGCTCGATGGGTCGGAAAGGTTATGGCGTCGGTTTTCCGGGATTGTCAAGGTATACTCTTCGTGGACTACATCGAAAAAGGAAAAACCATCAATAGCGAGTATTACTGTGCATTATTGGAGCGATTGAAGGCCGAAATAGTTGCAAAACGGCCTCACATGAAGCGAAAAAAAATTTTGTTTTTGCAAGACAATGCGCCGACGCACAAGAGCATCGCAACCACGGCTAAAATCAATGACTTACGGCTCCAATTGCTGTCGCATCCACCGTATTCGCCCAATTTGGCTCCCTCAGATTATCTCTTCCCAAACCTCAAAAGATGGCTCATCAATAAAAAATTCAGCTCACGCCAGGAAATCATCGACCCCACGGAGGAGTATTTTGCAGACCTTCCGGAAAATTACTTCTCGGACGGGATCAAGAAGTTGGAAAATCGCTGGAATAAGTGTATCAAGCTAAAAGGACTATATTGAATAAAATAAAAAAACATTTAAAAACAAAAAAAATGTTTATTCCCAAGGAAGTTACTTTTTACCCCACCGGTGAAGGTTTCTACTGACAATTTCGATGAAGCATTAGAGGTGAAAATAGTTATATAACCCGTAAGACAAGTGACATTTTGTCGATGATCAAGGGTGTTAAGTGACTGTGTGATGTTAGCATCACCTATGAGTTTTATCTCATGGTTTTGAATCTTATCAAGAAAGTGCATAGAAGTCTTCGGAGCATCTAACCAGAAGTGGGCTTTCTACTCTAATTTTGGGCGGATAGGTTAAGTCAGACAGGTTAACGTTTCAGGAAACCTAGGCATTTTGCAGAATGTTTGGCGACATCGAATACGTGTCACTCCAACGTATGTTGTCATTAACACACGTACTCGTACCTATCGAGGATGGAAACATTTTCGGTTTCAACGATGCAAGTGTCATTCATGGATAACGGATGGATTTGTAAATATCGATTCAAGGGCAGCAGGCAGTATTGTGTTTTGGAAGCAATTCTACTCTGTTGGTGGTTTCCCAATCAGAACTTAATGAGGTTAACATGAACGGCGGTTCCCGTTGTACAATCAAAGGGAAAGGACGTGAGTCCGGGAAAGAATATGCAAAAATGAAGAGTATTGTCATCAGCAATGAAACATATTGGATTAGAAGGAACCGTAATTCCAAAATCTCGGTTGTCAATGCCACTAAACAAACTGAATAAAGGTACAAAATTAACATTCCACAACAGTATACGAATACATACATACATATGTATGTACATACAGCTTATGGCCAACTAATTAGAAACACATGTTATTCTTGAAGTTCTTCTCAACGTGTTTATTTTTATCGTTTTGCTTTATTTATTGTTTCAAGAATTTTTTCATAGGAGTAATTAAATCTAACATAACAAAACCAACAATATATATACATAATTCAAACAAGTAATTTAAAAAATAAGTTTAAAGAACGAAGCATGTAATTTCAGCTGGACAACTAATTAGAAACCTAAAACAAAATGTCTGAAAACTATTATTTGGCAGCAAGGCCGCCTTTATGATCAATATTTTCTGGCAAAGCCTTTTTGTTTGATGACTTCTGTGCATCTACACTGCATAGATTAAATCAATTGTCTGCAACGCTCCACCGGTATAGCTCTCCAAGCAACTTCGATATTACTATACAAAGTGTCCAGGTTTGAAGAATTTTTTAGAGCAAGTTTTTTTTTATACTTTACGCGCGCCTAAGGGGTTATGATACCCTTTTACTGTTGCCAGGGTGCGGACGGAAAGATAGAAGGAGAAGAAAGGAAACATTGTTGTGATGTAGTGGTTTTGAAACTCAGGTATATTTGGTTTCTATATTAACTCTCCGGTTGTGGGAATCCGAATAGGACGGATCATTCGGAATGATTCGAAAGTTATCAATTTTCACGCTTGTTTTGTGCTTGAAACTCTACAATAGACAAATCTTCATGTCACTGTTATGCCTTCCAATTACACAAATGAAAAACTTATCATGAGTAGGATTCGAACCTTGACTCTCCGAGTGAGAAGCGATTGCTAGTACCACTACAACACGGCCACCCCCTTTTTTAAACCGAACCACAGGTGCTCAATCGGGTTAAGATCTGCACTCGATGCGCCCACTCAAGAACACTGATGGAGTTGTTTTGAAAAAACTTTTTGGTTACCTTAGCATGTTTGGGGTTGTTATCTTGTTGGAATGTCCAAATAACGGGCATATTTTCGTCAGCCCAAGGTATCAGGGATTTTTTCAGTATTTCGGTGTATTTTTTAGCAGTTAAATTCCATCTATTCTATGTATCGGGCCAATACCAATCTAAGAGAGACAACCCCAGACATTGAGATCACCCACTATCTTTGACGACCGGCAGAGTATATTTTGGATGGAAAGCTCCACCTGTTGGTCGTCGCATGTACCGAGCACCATTTTCACCCGACCCGTGCGTTTAACTTTTTTTTATCGCTCCACACTACGTACTTCCCTTTGTTTGTTGTCCAATATAGGTGGGACTTCGCAAAAGCAATTCTATATATTCTTTGCGTTGGTGTTACAAACGGTTTCCTCCGTTTGACTCGTCCATTCAATCCTGATTCGACCAGTCGTCTTCTTACAGTGCTAGTTGGAAATCGGAATCCAATTTTCATCCAAAATATGTCATTGAATCTCCGCTGGACTTATTTTCGGATTGAATTTTGCCAGTCGTGCAATTTTACGGTCAGTCCTCATAGATGTTTTGCGTGCTCGTTTTTTCGATGCATATTCTTGGTCGTTTCAAAACTCTTGAAATGCTGAACAGCACTATAAACTTTTTCTAGTGTGCAGTTTAATTACGTTGCAATTGATCGATTCGGCATTTTCAGCTTCCACATTTCGACAATTGCCTTCCGAGTCGCCGGATCACAGCTCTTAGCCTTGCTCATCATAAAATGTTATAAAACTAAAAGAAAAACGCTAAATAATCTCAAGACCTGCCCAATTATTGTGTTACCAGTGAAATTTAAAATTGAAGTTTTATTTTTTAACAAATCAAATCGACTAGTTTCGAACTAGTGTTTCTAATTAATTAGCTTTTGACATTGAGCACTTCTTTAAAATTCAGTGGTACAATACAATGATGCACAGCAGATAAAGTGAACTATAAGTACATTATTCCTTCGCATACAATGTGAACTTTTCACCGTAACCCAAAACAAATCCCGTTATGTTGAAAGGAAATATTTTGCCTTCATTGGAATGTAACTCCTTGATGTGTTTCTAATTAGTTAGCCACAGCTATATGTACATTGAGTGAAGGCTCTAACAACTCGTATGTGAACGTGTTTCTATTGTACATAAAATGCCGCAGATCTATTTTGGTGGGGGCGAATGCCCCCATTTATTCGGCTTAATACAAGCTATAACTTAAAAAATAAACTTAAACTAAAACTTAAAACTAAGGTTGGTTGGAGTGGTGAAGGAGAACAGATTTGCGGTAGGAAGTGGTGCGGTGAAAGTCAAAGACGGTAGGGTTTGAGTTGATTTGACGTAGCATACGGGAGATTGGTTCGTTCGCGCCATAGGAGGTGTGGTGGGTTGGTAGATAGAAGAGTCGAGGGGTACGTAGATTACGAGGGTTAGTGTTGAGGAAAATGGAGTTGTGAAGGGACGCACATTCAACGTGACCTGAAAGGAGTCGATGAATGAAGAGAAAGTCTGCTGCATCTCTGCGATCTTCGAGGGTGTTTAAGTTGATAAGGTTGAGACAATTTTGATAGGGGGGCAGATTAAAAGGATCGTCCCAGGGCATACCTCGAAGAGCAAATCGAAGAAAACGACGCTGAATGCTTTCAATTCTCGAGATATGAACACGATGATATGGGGACCATACTTGACTGGCGTACTCTAGGAGGGGGCGAACAAAGGTAATATAGAGGGACCTGGTCACGTATGGGTTGGTGAATTCTTTGGACCACCGTTTTACAAAACCTAGTGCAGAGTTGGCTTTGAGGATTATCTCATCCATATGTAAACGGAAGTTGAGCTCGCTGTCACACAAAATGCCGAGGTCGCGAAGAGACTGTACGGAGGAGATAGGTTGGTTATGGAGAAGATAGAGTCGGGGAGGAGATTGGTTCCGCTTATGTGAGAAGGTGATGGATTGGCATTTGGCGATGAGTTCCAAAGAATTTTTGAGGCACCAGATCGAGAAACTATCAAGATCTTGTTGAAGGAGGAAAGAGTCATGGGGAGAGGAAATGGTTTTGAAAAATTTGGTATCGTCGGCGTAAAGGGAGACAGACGAGTGTTTGATGATCATATCGAGATCATTTATGGTTAATATAAAAAGAAGGGGACCGAGATGGCTGCCTTGTGGAACTCCAGAGGTGGCCAAAAATGGAGCGGACTGGGCTGACCTAAAACGAACACTGTAAAAACGGTTTTCGAGTTAAGAGGATATCCATTTTAACAATATGGGTTCAAAGCCGAGGGCAGACAATTTAAAGATAATTAACCGATGAGAGATTTTATCGAAGGCTTTGCTAAAATCGGTTGCAACTACATCGACTTCATTGCCATTCTCTAGGGCAGAGAGGGCAAAGGATACGAATTCAACGAGATTTGTGGTGGTTGATCTACCCTTTAAGAAGCCATGTTGTCTAGGGGAAATAAGTGATTTGCATTGGAAGCTTAGAGCTTCATACAAAATACTTTCGAATAGTTTGGGTGTATGGGAGTATTTAGCGATGGGAAGATAGTTGGTTATTTCATTCTTTGAACCTTTTTTGTGGATCGGGGTTATGAAGGAGGTTTTCCAAACCTGAGGAAATTCTCCTTGTGAAAGGGATAGACGGAAGAGATTAGAAAGGGCAAGGGAAAGAGAGGAAGAACATTTTTTAAGAAATATGGCAGGGAGGCCATCTGGGCCGCCACACAGCACACGCTACAATCGATTTATTGAAGAGTAAGTATGGTGAGCGTGTTATCTCAAGACATGGGCCAGTCGATTAGAAGCCTCGTTTGTGCGATTTAACGCCGTTTGACTATTTCCTGTGGGGGCTACGTTAAGTCATTGGTTTATGCCAACACGCCGACGACGTTGGAAGAGCTTAGAACCAACATTGTACGCGAAATAGCGGCCGTTTCGGCCAAAATGTGTGGCCGAGTCGTTGAAAATTGAGTCCAACGAATCGACCGCTGCAAACGTGCCGCGGTGGCCATATGAACGAAGTCAAGTTCCATTCATAAATGGAATTTGATTGTACTTCCAGCCGATAATAAAGTTATCTCAAATGGTTTGCGTTTTATTTAAAAAAAAAAAAGTTGTCAAGTCCTTATTGGAAAACCCGATATTTTCATGGAATCAAATAACCAATACCTTTAAATCGGCACAACAAATTGATATAAGAGTCTTTTTGTACTCAGAAAAATATGAAACATGAGAATAGAAAAGGATTGTCTCAAAAGGTATAAAAGTTCAAAGAATAATTTTCCTTTTACGATGTCAAAGAATCCAATGTGCAAAACAATGCAACGGCTTGGAAGAAGTTATTGTACATTGACGACAAAGCCAAAGAAAGTTCATATATCGGCGGAAAACAAAGTCATTGTCGTTAAGATCAGAAGGAACTATATTAAATCAATAGCATGCTTAACAATGCAACTCAAATGAAGCTCAAAATAAACTACAAGTATCATCGCACCATAATATCGAAATCATAATGAGTTAAAAATACAGTATATTTGATGAGTAAGCCAATCGATACAAATTACATTTTAATTCATGTGAAATTATATATTCAACATGGTGGTCAGAAGAGTTCAATCACTTTTCCATCGATGTCTATTTGTGTACGTAAATACGACCAAATATTTAGAGCCTAATTTAGAAGTGTACCTTCCGAAAAAGGATACATCCAAAAATGACAACTATTACAGCATACCATACTACAATAAATACCATAAATGTGGGACTGCTGCTAGACATGGGTATCAAGGTCAACATCAATTTCGCAAATCAAAATTCGCCTCCATCATCTCATCAAGTGGAAGGGAGATTATGCAAGGATATACATATGTAACATGAGACATTGTCATGTCATTCAATATTGTTTCTCTTCTTATTATTTGAGTGACAAGCTGATGATATTAATATCTTTCCATTTATAATACACAATGAAGTATTGAAAAAAAAAAGGAAAAAAAACGAATTAAATGTATCATTGTGATAGAAATGCTCTAAACAGCCAACCGCAATCACCACAGGAACCCTGACTTTTCATTGTATTGCGTTGGTTTCGTAAATAAAGCGATACACAAACAATTATCAGCACAATCTACTTCCTTCTGAATGTATAATACATGCATACGAGTATACATATGTAACACGCACCCACCCACTAGGTAATTGTTATTCGAACAAGAGTTAGTATACAAGTATTACTCATTTTTGTTTTGGAAACACCATCGAAACGTCATCAAAACGAAGGTCATTTACCCTAACTAGTATTGACTGCTCGTCAAGTCGTCAACTAACAACAGAAACAAAGAAACAAAAGAAAAAAAAACTTACTTCGCATTCACACATAGTGGTAAGTGCAAGCACGTTTTTAATTAGCAACTCTTTCAATTCCAGATAAAATATTTTGCGAATGATTACTCGCAATTAATCTGAACCAAACAACTGTTTTCATTCATCACCAGAAACCAGACAGAATTGCACTTTTGATTCATTGTTCGCCAGAAAAACCCAACCTATGTACATACATAGACAAGAGTATGTTATATGCATTATTTCACTACAGAAAGAACTCCATGGAAGAAGAAATTGCCTACTCTACACTATAGTTCCCTTTCATTTAGTTGCCAAGGAATAAATTGTGCTCTATATTATTTTTTTGTTTGTTGCTACTGCATTTGGTCCATTTAGAAAGAGATATTGATTTCTGAGCTCATAATACAGACTGTTCCGTTAAAGGATGATGGTTTTGCTGGAAGCAGTATCACAACTTTTCAGATATTGACATTTGAGGAATATTGCGGCAGACATGTGGCTTTACTTATTGCACCACAAATCCGAAAATCTTTACTTTACAATCTCAATTTACGCTGTGCTACTTTTATTTCATTGCAGGTACGAGCACACACAGTATAAGCTGTCAAATGGACATATGTATAAAAAAAATAGCTGAATTACCTTATATGCGAATAACGTGTATGTATAATACCTGTTTGCATAATTCCCATTGACTTCAAATGGCCAAAGTAACATTTGATTTTGTAAGATTTACCCATATTTCCCGATAGAGTCAATGATGTTTGTAAAATGCTTAACAGCAATATAAATAACATAAAATTGTTAAGTGTTTCTTAAGGTGAGTTAACGTATATCTCTATTAAGGTGTAAGCAAAATTTGAATTTGTTAGAAGATTTTAGCGCGGAATAGTTTTGTGTTTTTTGAAGAGGAAAGATGTTAGAACTATTGAAACAAAATGCAATAAAAATAAATAACCTTTTCCGTTTGAAAAAAAGCAAATCTAAGATCTGTCTGAATATTACTTTTTGAACGCAAAACAAATAACGATCGTACGCAGTGAATGCATTAAAAAAATACACGGGCAAAGATCTGCAGTTGTATTAAGGTAGAAATGCTGACTTTTATGAATTCATCCTTCGTCCGAAAACGAAGAAGTCGCGTCCCTCAATAGCAGATAGTGCTGGCCATTAAAACGAAAAGAATGGTGAGAAAAGGGAGAAAGTAATAAGAGCTTCATAGTATTCAACAAGAACAACGACAGCAGCTGGCTCAAAAGCAGGCACAACAATTATAACATATGTATGTCTGCTGTTAGGCAGAAATAAAATAAAAAAAATAAAAAAATCAGCAGCAACATAAACTGAAATCCGAACAACAGTTACAACCGCAAAAAAAAAACCATCAGAAATCAGCGAAGTAAAGCGTACTCAGAGATAGTTAAGATAGGTAGGGATAGGGTGTCTGGCACTCGTGCCGGGTGCGTTTAATATAAAAATACAGGACACTGTAAACTGTCGGGTTGTCCTAAGTTTCAATACATAAGGAAAGTAAATCTGATTCCCCAACAAAAGTTGGAGTTTAAGTGTGGTTCCTAAACAAATGCGTATACGTTCAGTTTTTGTCAAAATCGGCTCATGCCAAATATACTTTGTATGGAGGATCCGAAACATGCAAGGCATTAGCGAACATCAAATTCTATTTTCAATTTTGAACAGGGCTACGAAGTGAAGTTGTGTACAATAAAGGAGAAAAAGAAGAATAACATTTCATGGAGGGGTGGTTTTCTTTTTTGGGGTCAAACAGGTATAAAGTTTTAAAAAAAAAGTTTTCTAAGCAACTTTATTATTTAAAGGAATAATTATTCTTTATTAAATATAGTTTGCAACATGCTTGCAAGCAGGAAAATAAACTGTTCCATTGGGCAAAGCTCGGTCGGAATGTCCTTAACCAGGGGAACCCCTCAGGGTGGAATCATATCACCACTCCTGTGGATGCTGGTTATCAATGACATCCTCAAAAAGCTTAGTACAATAGGTATAAGTGCAACGACATACGCAGATGACGTGGCCATAATAGTGCAAGGAAAATACTTAAATATTTTAAGCGACATTATGGAGGTTGCCCTGAAGACGATCAGCATTTGGGCAAAAAGCTGTGGTCTCAATGCCAACCCTTCCAAAACGGAACTAGTTCTTTTTACCAGAAAGTACAAGATACCTCAATTCAAACACCCAAAAATCAACGGAGTGGAACCGTCCCTTTCGGACAGCCCGAAGTATCTGGGATTCTGGAAAAAAAAACTGAACTGCAATCTTAACGTAGCGGAAATAATCAAAAAGGCATAAATGCTCTTTTTATCTGCAAAAGAAAAGTAGGAACAATTTGGGGCTTAAAATCTGCTATGGTGTATTGGCTGCATACGGGTGTGATAAGACCCATACTTACATACGGCGCACTAGTATGGTGGAAAGCAACAAACAAGAAAACGATTTACGGAAAATTAGCAGCGGTTCAAAGAACGCCTTCCATAGCCATTACAGGTGCGCTCCGTACCACCCCTACGGCAGCATTAGACACCTTTTTGCACCTAACACCGCTTGATTTAGAGATCAAAAAACTTGCTGGCAACAGTGCGATACGACTCACTAATGTGGGCTACTTCAAGAGCAGTAGTTTCGGACATGGCACGGTCCTAACGGAGCTACTGCCAGGCAATCCAATTCTAACGGATGAAATTCCTTCCCTGGGAGGACTGGGAAAAAAAATTCAACAATCAGGTCAAACGAAATTGCAATTTTCTCAGATGGCTCAAAAACTGAGGAAGGAACAGGTTCTGGTATCACCTCAGAACACCCAGAATCAAGAGCGTCTATAAGACTACCGGTCGTAAGCAGGTTCTGGCTATCTTCAAGGCGGCTGAGCTAATGCAGATGGGATCGGTATCCGAAAGAGATATCGCTATCTACATCGATAGCCAGGCCACACTCAAGGCAATGGAATCAACCAACGTCAACTCTGATACAGTCAGGGGTTGTCGCAGATTGCTGAGGGCACTATGTAGTTATAACCGGGTAAGGCTGTGTTGGGTGCCAGCACACTGCGGTATTAAATAAAATGAACAAGCGGATGACCTTGCAAGAAAATGAGGGCTACTCGACAATAGTGAGGTTGCCAACATCAAACCACCCCTTTGCATAGTAAGGGGCACTATCGAGGAAAAAATTACAAAGACTGCCAACCTAAGGTGGTCGAAGGACATAGGGTATCCAAGTCTCTTTGGCCGCTTTTTGACGATATAGATCTTTTGGAAGTTAATAAAATTAAACAGGGATAAGCTTAGGACGGTAAAAGGAATCCTGACAGGACTCTGTCTCCTGCGGCAGCACATAACACACATACTGTGTGAATGCGAGGCAATACAGCGTAGTCGAAGAAAATTTTTAGTGTGTTACTTTTTCGAAAACCTAGAGGAAATAGACGGCACGAACTTCAAAGGCCTTCTTGGCTTTTGCAGGAAAATTGGGTGTTTCACCAAGGCGATTGATTAGGTTTTTGCCATTTGAAGACAAATTCAATAAGTTCTACGGGGCCGCGATGGGCCTGTTTTGGTGCCTAGTATCTGTGAATCCATCACACCCCTGTTTAACCTAACCTATCTTAACCTAGTTATTCGTATACACATATGCTTAAAGTAACTAAACATTCTTTTTTGTGATTCCTGTTGCCGGAGGAGTGCTCTTGCGTCGACGTCCAAAAAATTAAATGCCGAACGGTAAACACAATTGCTCAGTACCGATTGGCCTGGAATAAAAACCCAAACGGCATTTTATGATAAATATCATAATCTAGTTAGTGAACTAGGATATTTTGAAAAAAAATTAAAATTGTAAGAAAGGCACGCAAAATACAAAAAAAAATAAGTCTGTTTTTTGCATAAAAAAAAGTTGGAGGGAGGTATGTATTGTTTTCCGAGCTAAGACCTGCCAAAAGTACCCGTTTCTCGTCGCGTCTCATAGTGTAGTACCACCATAATTTTCGATAAGGTGTGAGAACCTTCATTAAAAATGCAAGCGGCTATCCAGGATGCAATTTCAACAATATTATTGGAACAGAATGTGTGCGTGGGACCGAGAGACCAAATGAGGTTATTTAAACGCTCGTTGTTGTTTTTCTAAGGCACTTTTCTAGCAACCCCTCCTCCATTAAATTTTCAAAAACGGTTTTCGGAAGATTTTGTACTTGATGCGAAAGGGCTAATTTGTTTTTTTTTTTCTGACTACGCTTTCAGGTACCGATTTCGAACGTGGTATATATATCTATTGGGTTGTACCCCATGAAATGTCCGATTTTGGCTCAGTTCTCGAGCGAACATCTGCGCCAGAACGTTCGATTTTCTCTTTTTATAAAATAAAGTGGTACGTGTGCTTGACGTGTGACAATTTTAGGGTTCGTTACAAGTGACGTTATTTTTTTTATGAATTATTTACCATGCTGTCGGCAGTTCAAATTCAAACCCTCTTCCTTCACGAATTTAAAAAGGGACATAATGCGTCATTGGCAATGAAAAAACTTAATGACGCATTTGAGGATGTAGCGGTAAACAAACGCCACTATACGGACGTTGGTTTGGAAAGTTCCGTTCGGGTGATTTCAGCCTTGAAAATGAACAGGAGGAAGGAAACGTTAGTTGAAGACGACGTTTTAAGAGCAACGGTGGATGCGAACCCAACGAAATCGACACGGGAGATTGCACATACGAGTAGTATGGGAGTATCCCCAATGACAATAGGAAAGGTAAAGAAAATATTGGTTTTTAAATTTTTACTATAAAATCGAACATTTCATGTGGTACAGTATACGATATACGAGTATGTATGTATATACACTATGGGCAAAAGTGTACAAACAAATGTTAAGACCAATTTTAAATTGGAGGCTATAAAACTGAAACTGTAAATAAAAGACATATTTTTCCAATTTTACCAGTTAGTTTGTTTTTAGATATATACAGAATTAATCGAAAGAAAAATAATGATTCTCGTAAAAAAAAATACACTTGTTCACTTTTGCACTCAACTTGTTATTGAAACTATAACGGAGTTTTGTACGATAAAAACTCCAATTTACAATTGAGTTCATAAGCATTTTAAAAGCGATTATTTTAGTAATCGGCAAAGTTTCCTTTTCGTCATATCACTTGTCGAACACTTGTTTGCATACTTTCCACTAGATTTTGACACACTTTTAAATGGAATATCCGTCCATACAGCCTGCACTCTATCTCCCAAGGTTCCTTAATGCCATTCCTTGTTGTTTCGTAATTTCCTAGCGGTCGTTTCACAATTGACCAAAGGTTTTCAATTGGATTGAGGTCTGGTAATACCACATACGAGTATTTCCTTCGAAATAAGAGAAACAGCCAGACATCATCAGAGATCCTCCTCCATGTTTTACCATTTCGATAACTTGGTGCTTCTGCGTTGGTTTCCGTTTGTTAGACCAAAAATATTTAATCCCGCCCGAATTGAATCTATTAAGTTTGCATTCATCGGACACAATACTCGCTTCCAATCATCTAATGTCCAGTTCTGGTGTTTTTTAGCGAACCTTAAAAGACTTTTCTTTTTGCCTTTTCGTTAATTGTTGTCTTTTTCAGATTCTTGGAAGCAAACCATCCAACTTCTTGCAATGCTTTTCGAACAGTCCAGACGCTAGCTTGTGTTCCTTAAAATGCCGAAACAAGTGTTAAGTTTTTCAGAAAATTGGATAGAGAGAGGAGGAAAGATGTTTGGGCTCAGTGGTTATTTCGCTCCATAGGTGGCATCCTACATTTAATGGGGAGACTACACTTATTAGTGTAAACTGACTTGTTGTTGTATTTTAGGCAACTATTCATCTTACGAGATTTTAACTGCCTGAAAAAAAGAATGTCTTTCGGGCGCCGTTGGGATTGAACGCCGAAGCGTCCGATTGGGAAGCCAATACACTACCACTTGAGCCACGGCAATGGTGTCTTATATCCAAAATAGTGGATCCTACACCATGCAATAAAAAACATACCCAAACTATAATACTTCCGCCTCCATGTTTGAGGCTTGTGCTGGTGTACTGTGGCCCCTATGCTGCATTCTTTGAACGCTTGACCCACCTCTTACCATCTGATCCGACCAAATTTATTCTAGATTCATGGGACCAAAGAATATTTCGTCACGTTTTCTGGGCCTATCCATTCCAGATGTTGTTTTGCGAATTAGACACGATTCTTTCGGTGCCCTTTCGTAAGAAGCGACACCTTCGAGAGACTTCTTCCGAAGAGATGTTGTTCTTCTAGTCTCCTTCGCACTGTTTTAGACTGGCAAGTCCAATTCACGTATAATAATTACAGCTTAAGTTTTTTAGATAGGCGTTTAATTTAGTCGTCTTCTTTCGGATGGCTGAATGTTTTTCGTGGTCGACCTGTTAATCTGTTGGATTTTGGGGGCTGCAAGGCATTAAAAACAAAGGCTTTTTATCTCACGATAAATTTGGCCACCTTTTGAATGAAAGCGAGGGCTTTTAAATCAGATCTCGTTTGGTTGTGGAACAGTGCTGTTCGAGACCCATATTGCCATATTTATACTTTTTATAGTTGAAAAATAAAATCAACTCTAATTCCTCGCAACAAAAAAAAATTGGCAAGGCAAACTTGATCTTATTGTTTGATTTGTAAGCACGTCGTGGCTGATCATATTTACCCATTATCTTTTTTGCTTGAAAGAGAGTACTCTTACCAATGACGAAAAATATCACGACAGACTGTTACTGTTAATTTCATTTCAATGAGAAAGGGATTGTTTCTGGTTTTTCCTAATGGTTTTATTACTGTGTCAATAACTATACATATATGTGTAAGAGAAAACGGTAAGTTAGTTAACAATTAAAAGACGAACAATGAGAAGAAGAGAACTATCTGTAGTTCTTTGCCTCTATCCTGTTTGATTTTGCTTTTATTGCATGTTGCACTCGTATTATGCCTGAAGGGTTTAGTTGGTGCGCGAATCTCACCGACAGTGCGTGTGCATAAAAAAAAAGTTTGTAGGTAAAAAAACCAAGGATATTTAGAAAAGAAAAAGATAAATAGACTAGAACGGTGAGTTTGTTCACTGAGTTGTTTTTCTATATAACACATGGGCTGAAAAGTCCGTGCCGTTTCTAAGAGAGGGTACCACTTGAATTAAATTCATGTTCAGTTAGTACCAACCTTCACAAAATACGTGTATAAATTTGACAGCTGTCGGACGATTAGTTCTCGAGATATAGCTTTGTGAGTGAAGCAACTTTTGTTATTGTGAAAATGAAAAAATGGATTCAAAGGAATTTCGTGTGTTGATTTATCATTGCTTTTTGATGGGAAAAAATGCCGATACAAAGAAATGGCTTGATAAGTGTTACCCGGACTCTGCACCAGCCGAACGAACCATTCGCAAGTGGATTGAAAACTTTAAAAGTGGTCATACAAGCACCGAAGATGATGCACGCAGTTGACTTCCAAAAGAGGCTGTTTCAGACGAAAACAGTCGGCAGTTCGGCAGTCAGCTGAGTGGCGAGCAGGTGACGGACCTCGTCCAAAACGACCAAAAACTCAACAGTCGGCTGGCAAGGTTATGGCATCCGTATTTTGGGATGCACATGGAATAATTTTCATCGACTATCTCCAATAGGGGCAGACTATCAACAGCGACTATTACATTGCGTTGTTGGAGCGTTTGAAGGATGAAATCGCAGAAAAACGGCCGCATTTGAAGAAAAAGAAAGTGCTGTTTCATTAAGACAATGCACCGTGTCACAAGTCGATGAAAACGATGGCAAAATTGAATGAATTCGGCTACGAATTGCTTCCCCACCCACCGTATTCTCCAGATTTGGCCCCCAGCAACTATTTCCTGTAGAATGATCGCCAGAAAAAGATTTAAGACCTATGAAGAAGTAATCGCCGAAACAGAGTCCTATTTTGAGGCTAAACCGAAATCGTAGTACAAAACTGGTATCGAAAGATTGAAAAATCGTTTCAATCAGTGTATCGCCCTCGAAGGCAACTATATTGATAAATAAAGTTTAATTTTGCAAAAATTTTGTGTTTTAACATACTATTAAACGGACTTTTCAGCCCATGTGTTACAGTAGGAGTAGTAGTTTCGATCCTTTATCCTGTCTTTATTATAAATATCCTGAAATCGGACTATAAAGCAAGACAACGGGTCGTGTGTGGCGGTTGTTTATTCTCGGGTCCCCCTTGAGTGTTGTCGTGTGTATCCGCTCCGCTCAATGTTGTGTGTGTGAGATAAGTATAGCCGTCGGTTCCACTCACTCGCTTATGGTCCGTAGTTTGAGATAGATTGAGTATACTTTCGTGTGTGCGTCGCATTGCCGGTTACCCTTAACCGAGAAGGTATATGAGTGTGTGGCGAGCTGACGCGGTTCCATTGTCGTACTCATTGCACATCTAATCTCTTACTTTTCATCCCTATTGAATTTTCATGATAGTGCATTTATCTTTCTTTTATTTGCTATCCAACTCAAAGGCTTTTTTTCTATTCCTTTGCAGAACCAGTTTTGCCGATGGACGACATAGAAAAATAAAAGAACTCATTGTGTAAAAATATACCTACCTACATTAGAATTAATAATAAAAAAAAAGTGAAACAGACGACGAAATCTTTTATTTTTCTATCATTTTATCTTTATCTTTACCTTCATATTTTTCATACATTTTACATATGTAAACAGAGCTTGAAGCACTTTTTCGTTCCTCAAGGCTGAAATCTGAAGACCATTATTTCATATTCAGCGGAGATTTTAACGCCAAACACAGAAATTTAGGAAATAATACATCAATCACTACTCACTTGGTGGGGTTGGTCTAAGAACGACTCTGATAGTTTTTAGATAATTTTATTCGCTTCCCAAGCACGCCTCATATCTGGATCTACTGTTCGACAGAGGGATACAACAGACAGGTGCGCACCAACATATATAAACTGTCTATGCATGTTCGTATATGACAAGGGTCATTGCGGAATTAAATCCAAATGTGTTACTACAATTACAAGTGTAGTAGGATAGCACGTGGGACACACTACTCGAAAACATTGACGAAAGCTCTGTCCTCGAGTCCGGTGACGAAAATATGCCAAATAATGTCATCGCCGACGAGAGGGAACTACCGAAGGAAGAGTTCCAATGATCTTTGTATTACTGAGAAATAACGAATTAGCGAATTAGTGGAAAACCGAAAATTCTGCTTCGACATCTCCCGCTACGAGCAGTCGACGTTTACAACACATTCGAAATCAACAGTGATACATCCTATTCCCAAAAGGAAAAACGACGCGCTCAGTCCAGCGAATCGTCGGTCGATAAGTATCGTATTCGATAAGGTGATCAGATCAGTAAGCCCTGACTAAATAGGTTGAGGACAAAAACATATTTCCAGGTAATAATCAATTCGGTTTTAAGGCGAGTCATAATAGCTCACATGCCTTATCTGATATCGAACGGAAAAAAAATAGAAAATGGACGGGTGCCTGCCTGATTGACTTGAAGAAGCCCTTCATCATTGTAAGTTGAACCGCCGAGATGACTTTAAGGAATTTGACTTGAGATACTCGTATGAATGCGAAAGTAATACGAGAATTAATCTTGGATTTTTACTACACATTCCATCGAACAAAAATGTCTAAATAGGCTACAAAAACCGACTATTAGTGGACTTGTAAATCGTTTTGGAAGATTTCAACTTAACTACGAGTATATAACCGGTTTTGGCCAAATAAGACAGTACGCAATACAAATGCATTTAAGTTAGTGTCGTTGACTTTTATTTTTGTGAAGTAAGCAGCAAATTTCTCAACTTCACTAAACACAGGACCCCATTCTTGGTGTAAAGAGTTGCAATGTCCAGAGTTAGCTTTAATTTCTCATTCTATATTTGTATAAAGCAAAGATACTAGCCAGATCACCGGTGATGGATGATTTTCCACCTCAAAACTTTGAAACACATTTTAAACTAGCATTTTTCTTCTGAACTTCTCTTACAAATATTGTATTAACCATGTTATTCTGTGGCCAAAGAGACAAAATGTTGAAATATTTCTTCATCTCCTAGTTTTAATTCAGTTAAAAACTGGCTCAACATTTTAGGCAGTTTCATGAGACTTAAGCTCATTGAGTGAGTTCAAATTTCAACACATCATAACACGTAACATCAAATACCTATTTGAAAACGGTGAACATACATATATTCCCGGGAATTTAACACTCCATGTTGGTCTGAAATATCTTTCACCAATGTCGTCTTGCTGCATTTCCATAAATTGACAACAATTATTGTATTTTACTTCTAATACATCGTCGAGTTAGTACACATTCTCGTCCACGATTATTATGCGGGACATATGAAGAAGAAACCCATAAAGTATGAGAAAAATGAACAGAAGCTGCATTCCACATTCCATCATGCTAACTTTGGCTGCAAAAATGTAACTGAATACTACTAGCGCAAGCACAATTGCATGAATTTCAGTGCACAATCTCGCTTCAGATAAGGCATAATGTAGACTTTGCAACAAACAAATATTTCAAGATCACAAAGCCCGAACAGAAGCCTGTAAACATAGTGGTCGAATGACAGTTAATATGTTGAATAGTCTTCCAACCAACGAATAATGACCAACATTCCACCGTATTGTTAAAATAGACTATTTAAAAATACCTGAGACACATTTCAAACTCGAAAACGATACCTTCGACTATAGATCAAATAAAATAAAAAGTATCTTCCACGAACTTCTAAAAAAATATCACACTTGTATAAGACCCTTATCGCAACAATCCTGTTGTACGAAGTAGAAGCATGAAAGTAATCAAAAACGGATAAAAGACATTTTCTGCATCGAATGAAAGGTTTTAGGAAAAATCATTGATTTCTTTGTAGAGGCGGTATTAACGGTATTTGAAGGAAAACAAGAACATCGAAGTATGGATAGCGAGCCCCAATGGAAAGTGATCCCAACCAATTTGGCATGCGCAACTGGAAGTAGTTTACACAAGAATATTGTACTGAGGCTGAAGTCCCCATCGCAACGCTGATCTTAACACAAATACTAAACTATGATTGTACTGCTGCATCATATAATCGATGATGTTATATGGATATACTCATAGTAGAATCAGCCGGACATTTTGTTTAGTAATGATGACAGTTCAATTGCAGAAATCTGACCGGAAATAAGGCAAACTTATGAATATGTAAGGTAAATGGGAATTTATAAACATCGATAGTACTAACTAGCACGCAGGTGTAATTGAGGATTTAGAACGCACAAGGAACTTAAACTACATCTTAAATCGTCAAATAGAAAAGTTCATTCACATGTGATGCCGCCAACGAACATAAGTATGCACGAGTATATGTATATGTATGTAGGTGCTTTTTTCACCTAAAGAATGTTAAAAACAGCACTCATTTACACAACAAATCTCATTTACTTGATATCGCTTCTTTACTTTCTGCGCCTGCAGAAAGCTTCACCCAAAAAGTGAAACAACCTTCTGGTTATATTAAAACACTGCAGTGGTCAGTAGAATTCTGGAGCCATTGCGGTTGTGGTTACAATCTGAATGAAGGAAATACACAAATAAAAACATAACTCGGCAACATACAAAAATCAGACTTAGCGAGGTAAAGTGAATGTGGGATGGAATTAAACTTCGCTTTACTAATATACATACATACATACATGTGTATTATACTTTAAGTAGTCCTCGCCTTGAAGAATAAAACAACAATTTTTAATATCATACACAGAAAGATCAAAGAAAACAAAAAGACAATTCTCCAAATATTCTCACACACTCGTGTTGGTGCAATTCAAGTTTTAGGGTGACAAATTGCTTGGGCAGCCTCTTGAATGCTTTAATTTATTTGTCTGACCTTGATTTCATAATTCAAACTATTTCATTTCACATAAATGGTTTGCGTGCATCCCGCAATGACCTCTGCAGTACCACAATAGAATAAAATTATGTGCTCACTATTTTTCTTTGTAGATTTTATATAAAGTTACGTAAATCGTATCAAAGAAGCTTCAAATTTTGCAAATATTTGGCAATTTTTTCGTTTATTATTAGAAATTATCCAAAGAAATGGGAAATAGATTTTTCCAATCACATTTTTTTGTTTTACGAAGGAGTAATGTTACGAGTTGCCTTCATACTAACAAGTCAATAATGTGCTTCGGTGGAAACCTTTAGGTGTACGATTTCCCAACCCTTCACATGCGTGAGTCTGAATATATCAATAATTTTTTAGTAAAAATTAACCAATGATTCACCCACCAAACATTGAAACACTGCCGTCACTACTATCACAACTCATTGATATACTCACTCCGAACTTGATGTCATTTATAAAACTGAACCACAACAAATAATCATTTACTAAACAATAACAAAAACTTTCTCTCTGCAAATTGCCTACTCGATACTTGTAAATTATTAACAATTTACACCCAAACACTTACATGTATTGGCAGCCGGTGTTCTTAGCTCTCATTAGCCCTTAATCCAATCGACAACAGAATTATACTGCACTGAATAAAGATCAACTACAAATCGTGGTTTCAGGAGGGCGGGTATTATCAATAAAAACAACAAAAAGTCAAAACACTTTCATCAAATATTGTATGTTCTTCGTTTTGCTTTGCTTTTGATGACAACTACGGGAAAAAAGTGTAGACAAACGAAGAAAAGAGGAAGTCAAAGAAGACTGAAATGAACGTGTACTCGTACATATGCGCAAGCAAATAACACTTGTGCTCAAAAGTAGAAACGGTATTTTATTTTAAATCTACTTACAATAGTTTGATAATAATTTTATTATCTGCTGAATAAAATTTCATTTAACTGATATATTGTCGACCTACACAAATGTATGTTATGTATCATATATCGGGTGTTGAATGTCTTGCGCTAATAAGAAATTTGCGTTCTGCTACTTGTAACAGCCTTACTCCTACTACTCCACAAACTAAACGATGAGGGCAATATCTATCACATGTCAGAGCAGTCAAGCTCATTCCCTTCATGATACTATTGCAATCATATTTCCAAATCTCTAAAACTGTTCAAGCAATAAATTGAAAATATCCGAGGGTAAATATGCATAGAAAGAACTAGTATTAAACGCTAAAACAAAAAGCTGAAATTACTAAATTTAATTTGAAAATCAGTCCTCTATTGTGTTAACGTAAGGTGCATATAAAGGGTAGGCCATCTAACGTTTTTTTTTTAACTAGTGCTTATTTCGTGAATGGTAGCTCATGTCTGATTTGACAGATAATTAGTTTTATCCTTCCGCTGAACGAATATGGTTGTGTATACGCTTGAACAACGCTGGGAAATATTGTGACATTACTTTGAAAATCATGGTAATGTTGCTGAATGTGTTCGAAAATTGCGTACGGATTTTGGAAGAAGAGAAGCACCGTCAGCTCCGTATGTTCGTTATCTTGTGACAAAAGTGAAAGAAACTGGCATCCTCATCGATAAACCAAAGCGTGAAAAGCCAAAAACAGTGCGTACACCCGAGAATATTGCTGCTGTGGCAGAAAGTGTGCGTGAAGCGCCATCAACATCAATTCACCGTCGTTCTCAACAATTGAACATTTCGGAAACATCATTGAGACGAATTTTGCATAGAGACCTTGGTATGACGCCATACAAAGTCCAATTGGTTCAGGAGTTGAAGCCAACTGACCATCCAATGCGTTTTCGCTTCGCTAAGTGGGCCTGCGATCGACTTAGAGAAGATGCCGATTTTGGCAAAAAAATCATCTTTTCAGACGAAGCTCATTTTGATCTTGGACGAGTCACTGTTTGGTGCGGATTTTGGTCCAGAGAGGCATAATTGGGCCATTTTTCTTCGAAAATGAGCAAGGAATGGCCGTTACAGTCAATGGCGATCGTTATCGGGCCATGTTGAACGAATTTTTGTTCACAAAAATTGAAGAGGAGGATATTGGCAACATTTGGTTTCAACAGGACGGCGCTACATGCCACACAGCCGAAGCTACACTCGATGTTTTGCGCCCTGTTTTTGAAGATCGCATTATCAGCCGCAGAGCTGATGTCGTTTGGCCACCTCGGAGCTGCGATTTGACACCGTTGGACTATTATTTGTGGGGTGCCGTAAAAGATAAGTGTTACGCCGACAAGCCAGAGACAATTGACGCTTTAAAGGACAATATTCGTGAAGCCATTGGTGAAATACAGCTGCACACAATCGATAATGTGGTTAAAAATTGGACCGATCGTGTAGGCTACTGCATGGCCAGCCGAGGCAGCCATTTGAATGAAATTATTTTCCATTATTAACCGGAAGGATAAAACTAATTATCTGTCAAATCAGACATGAGCTAAGTGATACCATTCACGAAATAAGCACTAGTGGAAAAAAAAAAAACGTTAGATGGCGGACCCTTTAGAAGAAAACAAAGCCCAAAGCCAATTTAATCAAGCGTTAGTTACCAAATACAATGAAAGTTATACTGTGGCAACATCAAAACTAAAGATTAAACCCCGTCCACGTTGAAGTAATGAGACCATTGATGCTGTAAAGGCCGGTGTTGACCAACATCTAGAAACTTCGACTTTGTAGAAGATTTAAGAAGTTGAATTGCACAATTTCCCATATATGTTGTAAATAGCTCTAAAATGATTACCGCGTCGTATTCAATACGCCCAAAACATGCAAAATATCCATGTTGAACCTGATTTTTGGTACCGTACTCAAAAAATTCATTTTACCTCGTGTGGAAGCGTTAATACGCAAATGTTAGGTATTGGCGCACTCATAACCCAAAATTAATTTTTGAAGAGCCTTTTCATTCATCGGTCTGGTGCGGTTTATGTTCTGAAGTCATTGGCACTTAATTTTTCAAAGACAGTAATGGCAAATTTAGTACATTACAGATCATTGACACAAGATTTTTTGACATACTCGTATGAAGTGGACGATAATGGCATGGAAAATTACTAGTTTTAATAGGATGGCGCAACATGTCATACTGCGCGTGAAACAACAATCAATTTATTGAAGGCAATTGGTTTAAAAAAAATTGTGTTTGCGACTGTCCAACACGATTTGACTCTCCCTGGCTTTTTCTGAGGATATTTGGAAAGGAAAATGTTTATAACAACAACGAGAGCTCATCGAACAACTTAAGACCAACATACACAACAAAATCAGCGGAATTTTGCAAGAAACTGTCGAAAAAGTATTTCTAGTATCCATTTACTAGAAATACACTTCAAGAAATGACTAAATAAATTGTAATGGTCCAAATTAAAATGTAGGAAGGATTCATTGAAAAAAAAAACGGTAGGTACCACCAAAACACACCCTGTACTTCTTGATGGATGATTTCTCTTAAGATATTATATAGAGCGATTTTTGTCAGTGATACAATATATCTTCCTATCCTTTTTGACAGTCCTTTGATATTTGTGTTCAATATTGTTTACCAAATCATCATAAACTTACTCCAGAAGAACGAAATTCTACTCCTCATAATTAACCAACAGAGCTCGCTATTCGCCGTGTTGTGTATACCCGTATAACAAACATCTAACTGGTACTGGGACCAGACCCACGATACGATGGCTTGCGATTGGAGTTTGCGGATTGGGCTCTTGATTAGATTCAAGTCGACCATTTATTTTACTATATTTTATCGACGATCACTTTTCGTTCAACAGGTTTGTGAATAAGCAGAATTATAGTTTCTGCAGTGAGATAGATCCAGCGTAAAAGTGAACCGTTTGGCGTTTACATGTGCCCTTATTTTTTCAGAAATGGGGCAGGAGCTCGCATTACAGTTAATGGCCAACGTTACCAGACAATGATGAGTGATTATTTCTTCGCAAATATGCACAACATGATGTTCCAGTAGGAGAGCACCACATGCCATACTTACGATGGCCATTAACCATTAACTTACTGACGTCGGAATCAACAGCAACATAATACCGCGCAATGTTCCAGTGAATTGGCCACAGAGATCGTGGGATTCCGCACACCTTGAATTTTTCTTGTGGGACTTTGTAAAATCTGTGGCTTATGCTGATAAACCGCAAATTATTTAGGCCTTGGAAGCAAATATACAGCAAGTCATGAGATGAGATGCTCGTAGAGCCCGAAATGGGTATACACTAACAGAAGGCGTTTCGTCAAAATACCAAAGGAAGTCGTGAATAATTTCATGAACCATTACTAGCACCATGTTTTGGCGTTTACAGGCCGCTTAAACCCTTTATCTTCTTCTTCTTCTTTTATTAACCATAGGACATTATAAGTTTTAAAGAAAAATCTGACTTCGGTAGTCCACTTCGGGGAATAAAACCAATAAAAATAAGTTTCAGGTCTTATACCACGTAAACAATGAATTAAAAACGAAGATTTACAAGACCGAAGCCGCTCTATTATTCGATGAATTGAAGACGCACATTACAAATTAGGCCTACTGGTCATATTGAATCTCTTCAAGGTTCTAATGTTGTAATGTAAAAAATGTAAGCCTAAAATATCTGTAATAACAAAGCGAGAGCATATTAAAAGATAGGGATTCAAAGTCGTATCACCTTGTGATGAACAGATTCACTTTCATCATAAATGGCATCAAACTTTATCCATGATTTACCCAATGTTTAAACAACAATCAGTTTACTTCTGATACTCCTTTTCTGTTGTCATGAATGATTTGTCTGTTTAGAGCTAGTTGAGCATATGGTTAGTTCATTGGCTATTACACAAGATGTACAGGTTTACATTCAGACAGCATCCCGAAAAGTAAAAATAACTGTTTTCCTATTTAACCTATTTAACTGTTAACCTATTTTCCCATTACTAGAGGCAACCTCCGAAAGTAAAACATTTTGCAGATGTTAGTTTCTTCCACATTCTCGCATTCATCCGTCCGTGCACAAAATAATAATTTGTGTGAGTGAAGAAAATACTGATTAGAGCAGTCCGCCGGATTTAAAAAAAAAGATGATTTGAAGGCTAATAGGCTAATTAGTGTAAAAGCCATTGGTGTACCAAAAAAAATATATTAACACTCCCCATCGCATAATACATTATACGAATACGTTCAACACATCAATTTCGGATTCAGCGCATTCAATTATAATTTTGTTCAACACAAAAGTTGCATCGAGTTCGTTGCTCAACAAGTTAATATTTGGTGAACGAGCTCATGTTACTGCCCATTACCAGGTTTACGCATTAGTCTGCTTTTTGAATTTTCCCGTGGCGTGAGTTGATCTGCGAACTTCTGAATACGTTTTCTTATTTTCAAAATCAAGCAAGGTAAGTAAAGCTTCTCAACATTGGAATGAATTGATCAACTAAGTGGGCCACGCAATCCAACACTGGCATGAGTTATTTACCTAAGTGAACGAGGCTTACAATGTGTTCAATATGAGTATGTTACATATAAAATCCAATTGCGTTGCTTAACGCGGGCAACATGGAATAGTGCACAAGTGAACGAGGCTACCGATTAGTTGAGTTGAATTATACGTATCGATATAAAAACCATTATGAATAGTGGAATTTCAGAAATTGTAAGACTTGTAGAACTCTTGTCTATCTTTTGAACCATTCGTCGAAAAACTTGCACAAGTTTAAAAGAATCAGGGACGTCCAGTTTAATCTGGTTACATTTAAATGGCTCAGGCTTTTGTTGAAAATTGCAAAAATTTCCGACCGAAAGAGTTTTAGACATTAATATTATTATATATTTTTGGAAGGCAGGTCGGCATACGATTGAAACTTTACTAATAAAGATGAAAAAAGCATCGAAATAAATATTTGTATGTAGGTATACGGCATCGTCTTGATCGTTCATTTTAGTCCCCAGAGACCTAATATGCATGGCGTTACGATATTAAAATGTACCCTAGACACTACAGTCTTCCCAGCGAAATTAAATCTGAATCAAAATTTGTATATTCAAAAGCAAGCTAACTCAGTTTATCAAAAATAATTATTAATGCATGGTTTTTAGATATATAATAGCTAATCATATTTTTTTTTTTATGGTAAACATAGTCCGAAGGACTAAAACCTGGTATTAGTTTCCACAGACTCTGATACTTTGTTTACCAAGGAAAGGTGAATCCCATCTGGGATGAATGCTGAAATATGATACTTCTGATACGATGTGTACGACGACGTTAAAATGGTAATTAAATGCACGGTCGGTCGGAAGGTTGACAAATGCGAAATCTAACGAGGTTCAGGAAAATTTCGTGCAGGAAATGTGAGCCTTGTTTTTAGTCGAAAGCTGCCATAGGTAATGGCGAATGGATGGATTTCTATGGACGTCGAGCTGGTACGCTCAAGTAGGCGTCTACTATTTAGTAATTGCTTGGAATTTGAAACAAATTGGTAATCAAAAAGTTAAATATGTAAATTCCCAAATTGATGGAAAAAACAGGACGCACCGTTTGGAAGTTTACTGTTCTCTGGTTGCTCGAAACGAAAGATGCCCTTAATTTGTTGAAATTTCTACATGAAGTACCTATTACTTGAAAGAGCTTAGTGGGAAAGTTTTTGTCGTTTATCGCTTGATTCTTCTCCAAATATTTAATAGTGCCCACCAAGCTTGATATGCAACAAAGTCTGTTATGCACTTAAGATTTGATTGTTGGTGCAATGGTCACCTCGAGATAGTGGCGCTAACATAATATTGGGTTGGCCAATAGTGGCCTCTATGTATCGATAGTGTTAGATTTAAATGTCAATGGCAGATCTTGTAAATGTTGTTTCGAGATTGTAGTTTTTTTTTAATTAAATAAAAATCGAAGTAAATGTGAAACAAAGTTTATCGCGGTCAGTTGTGTTTTTCGCACTTGGTGTACGCTCTTTTATTTTAGAAAAGAAACACAAAGCAAAAGTCAAAAATAAGACAAGACAAGATGAAACAAAAGTCAAAAATAAGACAAGACAAGATGAAGCAAACGTCAAAAACAACTTTGGAAACTACATTGTTTGTAGGAGATCTAGTTTTTACAAGAAAGACATCAATGGATTATCATCTCAATAGCAAAAATGTACCAAGGCCAATGGAGAATACTGCGATTATTAAAGTTAGAATAAACTACATGTGTTAAAACTTCATTGCAAAAAGGGCCATATCGTATGAAGGAACCTAATTATAAAGTGGCATTCATTTTGTTGTTTCATCACAAGCGAGTGGAAATTACTTTCTCCAAAGCCAATCGAAAAGGTTATTCGTATTTGTTTTATGTCTGACACACAGAAGCATTGATTAAAAGCAGATTCCAATAGAACTGAGTTGTGATAATCTCGCCGTCCTGACGCGTCGAAAGAAAATGCCTCCCACAAAGCAAAAACACATTTTTCAGTCAGATTTTCAACAAGTAAAAAGTCGGTTCTCGTTGTGTGGAAATATATGAAAAACTGCTCAAAAATCCTTCTGGTTGTCGTAGGTTTTCGTAAATTTTTCTCACAAACCTACGATACGTATCCCAAAACACAAGTGTTGCTTTACTCTTGGATTCGACTGTTGAAAAACTAAACTGTCAAGTAAACAGAGACAAAGCAAAGAGCGTAAGATTACGAAAATGAAAAATAGAAAAGAAAGCAAAATAACAGAAATCCCATTTCTCAATTCATCGATTTTGGACAAAATCCATTGAAAGGTTTTTTTTTTTGTTTGCTTCTCTGCGTAAAATTGTCGCTGGCTCTGGGAACATGCAGTTTGCAGCTGTTCCTTCTCAATGCATCTTTCCATTAGTTTTCTATTTTTTTGTACCTACTGTCTCCTATTGCTTGGCACCACATGAAACCGGCTGTGATTCTTCTCCTATTCTAGAGCAGCCCAATAAATTTAGCTGAGCGGCGATTCCCGATCTCGATTTAGCCGTGTCCAACGAGGGAAATGCGAAAACAAAAAAAAAGTAAAGAAAACTTACAAACGCATACACTTCACCAAAGAAGCACCACTTGGTGTGAAAGACAAAAAATGCATTCATCGCCAAGTGGAATCCCATTCGTGAGTTCCGAGAGTTGTGAATTCTATTGGGCAGGTTTATTTTTGGTCTGTAAAAACTAATTAATTGAGATGCTCCCTTTTTCCGGCACACACCAACACACGGATGGGAAAATATTTGCAAAAACTCTACGTTGAAATAAAGGATTTTCTTGCCAAAGCAACCCGCCCTATTTTTTCTTTCTTTTTCTTCTCCGCAATTAAGACCAAATTCCTTCACTTTTTTTCGAGTTGGAAATTACAAAATTATTAACGGTTCTCCGTTAGTACACCAGAACATTTCATTTTTCTTTCGTTCGTCGTTTTTTCCTTCTGTTTTTCGACGCAACTCTTAAACACTTACCGTTTGGTAGGAAATGGACGAGTTTTTCTATCAGCGCTTCAATTAATTCGTATTTATTTGGTAACACAGAATTTCTCAGTTTATAACGGTAGGGGAACAAGTAAAATAAAGTTAAAATAATACAAAACAATTCACGCACGAGAAAGTTTAACAATAAATAATAAAAAAAAATAAACGTTCGGTGCGGCCGTGCCTTTGATTTGAGTTGAGAAGCGTAGACTGGAAATTGATCGTTTATTTCAAAAATGGATTTTCACAAGTTTTTTCCTCTCTACGTTGAGAACGAGAACGTCCATTTCTTCGCAGGCGAGAGAGAAATGAAAAATACAACTGTTCGGTTTTTTTGTTCTTCGGGATTCCGCTTTGATTTCGTTGTTCGCACGTTTTTGACTTTGACATTTGGAATGGACGTTAAATATGAACGAACGTGGAAACTAGTTTCCAATTGTAATGTGTTCACGAATATGACTTTGTTGAAGATTTCATGCTTAGTTGTTGAGTTTTTTTTTATTTACTTATAAATTTAAATTTTTTTTGTTTATTTATTTTTGGTATGTAAATATATAAACTTACCTCCGGTTGAGTTTCGTACAATAAGAGCAGGGGCCAGCAATGTAAATATGACTACACATTAATTGTGCTCGTCTTACTTTCTTGTGGTAGCCGCCGGGTTCTCCGGACTTGGATTGTCAAACACTAGTTTTGAGAAGAGAAAACAGTAACATTAAAATATTCCGACAGCGGGCAAAACCTCATCATCGCCTCTACGAGGTGGAAGAAGAATAGCTTTCATATCAACCGCATGTTCCAGAACAAGTGCTATCAGATATCTAGTTGAGGGTCCTCCGACGGAAGACAACCTGCGAAGGAATTTTCAGCTATAAAATTAAAATTTTTTGAGGTACTCCGAAATATTCGGAACTCAGGTTCTTGGAAAAATAAGCCCTAAAATGGCCAAAGGCAACGCCCATATCTGGGTGACTGGCATAGGGGCATCCAGCCTCTTGTCCGAGGAGTTAAAACCAAGTACCTGGTCTTCCAAGTTGGAAGTTATGTGTCGAGGTAACTTCTCTATTACGGAAAAATCAAAAAAAGTTCCAATACAAAATCAAGCCTCGGATATTAATGACCTTTCTGTTCACGATCCTAGCAAATGAAACAAGGATAACGAACTTCAGATCTGCACGTGCTATGCTTCCACTGCTATGGTAGATGTTAATCGACCTTTTGCTAAATGATCTCGACACTACCGACCGCGCTCGGGTACATCCTGATGATCTAGCCCTAGATGTAATCGGCGATTGATGCACTAGATCTTTGAGTCAATCCTCTTTAAACTAAGGCTTTTCTCTTCGCAAGAAGGAGGGATCTAACATGTAATGTTGAAGACTGCCATGACGTTTCGGATTTTCTTGAAGTGAAATGGAGCATTTGGCAAGACATAGAGCTTGCCACCAAGAAGGTTTTTTTTTCGGATCTGCACTACCATAATAGGACACATTCCATTCTAAGCCGAGTTTCCGCCTAAATGTGCAGGAAATCTTCTGGGATGGCTTCAAATCTAATCAAGGACATGGTGATGATATCTTCATGGATGATGATTTCTAAGATTCTTTCATTTGACTCCAAAGGTAGCGATCCTCATATATTGCAGAGAATAGGTATAGTAGAATGATCAAGGTAGAGATAGTCAAGTTGTGCTTAAGGATTTTCCGGGACATTTAGCCACTTTTATCTTCGTATTTGCAAAGTGATATCGGAGGCCTAGATTCGAATGAGATTGTAGATAATGAAAACTTACTATGCAAAGTTCAAAGGCGGATCTCTTAGACCCTGAGGTCTAAGAGTGCTTCCACTGCTCATTGGGTTTTCCGTAAACACAACTATAGTTTGCACGTTTCTCCAGGATATATGCATAACACATAAAAAAAAACTATAGGATTTTTACTTGCGCTTAAATGATGTACTTAAATTTTACTAAGCATCTTATAAAGTTTATCATATTGCAAGTTGTGGCTCAAGTGGTAGTGGACTGGCTTCCAAATCGCAAGGTTCGGTGTTCGAATCCCGGCCTCGCTGATTAGTTGACTAGAAATCAACAACAAGCCAATTTCCACTAAGAATTTAGTCTCCTCATTAAATGTTGGAGGCCCACCCATGGAGCGAAATAACTACTGAAACCATACATCTTTCTTTCTCTCTCTATCCCATTTTCCAAAAAACTTAACACATACTGGGGCATCATAAGTGTATTCATACCCACTTCACGACGACACCGAATTGCATTTCACCTGTGTCTGTCGTACGTTCTGCATGGGCTCCAAATACCAAGCGCTTATATGGAGCTCTCCGGAGAGATGTATGCACTCATCGCTGAAGCAATTACCCAGCGAGAGGAACTATGAAACAAACAAAAGAACCATTTCCTGAAGGAAAACAGTATGCCTTTCTTGAACCTCGTCCTCCTCTAATTACCAGTCATGAATGTCATATCTTAGGGATCATACTTTCAATTCAAAAAGTCATAGTCATAGTCTTCAATGCGAGTTTTTTACCTTGAACTTTTTCGATTACATTCTAAATTTCTCAAACATTTTTGCAAGAAATTTTATCATCGTGCTAAAGGTAAGTCGTCATGAAAAATTCTCTTTATTTCCGATTAAGCAACACTGTAATCGGTACTCGTACAGCCCACATGTTTTCAGGTATCCGACAATTCTTGCATTCAAATCTCGGCTTCTTTTTGGTTCACCCCCTGTTTGCTACTATCGCCAACTGAAACAGGAGTTCGAGGTGGAAGATGAAAATGTAGTCGAGATTTGGATTGTGCACGTACGTTACGGTTACCTTGACTATTAATTATTAAATACACTGTAACAGCTAGGACTTGTTGTTTACTGGGTCAACGTTGCATGGTTACTAAACTTTCAAGTGCTTAAAAAAGTGCCGTTTCACTGTCATACTACTGTTTGATAAATCGACGCACAATAGATACAAGCTTGCTTTATATGTAGTCCACAAAAAAAATGCCGTACACATAACTATGTATCGGGTCGCTATATGTGAAATTGCCGATTATCTTGCGGAAAATTAAACAACGCTATTTTAAAGCTTTTCGTTATTCCATTAAATATTCCCCATTTACATCTAGCGTCTCTTTCCAACGCCCCAATAACACAAATATGCATTTTTTTTTAAAGAAGTTATCTTTTTGGGTAAACTTCATGATTCGATGCTCAACACAATGATAGCAAATCGACAAGCACGAGACTTCCAAAACCCAACATCAAACCTTAAATATAACAAGTGGTGTACAGGTATCTAAGCTTAAATCCAACAAAGTAGCTGTACTTGACGGCTTACCAACCGACGGATTCAAGGCTGCTAGAAATGACTTTGAGCCACCTCATTTCTCAGATTTGGTCACAAGTGTACATGCCTTATGAATGGAATTTCAGCACTATATGCCCGATCTACAAAAAAAAGACACCCTCAACTGCGCCAACTATAATGGTATAAGTCTCCTTAACATCGGATACAAGATCTTATCTGCTATATTGTCTGAAGGTCTAAAACTTTACGTCAACAAACTGATTGCCACCTATCAGTGCGGTTTCAGACGAGGAAAATCCACAATCGACCAAATCTTCACGCTCCAGCGGATCCTGGAAAAAACTCAAGTCCAAATCAATACCTACCACTTTTTCATCCATTTTAAGGCCACATGTAACACCATTTATAGATACATACGAGCTATATAAAGCCATCTAAATTCGTTCATCTGTGCAGAATTACGAATGAGGATGAACGTTGCTCCGTCAAAGTCGGTAACGATTTAACCGATATCTTTAAGACAAAGTGACGCAATGTAATCAGATTTCAAAATCCTGCGTAACTATTATACTTGCGTACGCCGATGATATTAATAATTGAGAGGACTCAGCAGGCTGTCACCGCATTGGCGGGGAAGTTACCAAAATTACACAAAACACCGACGAGCATCACAATCGACAGAAAATCAGTCACCTGAGATGACTAAGCCATGTAGAGCAAATGGAATCAAACCCGGAGGGGCAACGTAGCAGAGGAAGACCTAACCTTAGGTGGCGAGTAAAACTAAAAGAGGACCTCATCCAACTTAGGAGTGCCCAACTGGAGGCAGTTAGCTGGTTGAGGCCCAAGTTCACCCAGAACTATAACGCCACCTACATATGTTTGAGTAAGTTACTTCTGCAGAAAACTTGCATTGTTAGCTGTTAGCAGCTATACGTAATGCAGTTCTTTGTTAGTATGGCGTTTTTATATATAACGACCTAATATAATAGCCGAAGAATTTCAAAACATCACGCCGGAAATGCAAATACGAGTATGTACAATCCTCGCTCCCCAGATGAAGAGAATTCAAAATAATAAGCTTCAGTGTCAATCCTTACGGTAGTGATCAAAATTCGACGCAGTCTTTTGTTACCGGACGACGTTTTTAAGGGCTGACCAGAATGTGAATCTGTATCTGATATCGAACTGCTAAAGTTGAATACATGTATAGCCGTAAGCGCCAACACAATGCGTATCAGTGTGAATCTGTTACCCAGTTTATCCGACAGCTCAATGTGCGTTGAAGCAATTGGTTCAATACCCGTAGAAATGCTGGTGTTTATATGAAATGTTTGCTTTTTGTTCAATGACTCTGCTTGGACTCTGGCCTGGGCAGAATTTCTGCACTTACTTTTGAGGTAGAGCAGATTCGTGAGAAACGTCAAAATCAGCTGTGATTGCAAATTAATTGTTCTGTCCGCGAAGTGAAAAGTTGTTTGCTATTTTACTTAAAATGGAATAAATCGAAATACGATCTGATAGAGGGCAATCGGTTGTTGTTAAATGCTCCCCAAATACACGCTATAATTTGAAAAGCAGTAAGTACATGATTAATGTTCATTAAAAAAATCGAAGCTAATTTTCATTTCCTTTAGATGAAGAAGTTCGCAAGAAGCTTCAACTTCTCAACAGGCACAGGAAGCAGAACAGGATAAGTAGAAAGCGGTTTGGCTAGAAAGGGACTGACAACTTTTCATAACGACCTACAAGGATGTGAACCCGAACTTGGGGAAAAATGTTTAGGTGAAGATAAAACGGAGGCTATGGGAGTTGATTTCCAAAAAAATTAACCAGCATGGATCCTCCTACACTCCGTACCAGATTGAAAGCATGTGGAAAAGCTTGGAAAGGGCCTTCCACAACAAAAAAAACTGGCAACAATAGGGCCACATGCCCATATGAAAAGTATTTTTTTTTCTGTATGAACTTAAAGTTTTTTCATAAACCTATTTACCTATATAATAAATAAATAATTATCTAACAATCGAAAATATGGCCGTACTTTTCTGCTCTCATTTTTCACAAATTTGCGCTGCTCTGCTTTGCCTTTTTTCTCATTGAACAAAGCTTGAGAGAAGTTTAACAAACAGCTGATTGAACTGACACTTGACTCTAACACTGATACATTGTTCGTATTTCTTTGTATTTCCAAATATTTCGTTTGCAATCCCACATTTTAAATACGCAACTGACTACCTGCCCGATGATGAAAGAATTTAAAATGTTTATATATTTCATTCAAAGCGGTTACAAATTTTTAATGCGTTTTATAAGCAGGAATGAACGTTTGCGTGTTGAATATTTCAATGCAGTTTAAAGTGGTTTATTCGAGCGTATTGCTTCAACGCACATTGAGCTGTCGGATAAACGGGGTATGTATCTCGAAGTTGAAAAGCACCCAACTTCGAGTTACAGATTCAAGATTGACGTATGTATCTGCGTTTGACAGCGATTCAAGACTCAAGCTACAGATTCAACCCTTTAGATTAAATGTGTGCATGTAGTGTACAAGCATTCCCCGTAGACCTTCTACCTATATACCAATATCAATAAAACTAATCGAGTTTCAGCTATTTTCTTTGTCAGAGTATTTCTTTTAATAACAAATTGTTCATTTCTCCATCAACAAAATAAAGTTTTGTTGGCTTTCCAAAAAAGTTCAGATGCGGCTTTTGCTTACTTGCTTTTTGTTTTTATTTTCTTTTATTGTTGAATACAACAAAGGATTAATGCTTCTTCAATTAAAAAAAAATGAAAAGAAAAGAAATATACATTGAAAAACAAAACTATGTAACGAACAATAAATGGAAGTAAAAAATTTGGTGTGCACTTCAATATTCGAAATTAAAAAGAAGATATGAGAGAGAGAGAAGAGAGAGAAAAGAAATTAAAATTATAAATTTGATTGGAGAATAAAGTTCATGTTTTGTTTCTTTGTTTTCTTTCTGTATGCAAAATATATGTTGTTGTCATATATATGTATATAATCCCATGCGCGCAAATTATTTTATTAATTTAATATTATTAACGCTCATTATTATTATTTTAAAATTTAATGATTAAGTTTAGATATCGACCTAATTATATCTTCTCATTCAATGCTGACTTCTGGGTTTTATCTGCTTTAGTTTTTTCATCCGCTTCATCGTCTTCGTCATTCTGCGATAAACTTGGGATGTTATCATCCGAATCATCATCATCTTCGAAATCGTCGAAATTCTTTAACTCAGATGAATCATCCATGAACTTGTTCCAAGGAGCTTCTATTGCTACAATTGAAAGTTAATGGCATTGTTAAGTGGTATGTTGGGGATTTTTTATTTCAGTTTTACTGTTCACTTACTATCTTGCTCTGGTTCTTCGTCATCTGACTCATCTTTCCACTTGTTGAAATTCGCTTTCAGGAAATGCAGTTTGGTTTTGTCATTTGTTAGCGATGACCAGTAAGGACCACTTTGTTTCTATAATAAATAAAATAGACGAAACAAAGTCGTTTGGTGAAATACTTATGCAAGTGACAAGAAATTTTGCAGATGGCTTACTTTATAGATGGTAAATTCCAAACATCTGGCAATATTTTTACTTGATACTCGCTCGGGATCAATGGTTTTAAGGAAATTTAATTGCAGATCGTACACTTTTTTGCTATCGAGCACATCTGTTCCAGTAAATTTCATGGAACTATCTGTAAATCTAAAAAAAAAAATTAGATTGAGCCTGCTAATAATCATCATGAGCATATATTAATAGGTTTGGAAAGGAAACTTACTTATAATCAATGTCCTTACATTCAACTTCAATTATAACGTACAGCAGGTCATTTCTTTGGGCCCAAGAAACCGGAGGATGAAGTGCTCTAAAATAAATTAAATAGATGGCTAATCAATCGATCGATTGTGTAAAGAAATTGCAAAACAACAAAGATACAGAGGTAATGATTCGAAAAACCGAATTTCGGTGATTCCTGTTAAAATGTTGATAAGTTAACGGGTATCGAGCAAAAAGAATCTGTACATTTATGTAATCTTATTTAAAGGGATACACTTAGATTGTCAGAGTTAGAAAATAATTAACTACTACAAATCTCGATAACTTATCTCGCCGGTATTTATTTATTCGTGCACTTAACGGCTGCTGCTACCAAATACAATTACAGTGGAGCTCCAGTATATCGAATGTTCTTCTTTTTTCCTCTGATTTGTGTTTTTGTTTTTGTTATACTTTATGCGTTCTTTCTTCTGTGGGATTTATTTATGTGTTGCAGACAGACAGATGCTCAATTTTCATTCATTATATGCATAAGAACCTAACGGTTATGGGGTTTTTACGTACATTTCCTTCTGTTTTGACAACTTATTATGTCTGGAATGTTTTACACGTTCTCTCATTTTAAGTTTGATATCGAATAAGAAAGTTCTTCAAGATGCCGTCTCGAAAACTTCTTTCAATGGAAGAAAAAATTAAAATAATCACAAATGTAAAAGCGGAGCTTTACTCGCAGACATTTCTAAAAAAATTGGAATTCCAAGATCCAGCATATGCACTATCAAAAAAAAAAAAAATCAAACCAAGGTTATGAAAAACCTGAAAAATACCTACAATGGAACTTTTCACAGAAGATCATTAAAGGAGGGTGAGTATCCGAAAATGGAATAGGATTTGCTTAATTGGTTTGTTATCTAACGCGAGAGTCATATGCACATTAATGGCAACATTTTAAAAGCCAAGGCAGTGCAGCTCCAGAAAAAATTTACCTCGGTAAATGTTACATCTAGCAGTGGGTGGCTAACAAAATTTAAAAAGCGCTTTGGAATTCGAATTCTTAAAGAGTCTGGCGAAAAGCTTTCATAACGAAAAGATCTTGTAAACCCTTTCAAAAAAATTAGCGGAAGTAATAAAAGAAAAGAAGCTTAGTTTAAATGCAATTTTCAATACGGATGAAACTGAGTTATATTGGAAAATGCTACAAGACACTACATTTGTTCACGCAGGCGAAGCGAATGCTCCTGGAATAAAACTGTCTAAGGAACGCCTCACAATGCTACAAATTTAAAGAACATCAAACCTCTCATAATTAGAAAGGCAAGAAAGACAAGATCTTTTAAAAACAAACCTCTACCAGTTGATTACGCCTACTCCAAATCTGCATGGATGAACGCAACTCTCTTTAAAACTTGGTTCTTCGAGAAATTTGTACCACAGAATTATTAAAAAACTGCATGTGACAACTACATCTATGCCACATAAATAGCACAAGGCGAAACAAAATGTATATCTTACATTTTAACTGTACCCTTTTATTTTAAACGAAGTAAGGCAAACTTGTATGCATGCTACTGATTTCCTCTATGCTCCAGCAAATTATGTATAAATTTTTTTACCGTTATCATTGACTTCATATGTCAAATCTGTTGCATCATTCTTTGAAGTGTTCTTTGTGGCTGGACCAAAAATAGCACAAATCGTGGTAATTGGAATATCTCTTATAATAATTAGTGTAGTCTTAATTTTTTTGTTTTATTATATTTTCGCATAGTGTTTAATTTAATTTTGTATTACAATGGGAAGGAGGAGCTCAATTTATGCTCTTCATCAAGACGGCAAAAAAAACCAGCAGAAATAGCAGAAAAATTGAAATGCTCCAGAAAAATGGTTTACAACGCTATTAAACTGGTAAAAGATCAGATGCACTTAACCCGTAACAAAAAATCGCCGTCCAAGACCAAGAAAAACCACGTTTCTTATGGATGGAACCATTATGCGGGTCATCTTGCGAGATATGCAATGAAATCCGGGAGGAATTTGGCTTAAATACCGCAAGCCGTTAATGAGAATTATTAGAAGGAGATTAAATGAAGCTGGCGTATTTGGACGCATCTCCAGGAAGAAACCACTTCTTTCAAAAAAAGAAAATATATATTATTATTATTATTATACAAACTAACAAAATAATCTTAAATTATTAAGTTAGTATGAACAGTTTTAGAAAGCACAAGCTGCATAGGCTATCGGCTCGCTGGTATACTATAAATAGGAAATTATTAAAAATTACAATTTATAGTTCAGTTTTAGAATTATTTTCTGAATAGTTTCTAGGTTTTGTACATTGATATTCTTAAGCACTTCGTAGATGTTTTGATTTCTATTAGTTAAATGCTGGCTTATGTGGTCTAGGATGTGATAGATATCCATAGATACCTGGCACGGGGGACTTTCCTTGTTTAGTAGATGCTGATGTGTTAAGGACGTGTGGCCTAAGCAAAGTCGAACTAAATTGGAAATGGTTTCTTTTGGCGTGTCCGCTGGGTATATTGGGCGAGTTTAATTGTTGTTTATTTTTGAATAGTGACAAACGTATGTTGACCACCTTTGTTTCTGGATGGGCCGTATTTCTGCATGAATGAGACTTAAAAGATCTGACTCGCTGAATGTCTTGAATAAAAGTATGGGTGATTTTTCGGCAGAGTTAGCATAAAGCCGCGTATTCGTTACCCATTATGCCTTGGTGAGCAGGGACCCAGACCCACATAATTTTGATCTTTTGTGGAGCTTTTATAATAATGTCTCTAAGAATCATAATTACAAAAAATATATATATATAAAAACGTTTATTATTTGCAAGAACTCATCAAAAGAAGGAATTTTGGAAAAGGGTACTATGGAGTGATGAGACAAAGGTGAATAGAATTGGGCCAGGCGGAAAAACATTTGTGCATCGCCCAATAAGTAAAGCCTTGGATCCGAAGTGTATACAACCAAAAAACGATTAATCATGGTCGGGGTAATTTCATGGTCTGGGGTGCATTTTCCTGGCATGGAGTTGGACCTATTGTAAGGATGAATGGCAAAATGGACAAATTCCAGTATTTAGATATCCTGAAAATTTGCCTAAATTGGATCTTCATGCATGACAATGATCCTTGACTGGCCAGCTCAAAGTCCCGGTTTTAACCCTATTGAAAATTTATGGTATGATGTAAAGCTTAAAATTGGGCAACAAAATTTCAAGAACAATGACGAGTTATGCGAGGGAATAAAAGAAGCTTGGTTTTCCATTCCGAAGAGTAGATGACAGAAGCTTGTGGAGAGTATGAAAAGGCGATGTCTGGCGGTAATTCAAAATTCAGGTTATTGTACGAAGTACTGATAAGGTAATATCAAAATCAAAAGATATACTGAACAATGTGTTAATTTTTTATTAATTATTTACAGGAAAATGTATCTGTGCTATTTACGTACCCAGAATTATTCTACCAGTGTTGGAAAATATTATGAGGAGCTGTGTAGAACTTATCCACATTCCACTGTTATGGAGAGAAGTCAATGTAGTATTCATTCCCAAAGCTGGAAAATGTTCTCATGTAGTCCCAAAGGACCTCAGACCTATAAGTCTATCATCATTCCTTCTGAAAACTTTAGAACGACTGATTGATATCCATATTCGAGCTAAAGTTGATCCAAGACTTCCGTCTACGGCTCAACATGCCTACTGTAAAGGAAAGTCGGTGGAAACGGCTTGGCACTCTCTGACTAGCCACATCGAACGATCCCTACAATATAAGGAGTACACAATGGTTGCTTTCCTAGACATAACAACGTCAACACATTCGCAATCACGACTGCGCTGTCAACTCTGCAGGTAGACGGCTCACTTGGGGAGCTGATTAATCTAATGCTAACAAGCAGGATAATCAACTCCAAACTGGGTGAGACTTCTGCTAAAAGATATGTCAGTAGGGGTACGCCGCAAGGCGGTGTCCTCTCTCCCCTTCTCTGGAACTTAGTAGTTAACGAACTACTGATATACCTGGAAGCGGGTGGTAGCAGAGTGATTGCCTATGCGGATGACGTTGCCATAGCCGTCTCAGGAAAACATCTAAATACCATTAAAGAACTCCTCCAAGTAAATCTTAACAGATTAACCCGCTGGGCAGATAGCTGTGGATTGGGAATAAACCCCCATAAAACTGATCTTGTCCTCTTTTCTAGGAAATATAAAATTCCAATCATAGACCCTCCTTCAATAAACGGTACCAGTTTAGTTTTCTCCGATACAGCAAAATATCTGGGTCTCATTTTTGACAGGAAACTAAACTGGAAACCTAACATTCAAGAAAGAGTCAATAAAGCTACAATAGCTTTATTCTCTTGCAAAAAGCCATTGGGAACAAATGGGGCCTTCAACCTCGCATAACCCACTGGCTATACATCTCGGTCATAAGATCGATACTTACTTACGGGGTGGTTGTCTGGTGGGCGGCCTTGGAAAATGCAGTCAACCGCATTAAATTAAGCAGAGTCCAAAGAACAGCATGTCTATGCACAAGCGGAGCCTTACGGTCTACCCCCTCTGCGGCACTAGATATTCTGTTTCACTTGACACCCCTCGACAGTTTTAGCAGGCAAGTAGCTGCGACTGCAGCTATTCGCCTTAAAGCGACTAAACAGTTCATTTGGCCACGCCAACATTCTTAATACATTAGAAATCCTCACAGAGAACACCGATTACACCATACCTGAACTTTGGTTTGACAAAAACTTCCATGTAAGCTTCCCCTCTAGATCATTCTGGGAGGAGGATGCTTTCATGGAGGACAAGTCAATCCATCTCTACACAGATGGATCTAAAACCGATAGCGGAGTTGGTGGCGGTGTTTTCTCAGATAAGCTAAATCTAAGCCTCTCTTTCCACCTTCCAAATCACTGTAGCGTGTTCCAGGCGGAAATTTTGGCGATTAAAGAAGCTCTGTCCTGGCTGAAGAAAAACGTGATATCTGCAAAGGATATCCGCATATTTTCGGATAGTCAGGCCGCCATCAAGTCCCTGGACTCGGTCTCATTATATTCTAAAACCGCCCTTGAATGCCGATCATCTTTCATGGAGATGGCAGAGCAGTTCAACATTCACCTTTGTTGAGTGCCGGGCCACAGAGACATTCCAGGGAACTGCAGAGCCGATGAACTCGCCAAAATTGGAACCACTCTACCTATCCTACCGGACAAAGGTAGTATAGGTATACCAATCGCTACGTGCAAACTAGCACTAAAGCTAGATGCCAATAAAAGAACGGACCTTAGGTGGACTGCTGGACAAACATGTCTAGCGACCAAACAGATCTGGCCAAGGCTGGATCTGAGTCGATCTAAGTGTCTGATCCTTTTAGATAGGAAACATCTCAGCGCCATAATAGGTGTCATTACCGGACACTGCCTCATAGGCAAGCACGCAAGAAGGCTTGGCGCTTTTACTAACGATTTCTGTAGAAGCTGCATGGACGAGGAAGAGGAGGAGACAATCCCCCACCTACTCTGTACATGCCCAGCTCTCTCTCAGAGAAGGAAGCTTCATCTAGGAGCTTTCTTCTACAACGACCTAAACGATCTAGAAAAAATAGACGTTAACAGTCTCCTACGCTTTATTATAAGCTCAAACTGGTTCCAGTAGTAAGACGTGGCATCACAATGGGCCAATAGGCCTAAGTGGGTTGGTATTTCCAACAGCCACTCTTACCTAACCTAACCTAACCTACGTACCCAGAAGAAATTTCATATTCCCTAAGTTTTTTCCCTCAAACATACAATCCAAACTTATGAATCAAAACGCAATACGTATGACCAAGCTATTTTATAGACATAGCTTGCTTAGCAAAATTGTGAATTCTGGAAAGGGCATAAGCAATGCTCTTAAGGAAATTAATCTTTACCTTGCTGTTTCACTCATTGTCTTGGCATCGCAAAAACAAGTGCTGGAAGAATATTTTATCTCCAACCTCAGATGAGGAGTTTGAAGAGGAGGATGATATTTCTCTGTCAGTTCTCCGTAACCAGGAAGATATGGTCGTTGTAGCAATTTTTTTTTTTTTTATAATTTACGCGCGCCTAAGGGGTTATGATACCCTTAAACTGTTGCCAGGGCGCGGGCGGATAGATAGAAGGAGGAGAAAGGAAAACATTGTTGTGATGTAGTGGTTTAAAACTCAGGTATATTTGGTTTCGATATAGCCAATTTATTACTGATCACCTACAGTGTTATGCAAAACAAAAGCAATAAATGGAAATAATTTTTTTCCTAATGAACTTTTTAAAAAAAATTAAATGTACTCGTAACTTTATGTAATGATGAAACAGAACATGTATAACGTAGTTTCCAAAACAATAACAACTCGTATGTAAGAAAATGTCAACAACAACAACAACAAGAATATGCAATATATTGCAGTGCGCAAAACTAAAAAACCAAAAACAACAAAAAAAGTTTGCGGCACTTTTACGTGTTCTGTTATATTCTTACCTACGTATAAGAAAGTGAGTCGTAGATCAGTCAAATGGATATCTTTGTTGTTGGTGGATTAACAACTATGGCTCGAAATAAATTTAGTGATGAAATTAAATCTCTAATAATTGAACATTTTTTTAATGGAGAGACTCAAATTTCTATAGGCAAGAAATATAATATAAACAGATCCATTGTTTCTCGGCTAATCAAAAAATATAAACCCAAAGGGTATGTAGGAACAGTGCATTTGGGAGGCCGACCACGCAAAACTTCGGAGAAGATGGATAGAAGAATTTGCGCTTTAATTAAAAAAGACCCGTTTGTGACTTCCCAAATAATTGTGACATCACTTAAATATCCATCCAGCTACAGTTCGAAGATGAGTAATCTTGTTTGAAAAGCATACACATAAACCAAACAACTCGTTATTAATCATTAGGTTAAATTTAGCAAGAATGCATCTGAATTGGTCCATAGACAGTGACGAATCTAAGTTCAATCTGGTCAATTGAGATGGTACGTCAACATTTAGACGTCGGAAAGGAGAGAGACTCAATCCTCGGAACTGCAAATTTACATCAAAGCATGGAGGTAGTATGGACATGCATCTAAGCCAATGGTATTGGTCCCTTTCCCAAGATTGAATGGATGATCGAACGTTTCAAATATGAAAGCATTATGGTGATGAAAATGATGCCCCATGCTGAATGGAATATGCCGCTTCGATGGGTGTTTCAGCACGATAATGACCCGAAGCACACGTAGAAGGTTGTAAAGGATTGGTTAAACGTCAATAGGGTGCAAGTTCTTGATTGGCCGGCACAATCCCCATTGAAAATCTATTCGGGATACTAAAGCGAAGGGTTGCAGTAGAACGTTTTACGAATAAGCGAGAACTGTTTCAAGCATTAAAAACTAAATTACAAAAAATACCGGAAACCACAATTTCAAATTTAATATTTTCGATGCCACGCAGATGTGTTGAAGTTATTAAAAATAAGGGCTCTTACACAAAGTATTAGATTTGTTGCTATAGTTTTTCGCTCTTTTTTTTTTGTACAATACTGTATGTATTCGACGCAGATCCTCATTTAGTCGGAAGCTAATTCGTTCATGACTGAAGGTATAATACTCACCCCTAAGTTGTTCGTGTCTGCCAGCGAGTGAGGGTGGAAGAAGGGATGTTCGAACTAGGCCACTTCTCCTTCCATGACAAAAGTTGCGTGTGGGGGTGGCCTCTCCATCGTGTAAAAAATAAAATAGTTCAGACAAAGCAAATAGTCGAACGTATCGTATCGTATCAAAAGAATATAATGCTGACAACCATAATTAACTTTTTAAGAAAAACGAATTTCGACTTTGTACATGGAATGTTAAGACCTCTGCCGAACAACTCGGTGAGGCCCTAGACTGCTATTATGTAGATATTAACGCAATCCAAGTAGTGCGAAGACAACATTTATTTAAATGTGCTTCAGGCAAAGAGTCTTAGGCATTCGCCATGTGAGCAAACGCCTCATAAAAGTCCGTATCAAGACGGAAATATAAGCCTGATTTGCGTTCAGGCTGCTATAAAGGATAAGGATGATAACCTCAAAGGCCGAACATGTGTTCATTGTGCTAGGAGAGCTTAACGAAAGCTTGAGTAAGGAAGCCGTCTTGGAGTGGGTAATCGGAAAACAAAGCCTGCATAATACCACGTCCAATAATGGATTCAGGTTTTTAAAATTTGTCACAGGGCTTACCCTGTATAAGTAGCCATCGCTCGGTTCCCACCTCCCCATGTCCATAAAGGAACTTGACTATCAGTCAACCGCCAACAAGATGGATCATATTTCTGTCGACGCCAAATGTTCCTCCAGCATTCTGGATGTCCGAACTTTTCAAAGAGCCAACATCGACACGAATCACGATCTTGTTGCAGCCCGGGTACTAATACGGATATCACAAGTACAACGGAGTCAAGTAAGACCACCGAAGTTCGACGTCGAAAAGCTGCAATCGCAAGAGACCGCTAGAATCTTTGACAATCGCGTTTCGCTCAAGCACTCTTTTCTTTTTTTTAAAAAAAACACTTAATACTCAAGTGAGCATGAATACATTTATTTCGCTCCCAAAATCCTTGCCCTCATACACAAACCGTAGAACACCAATGGGAATGCTGTCATCGAGTCATCAAAAAAGCTATTTCCGATTTCAAAAGGCCGTGTCAAACAAACCTCTGGCTTGACGACGAATGTAGGCAGGAACATGTAGCCAAACAGGAAGCATATAAGGATATTAGTTGTTCGTGAGCTGTACGAAGGGAGGAGCACACTCTTTTCAATAAACGTGCGATCGAGGCAATGGAGAGATGTTACTCCAGTAATGACGTTGAAAGTGTTATCAGAGAATAAAACGAAAATGCCAGGCATATAAAGCTAGAATGGAAACCTGCAAAGATGCATATGTACAACTAGTAAAGAGTCGGTGCTGAGAATATGAAAAGAATATTGCTGACGGTCGAAATACCGCTGTCAGACAAAACGACCCATTAACCCTGGACAAAGATGACAGAAAATTCCGTCTGCCTGAATTAGACGAAGTTAAGGTAGCAATATCGGAGCTAATGTCTAATAAAACTGTTGGCACCGACGGAGTGACCACTGACCTACGTAAAGCAGCTGGACATGACCAGAGGGAAGCATGACCGAAGCGTGAAATTTCCGATCCACAAGAAAGGAATAAGCCAACTAAAGGCATAAACCTCCTAAATCTATAAGAACTACCCTGCCGTATTAATTGAGCGTCTGAAACCATTTACGTTCCATACCAGTACGGTTTCAGTCCAGGAAAGTCTACCATCGATCAAATATTTACACTACGGGAGATCGACTTCAAAGCCGCATATAAAGGCGTGCATAGGGACGAGCAATACAGCACCAAATCTAGTTTTAACACGTAGTCAGGCTGTGCAGAATGACTGTGGGAGAATTCTCGCTGCTCTATCATGATCAGTAATGAATTAATCGAGACCTTCAATGTCAAGGAAGGATTTAGACAAGGGACTCGACTCGCCTTATGACTTTTTTAACATCGCCCTAGAATGAATCTTGCAACACTCACTGGCCAACAAAAGACCTTTATTTACATTAATGCTATAAACAGAACACAGTGAACCATCATTTTGTGAGTATTGAGCACAACTAAGCTCGCACACGCAAGTGGAAGGAGACCTCAACCAACGCGTGGTGCAGCACCGGAGGTAGCTGAAAAGAGATGAGGAGGTAGACTTGTGATTCACCCCAGACTGTACTGTGAACTAAGTAACGAACTTCTTTCCTTGGGGCCATAGAGAAGGCTTTTGCCAGCACTCCCGCGTCAATTCAAGCACTGAAAGCCAACATCCCTGCTGTTATCGATGGAACTGGGCTGCTAATGTGCGAAAATGTTATAAACATTTTCATCAGGACACCCTGGATGTGGTTGATATTAGTTTTCATAAATAATGGTAACATTAATATTCGAATCTTATTTCAGAAAAAATATGAGCTACCTTAATAAATCAAAACCATTTATTGGAAGACCCTTGGTAGAATTGTAGAATCCTTGTATAACCTGTGATGAGGTCAGCAGAAGTATCACTGCTATCAACCGTCCCAGGCGCAATTAACTCTGTTTGCATATAAAAGAATCGTGTGGCTCATATTTGTAGAAGCGAGCTTGTTCCAGAACAATCGATTGCGACGCAATAGAAGTAGTTTCTCTCGATTTTAATAAGCAGTTGTATTTCCTAAAGCGAATCTTTTTTAAATTCTATATATATGAGTATATGCATGTACACAATAGCGTGTAGTTAGGTATGTGCAGTTTATCGATTTTAAAATGAATGCTTATGAGTTTTAGGTCATCGAATAGATTGCGTGCCATTCGAACACGCACTGCGATTAAGAGAGCAACAAGAAGGCGAATATGTAAATAATCTTTAAAGTGCTAAATGAAAATTCATCGAAACTTATCTATAAGCATCACGACGAGTGACTAAGCATGAGTACGTACTTGGCTACATATAAAATCGCCTATAAGCCAACATCTCAGCAACCGAAATGCAAATATCTATGCACATTGAAACAACCTCGCCATAATGACAAAGCAAAAGCGTACCTGCTACCAAGTTCAATGACACTTAAGAGGGTAAATTGCAGGCACTAACTAACTGAACCGTGAGGTTAAAGTGCACATCATTTATCCCCCAAACCCTCTTCGAGCGAAAAGACATTTTCTAACATTCAACTTGAAAGCGAATCTAAACTAACCATCACTATCAACAACCCGACGCTGCTATTAGTTACTATATGTAATATGGCGCGGAAAACTCTTGTCTCTACTATCGTTCCGCTAGCAGGATGACCACAAACCAACAATCGTAAGCAAGTGTATCACATTTGGAAAAATTCTTCGAGAAACTCCCTTCGAGCAGAGAACCTAACCTAACCTAACCTCACATAGCACAATCATCTTTGCCATAAGTGCCGCAAATTGTTCACCAATTTTCGCATTTCAACTAAAATCACCATAATTGTACGCTGTCCATCTAAATGGCAAGTGCATGCTGAATATGAGCTAGTTCTCTTCGTATGACAATCGAAATTTTTTAACATAATTATTGATTGCAATTTGATGATTTCAATTGCATGTCGGATATCACAGTGGAGAGAAAGAGACGAATTTTTCATATTTTTTTTTTAAGATGGACGCCGGAGGAAGAAAGCACGCGTATGAATTAACACTGCCGCAAAGGAATTGTTTTTCGATTTATTTCAATGGAATTAAGATGGGTTAATTTACTTACACTGGTGCCGCTGACATAATGGTTTTTTCTTTTCCAATATTAACCGTAATTACTTAGTAATCAACAAATTATAAGATATTATCGGGGATAATTCACACCCGTAGAATTACAAATGTGAAAAAATTATCCGCAGGGAAGAAATGAAACCAGCGAGCGAACAATTGTTTTATGGATTTAGTTAAACGAGGTATTTCAGTGATGTGAGAGACACCTAGCTGTGATGGAGGGAATGATCGATCAGAAATCCATTTGATGTAAGCGAAAACGGCTGTAAGAACAAGTGGTAAATAACACTAGTCAACAAAATTTTTTAGCAAGAAAACTGGTTGTTAATTTTGATATCTAGTATATATTTATTACTACCCTCATGTTTAAACATTCGTTGTCATGAGATTTATTCAAGAGTCTGTTCAGTTACTCTCATACGCAGACGAAATTGACATATGGGAATATCACAGCGAGCTGACAGTGGAGTGTTTGTGACTATTGAAGCTTACTTATTTATTGATAGCAGTCGATCAGGGATTGTTGACGAAGGGTTTCAGACGTTCAAACGATATGGCACATAATATTTTGTACACAATCACCTTGCTTGGTGGCATTCTTAATCTTAAACTCAGCACATTAGCTGCGACATCACCGGCAGCGTTACTGGTTTTCAGTATTTAATGCTGGCGGCATAGGAGTTCTTAAAATATTTCGATATAAATGTTTGGCAAAGGTTCTGGTGGTCTCGTGTGATTGCAACTTTTTTAAGTTATATCTTCTGTAGTTCTCTGTTGTGACGCTTCGGAAACACGCATTCGTACTTTGGCTGCAACAAGGTAGTGATCCGAGCCAATGTTGACTCAATCGTCCAGAATACTGCAGACATGACTTACGTCGATCGCAATATGATCAATTTGATTTAGCGTTTCATGATCCGGAAACCGCCAAATCCCCTTGTGTATATTGGGATGAGGAGAGAGAGAGAGAGAGAGAGAGAGATGTGCTTGTTATAGGGATATTACGACGTGGTGTTTTGTTGGCTGGGCTTACCAACTGTCCTCCTGTCTTATCCTGGCTTTAAAATTGCTTAGTGCGGTTTAAACGCCAAACTTGGGTTTTCCTCATAAGTTTTGTATAGAAAAATTCTTTGGGTAACTTCGTCCGTGTGTTCCTTAGAGGTATGAACACATATTAGGCTTATGTAAGCGAACTTAGCCTTAATGAGGATTGTCATAAGATGCCCGCTTGCTTCTCGCTTATTGCCTAAGTCTGCGGCATAGAACAAATCCGCCCCGAATAGGCGCCGTTTCCGATACCTAAAGTAATTGACATAGTAGATGTCAGAATTTTTCTTCCTTCTTTCGCTCGGCCCATTCCATCCATGCATGATATCAGTCAACGGTCACTGCTAATTGTTCGGCTGCACGTGATCTGTTAAGGATCTGAACGTTCCACTTTAATCATTGACTTTAATCATTTACCGGGATCATCAACCGTGGATCCGTTTTTATCCTAGGGTCTTAGCTTGTTCGCCACTTTTTCTTATCACTTTCGTATATGGTTGCGAGCCCTATGACTACGTAGGCTCGAGGATACACTAGTCGTTTTAGTCTGCATGAGTATCGGGTCCCACCACTAGAAAGTAGGCCTAGCACTAAGCTACGGAATTGATCGTTGCGCTGCTGTCCAAATCCGTGTTATATGACAAACAGCAGTTTCCCGATCAATCGGCACGCAGATCCCCATAGCTTGACTTAGGGAAATAGCAAATTTTTCTGCATAATCCTGCTGCAATTGTTGCCAAATTCTTTTGTAGGCCAGTTTAAGAAGCTATTTTGTCATCATCTTTTTCTTTGATTCTCTGCTCCATAAGCCCCCAGTCATTTTTAATTAAATTGGCTCCGATCAGATAAATCGTCAACGTTTCCAGATCCATCAAATCGTTTAACCCAGTTTCTCACAGAAATCGTTCACTTTCAAAAGCACTTTACTGGAGCTGCAATGGATAATTTTGAACCACGTGAAACATAGCTTCACACCGAACCTTGTGTAGAGACCTCATTACGGTAAACGTTTTGTAAAATTTTACTGCGCATTAGAGAGGAATAATTCGTACAAAACCCAAATAATTTTTATCCACGAATGAGCCCCACACTTTTGCCAACACTGTACGACATCGTACTGAATTACGAAAAATGTACAATAAATATTTACTTCGATTCTGTAGTAAACCATTAAGGAAATCGCAGTGACGATGCTGCAAATAGAGTTAGCCGGCTCATGCTCCTGTGAGGCTTGAAAGGTTGAAAGAAATACAAATGCATCACCCACGTTATTACATACTATCACAATGAGCTAAGTCCACAAAAAATATCCTACTATTTACAGTTTTGAAGTATCGTTCTCTTGATTGTACCTAATTTCTCAACAATATACGTCCTAAATTACAGAAAAAATCAATAAAAATAGCGGTCTTAAATTTATGAGGGGTAGTGTAAGCGCATAGCACAAAACTAATAACTATTAGTAACTACAAATAGACTTTACTACATTTGATAGAACATTCAAGGGAGAAACTTAAAATCCACTTCAAATATCCAGTGTACCTCTCAATAGAATTCTTAAATAAATTTGCTTTAACAAAAAATTACTGAAGCGTAAACATTAGAGCTATACATGCCCATCGAACAGTTTTAACGCGCCACCTATCACCTCAGACAGAATTTACTTTCATAGTTTCCACTTTTAATACTACCCTTCTGTTATGTCAATTTTTTTCACATTTTCCTCCATATTTCCCATATTTTGACGTCGTTTGTGTGAATTTGTTCAAAGAAATTTTCGTCGAGGTATTACTTAACTCTCTTCATATTCCACTGAATTCAACGATTGAAAACCACATTCTAAAAATATTATTTAAAGAGACTTAACATTCAATTGAAATCTACAATTTTCTTTTTAGTTTCAAAATGTTGCGATCAGCTGCAGCCAAGTTTTCCACAGTCCTTCGGGGCTCAATGGGTTTAACTGCAACCCGTCTCTCTGCTGTCGGAGCTGTCCGTATGTCCCACTCGTCTGAGACCGACGAGCAATTTGACAAACGCTATGAAGACTACTTCAACCGCAGCGATATTGATGGCTGGGAAATCCGCAAAGGCATGAACGACTTGCTTGGTATGGATTTAGTCCCAGATCCAGCGATCATCATTGCTGGCTTAAAGGCTTGCCGTCGTGTAAACGACTTTGCCTTAGCCACAAGATGGATCGAAGGATGCAAGGACAAGTGTGGTGATAAGGAAGCTGAAATCTACCCATATTTGTTGAGCCAAATCCGACCAACATTGACTGAACTAGGTGTCAACACTCCCGAGGAATTGGGATATGATAAACCTGAACTGGCATTGAAATCAGTCTTTGACATGTAAACTAACAATTATAAGAAACTTGTGTAAAATTAATATGTATTACCATTAATTACAAATAGTTTGACATTCTAATAAATGAACTGTTGTAATGTTAATCGGAACAAAATTTGGTTATGTAATAGATGATAAATAGTTAGGGAGTGAGGTTAGAAAATTATTGTTGGTGTGAAATTGAGGTGCAAACATTCTACCACAGGTACCAGCTAGTATAAATACTTTCCTTTTGGAAACGATAAAGTTTTTCTTGATTGTGGGAGAAGCTGAACAGCCGCAGTTTTGTACAACAATTGTTTGATAGGATTCTATGCTACAAGCTTGTAATTTGAAGACTGAAGTGGTAAAAGCTTCAGATTGTCTAAAATTCATAAACCTTAGAAAGGCGATGTGCAGTAATTGAATGAAGACAAGTAGAAAGCAAACTGTTGGTAATTACAAGTATTGATTCGTTGCTCTCTGATGATCTCATGATAGTTTTACGTTTAAGTTCCAGTAATAGCTAATTGAATTTATCTTAGCGAACAATTCTCCGCATTTCTAATGATAGCATTTTCGGTTCATACTTATGTTATCCTTGGGGTAGTTTCTAAGTCAGAAGACGCTTTTAGACTTTTAAAGCTTACTAATCTTTCATTGAAATAAGAAAATTACTCTCAGCTGGTGACAAAGTAGGAGTGGTGTAGCTTATGCTACATAAAGATTGCCGAATAAACTATGTATGTACATCTTACTTACATACTTAGGTGGTGCTACAGTTCGGTGTGAACTGGCGTTTAGCTATCTGCCTCCAGTTGTGCACTCCAAGTCAATTGGTGTCCCGTTCTACTTGTGCGCACCACCTAAGGTGAGGCTACCTCTACGTCGTTGTCACTCCGTGCTTGAAGACTAGACCGGAGCATTGGTGTCCATTCGCCCTATATGCACTAGCCATCTCAGGCGACTGATACACAGTTTTCTGACTAGGTTGATGTCGATGTACATCTTGTACAGTTCGTAGCTGAATATTCTCCTCCAAAGCCCCATAACGTAAACGGTACCGAATATTTTTCGAAGGATTTCTCTTTCGAAACGACTGAGAATATATTCACCCGGTTTCGATAGAGTCCACGCTTCAGCGCCCTAAAGTAGGACTGGAATAATCAATGCCTTATAGAGAGTTTCCTTAGTTTTTCGGGATAGGGCCTTACCATCCAATTGCCTTTTAGCCCAAAGGGACAGCGATTGGCAAGAGTGATTCTTTGTTTTATTCCTGCTGAGGTGTTCGCTGAATTTATAGCAGCGCTGAGCTGAAATTATAGCTGCCGAATACTAGGTTCCGTTCAATTTGCCCATATTGTGTGTCCCTTCTTGTTGACACCATGCAATTAGTTTTTCCCTCATTTACCGCTAAACCCATTTTGGCAGCTTCCGTTTCAATACTAACGAAATCACCGGTGACCGACCGCTGAGTTCTAACAATCATGTCAGTATCATCGGCGTACGACAGTAGTTGTACAGACTTTTGAAAGATTGTGCCTCCAGCGTTCGCTTGTGAATTCCGCAGAATTCGTTGGTGCTTAGATTAAAATGCTGAGTTCCCTAAGACAGGTATTTCGATGGTTTTTGACGTAATGCAAAACAACTTCCTAGCTGTGAACGATTTTTGATTAAACAGGATGTGAGTCTCACTGTAATTTCCGCGTGGTTCTTGTCTCTCTTTGCTTGGAAAATAGTCTAATAATTATTATTATTATTATTATTATTATAAGTTTATTGACAACGAATTCAATTACATTGACAATAATTGTATATTTAGCTTGAGCAGCTAGGGCCTTTAGCTAGTTAGACATAGTATTAGTTTTATATAAGGTTTTCTAAGTTGAGTGCTGTCATCAGCCTATATACATTATTTACATTTTCGTATGTGATTTCGGATAAAAGATCGGATAAATTTTTTTGTTTACATGAAATGAGATGACTTATAGTAAGTGTTTGGTTTTCGTTGCATAATTGGCAGAGCGGGGCCGTTTCTTTAGTGATGAGATGTTTGTGGGTCATGCTGGTATGACCCATTCGCAGTCTGATATATATTTTTATCTTTTTATGTGAAATATCTCCAGGGTATTATGATTTTTCAGCATTAGGGTTAAATTGTTTGTAAATGTGTTGATAGTCTGACCACTTTGTTTTTCTCTTGTATTTCCAAGTCTTCAGTAGATATTTTTTTATGCCTTTTTTGTTGTAGGCGAAGAAAGTTTTAAGAGGTTCTTTTAAAGCCGATTTAGCAACAGCGTCTGCAACTTCGTTTCCAATAATCCCGCTGTGCCCTGGGACCCAGCAGATTTTTAGTTTTCCACTCCTAGATATGAGTTTGTCACGGATGTGTTCGATGATTTCACTACAATTATCTATGTTTTTAATAGCTGTTACAGAGGATAGGTTGTCTGTGAAAATGATAGTCTTATGGTTTTTTTTGGATGTGTTAATTGCAGTGAGGATGACAAAAGCTTCTGCTGTAAATATGGAAGTGAATGTCGGAAGAAGACCTTTACAAATGATTGATAGGTCCTCTCCTATGACAGCGAATGATGTTCCGTTTTGCGTTTTTGATGCATCAGTAAACATGAGGTTCCATTCTTGTTCTTTGTGGTTTTCTGCAACGTCCAGGAACATGGCTTTAAAGACTTCGTTACTTGTTGATGTGGTGGAATGTTTGCTGAGGTCGATGTGCGTGGAGTCTTTTAATAAGTTCCAAGGCGGACAGGATATTGACTTAAAGTTGTGAATGACAATTGGAATCTCAAGGTCTTTTGCGGATGTAAGAGCAGATACTAATGTTGATTTAAGTCTTGGGGTTTTCTTCCTTTTTAGAATTTTTGATTTTTTTTTTTTTTTTGATTATATTTGTGTTATTTAATTGTACGGAGATATTTTTATTGCAATTATATTTTTTACATAAGTGTAGAATTTCACATTTTTGTATTGAAAGTCTTGAGCCTGAGTATTGCCCCCATTCTAAAAGGTTTTGGAGTATGTTGGTGAACGTGGTAGCAAGAGACGTTAAGTCTTTGCAACTGGAGTAAACTATAAGGTCGTCAGCGTAGAGTGAATGACCTACTATTTTGTGACGGTCGACTATTGAGCTGATTTCGTTAAATGCAATTATAAAAAGGACGACGGATAAAGGAGATCCTTGTGGAATGCCGTTTTTCAGTTTATGAATCGCAGAATGGTGACCATTCGCCTTGATGCGAAAGAACCTGTTACTCAAAAAAGATTTGATGTAATTCAAAATTTTGGGTCCAATTTTCCATTTGATCAATTGTTTCATAACCACATGTATGCCAATACGATCAAAGGCTTTCTCGAAATCGATTAGCAGGACTGAGACGTGTTTTTTTGCAGAGAGAGATGAGGTAATAATTTCGTCCAAATGGAGAAGTGCGTCTATGGTTCCGCGTTCTCTTTTGAAAGCCACTTGGCGGGGGTCTATGAGTTTATTTTTTTCAAGGAACCAAAACAAACGCTTGGATATTATTTTCTCTAGAATTTTACCTGTACACGGGAGAAGCGATATTGGGCGGTACCCGGAGATATCAGAAGGGTTTTTGTTCGGTTTTGGTATAGGAACAATATTGGCTACTTTCCATGTATGTGGGATTATACCATGGTAAAGTATTTGGTTGTATAAATCCAATAACCTTTTTTTAAAGGTTATGGAACTGTGTTTAAGCATGATATAGAAAATCCGATCAAATCCAGGAGTTGTTCCTTTCACTAAGTGTAAACAGCTTTCTAATTCTGTCATATTTAAAGGACGTTCAATTAGAGCTGCGGAAGGATTGATTGGGTGAGATGGGGTTACTTGGTTTGTTACTGATTGCTTTTCTATTATGAAATTGGGATGGAAATTTGAATCATCACTGGATTGTTCCCATGTTTTTGCAAAAAATTCGATAATTTCTCGTGAACACGTAATATTCTTTGTTTCATTCTTGATAACTTTGATTGAATGAGGAACATAGTTTCCAGTGAGGGTTTTTATATCAGTCCAAAGCTTTTTCGATGTGGAATTTGGATTGATGTTGGAGGTGAATTTTTCAAAACTTGCAATTTTTCCCGCTTTTACAGCTTTACGAAACTTTGCGTTTACTTTACGGTATGAAACAAGGTTATTGTCAGTAGGATGCTTTTTAAAGAGTCTCCAGGCTCTTTGTTTAGTTAGGCGAAGGTCACCTAGTTCTTTGTTCCACCAGGGAACAACCTTTTTGTAAGTCTTGTTTGCTGACTGTGGGATAGCCGTGTTTGCTGCGGATCTAATACATTTTTGTATAATAGCAGCTTCTTGATTAATATTGCAAGAACTTTTCCTTTGCGAAATTTCTTTTAAAAGAGTTGATTGAAATATTTCCCAATTTGCTTTATCCAAGATAAATCTTTTTTGCAGTTTTATGGGTGTTATATTCTTGCCTAGAGAAATGGTTATGGTGATCGGAAAATGGTCACTTCCATGTAGGTGATCGGAGATGGACCATGTGGAGTTTGGAACGAGAGATGATGTAACGAGGGAAAGGTCAATGTGTGTGAACGTTTTATGTGTCGAGAAATGTGTCGGCCGACCATCATTTTAGATAGCGAGACCGAAATTGGTGGCAAAGTATTCGACTATTTTACCCCTGCTATTACATGTGCTCGAACCCCATGAGGGGCTCCATGAGTTAAAATCGCTGGTAAGGATGATAGGGTTATTGATGCCGTTTAAAATACAATCAAGGTCATTGCGAGAGAATTTTTGTTCTGGGGGGATGTAAATACAGATAACAGTGAGTTTAATGTTTAATTCTATGTGTACTCCTATGGCTGCTATATTTGAGTTGATTTGGAAAAAGTTGTGGGGAATAGATTTGTGTACAAGAAGAGAAACTCCTTGTTTGGAGGAAGTATTGGAGGCTAAGTTATGAAAGCGAGAGGAGTATTGCTTTGGACAATAAGGTTGAAAATTGTGTTTGATATGTGTTTCTTGCAAAGATATAATACATGGTTTGATATCATTGATAAGGAGTTGTAATTCGTGATAATTGTTAAAATATCCATCCAGGTTCCACTGGAGGACCTTAAGTGGTTGTTTAACATTTGAAGAAAGGTTTAGAATGTTGTTTATCGGAGGGTGCGGGTTGGTCGAAAGTTGGGCTTGAGTGTGCGTCCGCTGATCGAAAATCAAGCCATCCGAGTTCCGAGAGGAACCCGGAACGCTCGGTTCCCGATCAGCGGAGTTGGTATAATAATCATGTTTATTGCTGGAGGCCATGATTATTCGATTCTGGCGGTTTAATAAAATATGAATTTTGTTTTAATAGAGATTGAGTAAGATTTGATAATGGTGATTGTAATGTGTTGTTATTTGAAAGTGTGGCTTGCGGTATCGAATTGATATTGAGATTATCACTATGAGCAGTTGGAGTAGTTTTGGAGGAGTGAAGTGTATAAGAAATGGGTGCGGTTGTGATATCACATAGGTTGGGAGTGGGTGCGGTGGGTGAAGGAAGTGCGTTACCTGTTGTTGTTATTGAATTTCTAGGAGGAATGAGGTGTGTTGATGAAGTTAATATTTTGTGTGTTGTATGTTCGTGATGAACTTGTGAGATATTCTTGGTTGGATTTGGAGTTATCAATGGGGCATCTTTCGACGAAGAATTTGCCGAGAGTGTTTGTGTGTTAAGTGTTAGATTCGATGGACTTTGATTATTTTTTACCTGGGACGGAATCGTTATTTTTTTAGTGTGAGCAATTTTTGCTACGGTTGAAAACGTCAGTGGGAGGAAAGTTGGAGGGTTTTGCTCTTTGTAAATTTGTTTGGCCTCAGCCATACTGCACTTGCGAATTGTTTTAATTTTTAGTGTTTCTTTGACTTGTTGGTATCGTGGACACGACTTAGAAGAAGCTGGATGATTCTGACCGCAATTGGCGCAGTATGTGCGGGTGCATTCCTGAGGTGCGTGTGGATTTAGGTTACAATTAACGCATAATGGTTCGCTGGTGCATCTTTACGTAGTGTGCCCTAAAAGCTGACACTTCTGGCAACGCATTGGGTTTGGGAAGTATTCCCTAACTTGAACGTTATACCATCCAATGTTGAGAGTGGTAGGAGGTCGGAAGAGGTCGAATGTGAATAAGACTAAACCGGTAGGGAGTTGATTTCCGTTCACAGTTTTCTTGAATTTAAAAACGTCCGTCACCCCTTGTGATTTCATTTCGGCTAATATTTCATTTTCGGGGACATTGTTAAGGTATGGAGCATACACTGTACCTTTTGATGCATTTAGTTGACTGTGTAACGACACAGCAATAGGGCATAAATTTGAAAGTGATTTTTTTGATAAAAATAGATCGGCAATTTTCTTTGACCTAGCGAGAACGAGTAAACTTCCGTCTCGAAGTTGGGTTATTTGATCATATTGAGAGCTTATTCCATCAATAGCTTTTTTGAGCAGGAAAACACTTAGTTCAGTGAGAGGTTTATTTTTATCAGTCGAGGAAATAACAATAAATTTGGGGTCATTAGAAAGGGAGTTTGTTGGGAAAACATCTATTGGCAAAGGGGAAAGATTGTTCTTTTTTCTTCTCTTGACTTTTAGATCGGGTGGAGGATCAGGATCTAGATCTCTAAAACGATTGCCCGAAGGCACACGTGGCACAGTGGCCATGGCACTGTTTTTTAACTAATTAATTAAACTTGTTATTGGTTTTAGTTTGCACACACGTGTGGGAAGGAGATAAGAAAATGAACGGTATGAGTGAGAACTTTGTGTAACGGGATCGCACAAAAGAAAAAACAGAACACTGTTGGTTGAACGATGTAACCGGGTCGAGTGTTAGTCGATGACTGTAGTCTAATAAATTTCCTGCCATTTGAGGCAGTCTTATCAGGGTATTGTCTCAGACTTTCCAATATCACTCACTGACCACGGAAACCATAGACAAAAAATACCTCTGCGTATTTTTGTGTTGAAAAGTCCATCATCGCGGATATTATGAATTAAACGTCAATATCTCGGTTAAAAACTATTTACAAAGTGATTATGCAAATAGTTTTACATTATTTTCATAATATTTCAGAAGAGATTTTTTTTAACCTTAGAAAATGGGCGGAACCTACCCTAGGTGGTCCCATCCGAAGGTTCATAAAATGAATCTTAAAAAAAAGGTTTACATTGCGCAAAATAAGCTTATGTTACAGGAAACAAGTTAAATAGTTAATTTTATAGGTCTTCTGTAAAAGAAACCCCCATTTTTGAGTTTTATAGTTTGAAGAAGTTGGGTCGTATCCTGAAAACTACAGACCTAAGATGACATTTCATCATTTGGAAAGGACCTGATATTTTTTTTGTTTGTAAATGCAAGTTACACGTTTCAAAGTTGTAGGAAGGGGGGGGGGTTTATTGCAGAGTCAGAGTCAACATTTTAAGTTTAAAAGAAAAAAATTACTTTTGCCCTTCAATAATTTTACCCTAATTTAAGGGTAACATTTACTTATTCACTTTGAAACAATTAAATTGCTCATAATTACGAGTTCAACGATACCCCATTTGTTACCGTATACTAATAAATTTGAAAGATGTTATTTTCAATAGGAGTCAAGACAGGCCGGCATAAGACTTTGCTTAAAACCTCGGAGGGGGTTGCATTTCGGATCCTCTTCACTCATATGGTTTTTTTCTCAAAATATGTCAAGGAATCTCCCTTAAAGTTTTCGAAACATTATCCAGAACATCCTGTATATTTCAGCACAGGACATGAGGCAGCCAGGGCGTAGCATAATTTATTAAATTTCGGGTTTGTCTCAAGTCAGTAAAAACGAGCAACTCAATGCTGCGTAGTTGTTCTACAGATTTTCGACATAATTCTTAGATTTATTTAAATAAAAATGTTTAGCATTTTTCCAACAGTTTTGATTCTGTAATATCTACATACATACTCTGAAAAAAAAATTTTATAATGCAGTTGCCTCAAGGCTCAACCATAGCTAACAGTGGGAAACATAAGCTACAGTCATAACTGGTCTACGCTTCCTTATGTTTTGTAAATTCCAATCGATACTTTTGCCTGCAAATATGTAAATCTACAAATTATGTATCTTTTTGTTGGTGGTTGATTCATCTTTTTATGAGGAACAAATTGTTGACAGCAGAAAATTAAAAAAATTACAGAGTTTTGAAGCATTTGCATATTGTAATGGAGGCATTGTGTTAAAAAAAAAAAATTGAAGAAAAAATATAAAAAGAAAACACCATCGTGTATGTGTTGTGTGCAAATTGAATCGGGACGGAAAAAGGAATGTTATTTAAGATATTTACAGATTTCAATTTTTTATATACACACGATTGGACAGAGAACTGTACAATGTATTATTAAATTTGATAAGTCCACTCTTGGTTAAATATACCACGAGAGAGCCAGTCGATTCAAAATGCCGTCTGGTGGTGCTCTTACTGTAAGTTTTGTCAAAGAAACATTTCATAATTAATGACTTCAATTTCTTTAAAGGCATTTGTCCCAGGGTACATCTCTATAGTCTCTGGCGTGGTTCTTCAAATTGAAAAGGAAACTGTTCACCAAATAGTTTTGGAGACATCAAAAAATCTGATGCATAAGTTTTTCTAGAGCTCGTCGTACAATTGAGAACTCTCGGAATTCTATTTAGTTTATCGATAGTATATTTTGCTGACTATAGCCGCGTTTTATTGGCAGGTCAGTAGTCAGCTCAGCATTCAATCCCAATAAAACAATTTAATTCACTCCAAGCATCAATTTGTTTTATATTTCAAGATTGATACCACTGGTATAAGAAATGTCAAAATCGGTTGTCAAAACAAAATCAGTTTTTCTTGTGAAAGTGTAAAAAAAGAAATTCAATTTACAAATAAACAAATAAAATGGATAACGAAACACTACAGGTAGAAGTTGTTATTTATGGCTTGTTTTCCTATAAAATATCAGATTTTTTTTCACAGCTCGTGTTAGAATTTCTAGATTCATCGTCTAGCAGTGGAGAAAGCTCTTTAAGCTTGGAAATGAGCAGCTCCGTTGACTCTTCAACAGAAGAGGAGACGCATGTAAGTGTTTCTAACTTTACAGAAACCATTGAGGCCTACAGCGATGACGATTTCAAAAAACATTTTAAGTTAAAGCGATCAACTCTGGAACAATTAATAAGTAAGAAAATTATTCGTTCCATTTGTTGTTTTTATAACACCTTTTCAATTTCGTTTCAGTAAAATATTCCCTTTCCGATGCCTTCCCTTCAACTTCGAACCATGGGGGCAAGCAAAAAATTGAAGCCAAGAAGGAAATTTACATGTATGTTTGGTACATAACCAATACTGTTACATTTAGGCAACTTGGAAACTTGTTTGGAGTAGCGACATCTTCAGCATGGTCTGTAGTTGGACGGGTGAGCAGCTGGCTTGTTTCAATAGGTCACGAATACATCAAGTGGCCTCAAGGAGAAATCATTGAACAAAACTCTGCAAAGTTCGAAGCTAAAATGAGAATACCAGGTATAATTGGTGCCATTGATTGCACACACATCACAATAGCTGCTCCAAAAGAACAAAAAGAGCGCTATTATAATCTGAAACAAAACTTTACCATCGTCTTGCAAGCAGTAGTTGATGCCGACAAGAAATTTATCGACATATGTTGTGGTGAACCTGGGTCGTTAAACGACAGCAGAGTTTTAAGGAAATCTGATTTGTATCACAAAGCGCAAACCAATTACAATCGGCTATTTCCATCCAATACTTTTCTGTTAGGTGATTCTGCTTACGCTGCTTCAAGCTGGATTGTCCCACCTTTTAAGGATTACTGTAGATTAAGTGATCAGCAAAGAGCCTTTAACTTTATTCATTCCTCCACAAGAATGGTGGTTGAAAATGCATTCGGTTTGCTAAAAGGAAGATTTAGGAGAATTAACAAATTTACTGAACAAAGAAACCTCAATTCAGTAAAAACAATTGTTGCAAGTGCTTGTGTTCTACACAATTTGTGCATTTTGAATGCCGATAATATCACTATGGATGAAGAATCAACAACCGAAGAAAACATGAGCAGCACTGACATTGAAAATAATTCTCCTGGCGATCGTCGCCAAAGACTAATGGAATACCTGTGCCAACAACATATACTTTAATCCATATTTATTTTGAAAAAATATGTACATATGTACATAATAAATGCGGAAAATTTCGTTGGCTTTTATGGCACTTCATAATTTTATGAAGTTAAAAAAGCGCAATGCAGCAAATGCACGGATTCTGATGATCAAGTGCATGATGGATTGGATTGGATTAATTTACTATCAATCAAAGCATCTTCGAATATACATCAATATGGTGGCAAGGCATCCACCACAATACGAAACTGTATTCGTGATTTTTTATACAATAACTAAAACAATACACAATACAATAAATGAAAACTTACGAGTATTACTTTTATTTGAAGGAAATGATATACTTTTTTGCTCGTCCTTTGTTCATTGCTAAATTTTACAACAGCGCATCATCTTCAGTCGTCGGAGAGCTCGGTAAGTGTGGTGTCATTTGTTTTTATAACTTTATGACAGTTTATTACAAACCGATCCATCAGCCTATCGAGCACAATTTTCCATCTTTTCTTTAACTGGCGCACTGTTGTCTTTCGCTGAATTGGAGGTGTCTTCAAATCTGTGGATTCGCTACATCGAGCTTTGAAATAAACAAAATAATAATAGAACCTTTTATAACATAAGAAATAAAAGTAAGTTGTTCACCGACGAGGCTTCATTGAATCCCTTAGAAAGCCCAATTCCTGTAGTCAACTACAGCTGTTGCTACACTGCCGGAGCTACATTTCAATTCATTTGTTTCATTTAATATATTTGTACATTAAGATATGATCTTTTATAAATAGTACTTAGTAATTTTACTTCAGTTAATTGAAAAAAATGTCTTAAAACTAATTTGTATACATTACTATATAGGCATCTTAATCTAAGAGGTGAAAGATGAGTGAAGATATAGTGAAAAATTCAGATATGTCGGGATAGGTTGGAAAAAAAAGCAGTAAACTGCTGAAAGTATCTACACGACATGCAGATACATTGGTATATGGATATGTCTTATAGGCATACAACGAAAAAACCTTAATTGTTTTACGAATGAATATAGGTGGGTTGTGCAAAAAAAGAAATGGTTTAAAGATTTACCCTGGTGCAAAATTTCAAACTTTTTTTGCTTCGGATGTAACGGAACTAAATGGCGTATTGCAAAGAAGCTGAAAAAATGTATCACTGCAACGCAAATTGAGATCGCGCTTACGATTACGATATTCACGTTTTCTTTCTACCCCATATTTCGGATCCATTTAAAATTTCAACTCTTCGCTGTTTGATAGTATTTTATCTACTGGCAGTAAGATAAAGGATGTCCAAGCGAAAAATACACTTAAACCTTTGACTTTCCTACGCTATGCATTGACAACAAAACTACCACATCCTTTCTTAAAATTTTTTTTTCTATCCACCCCTGTTCCGTCAACCCATTGTACAGACCACACAAGGTAGGTAGGATGTACGATCAATCGAATAAAAGAAGATAAGCAAAACAGCTATGCATTGACTTTTATGAGTCAACTATACCCACAACACTTATATCATCTGCATTACACATAAACAGCGCATTATACTACATCTTTTCTCACAATTGGATGCTACCTTCCTATCAACCCCCGTTTCCAACAATAAATCGGTGTAAAATACAAACTTATCCGCACTCAGAATACGATCACTGAACAGTAAAAATAAAACAAAAAATGGGACACATTTTGTGACGGACACATATTTCAGAAAGAGAAGCGGTTAGACATATATATGTCAAAATGTTGAACGAATATATCTGATTTGCGAAGGCAAAGGGTTCCAAAGTCTAACAGTATGGATGAAAAATAAGCGCGAAGAGTTATGGTAATTATAACGGAAAGGAACTAGGTTGATGGTTCTTGAGAAAAGAGTGAAATTAAGCCTGTTATACAAGTAAGATGGACTTTTAGTATTTATAATTTTATGTGAAATTATACAGTTCCTGGCGTTGATGAATTCTTGCAAAGACTAGCGAAAACAGAAACATGCTCGTATCTGCGGATGCCGTAAATATAACGAATTGCGTCGTTAAAGGCAACTTGCAGTTTGCGCAGGGATAACGAGCTGTAGACCACCTCAGCATATCTTGTGGGGGGTAAGCCTAAGGTCAATACTAGCTTCCGTCGTGTTTCTCGTGGTGTGAAATAAGCAGTGATCCACAATTTGTGAAGACATCCGTAGATAGGACCAATGACCACGTTTGTGTAATTAACCCAGACAAGGTACAGTTTACTAGTAACTGACTCAACAGCTTTAATCTTATTGTTATTCATGATAATATCAGGTAAAACACTCAAGTTAAAATAATTTTTTGAGATGGGAATTACTTGGGATTTAGTAGTAACTCATTAGCTGCTGACCAAGTGTAAATATTGTAAAATGTTTGTGTGGGTACAAATGATAGAACTTATTCTTTTCAATACAAATCCCTTTATTCAGTACAGTTACAATTCACTATTTAATTCTTTCTCTCAGTACAATCCAATTTCTCAACTGCTTATACTTTTCTTATCTTTTACTTAAACCACTTAATCACTTCTCCTAATTAACACTTCAAATTTCACTTTAGAACTCATTTGCATACCTTTGGGATGCTGGTATTTATACTCGAATGACATACTTCGAGAACAATCCTCGCCATCCAGCGTCCCATACAATTTCCAATTTGCTAGAAAATTCGATTCCACTCTCCAGTCGAGACTTTGTTATTCCAGTATCGACATTTTCTGCTCTGTGAATCTAGATGTCGCTGCTCACATTTAAGTGGTTATCACAATATGTTTCAACTCCTCGTTGATGAGGAAAACTAGTTCATTTAAGTTTCTGAAGGGTTTCGCTAAGTGTAGAGGCATATTTACAAACTGATGGAAGGCCGTTTATGAATATGAAAAAAAGTATCGGTCCTAATATTGAGCCTTGAGGCACTCCCTGCTTGATTTCTTTTAAAACTGAAGAAAATGAATTGGAAACAACCCTTTGCGATCGGCCGGAAACAAAACTGTACATCAATTTAATTGCCCTTTCGCTGAAAACAAAGTTATTCCTGAGCTTCCAACACAGGATTTTATGATTCACATTATCAAAAGCCTTCGAAAAGTCTAGCAAATAAAGCAACGAAACATTACCCCTGTCATAGTCATGCCTTATTTCTTCTAGTAAATTAACCATAGCTGTGGAAGAACCAGATTGTTTAGCATACAGCAACTTGTTGAGTGATACGAGTAAGTACTTTATTATTTGCTTAGCCATGACTTTCTCAAATGCCTTTCATAGACAAGGTAGATTGCTAGCTGGTCTAAAATCGGCAGGAGAAGATGGGTTACGTTTCTTTGCTATTGCCAATACTCTTGAAATTTTCCAGATCTGGAGAAAAGTTGATGTTATTATACACCAGTTGATGACATGGGTGAAATGAGAGATAATTTGCGGTAAAATAAGTTTGATCGAACGTATTTTAAGGCCATCTTCACTTAAGGAATTTGACTTGACAGCTGCTGTGCATTGAGTGATTTCGACTTCTGTGGCTACTACAAAGTTCTCAAATATTGGTACACAACTTACAATGTCTACTCTCCAATTATAATCAGAACAACTGATAGTAGGATCATCACCCAGAAAAAAATTAATTACAGTACCGGGATCAAGAGCACACTCAGAGTCCTTGCTACCACTGGAGATACCAATTTTTGGTAAGTTACTTCAAAGTTTTTTCGCAGGGAGGGAAGTATCTAATTTGGTGGTATACCATAAACGTATCTCTTTGATGTACGAAGGATGGTGGTTGCATCGTATGCTGACCAATTGACCCTGTTCGCCAGGGTTTAGGTATATACGAGGGGCGTTCAACATATTCTCGGTATCGGGGTGAAGCTGTGGTTGTATATATAAATTGACTTATTTATCAAGTAATACTATTATTTTAGTGCATTCATGTAAAATTTCATATAAATATGATTATTAATTCGCGTTTTATCTCTAGTTAAACAGAATCATAATGGCAACTGAGACGATGATGGTGAAAATTGAGCATCGCGCTGTAATTAAATTTACACTAAGCAAGGAAAAAGTCAAAAACCTATCCATGAAGAGATGGTGGCTGTTTACCAGGGTTCCGCACCTTCATTATCAACTGTGCAAAAGTGGTCAAGTGAGTTCAAGACAGGCAGAGAGAGCATTGAAGACGACCCCCGCTCCGGCGTCCCGGCTACTGCTTGTACGGGAGAAAGCATCAAAGAAGTCGAAAAACTTGTTCTTGAGGATGCCCGAATAAAGCTGAAAATGATGGCAGAGATCACCAAGCTTTCAATTGGTACCATTCACACCATTCTTCATGACCATCTTAACCTTTCAAAGGTCAGTGCAAGGTGGGTGCCACGAATGCTCACAGCGCCTCAGAAAAAAGTGAGAATCGCATGCTGTAGAGAGCTTTTGCAGATGTGTAGTGAGAACGCGGACGGTGTTATGGATCGAATTGTTACTGGGGACGAAACATGGGTCCACCACTATGACCCTGAAAGCAAACAAGAGTCCATGCAATGGCATAAAAAAGGAACAGACCCCCGAAGAAGTTCAAAGTCACTCCGTCTGCCGAGAAGCTCATGGCCACAGTTTTTTGGGACTCAAAGGGAATCTTGCTCATTGAGTACAAAAAAAAAGGTGAAACCATCAACGCCACATCCTACGCTTCCACTTTGCATAATTTACGGGAGGAAATTGAAAAGAAAAGACGGGGTAAACTCGCAGCGGGTGTGTTGCTTCTTCATGACAACGCTCCTGTTCACACGGCGTGAGTTTCCAAGGCTGCTGCGCGAGATTGTGGTTTCGAAGAAATCCAACACCCACCCTATAGTCCAGACCTAGCCCCTAGTGATTATTTCCTGTTTCCGGATTGGAAAAAATGTCTTCGTGGAAAAAGATTTTCGGATGATGAAGAACTCAAGTCGCCAATAAATGGGTATTTTGCAGAGAAAGAGGAAATTTATTTTTTTGAGGGTTTAAAAAAGCTTATCTCAAGATGTAACAAATGCATTGATGTCAGGGGAGATTATATTGAAAAATAAAAACAATTTAAATTGAATTCGCATTTTCCTTCATATCGATACCGAGAATATATTGAACACCCCTCGTACGTCAGTACCCGGTTAGTAATAAAGATTTTCTTCAAAGTTGGTATCAGCTGATCTACAAATTTTTGCAGCATAACTATATCATCGGTGCCAGACGATTGGATGTCATCAACAAATTTCTTCGCTCACTTAAGGTTCCTTCGTTAACTGGTTGTGAATTCGTTCTAACGTGGTTTTCTAGGAATTGAGGTGCGATCATATTTTCTGGGTATCTCCAGCCTGGGTGATTCGTATGAATGAAGCCGTAGGTGAACTGTTCAAAAGGTCAAAAGGTTTTTGGTTTACGTAGCCGCTCCAAATATCCACTTTACTGTGGAACAGTTGATCTGCAGGAGTTATTTTTGGCAAGCCAGATCAGTTCAAAGAAATTAGTTAGGGCGTCATTCAGGTCCATATCTACCTTTTGTTACGTTCTAAGCTTATTAATTTTGGCGAATTAACCAGGCTGCTCCTTAAAAACTATCCAGCCGGCTCTTCTCGGATAATCCTTCTTCAGCAAGGTTGTGATATTTCATCCGATTTGGAGTTCGACATTCACTAGTTAACAGCTTTCAATTTCACATTATTTAACTCATACGACATTGTAGATGTAGACCCTAATCCTAATGACAGGGAATTGCTTCAACTAAACGACGAAAGCAATTTTCAATTTTATATGGAGACAATAGAATTAATCAAAGCGCAGTTAAGACTGATATTCATAAAAAATTCGCTTTATTTTTTTAACTAAGGAAAGAATAGAAAATTACACTAATTTTCATGTCCATTTGCTAAACACTTCCTCGGCTTTCTTCAGATTCTCGTCCTTCTTCATAAAGCAATATCGAACAAAGTCCTCTGCAAGTGGCTTGTGTTCCACACTATAAAATGCGCTAGGCGGAATTCCCTGTAGTCCCATATTCTTAGTCATCCACTTTGTAAATCGATAATCTCTATACTTATCTGTCTCAGAATCTAAATCAACTTTATTCGCTGTAAATTTAAATGTACATATGCAAATGTAAACACAAGTTGGTTCATAAATATAAAAAGAACAACCTACCCAAACTGGACCAATCGGCTAACATGAAATAACCACCTTCAGGTATCACTGGCTTCATACCAGCATCCGTTAAAACCTTTGCCATGTAGTCTCGTTTCTTCTTCAAGTCTTTGGGCAAGAAATTAAAGTAACACTCTGGTGTGTCCAATCTTTTCAATTCCATTTCAAAGCCTTGAGCAACAGCTTCTTGCAATGGAGTGGCACAAGTGAACACACAATTCTGGTGGACCATTTGGAGGTTCTGAATTAGATTTGCTGGACCATACGCCCATCCGATTTTCCAACCAGTAACCGAAAAGGTTTTGCCAGCCGAACCAATTGTCACTGTTCGCTCCCACATATCGGGCAAAGTGCACATGCGGATGTGTTTTGCCCCATCAAATACTAGCCATTCGTAAACTTCATCAGAGATGCAAAGCACATTCCATTTTTTGCACAAGCTGGCAATTTTCTCCAACTCGGCTTTAGTAAATATCTTTCCAATTGGATTATGTGGTGTATTAATGATAATCGCTTTAGTTTTCTCATTGAAGAGATTCTCTAGTTCATTTTCGTCTAGGACCCAATCAGCTGAAGTGATAACGCCGTCAGTTTTAGTCTGAAATAGTTGTTTCTATTAAATATATTCATGAAATCAAACATCTACAGATACTAACCGGTTTCAAAGGAATGAATCTAGGAACTCCCTCAGCTGCGAGCACCATAGGTTCGTAACAGTCAAAGAACGGCTCTATGATAATCACTTCATCTCCAGCTTGAACATTGCTTAAAATTGTACAAAACAATGCTTCATAAGCTCCACATGTTATCATTACCTCAGTGTTTCCATCTATTTTACGATTTATCAACTTTGAGTAGAGGGTCGAGAGTGCTTGCACCAATGATGGGTGCCCCTACACAAACAAAACTCTAATAATTTCATGTTCTTAAGGTAAAGTACACTTACAAATCCCCTTGTGTACTGATTCATAAGTGGATTATCACTTTGAACGATTCTACTTAACGCGTCTGTCACGTGCTTTGGAGCTGCAAAATCTGGAAAACCTTGTCCTAAGTTAAGAGGTTTATACTTTAATGCAAGCGGAACATATTCATTCCTAAAATGGAAGAAACATTCAACAAACCAGTACAAAACAAATAAATACGTGGGCACTCCTACCAAACACTTGGACTTCCTTGAAAACGCTTTGGAAGTGTAAATCTGTCCATACGATTACTTTCCAAAGACCTGGTTGTGCTTAATTTGCAAACAGAAGGAAGAGGATTTTGACGAATTCCACAATTAAATAATTTAGCGGATGTCACACAATGTTTGAACATCTAAAAATATAAATTCAACTTTTTACTATTTAATTGCGAATCTTATCTTTCAGGAGCAATAAAATCGAATCATTTTGCACTTAACGCTATCACCAACCGTGTAGGTCAAAGAAATCACAGGCAGAGTATGCGATAAATGCTAGTTACATCAACCCAACTGATGGTTTGATTAGACTAGAGTTTACTGCACGATATTAATATTTAACAGGCTAGAATTGCGCAACAACATGACATGTAGGAATATGGGGAAAATAGAGCAATTGTGTGTACCAGCCAATTAAGCAAAACAAATATTAATAAACAACTAAAAATAAAAATGAGCGATTTTTACCAAAATTCTAAGTCGATTTAATAATTTGTTTTTGCTTTCTTCTGAGAACAAACGATTATAGGATCTATGCATCTAAGTTCGTCAGCATTTGATGAATTTTTGTTTTGCCTGTTTTGTTGCGAAAATCTGGCTTAGAGTGGATAAACAACAAGCAAAACAAAACTTTTTACAATACTACGCATAAAATAGATTCTAGTCACTGATTTTGTTTATTGACTGTGGGTGACACTGACACATGGCAATTGTGCGACAAGTGTAATACTTTGGCAGGAAAAAAATGATTTTTGACACATGGTGAGGGGAAAGTCACATTTCTTTTGACGGGACAGTGTAACTTGTTATGGCGTTTTTGATTAACCGGACAGAAGCCTTCCATTTGCACTCTGGAGCGCAAAATTACATAAAACTGTTATACACTTTTTCAGAGTGTACTACATCATATAAACATGTATAAACATCAAATACTAGTGTGTCAGAAGATAAGTTATTAGTTTTAGTAGTATGTGAGAAGTTTTTCCAATCGAAAACGCCATAATGTACTAAAACCCCTCGAGCGCGCGCTAATAATAAAATAGGAATTTTATAAAAATCATTTCAATTCAATATGATAAATACTGAGCGAGGTATTATGGGGTATTTCTTTCTTCTTTTTCATCAAATTGGCTATATTCTGATTCTTTTTTTGAAACCAGAGTCTCGTGTCAGCGTCAATTACTCTCCAAATAAAGATTACGAGTGAAATGTAACTATATCGTTATGCAGTCTAGCTCTAGGGATTGATGCCTCACATATGAACTTGCCACTCTGATATAATCATTCCACGTGGAAAACAACGCTCTTATTTCTGAAGATCTCTAATCACTCGTTGAAAATATCTCTAAATGCAATTTTATGAAGAGAAATTGTGTTCGACGTGAGATTTCATGGACATCGGTCCAGCCGTATCTAAGTTATGTAGGATCTTAGAAATTTGATTGTGATTATAAATAAAATTGTGTATACACCTGCACTACAAAATAGATGAACTAACATAGATGGCAAATTTTCCAGATATTTGAAAACCAAAATCTGCCTTCCACTGATCGCCTCTATCCGTATGACCCTGTCTGTGACCCATTTTACACAAAACCCGCCCAATTTACTAAAAAACATCATCGACATAGTGAATTTTACGTGCTCTCATTTTAGCGATTTTACCTGTAAATTGCTCTCATTCTACCAAATTCTGGCAGGTTATATATAGAGATGTACAATGTGTTGGTAATTCACTTACAGTGTGTCTGTTTGAGGGTTAAAATTAAGTATTGGTAGAGTTTGCTATATATAGTAAGTTAGTCTACAATAGACTGATTACAACGATTTTGAAAGGCACATTCTTGCCACATATTTAAGGCACATTTACTATTTCTCATCCATCCATAGACGTTTTTACAGAAAAACACTTTGTTATACGAGTATACAGATTGTTCAGCTATCACATATCATATTTAAAGACGTCCAAACCACCTAGCCCCGTCTTGAATATACCCCGGAATTGTTATAGCTAAGGTAACTTATTCCTTTAATTAGCTTTGTTACTTAAGGGCAAGTATGGTAGTTTTTTTTTTGATGATTTACGCGCCTAAGGGGTTAGATGATACCCTTTTACTGTTGCCATGGCGCGGGCGGAAAGGTAGAAGGAGGAGGAAGGAAAATTGGTTTGTAGTGGTTTGAAACTCAGGTATGTTTGGTTTCGATATTTGGTCTCCAGGGGAGTCCGAATAGGACGGAGAGTTTTTTCTTCACTCAGAGTGATTCGAGTTATAATTCACAGTATTTTTTTTCTGTGCTTGAAACTCTACAACAGCCAAATCTACGTGTCAGTGTTATGCCTTCACACGCAGAATTTTTCTGTCTGAGTTCCAATTACACAAATGAAAAACTGACTTGCATGGGCAGGATTCGAACCTGGACCCTCCGAGTGAGAAGCTATTGCTAGTACCACTACACCACGGCCACCCCCCAATGTTTGCCGTGTCATACAAAGCCGTTTCGGCAGTAATGAGGAGATCCGTTTGTGTTAAAGTTTGATTTTCGATGATTTTTAGTTTCACGTCCCCCCTTGCTTCATTACCCTTTATTGCTGGACTAGTACCAGGTAAAGAAGCCACATGAACCGGCGTATTCTGTTGCTCTTCATCAACTTCAATATGCTCTGTTGTTAGTGGCATCGATATGTCTTCGATTACTCCGAAAGATCTGCCAGGTGGATCAATGGCGTGTTGAAGACTGAGTAGCCCGTCTACAACTTTTTCCAAAGGAGACAAAAGGATAATTGGAGAAGGCCCACCTCACGCAGCAGTCACTTCTTTTTTTTTTTGGAAGCAATTTTTTTTCTTTATTTTTAGCTTGTAGTCCAACCAAACCTTAAGAATTTTCAATATTCCACTCATGTCTATGGCCATCGTTGTCACACAGAAATTTCATTCAAGTGAATTTGACAGAAAAAATTAAGTTCTGGTCGAACGTTCGCTAACCGTAATAGATTGAAATCATAAATTCGTTGGTTTTGACGTCTGAGGCGAATGAACTTTTTGTGATTCGCTAACCGTAATACGAAAAAATCTCATTCGCCTCCTTTTTCGTTCGATTCGCTAACCATAATAGGGGTGTTAAAAAACACTCTGACAATATGATACATGGGTTATAATAAAATTATATACAAAGAAAAAGAACTGACACAAAAGACATTTTATCAGATGAAGATGAGGCTTTACTCAAAATTCTAGACGGGCGCTGTAAACGCAGTCTAAGATCAAGTCTTCGCTTCGCTATTATTTGAATAAATCGCCGAACTGAAGCATCATGTTCACATGCTCTAAATGTCCCAGTCATCTTAAACGATCGTACTCTTCCGATTAGGTCAATGTTTCTGTACAGTTCATGACTGGATCTTCTTCTGAGCTTTCGGCTAAAACCATTTGTAGTGTTCTTTTCGACATATAGATTCTGAATTCTGAAAACTTACAACGTCGACGGACTACATGTTCACGGTTGGAGAGAAAGCCCTTTTTCAGAATCGTTCAGCATCTATAAAAATGCTTGATGTCCTATCAAATAAACCTAGACAAATATTTTAGAAGTTATTTAATTTTCCCAGACGTCCTTTCTCTTCGACGAACTAAATAACAATGCCCTTTACGATTAGTTTTACATTTTTGTTACAATCTATTCAAGAAGTTAAAACGTCGTACAATAGTAAAGTGCCAAATATTTTTAAACTCGCTGCGCAAAGGCGAAAAAATGCGATGCAAATAACGTCGCCAAAATACATTAAAGACTCCTACGGGCACTTACTAACAAACGAAAAGGACATCTGTGATAGGTGGCTTGAATATTGTAAGGACCTACTTAACAAACTGTTTCCACGTGATCGCGTCCCTGCAGCTGATCCATTCGAAGAAGAAGTTGCTGACTTTTCAACAGTAGAAATAAGTATAGCTATCGGAAAAATGAAACGCGGGAGAGCGGCGGGACCAGACAACATCCCATCAGAGTTTTGGTCGAAGATGGAATGTATCGGCAGTAAATAGCTGTCGAAACTCTTGAATAAAATAAAATGCGGACAAACTATGCCGAATCAATGGAAAAGTAGCTTTTTGGTTCCGTAATACAAAGGCAAAGGCGACACGCGAGAATGCAACAACTACCGCTCAATCAAGCTGATGTCACACACGATGAAAATCGTTGAAAGAGTTTCAAGCAAACGTCTTCGCAAAATCATAAAGCTCGACGATAGCCAGCGTGGATTCGTGGAAGGAAGATCGACGGTGGACGCAATCCAAAGCTTGCGAATATTAATGGAAAAACATCGGGATTCGTCAAAAGATCTGCACATGGTATTCATTGATCTAGAAAAGGCATTCGATCGTGTGCCTAGAGATCTCATATGGACCGTGTTGAGGTCTCAAAAGGTACCGGAAACGTATATACGAATGATACAAGACATGTATGAAAACGTCAAAACTGCTGTTAAATGTACCGCCGGACTTACGAGAGAATTTCCGGTAAATGTCGGAGTGCATCAAGGAAGCGTTCTTAGCCCTTTCCTCTTTAACGTGGTACTAAGACTATCTTTTGAAAGATTGCATGCACGAAGCAAATGTAACATCGATTCTCTTCGCCGACGACGCAGTTATTCTAAGCGATAATGTCGTAGATTTACAAAACGTCCTAAATAAATGGAAAGACGCGCTAGAGAAAAACGGGTTTAAAATAAGTCGCTCAAAGACGGAACATTTGACCTGCCCATTTTCGGATCCACTGCGACCTATTCCAGATATAATGTTGGACGGAATAGTTCTTCCGATCAATCGTTAACGTAGAAGCGAAATGTGACGACGACGTAAGGCACAGAGTAAGCGTGGGGTGGATGAAATATCGAGAAAATTCGGGAATCTTCTGTGACCGAAAATTTCCACTTAAATTGAAGGGAAAACTTTACACCACGGTGGTTCGGCCAGCTCTTACGTATGGTTCGCAGTGCTGGACAATATACGAAGCATTTAAAAATAAAATAACGGCAGCAGAGATGAAAATGTTAAGGATGTTGACTGGAGTTACGAAACGCGACTGCATTAGATCTACGCACATTAGAGGAAGTCTACACATAAAGAATTCGGTAATCGAACAACTTGAGTCGGACAGAATTAGCTGGTATTGCCACGTTCAAAGAAGATCTCCGGAAAATCCCGTTAAGAAGACAATATCAACTACGGTCTCTCCTACTACTTCTATCCAACTACGTTTTCGTCCGTAAAACGATTACATATTTGTTGTCATGTATGCGTTGACCAATTCAGCAGCCCACTAGTCTGATCTGGAAGTTGGATATTGTTATCCACATCTTAGTGCACGGCAGTACTGTCGTAGTTTCCACGTAGTACAGTGGAATATTTTCACTCCACTCTTAAAACGCTTGTTATATAATACTACGTTGACTTCTAAGGAAGTGGGTTCTTAATAAGCGGATGGTGTGTGCACTGTGTGTTAGGTTCTGCTTGGTAATGCCCGTTTGATCACAGCATCAGGTTCTGGCTTGTCAGAATGTCTGTCATAGCTTCATTTTCATTCACTTAATATGAGTTGAGTTCAAGAGTGCTAACTTCGAGCAGGAAGTTTTAAACAGAAGCAATCAGAGAGGTGAAGGAATTATGATGTTTGTCCGAAGCAATCTATACCACAAACATTTACTTTCGGAAAATATAAAAATTAGCTTTAATGAGAGAAATATTTATTACACAGTACGTTGTTGGAGTATATACGAGTAGACCACCAGGTTTTAGTAAAAAAGCATTTATCGATGAAATTGGAAATAATTTAGGACCAATAGCAAAAAATGATGAAATTATAGTGATGGGGGATATGAATATTAATATTCGTGATACAAACTCAAATTATGTAAAAGATTATCTGCAAATGTTGGCACCAATGACTGGTAAATATCATTACTGAATTTACAAGGGTAGATCCCAAGAATGGTACGAAATCAGCAATTGATCACATTCTTATAAGCAGAATAGACAGACAAATTAAGTCAGCTGTCATCGGCAGTGGTATCACCGGTCACTATATAGATCCAACTCTATACTACACAGCTTTTTCAACAACATGAGATAACCCTATAGTAAATATTTCGTACATATGTAATGACAGAGTAAGTGAGCTCATTTGCGAAGAACACAGGAACAAATTGTTTACGGAGAAGATGCTGAGACGCTATATAAAAAACTTGTCTGCAAACTAGACGATATCAATAAAAAATCAACTTACACAAAAATTAAAAACAGAACAAATAGCCCTTGGACAACCCCATTCATCATCGCCGAATGTAAGAAAACAGATGAACTCTACACAAGGTGGAAAAATAATAGAGGTAACAAAGGTTTCGAAACGGAGTAGAAAGGTTTCCGGAACAAAACCAATAAAATGATATTAGCTCAAAAATCTAAATATTATAAGAACAAGTTCACCCAATTGAAACCCGGCCCTAGAAAAATATTTGGATTAATAAATGAAATACATATTAGGAAAAAAAAGGTAAAATCTCGATGAAACGATGACTAAGCATTTTACTAATGATATTATAAAATTATCCAACGAATGTGCAGAACTTTTCTCTTCACAGACATCGCAAATTATTCATTACTGTAATTCTATCACATCGATTCACATAAATGCACGAGTAAAAAACACGGTATTTTCTAATTCTGCAAATGTACATCAGGTGCGTGGAATAATCAGTTTTCTCGGAGAACATAAATCACCAGGAATTGATGGAATTAGAGCCGTTGATATCAGAAGACACGCCGAAATTTCTGCTCCCATCCTAGGTAAATTTATTAACCTCAGTCTGAAACAGTCGAAAATTCCATTAACGCTGAAGACAGCTGTTGTAAGGCCGATCTATAAGGTGTGGCATTAATAATTAGATAAGCAACTATAGACCGATATCTATATTTCCAGTAGTAGAAAAGTGTTTAGAAGGTTTAATTTCGCAAAGGTTGCAGAGTTTTATTGACATACACTCTCTTATACACAAAAATCAATACGGATTCCCAAAAAACCAAAAGTACAGGAAAGCTGCTAGACGAATTCGCTAATTGTGTCAATGAAAGTTTAAATAAAAGCCATCATAGCCTAGTCATGTTCATGGACGTCAGTAAAATTTTTGACACTCTTAACCACGGGAAGCTATTAGAAGCGTTGGAACGGATTGGTATACGTGGAGTAATGGCTGACTGGTTTAAGGATTATTTGGCTGTTTTGCGTATAAGGACACAATGAGTATTAAAACTAAGTCCCTTAGGGATCAAAACTAGGGTCGATTCTCTTAATGCTATACACGAATGAGCTACTTCGCGTCTTCAAGCAGAGCGTCTCTTTTGCCTTTGCAGACGATATGGCTATTGTGGTCTGTCACAGGTCATTAGATACGGTCATGAAGATAATGCAGGAGGAGTTCGATGCTGCAGTAAAATGGTGCCACGACAACGGATTGATTATCAATGCTTCAAAAACCAAGATGATGCACATCCGGAGTCCACAATTCAAACCAACGCAGAGTAAAATATAATTAAGAAACGATGCCTGTCCGAACACTGCAAACAAAGCTATTGAATTAGTTGAAATGATCTGAAGAAAGAGCCGAAGTTACGATATGGTACATTTACTTGGGGCAACGCATCAACATCCCAGATTAATAAACTACAAATGCTGCAAAATTCAGCGCTGAAACACATATACCAGAGTTACTCAAGGAACGATGAAAGAACATTCAAATTTCTTCAGGTTGAGAAAATCTTCAACTATTACTGGAGTACTTTAACGATAACCGTTTCATTCGACCAATTGATAATGCAATCAACACCAGAAGACGTGCCCAAAGTATGCTTCAATTGCCCAGAAATTGCAACAGATATGGTAGACGACAACTACAATACAGCGTTCCTTCAAAAATCAACGAACTACCCCGAAAAATAGTAAACATAGAAAATTGCAAAACTAGAAAAAAACACATAAAAAAGTTCTTTGTAATCTAAAGTAGTTAATTTTTTATTTTTTTATATTTTATTCATGAAATAATCTTAAATTTTTTTTAATACTCAAATCTATCACTTTAAGCTTATTTTATCTAAATATAAAACATAATCTTCTGCAGATAAGCTTATATAAATAGTACAAACATGCATTTGTTTATTTGTTTTTAAATTATTCCTAGATTTTAAGTTACCCTATAGAGAAGCTAGGATTTCATTTCGTCTACGCTCGCCTTCCAAGCAGCTAATCAGTAAATCAGACTGTAGCGGTTCAGTTGGCAAGACACCTTCTTCGTAAATTTCTTCAGGATCCAAAACGTTGTAGCTACGACAGATGTTATGTAACGCACAACATACATGTACTATTTTTGTAGCTTTTTCTGGGCAATAATGTAACTTCCGTTCGTTCAGAATTCATCTGAATCTACTCTTCAATACGCCAATTGTCCTCTGTACAATATTTCTGCCTTTTGCATGAAGTTTGTTGAAGACCGCTTCTCTGGATTCAGAGGATAACCGGAATCACCTAGAATGCAAAGTTTAGAAATATAAATAGACAAATGTTTACGTACCAAGATATAATGAACGTTCGCCGTTTTGATACTATCTTCCCAGAACTACTTTCAGTTGACTGTAGTTCCAGACAAAAGAGTAATGTGTTTAGCCCGGATACCTGGCATCAACGTAAACGATTTTCATGTTGTGGTCACAATCCCATAATATTGAGATTCAATACAAATTTTAAGTGCTCTAAAAAAAATTACAATCATTGCATTTAAACTGTAAAATCCTTTTCTGTTTAAATATTGATGTGAGTCTCTTCAACGTATCCGATAACTCCTGGTATTCTTGTTTTGGTGTAGAAATATTGTCGAGTATTTAGTTTTTCCCTCTCTGACATGTTAATATTTATCCAAGCCGTGAAAATTTTTGTTTCCAATACATCAAGTATATACTTCGATAAAATAACAGAAACGTGAGCTGCGGTACTCCTAGATCGAAGTCATTACCAACGCTAGTCTGATAGCTACCACTAGCGCAAAATCGTAGCACACACGCTAACTTAATCAAAGGCGAAATGCCCGAACAGCGTTTGAAACGAAAAGTGTCTTTTATTTAATTTAAAAGAAAGACAAACGCTGGTTTATTTCATCGAAAGTATATGATAAACCTATAAAAGAAAGTACGTATAGTATATCTTCTGTCATAACTCTGGACTTACACATTATCCGGTAGTTGTAAGGGATTTGAACCGTCGCGAATTCTTCTGCGCAGTCTGATCATTTTCACAATTCTCTCTTTTTCGGAGTTGTCTGTGAAGAAGAGCACCGTGAAACTAATCATGTTTTTTTTAACGATGGCGAAAACAATTTTAAATGACTCACACAATTTATCAAGAAAATAAATCGCTTTTGACACTTCACAGATGTCAAATAATATTTTTTCACTCTGACAGCGTTGATTGTTTACTCGAATGAAAACGTTCGCTGACAGCAATACCACGACAGAAGTAATACGCCTGGTGGTTCGACTTGAGTCGCACTTTCGATTCGCTAACCATAATAGGAATATTAGGCTCCTGTTGTTATTTCGTCGGTATCAGACTATACTTATGTATGTTCATACGAGTATCAAATTAGAATTGTATCACCGGATTTAATTTAATTAGAATAGAGTTCACTGATGCTTTCAGAAATTCTGAATATCACGTATTGATTTCGATCTAGTATTTCTTTCAGGACAGGCTAAAATATTAATTGTACTATCAAACTACAAAATGGATACATCACCCTATTTTTATCTGAATGGTTCCTTTTAACAACAACTATGACAGCTGTCATTACAATAATGATGTGTCAACAAAATATGCCATGAAGCCGCTGTCAAATTTTGTCAACGGACGTGGAGTAAACTTTTCCTCCCATTTGCTTCTATTTATTCCATTTACATGGGATTGTAACAAAATTACGAGTTATCTAATAAAGGTGATGCATTTAAAGTTATGGAAGTAACTCATATATTTAAGGCTTCCGTCAAAGCCTTAAAAAATGACAGCCACCAAGTTCCAGATAAAAATCGAATCCTACAGACTCATCCGCGCGACGAGTTCGCAAGGCAGGCAAAAGATGTTTGCAATAAAATCACTACACTGCGAAATGTATTGCTGGAGAATCGAGCAGCTTACATGAAAGTTGGTATGCATCTAAAGACCTCCGCACAGATGACAGATGGCCAACGTGATCTAATCGATCGGGAATCGGAGAAATTCGTTAATTTCTATACAATACATCTGGCACAAATGCGCAGCGATTGGAAGAAAATCAAGAGAAAACCTCAACACCAAAAACATATTGATGCGGTTCTCGATTTGTTAACTGAATATCTAAAGGATGTGTACAATATATTCTTGGAGCAAAAGAAATATAGAGTGCAACACGAACTGGATAGTTATCGCCTTTTGAAATTAGCATCGGACAGGAAAAAAATTCCTATCCGACCTGGTGGTCAGGTAGTAAAAAAGCAGTTAAACGGCAGGCATTCGCCTGCGTCAACCGAAGAAGAATCCATACCAAATGGAGGCGATAATGACACACAAGAGTCAGTCCCCATTAAATTGACTCGAAAGAAATTCACCCGGGAAATTGAAGACCATGAGGAAGAGGATGGTGACTTAGATGGTGATATCACAACAAAGAGAGAATTGGAGCGAATTAAGAAAAATTTAGAAGAAACGGAAGCAAAAGTTGCTCTTGACGAAGATATACAGAAATCTCAGCAACTGTTTGATGAGGAAGCAAAAGAACTTAGCCCAGAAGATATTCAAATGTTTGAAGAGGAAAATATTAACTTGTATCATGAGTTGCAAGGATTATCCGAAGAGGTAGAGCAGATTGAGAAGAATGTGGTGGATATTGCACAGTTGCAGGACATATTTACAGAGAAGGTAAGGGTGGTTTTTTCTAATTGAATTTGGTATAAAACTTTTATTACATTTCTATAGGTGTCCATGCAAAAACATAACATTGAACGAATAGCAAATGCGGTGGTAGGTGCAACAGAGAATGTAAAGGATGCTAATGAGCAAATAAAACAAGCCATTCAACGCAATGCAGGTCTTCGAGTTTGGTCGTTATTCTTTTTATTAGTTATGTCATTCGCTTTGTTATTTTTAGATTGGTATTACGATTAAAATTAAAACAAGTTATGTACGAAAATATACGTGTTCATCTTTCTGTAAGCTCTATTAATCCAGTATAGCCCATTTATGCAAATTAATGATTTTTGGTAGGAATCGTAGGACATTTTAATGTCCGAAAACCCTTTCGAACAAGTGGGCAACGCATTAAACGCCCTAATCGGGCATTTATCGAATTCGTATTGATTGGAAAAAAAAAACACGGACGATGGGCAATACTCGTACATGCTTCGTAGAATTACCATCTTCGAAAACAGAACTTTTAGCTCTGCTTGTAAATGTTGTATTAAGCCTTCTTGCACTACCTTCTATAGGTATTTTATGGAACATTTCCCATAAGAGAGGACAATACCATTTTCACTGAATTGGAACCAGTACAAACTGAATTCACAGCAAAAAGCATGACTTTGGATTGGGCCATTTTTGTCTCTCGACTTTGTAAAATAATAAAATTGTGCGGCAAAGTATATATTTGGGTCCTTCCTTTCTTTGTCTGTGTTGTCGTGCAGGAAGGCTTAACGTCCAAACTAGACGTTATATAGTTAAAAGTATGGAGATGATCTAAAAGGATTTTACTCCAGGTGGTACTTGCAATAGCGACAATCTACCTAATCAACAAAGGCTGCAGATCCAGTGGACGGAAATCGAACGAAGCACCCTTACACGATGTTCGGGTTAGACCGGTACTACAACAAGCAAAATTTGTAGTTATGGTCGGCGGAATGCGGTGATGTCCACGCAGAGAAACAACTCTGTCTGAAACTAGTGCAGCAGTCACGGAACTTGAATATCGCTGGAAATCTCACCTGCAAAAAAACTCCGAAACGTCGAAGGAAACGAGATTGGTGGGACTATAAGGACGCCGCTATCACGTCTTTAATGCTTCGAATAGGGAAGCCACTTAATGACAACAGTCTGAACGATGCTGAGTGCAAACACTGTGTTGATCAACTGCGATATGGAAAATGGAACTCTTAGAGTGAAGTGCTCTAAGTCTGTGCTGAAAGTCCCCCCATGTAAAGTAAGACTTTTCAGGTTTTCACGCCACCAAAACTGACGCCCGCCAACTTCTGGGTTCCGGACAAATTCAGAGAATCCGAGGAATGTGCTAATGCGTCTTCACACCCAGAACCCTGGACTCAACACTGAAAAGTGGAAAATGTATTTTCACAAGTAAAGTAAGAATTGCGAAAACAATGATTATTCTTCTCTCGCTGTGGGCTTAAACAAAGCATCTGTCGGTATCATTAAATATACAATAGGTATGACTCGCGTCCTTGTCTGCACCGAAAGTCGAAAAGTATGACTATACGCTCGGCAAGAACTTCAGACATTTTAGTATTTCATGTTGAAAAGCAATGGAGAGAATGATAAAGTTCTACGTGCGCAAAACTGCTTTTTGAATGCTTCCTCTGCTTAAGATTCAACATGCCTACCAACGCAGAAGGGTCTGCGAGAGTGTGCTTCCAAACCAGGTGGGCAGAATTGAATAGGTGCTGGGCATTTTCATTAACATTGGCATGTTTAACTTGGCCAGATAGCTTGGAGAAGACGGATAAATACTAAAGAAGCCACATAGGCAGTTTCTGTGAGCGTAGGCACTATATCACCTTACTCATCTTCTTTCAAAGAACTGAGAGATTCAGTTCAGATTTCAGTAAAATGAATATGTGTATAAGAAGTGAAAGCACCACTATATCAAGAGAACAGAGAAAAGAAATTAACGTCGGACATGTCTATGTATAAAAGCCATGACCGGAAGTTCCGCTTTCTGTCGGACAACTTTTTTCCCCTGAACTATAAAAGTTCAATAGGAGCTTCTATAAGATCCTCGAAGAAATACAAAGCGGCCAGCTTCAATAAAATTCACCCATTCCTACGAAAAGAATACGAACATGACAAGGAAGCGTCATTATTTACTGCCCCTTAACTTTCAGGGATCAAACATTTTACAATCTAGTTACGAGAGAACTTGCCCCCAGAATATGGACACATTTAAAAAAGATAAAACAGGACTAAATGAAATTAAAAATTTAACAAGACCAGGTATATTTTCCTTCAACACTCTTTTCCAATTTCTGTAAATGTGCTCTTCGCTTATTTATTAATTTGTTGGTACGGCCTTTGCTGAACTGATTCCAGTTATGTACTTCTACATGGTTGAGGAGACCTTCTTGAACGCGCCATTTAAGGTGAAGTCTTCTTTTCCGTGTTGGAATTGACGACTCTTTAGGCCAGAGCATTAAAATCCATTCGCTCTTTATGTCCTAGCCATATCAGGCGATTGATTTTCCTTCAATGTCACTGTACAGCTAGTAAAGTTTGGTGCTATATCTCCTCGTTCTGCAGAGGCCGTCAAAGCAAGCGGTATCAAAAATCACTCGAAGTCTTCGTTAAGAATAGAACAGTTAACTTTTTTTCAGAACACATGCACTGAAGAATATTGCGAAAAGAGTGCTGGACAAATTTTCGAGTTGCTAAAACCACTCGGAATATCGAGAATATTCGTTTATTGGGCTATTGCTCGCTTCGGCGAATTGTCTGGAGTAGACGACAGGCCAAGAGGTCGTCACCCGCGCGTCGTCCGTACGAATGCGATAGTAAAGACAGTGCGTGAACGAATTCGTAGAAATCCCCTTAGGAAGCACACGATCATGTCCAAGGAATTGGATATATCAACCAGATCCATGTCTAGGCTGATACGGGATGATCTGCATATTAAAGCCTATCGTTGGCGAACAGGTCGTCTTCTAACTCCTTAACTAAAAAAAATGGCACGCGGACAATGGCCATGAAAACATTCTGTTTACTGATGAGACAATTTTTACCGTGGAAGAAGTTTTCAACAAACAAAATGCCACTTCATCTAAGGAAGCGAAAATAGTTGTTCCAAGGGTTCAACGTGGACATCATCCCACTTCCGTAATAGTTTTGTGGAGGTCTCTCACAATGGTGTAACATCCTTCAATTTCTGTGAAAAAGGCGTTAAAAACTGGTGCAAACATTTACCAATAAGTATTGTGAAGGGTTTGACCAATAACCTTTTCAATGGATACAGATGAATCTTCCAACAGGACTCTGCTCCAAACAACGCAGGAGTGGCTCAGAGTCAATATTCCTGGCTTCATAGCAGCAGAAGATTGGCCGTCGGATAGCCCAGTGGCCAGAATTGGAGAACATGTCCTGGAAGTCTCCCCACAGAAATTTGGAAAGCCATAAAACAGCATTAACCAGAGCAGCGTTCACGATCTCCATGGAAACTGTACGTGCCGCTATAGTCCAATGGCCACACCGTTTGGAAGCTTGTGTTTAAGCAAAAGGCAGTCGTTTCGAGTGAGTCAAATTTTTTCCAATAATCAATATTGTGGTTTAATAAATGAAACAATTTTGAATACAATATGTTTACTGTTAATTTTGTCTAAAGCCTTTTATATTTGTAACAGAACTTAGGCAGGACTAGGTAAGCAGATGGCAGATTTTTTTTTCATTCTCGACAATTGTGACAATCATAGCTTCCGTTGCAATAACCATATGAACCATTAAGTGCAAGAGTGGTGTTAGTGCATAAATTCAAATTATGAAATTTTAATGTTTTACCTAAAGTTCTGAATAAAATTAATAATTTATGGAATTTATATTTCCATTTGAAATTTGCCAAGAAATCACATACTGGACATCGCTAAAATCTTTCTGTATCTGCTGGATTCTGTCCAAAACTAAATGCAAAATTAATAACAAATGCCAATACGGCTCAGTCGTTTGACTACCGTGTGAGCTTTATAGGATACATGGCACTATCTGTGCGTTGTTTGGTAGGTCAGTTTTGCATTGCCTGGTCTATCAATGGTGGGATTTTGTATAAAAGTTCGAGGAGATTTTAGCCTTGACTGCTGAGTAGAGGAATAGGGACAACTTCTGACTCTTAGTTACGTTACTGTGCCCCGTAACCCAAACCAAGGTTACCTTGATTTGACCATCTAACAAGAGAAGCTTCTTTCGAAATTAGTTTGGAGTATATATTCAACGATAAAATGGCTTTGACACCCGCTTGGCTACCGATGAATATGCCGATCTTTGCCTTGCCGCTATATTTGTGTGTAATTTAACTTAGCGGCAGGCCTCACGGATAGCGCTAATAATTCCACCTGGAAAAAACTGACAATGTCCTGTTCACCGATGTTCAAGTATTTTGTTAAATGGCAGTCGGTTTACTTTTGAATCCGTCCGTGGCGTACTTTAAAAACTCTACAAGAATCCCATTCAGCCTTGGAGACTTACCATCGTATAGTTTTCTCATGGCTGATAAAACTTCTTGGCTAATGAGTACACCCACAATTTTATCGGAATGATACTCGGCTAATATATGACTAATAGGGTTCTGCAACTCTCGAAAATGGTCACGTTATTTGTTGGCGCTAAGTTTAATGTGAATTTTAGGCATCCTTCCTGTAAACTTATTAATCGCAACGCAAACCAGAAACCTTTGGGATCCTTATAGCGTGTGAGTTTCACAGCTTCATTTTCGCTTCTTTGTTTCCTTGTACAGTCGATAAATTTTACCATTGAGTTGAATATAGATTTTTCTAAAGCGTCCATTGCTAAATTTACGGAATACTCTCGACTTCGAACCATTTCTACTTATAAATTGTTTTTTTTTTTTGGAGCTGTCTAGACATCAGATAAGACACTTTAAAAAGGATTTCCATATCGCGGATGTTGAGTTGTTCCCTTCTTTGCGTATTAAACTCTTGATTGCTGCCTTTGGTTGTTCAAAAAAGAGAAATGTATAAATATCTTTGGCAGGAATTGGATAAATTTTAGTTTCATCTGGTTTTCTTGAAAACATTACAAGTTTAACTTCAAATGATCTGAGTATTGTTCAGCGAGGGTTTCGAAATCCATTAACCTTTTGCCAGACTCATCAATAACCGAGTAACCTTGCCCTGGTGTGAGCGTATTACGAGATAATGGCTGGGGTCAATAATACACACCCTTGGAATTTGTTAAATTTAATAACAACAACTTTTGATTTCAGTCCAAAATGCATTTTTATTTGAAAAAGAAAAAATCATTTAGTTTACTAAACAATGTTGCTTCTTTTTTATTGGAATGGGAAAACTAATTTAAACAAGATTATAGATTATAGTGCAACAACCACACTATAAAAAAAGAAGGTAATATCAATAATATTGAAATAAAACTTTCAACAAATTACAAAATCCAAAAAGAATTTAAGCAACATTATCAATTTGTTTTTGGTCTTGTTCTACAAAAGATTACAAAAATATTTCAAAGCATACAAATACACTGGGCTTATCCTAATTCTGAAATGTATTTTCCGTTTACAGCTTCAAAATTTCATTAACAGCGTTGACAACTTTATTGGAGGAAATGCCAAACATGTCAATAAGAACGTCAGATGGGCCTGATCTTGGTATTTCAGGAACATACAAATGTTTAACGACATAATCACGATGTTCAGCAACAACACCCATGACAGCTTCACCAAGACCGCCCTCCCTGTAGTGATCTTCAACAACAACAATACGTCCACCGCAGGCACGTCCATTTTCTAAAATCAATGCGGCATCGATTGGTTTAACAGTGAAGGGGTCAACTACACGGGCATGAACGCCTTCCTTTTCCAATTGTTCTGCAGCCTTAAGGCATTCGTACAAAGTAACACCTGCACCAACCAGCAAAACCTGATCTGCATCAGATTGTTTGACCACTTTGCCCTTGCCAATAACGAATTGTTCATCGTTGGCATATAAAACAGCAGTATTGGGACGTGATGTACGGATGAAACAAACTCCCTTTGTATTTGCGGCTAATTCGACAGCTCTTTCACAGCTTACAGCATCCGATGGATAGAATATTGTGCTACCAGGAACCGTACGGAACATTGCAATGTCTTCTAAGCCCATTTGGCTGGGTCCATCTTCTCCGATGCTCACGCCACAATGTGAGCCAACAAAGTTCACATTTGTCTGGGAGATAGCACCCATGCGAATTTGATCAAATGCTCTTGTAAAGAATGTTGCAAATGTGGAAGCAAAAGCAACAGTACGACCACGGCAAGCTGCTCCAATTGCAACACCAACCAAATTCTGTTCAGCGATAAAGCATTCGATGTACTGTTCAGGGTTGACTTTCTTTAATTTCTCAGAGTAAGTAGAGTTCTTGGTATCGCCATCAAGTGCGATAACTCTGCTATTATATGTACCGATCTTAGCTAAAGCTGTTCCGTAAGCCAAACGTGTGGCGACTTCCTCACCCAATTTATAAGCTGGTGGAGTTGACAATTGTATATTTGTAATATCAATCTTTGGTGCCCCCTTTGTTTTTACGGGTGATTGTGGAGAAATAGTACGCTCTTCATGTAGAATCAATTTTTGCAAATGTTTAACAGTCGCTTCGGCTTTATCACCTAAAGGTTTTCCATGCCAGTTATCCAAGTCCTCAATGTTGGGGAAGAATTTGCCCTTGAAAGTTTTCGCAATAATGGCAGTGGGTTTGTTCTTAGTATTGGCAGCCTCAAAGAAAGCTTTACATAACTCCTCTACATCGTGTCCATCAACAACTAGAGCATTGAATCCAAAAGCATCTAAACGTTTGCGGTAAACTTCCATTTGATGCTGTAGGGATGTTGCTTCCGACTGTCCCAAGCGATTTACATCAAAAATAACACAAAGGTTATCTAGCTTGTAGTGCCCAGCAAAGTGAAGGGATTCCCAAATCGAACCTTCTGCCGATTCTCCATCACCAACAACAACGTAAGTCCTACGAAAAAAAAAAGTAATTGAAGAAAAATTCTGGAAATTATTAATTGGGTTTACGTTTACCTGTAATCGGCTTTGTCGAAGTTCTTGCCAACATAGGCCATTCCAGCGGCAACGGCTACACCTTGACCCAAAGATCCAGTACCAACATCGATGAACGGCAGACGTGGAGTGGGATGCCCCTCAAGGTTGCTATTGATTTTACGAAGGTTCTGTAAGTCGGATACGGGAAAGAGGCCAGCCTCAGCCCAGGCAGCATACAAAATTGGAGCCGCATGACCCTTAGATAAAATGAATCGATCACTAGATGGATCACGTGGTTCCTTCAGATTGAGACGCATTGTATTGAAGAAGAGAACCGACATAATTTCAGCAATGGAAGCACATGATGTGGGATGTCTAAAAATAGAGAGAAACACATAATTTTTAGTTAAAAGAGGAAAACGAGTACGAGTAGATGTATAAATATTAAATTATGTCAAGCTAAAAGGGAAGGTGTGGCTTTGGCATTTTGCCCATAACTACCAGGAAATGAAAAAAAAGGTGATTGACTTTCCATGCAATCGTTCAATGACCGAATTCATCTGCAAAATACTTCGATTTCGAAATAGATGAGAATGAAGGCATTTGCTGTTGAATGAGTTTTTGGTTTTCTTTTCAAAGGAATTTGAACAGAATAAGCTCTTTGCAATCACCATATTTTCTATTTTTGTATTTAGTTCGGCTGTTGGTAACGATAACTATGCCGTTAACAAATTTCTGATAAGAGATCACATTAAAAGCTGATAACTTGCGACAGACCAAAATTGGCTTTCTATTACCACTTATGCGAGTTGTCAACGATAAGTGTTATTTGAATAAGCAAACTCAATTACGCAATTACATTCAATTTGCGGCCAAGGTTAGCTTTATAATAAAATAATAGTGTGGATTAATGTTTTGATCAACTTTGGATATGCTCGTATTTATTTTCTCCCATCTGTTTCATCATCGACTACATAGATGACAAAATTTTCTGTTAATGAACATTTTCCGACATACATATACGTAGATCACAAATGCACAATTGTACATAGCAATGTACGAGTATGCCTGTATGTAGTGTATATTATCGTGTATTGAGCGAAGCTGAAGCAATAACGTACATCATATGTACAATTGGACAAATCATAGATTTTTACCCGTGAAAAAGTGAATGTGCTCTTGAAGTTCAAGTTTTCCTTTCGTTTTCATGCGCTCTATTTATTGCATTGCAAGGAATAAATATTGCACATTTATTCTTGTGCTCGCTGTGCGCACAAATATAAAATTCATGTAGTCGATTTTGAAATTTCGAAAACGATTTTAAATCGCATTACGAGAGCTTCCATATTGTCATTTAGATTGGCGATTATTGTGTTTGTCTCAATTGATTTTTTTTTTTTGTGGATTTAATGATCCTCTTATTTCCGTAAACAACTATTTTGATTAACTTTTTAGATGATTTTGTGGTATGAGGTAATAATGGGAGATAAGCGATGATTTCGTAAGCGTTTGTCTTGGACATCGTGTTTTCGACAAAGCACTCATACGTGTACTTATATCTTGTTAAATTCGTTTTTTTTTTTAATGACATTCCTCCATTTTTGCTATTGTTTCATTAAAAAGTTATTGTCGATTATATTATCGATTATCAGTGTTTCGATAATTCTTTTTTCTCGCAAAGCAATGAAGCATATATTTGGTTGGCATGAAAGTAATTTTCCATTTTGTTCGACGACCTTCTGCCATGTTACTGGAAACTTCATGATTCCGTGCTCCTAGAAATGGCCCAAGCACGAAACAAATGTTTATCAAATCCCAACCGAAATTCAATAACTTTTCAAGAGTTACCAAATATGGGTGCGATCTAGAGGCTGTCGCAGTGGGGCAGGATTCCCTTAGTTTTTTTTTTTCATTGCTTTTAACAGTTTCGTTAGTTGTTGACAGCAAACATCTGCATTGATCGTTTGATTCCTTAAAGGAGCTCGTGATCTTTATAAACGCACCAAATTGACAACATAACCTACGAAGGAAAATGTAATAGTGCAGAAACTCTGCTAATTCAAAAGGGCGGGTCCACATAAATAAGGAAACGTGGTGGTGGAAACCGGAGATGAAAATTACGTTAAAAAACAAAATGCCATGCTTTCAAGCATGGACTACATAAGTACAGTAGAAGTAGGGAAATCGATGAAGAGTGCATCCTGTGTTTGATTTTAATTTTGGCATTTATTTTGCTTAATTCAAGCTTAAAAACTATGACTCAAAACTAATAATAAAATAACGGAGTCTACCTTACGCACAATACGGGAGATTGGTTCGTTAGAGCCATATGTGGTGCGGTGGATAGGTAGATAAAAGAGACGGGGGCAACGTAGATTTCGAGGGTTAGTGAGACACGCAATCGACGGAGCCTGAGAGAAGTTGGTAAATGAAAAGAATGTCTGCTGAGTCCCTTCGTTCCTCGAGGGTATTCAGGTTAATGAGTTTGAGACGGTCTCGATAGGGAGGTAAGATTAGAGGATTGTTCCAAAGTAGACCTGGAAGAGCAAATCGAAGAAAACGACGCTGGACCCTCTCAATTCGAGATACATGAACTCGCCGAAAGGGACACCACGCCTGACTAGCGTACCCGAGAAGCGGGCGAACGTAAGTGATGTATAGTGATCTGGTCATATACGGGTTTCTTCGGACCATCTTCTAACACGAAGCCAATTGATGAGTTTGCTTTAGTAATATTCTCATCAATATGCGAGCGGAAATTAAGCTCCCTGTCGCATAATATGTGAAATGTCGCGGATAATCTGAACTATCTGAACTCGGGGAGTATACTTGTTGCACTTACGTTAAAAAGTAATCGAACGACATTTGGTGACATTGAGTTGTAAGCAGTTCTTGATGCACCAGGTGGAAAATCTATTTAGTCATGTTGTGAGGAAATGGGTTTAAAAAAATTTGGTATCGTCAGCATAGACAGAAAGTGCTGAGTGGAGAATGACCCTTTCAAGATCGTTAATGGTTAGGATGAAGAGAAATGGACCTAGGTGACTACCTTGAGGAACACCTGAAGTGGCCAAGAAAGGAGCCCATAGGATAGACCTGAAACGAACACTATAAAAACGATTATCCAGGTAAGAAGATATCCATTTAAGCAAAATGGGTTCAAAGCCCAGGACGGACAATTTGAACAGTATTAGTTTGTGCGATATCTTATCAAAATCCTTACTGAAATCAGTTGTTACAACGTCAACTTCTTTACCACTTTCTAAGGCAGAGGACACGAATTCGACAAGGTTAGTGGTAGTTGGTTGATCTACCTTTCAGAAAGCCATGTTGATTAGGGGAAATAAGACACTTGCACTGGAAGCTTAAGGCTTCGTACAAAATGCTTTAGAGGAGTTTGGGTATATGCGAAAGTTTAGCTATGGGGCGGTAATTAGTGACTTCGCTCTTTAATCCCTTTTTGTGTATCGGTGTTATGAAAGAAGACTATCATGTCTATGGAATTCTGAGGAACACTTTTTAAGAAATATGGAGGGAAGGCCATCTGGGCCGGGTAAGTATTCATCATTAAGTTTTTGTAACTTATTTTCTATTACTGTATGATCAGAACTTTGAGAAATAGTGGGGCCAATAGGAAAATTAGGTGGGTATTTGAAGTAAGAGGGATCCTGTACGAAGGAATTATCGGCAAAAGATTGCTTAAGAAAGTACCAAAAAGTTGGCTATGGTATGCAGATCGGTTGATGATATGTTTTCGTATGAGAGGGATGCAGGGTTACATTTTTTTTTTAGTTAACGAATTTGTATAAAGACTTAGGATCGTTTATAAGTCTTGATTGCGCACTAGGTATGACCCGAGATAGTTTGAATAGTCAGCAAAAGAGTTGGATCGGAGGAAAATTGCCTAAAATTTGTTTCTCTTGTTACGGAAAGAGCGAGGTTTACTATTATACCACGGGGGCTCGTAGAAGGGGTGAATCGAATAATTCTCTGCAGAAAATAGAGAGAATACTTTTGAGGCGCATGTGGGCGAAATCAAAAGAACACTTACTTAAAAAATATATGCGTTAATTTTGCGGAAATTCGCTTTATGAAAGTCGTAAAAAGAGGCGGCTGCAGATGGGGTGACTGTGATGTTGCAAAAAAAAGAAACGAAGAAAGCGGTGGCAAGAGAACGTGCGATAGTAGTAGAGACATTGCGTCGAGAATTAGAAGGGGTACCTTCAAAACTTATAAGAAGGCGGTAAGTAGTAGAAAAGGGGCAACGCTGAAGCACAGATAAGCAACCTAATATTTTTAAGTTTGCTGCGGAATGAAAAAAAAAAGTGTTGATGATGAACAGGGAAACCTATTAACGAGGTTTATTAAACGAGGAATTTCTACGCAGTACCATACCATTCCCTCGATTGTCGCATGCAAGATGGAAATGTCAGATTTTGCCGGATAACATACGAGCACTCCATTCGAAATGTGGGCGACAATCGACAATCTTGGGTTTAAATGAATCCCGATTTTGTCCAATAAATTTATACTAGAAATTGCAACAACTACCGCTCGGTAACACTAATACCATAAAAATGTGGGATACAGTTCTACACGATTGACAACGCAATATTATTTAACTCCAATGCAGCGCGCTACCGAGACATGACAAACAATTATTTAAGCAAATCCTACATCTCTTGTTGAAACCCCTTTATGTACGATGCGACTCACAATTTACGAATAGTGATGGAAAAACATCACGAAGGATCTGCATATCGTCTACATCGACTTATTTGAACGTCGCTAAGATCTCGAAATGTACCCGAGAAGTACTTGTATGTATGTAACAATGATACGCTGTGTACGATGACGTTAAAGCGAAAGAAGGAAGTTAAAGTTGGAGTACATCAAGGCAGTGTACAAAGTCTGTTGCTTTTTAATGTCGTTCAATATTTTCTATTGAATCAACACATAACCGAACACCAGTCCGGAACACCATCTCTTCTTTTCGCCGATGATAGTGCTATTATAGGCAACAACGATAGAGCCCTTTAAGCTGATGTATACGAACGCAAACGAAATCTAATTTTTTGTGAATGGAACGTGGACAAAAAAGATGAATAGAAGCCATCATGTTCGGAAATACAACGTAAAATATTTATATTTCATTTGGTGCCATCAATGTTTCAATAAATACTACAATTGGATAAAGACTCTAGAAGATAACGGGTTACGAATTGTTACGAAGTTATATGCTATAAATACTTACCTCCGTCGTTAACCACAATGGAAATTGCGATGACATTTGCCACACATAGGGGGTAGAGTGTGTGTTATTAGAATTTTTCCATGTAGTAGCCGAATTTTCTAGTTGATCTTGAAGGTGAAAATTCGAGTGCGTGGAAGTCTGTTTAAAACAAACGTCTGTCTTTCAAATTCTGTTTTAAAGTGCACACTACTACGTATTTCTGAAGAAAAGAAATCTGATTTCATTTGCACTTGAGCAGCAGGCACATCTGGGCATTTTATACACATTTTAATTCTGTCCATGGAATATATTGTAGTTTTGAGTGTTCAAAAATGCAAAGCATAGATATTTATTAGAATTACTTGTGCATGGCTGACGCGCTATGGAATTCCCTTTAAATGTGTATATGCTTCGGGGATAAGCACAGAAAGAGTGACGTGATAAGGGTGTTTCCAAAGATCTGACAATCACTTATTCAGTTGGGCGCATGATTTCCAAGAAAGCTGGACTACAAATGGAAAAGTTCTGAAAGATTTAGTCTTCGTATAAGCATTATAAATAATTTATGTGTTTCTTCTGCTTATAAAGCACGAATGACATTGATACCATCGGTCGCCACAAGTTCTACAACAGAATCGTTTAATTAAGTAAAAGAAAAAGTAGAGAAGTTCTGAGAGAAGGCCAAGTCAATAGAAACTCTGCTAACATAAAAGCTGTCAGTGTTCATAGTTTGGGGCAAACGTCATTCCAAACAGCTTACTGTACTTATTGTTGAGCCCATCTCTATAGGTAGCCCGATCTCTAGCTAATTGCCTCCATTCACGCATACAAAGTTAATTGAGGTCCTCTTCCAACTACGTGCGCTACCTTAGGTAAGGTCTTCCGACATTGTCCGATTATGTCAATGCGCAATACTTTCAAGAACAATGGTCATATCACGGCGCGTCTGCCTGTCTAAAAGCCATTGCTATTAATAATTATTTCCACTTACATAAATTAAGGAAGTAAGAAGTTTGAGGATCTGTGCAGCGATTGGTCGTTCTATAATCATTAATTGATCAGTTCTATAACTAGGATTGGGCCAGGACCGCAACAATCAAATTTCCAGTGGTGGTCTGGGCTTTGGGCTTCGTAACCGAAAGAAGTAGAGCCCTCTGTCGAGCAACCAAATAGACTTTATACAAGGCACTGATCATCCTAGTCCTGCTTTAAGTCGCTGAAGCTTGGAAACTGATGAAAGCCTATGAAAATGCTCATGGGCGATCCGAAGAAGAAGCTCTTCGGGTAACTGTCGGTCCCGTTTGCATCGATGGAGAATGGATGTGAAGTTTCAAAAACGTACCGTACGGAATGTACAGCGATGTCGACCTCGTTAGAAAAGTTCGGATAACTCGACTAGAGGATGACCTCACCTACACAGGTGGAAGGGGCTCACAACCAACTTCGGGTGCGCAACTGGAGGCAGCCAACAAAAGACCGCACTAGCTGGAGGGGCATGGTGTCTGAGGACTTTGTCCACCCGATTTATGTAAGTGTGTAGTTAAGTTAATGACCAAATACTAAATTTCGAAAATTTGAAGAGTAGCGTTGCCGATGAATCTAGTGAAGATGTAACATTCCAAGGAAGCCGAGGTAGATTTAAAAAATTTAAAAATAGACACAATTTCCACAAGTTAAAAATGAAAGGTGAAGCAGCTAGTGACGACGATGACACAGCTAAAGAATATCCCAACATTTTAAAAACAATTATTGAAAGAGGTGGATACCGACCTGAACAGGTTTTCAATGTGGACGAGACAGGACCCTATTGGAAGCGAATGCCTGATAGGACTTTCATTTCAAAAAGCGAAAAATCGCCATCTGGTTCTAAGGTATCTAAAGAACGATTAACTGCGGGGGATTTTAAGCTAAAAACACTTTTACTATATCTCTCTGAAAATCCAAGGCCTTTCAAATGGCTGAACAAGAAACAATTACCCGTCATTTGGAGATCCAACAAGAAAGCTTGGATGACAGTCTTCTCTTCGAAGACTAGTTCAAAAATTACTTTGTCCAGAAGTTAAAAAAGACTACAACCTTAGCAATAAAGCTTTGCTCGTATTGGATAATGTTCCAGGACATCCAGCTAATTTATTCGAATTATCTGAAGGTGTGGAGATTCAGTATCTTCCGAAAAATACAACAGCTCTGATCCAGCCAATGGATCAGGGTGTAATAGTAACTTTAAAGCATATTATTTACGCAGAACTTTTTGACAACTTATAAATGAAAGCGATGAATCTTCAATTAAACAATTTTGGAAAAAATACAACATCATGCTGTAGACAACATTAGTGAATCGTGGAAGGAATTGAAATCAACAACTTTAAACCATGTTTGGAAAAGATATGGCCAGAATGCATAAAAACTAATGAACGTGAAGTTGATGCGCTTTCTGATGTTCGACAAACCACTTTTTTTTTTTTATAATGAGCGCGAGCTCAAGGGGTTTGTGTACCCTTAATGTGATTGTTTACAGCGCGGGCAAAGGAAATTTAGGGAGGAAGAAAAGAGAGGTACCGATGTACATTGCTTTTAAATGTTTGCAAGTTATAACGACTAGGAAATACAGAGATCGGCAGGGCATACCATAAGCGAGTTGGTCTTGTAGGACCGAAAAAACATTTCTCTAACACTGATGGCCTCTTCACAGCTCGAGTCGTACCATGCCTTTTCTTTTGGTTTGATACTCTTCATCCGATGAGATATAAAGGATCTCATTCCAAAGAGATTGGTGTCTGTAATCATATCAGCAGCGGCATCCACGTCGTTATCGAGGAAGCATAACGACCAGTTAAAATTCCTAAAGAAGCTGTTAAGACCGCTCCAGTTGGCTTTCTCGTATTGCCATACGGTTCTTTTAGGAATCTTTTCGCTAACTGTGTGGTCGGTGTACGAGAAATTAGCTGATGACACAATGGTCCGATGAGCCTAGAGGGGAGAGCACATCAATGGAACATTGACATTAGCAAATGATCTTGGTTTTGAGGATTTGAAAGAACGTGATGTGATTGATTTATTAGATGCAGATAGAGAACCCCTTTCGTATGAGGAACTGATCCAATTAGACACAGAACCAACCCTCGATGAGGAGCCAGTTCCTGCTGCATGCCCAAAACTAAGCTTACAGAACTTGTCTAATGCGCTTTCTCATTTTGAACAAGGAATTAATCTCCTTCTTCAAAATTTTCCCGACGTAGAACGTAGCGCTAAAATTTGTCGAGGAATTAACGCAACAATTAACTGTTATAAAGAATTGGAAAAAGTAGCAAAAAGCAAGGAAAAACAAACAACGTTGGACACTTTTTTTAAACCAGGTCAATCTACAACAGCGGAAAGTATCGGTGGCAGCACACAGCTTACCGAGTCTTCATATTCCTCTTCAGATTAGATCCGTTTTTAATATTATTTTATTATGTAAAAATATGTGCATATGATTCTTTTTGTTTTTTAATTTCTGTTTTTTATGTTCACATAATTTTTTTTTTTCGTTTATTAATCGAATTTCATATTATGTATATTTTTATTTTTATTTTATGTACATGTACCTACTTTTGGTTGTTTGTGAATTGAATTTCTGTTTAATATTAGTTGTTATGCATTTTTAAATTAAATAAAAGGAAAAAATGCATTCGAAACTAAAAACTATGTTAGTTTATCAAAAAATGGAACGTATCCGATTGAATTTGTATGGGTTTGTATCAAAAAAAAGTTGATTCGTTATACGGCTTTTCGCTTTACGGCCAAGTTTCCCGGAACGTATCTTGGCCGTTAATCGAGGTATGAGTGTAGTTATGTTTCGATTTTGGACCGTAAGCCTTACTCAGGGTTACGTGACAAAAAAAATCGAAGAAAAGTAAAGATTTGCGGTCACAGCACTTGAAAGATCGTCACAGGGTGTCAGATTTCTCGATTTTTTTTTTGAGTGCCAATAATTTTAAAAGTACATGACTTAGATTTTTTTTTATAATTTTGTGATAACCGACACCACTTGACCTATCAGCCGTTTCCGGCTTGAAGTGGATTTTTGGGACACCCTGTATAAATATCAAAAAGATATCAGTAGTCAGTCGTTCACCTCGTGCAATGATGATTACACTCTTTATTTTCCGTTGTAGTAAAGATAACCGAAGATTGCACAAAATTTAAATTAAATTGAACAACGCTTAAAACCGTTAGGCTCCTATTTATTCAAAATCTGTAAATGCCTCTCAGATTTATTTCCTTTACGAGACATTGGTACGCGAGTACATACAATTTTACAGTGCATGACTTTTCAATTGCATACCTATATGTACACACATCCGCATGTGTGGATGTGTTTACATATGTGCAATACATACATACATTTCGTACTCTAAAAATCGATGTCATAAATAAAGTCGAAAGTGAAAACCACAACAGAATCAGATAAATGTTCTACGCAGCAACATGTGAACGTAAGTCCCTCACCCAAATTTTCGCCGCAACCTACGCGGATTGACCTCCACGAAGATCCTACCGCTACACCACCCCACAGCCCGTTATACCATTAACGTTCCAGTTCCAAACTATGCTACGAAACAACCGATTCCAAGTGTATGCATAGTGCGAGTAACAGATACCAAGCCAACAACAAAAGCCATTTACTAATCGCATGTTTTCTAAATGAATGAACCGATGTTATGACGTAACGAGTAAATAGAAATCAGGCCATCACGCCGCGGAGACAAAACCATTACATGGCAATGCAACTTCGCTCTAAAGGCGAAGGTTTTACATATGTACATGTACAAACTTTCCACTTACACACAAATAGAAAAAAAAAACCCACCGCAAAAGTATGAGGCACACTTGTGCCTACGACATGGGGGTTTCGCGAAGTGAAATCGTTCCTTCTCATGAATTTGTTAGAAATTGAACCTTCCCAGTCAGACTGTAAACCGCACACACATATATGTATGTATCGTTAGCTACTTCAAGGGCGGAAAAGGTCATTTTCGGAATTAAAAGTCATTGATCCAAGTTTGGATTTGATAATCCTCTCACCAGAGACAACGCACTGACGAGCTTACTTGATTAAACTAATATGGCGGCGGCACGCTGATTGCGACCGCACCGAATCCACGTGTTATTCAGACCTCTAGCCGCACTTGGCACATAATGTACTCGCACCCAAACACACATACCCACATATAAAGTTTAGCCCAAAGGATCAAAAGTTGAATTTTCTTAGAGTTGAAAAAAAAAAACCAAACTTACCCCGACTTGGACGCCTGGGTTGATGTAATCGAATGAATACGTAGACGGTGAGCGGTATCCTTCAACTCCTGGATGACCTTGCTTTCTGGCTTGTGATACGACATTATTAGCTCTTTCAGGTAATAACTAGACAAAACTAAATGTGAAATTCGAAATTTTTCGAGAACAAAAAATCCAACTACAAGCACAGATAACAGAAGTGGAATCAATACTCAAGTCGTCTGCGAACGGCGGCGAGCGAAAGCAAACTGATACGCGGTGTAGGAATGTGCTTTCTGGTTAAATGCCGGCGGTAAATAAATGAAAATTTGTTGTTTGTACATTTAACGGACTACTATATCATCAAGTTGAAGAGTTTTGTTGTTGTGCTGGGAGTTGTTTTTTTTTCGGGTTCACCTTCCAATCGGAGATTTCCAGTTGGAGTCGTGTTTTCCTCGAGTATGGGTATGTATCTGGTAGGAAACTTTTTATTTTTTATTGAAATGAAATACTCGTCGGCAAGGTAGTGCGACAAATGAAGTGGGATATATTCAATATTAGACCAACGGAATTCATCGCCTTCGATAGCTCAGTTGGTAGAGCGGTGGACTGTAGATGTGTCAAACTGAATAGAAATCCATAGGTCGCTGGTTCAAATCCGGCTCGAAGGATCCGAGGTTGTCTTTTTTTTTTTTTTTTAATCATTGCAAACAGGCATCACTTTGTCGTTTATTGAGGAGAAACGCACGCAATCCATTCAATTGAAATTATTTTTTTCGACTAAGATTAGGTTAGATTTAAATGGTCTCCTAATCGGAGTAGACTTACATTAGTTGAAGGATCACTGCTATGTATCTGGGAGAGCATGGAAGGCGTTGGCCCAGCTAATCCTGGAAACAGACATTTCTTTATAGATATGCCAGGGTCGGTGCGACCATTGCGGTTTTAGCACCGAAATTGTGGAATTGGAGGAGTTTATCCAAAGATATTTTTACAACTACAGTAAGATGTACACGCTTCTCCGCAACCTTGACAAGAGCACTCTCCTCGAACACGCTCCACCCACTGTCCAATAGGAATTTGCCAAATGAGGAGATCGACAAGTACCTACAACGAATGGATGAGACAATTAAAACAAACTATGGACGCTACAATACCGCGGTATCGACGTACGAGTAACGAAGATCTCTTCCGCAATCCTACTATTGACGCACTGCACCGACAGAAAAGTAGACTTCTGTCAAGACTCAAAAACTTGCACAGACAGTTAACTGACAGACAAGACCCTGAGATTAGGTCACTGAAGTCCTAATTCAAACGTTAATAAAAGAGAATTACAGAATTTCTGTAAGTTTGTATTGGAACAACAAGGTTCGGGCTGTAAACACCAGCAACCCGAATATGTTCCCGCAAATAAATAAACTATTTCGGAGAAAAAATCAAAACTACCTTCAGTGTCTTAAAATAGCTCGGACAACAGACATCGAACGCTTACTGACAATAGCAGGTATTGATCCAAATTAAGCCGCTGATGATGACTACTTCTTTGTGATAGAGGATCCACAGGAGAAGGGCGACTTTCCAGGAAGTACCATATACAAGGCCATGATACCATTGGTCCTAATTATGACCTAGACAATCGCGTATTGGTGCACAACTTCTACATTCGAAATGAAATAGGGAATTGGCGATCCGAAGACTCTGGTTTCACCCGGTTTAGCGACGAAAATATGGCAAATAATGTCATTGCCAGAGAGGGTGACCTACCCCCGTTCATTTCGAAGGAAGAACTCCATGAGATCTTCGACACAATCAGGGCAAAGAAATCAGTGGGGACCGATGGTATTCCGAACATCGTCCTTCGACATCTTCCTCTAGAAGCGGTGGACATTTACACCATCCTGTTTAATAATGCAATGAATAATGCACATTATCCAGCGCATTGGAAAACGGCGGTGGTTCAACCTATCCCTAAAAAGGGAAAGGATATATCCAATCCGGCGAATCTCCTTCCGAATATCAGTAAGGTTTTTGAAAAGGTAATCAATAGAGCTCTGTCTAGGTGGATTGAGGACAAACATATAGTTCCGGATAATCAATTCGGTTTTAAGGCGGGACATGATATCTCACATGCCGCGTCTAAACTCGTGTCCGATATCCAATGGAATCAAGGCAAAACCTATGTACTGGTGCCTGCCTTGTTGACTTGGAGAAGGCCTTCGACACCGTATGGTTAGAGGGTCTTTTCTATAGGCTGACTGGGTTGGGGGTCAGTAAGCCACTCTTGTACATTTTTTATAATATGCTAACCAACAGACAGTACATTGTGAAAAATGGTGATATGACTTCTGTTGGAATATTTCAAATTAAAAATGGTCTTCAGCAAGGCGCGGTCAATTCGCCGATCCTATTTAACATCTATACAAGCGACTTGATAGGTTCATTTCACTGACGATTTGTTAGCCTACAGAACAGGTCCAACAATCGAGGTCATTAATACTTTCTTATAGCGTGACTTCGATAAGATAAGACGATTTGGCGATGACTGGAAGTTGAAAATCAACTTTCAGAAGTCGGAAACCATTCTCTTTAGGACGCCGTTGTCTGGAGCCTCTAGGGATACCAGAAAAACTGGCGAAAGTTCTCAATCATTGGACAGCACGGACAGCCTCTTGCCTGTCGAAATGTAGTCAGATACCTTGGAATCTGGCTAGATCAGTTTCTGTATTTTGGCAAAAATGTAGATGCTGCTCTGGCCAGAGCTAAAGGCGCTTTTGCCCTTACAAAGAGACTGTTTTATAGCAGCCAACTCGATGCGAGGGTAAAGGTAATCTGCTACATGGCCCTTATTAGGCCCATGCTGGTATTTGATTGTCCCGTGTGGTTCAATGTACGAGCAAGATTAATGAAAAAGATTCGGGTATTTGAGAGGGCTTGCCTTGGCTTGTACAGAACACCAAAGTCGGAGTACAACATTTTTTATCCTAATGAGGTCCTTTACAACAGGGCGAACCTAATACGAGTGGACAACTTCGTAATTAAGCTGACTCGAAGGCACATTGCAAGAGCAATGACCTCGACGAATAACCTGATATCTGGGGCTTACTACCCCAATTACCTTTACCACGAGAGTGTGCGCTCTGACGGCTTCATTCCACCGGACGCATTCCTCTACCTAGATCAGATAGGGTTGATCAGGGATAGATCAGCGGTCCCGTTAATCTTAGATGTCGCTCGGACAGCTGGGGACAGGCGACTCAACTACAACAAAGACATCGCACACGGCAGTGTGGATCGTCTCAGGTTCGGTAGGGCGGTGGGGAATGGCAAAAAGAGTTTTGTTTTTTGTTGTTTGTTAACAATTTTTTTCCTTAGCCTTAGGTATAGAAAATAAGTATTCTCAAATAAAATGTAATAAAGTCGAAAGACATAGATATAAGTATTTAGAGTAGCTTAGAGTGCCTGTGTGGGGCCAGTAAGTTAGTATAAGATTGTTAAGTAATTTTAAGCTGGCATTTAAGCATTTTTTGTTAGTATGTAAGAGTTAATGATTATTAAAATAAAATGCATTTAAAACTAAAAAAAAATATGCTAGGGTCGGTCATTTTCATAGAACAAGGATCATTTAGATCTCAGAAATAAAGAGTTTTCCAATAGGGACTTGACAACTTTGGATTTAATTTGTGAACGCACTCTTTCACTAATCATCAAGCTGTCACTGTCAATTTATTCAGTAAACTCAACATTTTCATCATGGTAAAGTACACGAACGAGCAACGTCTGCAATTATAAAAATTTTCTACCGAAATTCGGAGTCGGTGACTGCGTTAACTCCAATTTTCGGTCGTAATTCTCGCCCTAGTAGACAGGCAATAACAAGTTTAGTGCAAAAATTTGAGTCTACATATTCGTTGTGTGATGTTGCCGTGTCAGTGAGACAACGGGTTGGTCGAAGTGTCGAAAATATCGCTGCCGTTCAGGCGTCCGTAGTAAATGATCCAAATCAGTCAATTCCACGGCGTTCTCAAGAATTGGGCATCGCTCAGACCACATTATGGCGTATTTTGCATAAGGATCTTGGTTTACACCCATACAAGATCAAACTGACTCAAGAATTGAAGCCGATTGGGTTCTGAAGAAGATGCGCCAAGATGATGAATTTCATCGCAAAATCATCTTCAGTGACAAGCTCATTTTTGACTCAATGGGTTCGTCAATAAGCAAAATATACGTTATTGGGCGGGTGAAAATGCACATGTGCTTCATGAATCACCACTTCATCCACAAAAAATAACTGTTTGGTGCGGTTTGCATGCCGGCGGCGGCGTTATTGGGCCATATTTTTTCGTCGACGATAACGATCGTCATGTTACTGTGAATGGTCAGCATTATTGCGCCATGATCACCGATTATTTTTGGCTCGAATTGGAAGTTATGGACTCGGACGACATGTGGTTTCAACAGGATCACAAGCCACACAGCACATGCTACAATCGATTTATTGAAGAGTAAGTATGGTGAGCGTGTTATCCCAAGAAATGGGCCAGTCGATTGGTCGCCTCGTTCGTGTGATTTAACGCAGCTTGACTATTTTTTGGCTACGTTAAGTCATTGTTTCGGCCGAAATGTGTTGCCGAGTCGTTGAAAATTGGGTGCAAACTGCAAGCTGCAAACTTGCCCGCCATGGCCATATGAACGAAGTCGAGTTCCATTCATAAATGTTTTGATTGTGCTTCAAGCCGATAATGAAGTTTTTGAAATATCTCAAATAGTTTGCGTTTTATTTAAAAAAAAATTTGTCAAGTCCTTATTGGAAAACCTTATAGTAACTGATACCGGAGAAGGTCTAATGTCTTCCGTTTCCCGCATTGAGAGCACATTACGATGATGTGTGCATTAAGAAATAGTGCACTCGTATATGGTTGTACGAGACGAATTTAAATACGAAGGCTCAATCCACCCTATTCATCTTAGAGCTCGAGACGCTTTTTCGATTCCTAAGGCTAGAATTGGAGCAGAATTATACATAGAGATTGAGGAAATAATACACCAAATACTAGAGAGAGCGTACTACTCAATTGGTGGGGTCAACACTATGTAATTTATAGACTCGGCTTAAAGGCGACATATAGTCCGTCGTTTCTTAAACACGGGTCCTATTTGGATCTTCTACTGTCCGGCACTCGAATAGAACAGACAGGCACTAACCATCATACTACAGACTGTCTACGCACTTTTGTGTATGACAGTGACAATTGCGTTACAGAAATAAAAGTTTCCAGCGAAGCTGCGGAATTGGAATAATTTGTTCAACGGCATTCCTATAGTTATAGTAGAGTTCGTTGGATACATTTCTTCAGGACGAATTCTTCCTCGAATTCGCTCTACCATTAAAAATTTGTCAAATAAGGAGATTGACAGGAATTAAACGAACAATGGACAAAACGATAACTCGGTATCAACACACCGACAACGAAGAGTTATTCCACAATGCAGCTATTGACGCAATGTATCTATATAAAAGTAGACAGCTGTCAAGACTAAAAACTTTGTACAGACAGTTTTCTAACAGACATAACTCGGAGACTATGACATTGAAATCGTCGATCAAGATCCAAACATTGATAAAAGAAAATTACATTGCCTCTGTTAGTTTGTATTGAAATAATAAAATGTGTTCCCGCAAATAAATAAAATCGGAGAAATAATCAAAACGACCTTCAGTGCCATAAAAACGTCAGACAACAAATAAATACTTATAGCAGTGGGAACAGATCGAAATGAATCCATTTGTGTTAACAACTTCTTTGTACTCGAGGATCCGAAGGAGAAGGTAGAGGCTCTAGGAGCGACTTTCCAGGAAGTTTGTACACGAATGACATCATTGGTCCGAACCGCGACCTGAAAAACCGAGTATTTGTGCACAATTTCTACCTCCGAAATGAAATAGTGAACTGGTGATTCGAAAGCTCAGCTTTCACCCGAGAATATGGAAAATAATGTCATAGCCGATGAAAAGGTACTACCCCCTTTCGTTTCGAAGGAAGAGCTCCAAACGATCTTCGAATCACTTAATTCGAATCACAACTTGATAATCAAAACCCAAGTCTAGCTTTAGTATTGTGTTAAACCGTTTCAATATGAATACGTTTAGATCATATACGATTAGATATCTGCTAGTGATTTGACTGTATCTTAAAGCCATTGTTATTATCTATCTTACCACATTGTTTTGAAAGAAAATAGCAGTACAACCAAAGTGAGTTTGGTATTTGATTGTTCTGTGAATGAATCACTTCTTGTAGGGCAAAGCTATCAGCGAGATCTCTTAACTGTTTACAGGATAAAGATAATAAAGTTTCTGCACGGAGAGATTCGCCCATTGTTCTACATTGGCTTTCTGGGCCACCCAAAAGATGGTTAGTTTTCGTGACAAATCGAATTTCTCAGATCTTGATGTCAATCCCCGGCCAAAGTTGGAACCATATCCGATCACCCAATAACCCAGCCGACATCGCAACTCGTGGAGTTCTTCCATCTGTTTTACAAGCAAATGAGATGTGGTGGAGAGGACCTCATGGTTGTGGAAAGAAAGGACTCTATTGCCAGTATCAAACCCATGCAATAAGAACGTCTCTGTTCCAATCACAAAAAGGATACATATATTACTCGCAAACATACAAACAAATAATATTTTTGAGGGGATCATAATGAAATCGTCAAATTGATGGGAACCAGTTCATGTACTCTGTGCGCGAAATGCGTTGTTCCCATCTGAAATTATTGCTTCTCTAAAAACAAAGCCGTGGACTAAAAACTATGAACTAAAGGCATTAGCCCCTTTCCTTGACTCAAGTGTAGTTGTCCGCGTCGGGGGTCTTTTGTGTTTTGTTAACCTATAACGCTAAGCATACCATAATTCTTCACAAATCCCATCCAATAACTCATGTTATTGTTGAATATCTCCTTAAAAAATACCTAAATTCCGGTGTATCACAGTTCTTTCGCCTTCGACCATTCAGTAAAGTTGGTTACGATTATGCCGGCCCAATAAATTTAAGTTCACGGAATAATCCTAAATTTAAAAAGGCTTATATCGCATTTTGACCTTTCCACTAATGCTTTCACGTCAGCTCTTGATCGTTTTGGATCGACATGAGGTCAAGAGATTGCTTGATGAAATGCTTGCTTGCCTTCTTAGCCAACAACACCAAAACATCGTTTCTGGCCCTCTTTCCAGTGACAACATGCCATGGAAAGTTATACCACCTAATAGATATAACCTAATAGGTCGTGTCATTAAGACTTCTGCCACTTTCTATATTTGAAAGGCCGGATTCTTTCAGGGGGAACTGGATGTTTTGTAATCTGCGCACCAATCAGCAATCATAACAACATAACCCTTGCATCCGACAAGCCATTCCTTTACCACCCGTGCGGTGTGTTTAGGGTCGTTATCATGCTGTAAAATGTACGTAACGGACATGTACGAGTATTCGAAGCAGTCCTCGTACATAAATCTGTTCATTTAGCTTGAGATATGGACTAAAGAACCATACCAAGAGAATGCATCCCAAATTTTAACATTTCCTCTCCCCTGCTTAACCGCTTTAGTTGTGTACCCATCAAATTATGGGGTTCTACCACATGAAATGTCCGATCAGAAGTGGAAATCCCAACTGCAGATTTCCAGGCGCCGTAGTTTTTGGGATTCCTTCAGTTCATGGGGTACCTACTTATCGAGTTTCTTTACGTTTCCTATGAGAGAAAGTTGTCGACTTATTGTCATTCGGGATACTCCCATGCTTTGTGAACCGATTTAGATTTTTTTTTTTTTAGATTAGATTAGATTTATTTTTTCTTATAATTCATTGTACAAAATAATTTAAAATATATAAACATTACAGAAATTAATAATAAGAAAAATTCATGACATTCAGTATTTTAAAGTAAAAAAATAGTGTAGAATGCCACTTCAATGAGCTTAAAATCATAATGAGCTAATTTTGGGTGGGATGACCCTCAAAAGAAATATAGATATAATTCATTCAAGTATGATAAACTAAGTTTCATAGGAGGAAAGGAAAATAAAAACAAAATTTTATACCAAAACGTCTGAAATTAGGGATTCAATTTCAGGGTAATTATATCCAAAGAGCCAATTTTTTACTTTAGTTAAAAACACGTGGGGTATTGAAACAGCCCTTTAGTTTATTGAATAGCCGAAAAGTTAAGACAGAAAAGAAGTTACGGAAGGAAGTAGAACGGAAATTTGGAATAGGTAGAAGATAGGAAAGGTTTCCACGAAGATTATAATTGGAAATCAAACGAAAATTACGGTTACCAGACCTCATAAAGAACATTTTCAATACTTTAAAACAGTACAAATGACGAACAGGAAGAGTATTTAGATTGTGGAATAAAGGAAAGCTGGAATATCTACTAGGTTTACGACAAATTTTTCTAAGAACATATTTTTGCAGAGTCAACAAAGATTGTAGCAGTAGTAGTATTTTTTATTTCATTATATATAATACATGTGTAAAATTTACATGATTTGAACACAATAATTCATTAAGTATATTAAAAAAAATATATAATAGAAATAATATAGTGACATTTTATATTTTCTATACATAATGTATTAAAATAGTGCCAAATGCCACTTCAATGGGTTTTAATATTATTAATATGTGGGTGGGGTGACCCGTTTAATTAGATTCAAAAAACAAGTTAATTTGATATACAATTATATTTACAAAGAAAAGTGAAGGATGCAAATCAAAATAAAAGAACTACATAAAAATAAAGATAAAGTTAAAAATAAAGAAAAGTTAAGAGGAAGTTAGAAAAAAAAAACATTATTTGCACCAGAATATCAGAGAGAAGGTATTCCACGTTCTGTGAATCATAATTATAAAGCCAAGACCTTATGGACCTTTCAAACATTCCAGAAATTCTTATCATTCTAATATTTAAAGGGAGCTTGTTAAATAGTCGACATGAAGAGATATTATAAAAATTCCGAAATGCAGTTGTACGAAATGCGGGTACAGTCACAACATAGGAAAAGTTTCTCCGTAGATTGTAATCAGATATAAGTCTGTAATTTAAATTTCCTGATCTCTGAAAGAACGTTTTCAACACTTTAAAACAATACAAATGACGAACTGGAAGAAACAAAACAATCACAATCACAAAACAATGGGAAACTTGGATGACGCCGATTCTTGTTACAGATTTTCCTCACTACACTTTTTTGTAAGACTAGTAAGGGCTTGATTTTATTCAGATACACGCCCCCCACAACACATAATTCCATACTGGAGTTTAGCGTTTCAGACACCATAATAAATGATTTTTAATAATTGCTTTGAACAAATATTTTTTAGATAAAAAAAGTGTCGCAGGGTATTTCGAAAATATTTCCTTAGGGACTCTGTGTGGCTTGCAAATGACATCCTAGAATCAATTGTGAGCCCAAGATACTTAAACTCGTCTACTTCCTCAATTAAAAAGAAATTATCACTACTTTTGGCATTCTGGTGCGTGGAAGTAAACGTCCGCATTCATACACATTGGGGAAACTAGGTTAAAAAACATTATTTTTGTCTTTGAGCTAATGTTCAAATTGTGTTCTGCGAACCAAATTCTTAATAGACTAAGATCCCAATTAATGTCGTGGATTAAATCCAAAACACTTTCAGAGCCATATGAGCAGCCAAAATCGTCTGCAAACGCCGTAATTCTACTTCTGAAGTTTAGTGAAAACAGTGAGTTTATATAAATTAGAAATAAAATGGGTCCCAAACCAGAACCTTGAGGAACTCCCAAACTGAAGAAACGAATCTCGCTTCTCATACCATCAATCTTCACTCTTTGAGATCTGTTTGCTAGGTATGATCTAAGCCACTCTAGTATGAACCCACGAAAACCCGCTTTTTCCATTTTATCCAACAGTATGGATGTCAACAAATAAACCAGCCGTGAATTTTTTACCATCAAGGTTAAAGAAAATATTTGAGCAAAAATTTAGAAGAGCGTCTTCGGTAGATTTACCCTGCTGAAAACCAAATTGCATTGGATTGAAAAACTCAATTTTTTTCAAGTAAGACAATATTCTCTCTTTAATAACTTTTTCGAATAATTTGCTAAAAGTGGGCAGAAGTGAAATTGGCCTATAGTTTTTCATATCGTCTGCAGAGCCTTTTTCAAACAGCGGAATTACGCCGGCGCATTTGAGTGCTACGGGAAATGTTCCTGCAAATATGCTGCGATTAAAAATGACTGCCAGGACGTCAATCACATAGCATGCTATTTGTTTAACAAGTATATTTGGAATATTATCAAAGCCACAAGAGTTCGATTTTTTTAGGGATCCAATTGCTTTTAGGAGCTCTAAAGCAGTGATAGGTTCGAAGGCAAAGCTCGTATATTGCGACAGGTCACCACCCCCACTTATTAAATTGTAACAACGAGTGCAATTTCTCAGAACTGTATGTGTTGGTATGCTGTTTGTTATTGAGGTGAAATACTCATTGAAAGCATTAGCAATGTCAAGTTTGTCAAACAGTTAGCAATTGCTCACACAAATTGAATGGGGTTTTGTTGCAGAATGAGACTTGTTCAGAATATCATTCACTACTTGCCATTCTGATTTAAGGTTACCCTTAGCAGAAATGATATACATATTTATTGTATTTTATTACGATATACACCTCCCCAACGGGCAATTCCATATTGTAGTTTAGATTGAAAAATACCATAATAAATTGTTTTTAAAAGTTTGACTGAACATACATTACTCAAATAGTAAAAGCGCCTGAGAGTGGATCGTAAATATTTTTCTAATGCATCTATGTGGCTTGTAAAGGTCATCTTGGAATCCAGGGAGAGTCCCAAATACTTAAAGTCCACTTTCTCGATTAGAAAACATTTATTACTACAAGCTACATTACAACAAAAAGTCTGACAGGAAAAACTGGTGTTACAATTGCAGATTAAGAGGCGATATCTTTGACACTCAGGCGAGTGTACGAAAGTACACATTTGTATCCCAATTGTAGAAGGTAGATAAGCCAAAAACCATAATTTTAGTTTTTGAGCTTATAACTAGGTTGTGTTTAGCAAACCAGAGCCTTAATAAATTAAGGCCCCAACTGACATCGGAAATTAGATCCAAAGGATTGTTTAAGCCGTGAGAAAAACCAATGTCATCGGCAAATGTAGTAGGTGAGCCTTTAAATTGAAGAGTTTATATACACCAATAATAAAATCGACCCTAAAACAGAACCTTGAGGAACACCCACATTGAAAAAACATTTTTTCACTCCTTATTTTGTCAGTTAAAACATTTTAGGACCTATTTTTTTAGATACGAACTAAACCAATCGAGTATAAATCCTCGAAAGCCAGCATTATACAGTTTATCTAGCAAGATATTGTGGTTGACCATATCAAAAGCTTTAGTAATGTCAATGAATAATCCCGCAGTCCATTTTTTAGCATCAAGGTTTGCCATAATTTGGGAACAAAAATTCCAAATTGAGCAGGATTGAAAAACCCAGTTTTAGTTAAGAAAACCAGTATCCTATTTTTCATGAGCTTTTCAAAGATTTTTCCAAAAACCGGAAGAAGTGAAATGGGTCTGTAATTACCGATTTCGGTGGCAGAACCTTTTTTAAGTAAAAGTATGACATGAGCACATTTAAGTTCATCTGGAAAGACCTATGCAAACACGCAGCGATTATAAATATGAAACATGCAATTTGTTTAATTGTAAAGTTAGAAATACCATCAGCTCCGCATGACGACGAATTTGGTAAAGTAGTAATCACTTTTAAAATTTCAATAGGAGTTATGGGATTAAACAAAAAGGTATTGCTAAGCAAAGGTTCTGCAGTGTCACAAACTTTTTCATCATGGCAAAGTACACGAATGAGCAATGTCTGCAAATTATAAAAATTTTCTACCGAAATTCGGAGTCGGTGACTGCGTTAACTCCAATTTTCGGTCGTAATTCTCGCCCTAGTAGACAGGCAATAACAAGTTTAGTGCAAAAATTTGAGTCTACATATTCGTTGTGTGATGTTGCCGTGTCAGTGAGACAACGGGTTGGTCGAAGTGTCGAAAATATCGCTGCCGTTCAGGCGTCCGTAGCAAACGATCCAAATCAGTCAATTCCACGGCGTTCTCAAGAATTGGGCATCGCTCAGACCACATTATGGCATATTTTGCGTAAGGATCTTGGTTTACACCCATACAAGATCAAGCTGACTCAAGAATTGAAGCCGATGGACCATTTGAAGCGACGAACGTTCTCCGATTGGGTTCTGGAGAAGATGCGCCAAGATAATGAATTTCATCGCAAAATCATATTCAGTGACGAAGCTCATTTTTAGCTCAATGGGTTCGTCAATAAGCAAAATATGCGTTATTGGTCGGGTGAAAATCCACATGTGCTTCATGAATCACCACTTCATCCACAAAAAAATACTGTTTGGTGCGGTTTGCATGCCGGCGGCGTTATTGGTCAATATTTTTTCGTCGACGATAACGATCGACGCGTTACTGTGAATGGTCAGCGTTATCGCGCCATGATCACCGATTATTTTTGGCCCGAATTGGAATATATGGACTTGGACGACATGTGGTTTCAACAGCATGGTGCCACAAGCCACACAGTACACGCTACAATCGATTTATTGAAGAGTAAGTATGGTGAGCGTGTTATCTCAAGAAATGGGCCAGTCGATTGGTGGCCTCGTTCGTGCGATTTAACGCCGCTTGACTATTTTCTGTGGGGCTACGTTAAGTCATTGGCTTATGCCAACACGCCGACGACGTTGGAAGAGCTCAGAGCCAACATTGAACGCGAAATAGCGGCTGTTTCGGCCGAAATGTGTGGCCGAGTTCTTGAGAATTGGATCCAACGAATCGACCGCTGCAAACGTGCCCGCGGCGGCCATATGAACGAAGTCGAGTTCCATTCATAAATGTTTTGATTGTACTTCAAGCCGATAATAAAGTTTTTGAAATATTTCAAATGGTTTGCGTTTTATTTAAAAAAAAAGTTGTCAAGTCCTTATTGGAAAACCCTATACGGTGGATTCCAATTATTTGGGACATCGCTTTATCGGGACAACCGCTTAATTAGGACAAATGAACAAGAACGGAAACAAAAAAGAGATGATTTTGTTCGTTTATTGTGGACAGCAGCCGTTTATTCGGGACATATTCATCGCACATCTTACACACATTTTGACAAAAATATCGCCACATTACTTGCCTGCTATGTCTCGAAAAAATTACAGCCGCAAAAGCCACACCATCGTTAAGACGAGAAAACAAATTGAGCCAATGCTTTTCAAGTAACGGTACTATCTCGTGGTGTTGCGCTCCGTTTTACCTTTGCATAGGGATGGGTAAAACGGTTTCTTATTGTTTCAATTTGTTATTCGCTTTGATGTTTCTAGTTTTGTTGTGCTACGACATGGCGTGCTTTTGGTTTCGTTTCAGAAAGTGCCGAGATAAAATTAATAAGTCGCGTATCCGTGTCTACTGACCGAGAAGATTGTTGCATTTGGTTAAAATGTCCAGAAAAGGTTTAACATTAGCTGATAAAATAGCTTTGCTTGATAAATTAAAAAGCCAAGCCCCGAACACTTCCTATCGTGATCTGGAAAGGATCACTGATGTTCTTAAGTCTACAATAGCACGTGTCAAAAGCCAAGAAGTTAAACTGCGTGAGGAATGGGGAAAAGAAAGCGGAAACGAGGAGGAAAGGACCCAGATGTTGATACGGCACTGAACCAATGGTTTTCTATTGTAACTTGAAGAGGAGTTAGTGGCCCATTGTTGAAAGCTAAGGCAGACGAGCTTGCGGCAACGTTGGGTCATGCCAATTTCAATACTACGGATGGTTGGCTATGGCGATGGAAAACCAGACATGAGATCAAGTTTAAGAAAGCACATGGGGAGAAAGCTAGTGCAGATTCTTCCAGCGCAGATCACTGGAAATTATGTAAGCTTCCGGAACTACTACAGATGTGGAGTCCTAATGACATTTATAATGCCGACGAAACGGGGCTATTTTACCGTGCCACGCCAGATGGTTCTTTAAGCTATAAACAACATGAACTCACAGGTTCAAAAAAAGCAATGGATCGTGTCACTGTGTTATGCTGCTGTAATATGTCGGGAAGTGATAAACGGAAGCTCTTAGTTATTGGAAAAACCGTTAAACCTAGGTGCTTTAAAGGTCTTAGAATGGACAGTCTACCAGTACTATATTACGCCAATAAGAACACGTGGATGACAGCCAACATTTTTACTAAATGGCTTTCCGATTGGGATGCGGAGTTGCAACTTACTTCAATGAGAATTCTGCTACTCAGTGACAATTCGGCTGTACATCCTCCTTCAGTCAATTTAAAAAAAATATTAAAATAGAATTTCTTCCACCAAACACCACATCTTTGATACAACCACTGGACATGGGAATCATAAAAAACTTCAAGACTTTTTATCGAGGAAGATTGGTGTAGTTCATCCTTGAAGCAATTGAAGAAAATCTCTTGACAACATCTACGAATGCTAGAGAAGTTAGCGCAAAGGTGAATGTTCTACAGGCTATACAATTTGTTGCGGATAGTTGGAGACAAATAAGCTGCTCGACAATTCAAAACTGTTTTTCTCACTGCGGTTTCAAAAATTCAAATCAAGAAATCATACCAGGTCCAACTAATATTGAAAGCAACTATCCACTGGAGCGCGTTACAAACCATCAAGAGTTCTTATCCATTGATAACGACCTGCAATGCCATTGCGAATACGAGGATGTTGAGGATGACATTATTGAGGAAATTGCAAGAAAAAATAACGTAGAAGATCCTGGAAGTGATGTGGAGATTGATGAACCTGCTCCAGTTACCACTCGAGAGGCGAGGAAGTATTTACAAGAATTGCGGCGATACTTCATGCAGGACGGCAGTGAAGCGCAGCCCATTATCAGCATTAGAGGTTTGTGATGATTTTATAACATCACAAAGAACTCAAAATATTCGCCAGGCGACAATCTACCAATATCTGGAACATAAGATATGAAATCAATTTCTTTTTTATACCTTTTTTATATTTTTTCAATAAAATATGAATTCTAAATGTAAATAAGCAGTAATTTTTTTTACTTTCTATTCCACTGAGTTCTTTTTTACATACGTAGCTATTTCAATTGTTTTGCATTTTCTTTACTTGATCATCACATCGCTTTGTTGGGGCAGCCGCTTAATTGGGACTAAACTACGAGTATCTAGCCCGATGTGTCCCAAATAAGCGGAATCCACTGTATTTGTTTTCTTAAGTCTACGTTATTTAGTTGTTTATTGCACCTTATTTTAAATCCTTTTTTTCTTAAAACGCTAGGGTCTAGAGATCCAAGGCTTAAGTCTTACCATTCTTTGATTATTCAGATATAAGGAACAAGAAACTATATGACTTTGGAGATTGTCCATAAGTTTCTTTAAAGCAGTAGAAGCAACGCTGCAATTATAAGGAATTTCCCAAGACTCAAACAATAAACAGTTTTTTAGCTTAGCGTAGTCAATTTTTGTATGTCTTTTATCAGAATTAGAACATCCATTAACTTATATTTTCTAATAAGAGACCTGTCATAGCATGATCAGTAATCTTTAAATCAAAGACACATTTATCAAACTAAGACGCAACATTTCTAAAACGAGCATAGATATGGTCTAGACATCGTCCTGAGGAAGCTCTAGTGGGTACGTTAATATAAGAAACTAGACCATGAGAGGCAAGAACAGATAAATAGTTGGATATAGTTTCGTTACGATCCAAGCTATTAATGTTAAAATCTCCAGTAATGATCAAGTTTTTTGATTTTTCCTTGGTGAGAAGATCTGAAAATTCACTAATAAATGATAACACACTAAACATATGGAGGCTATAGACACAGAAAAAAAACAAACTTATCACGATTTACTTCTACGGATACCTTTAAAACATCAGCACTCAAAAAAATCAACAAACGAGATATCACGAATCTTGTAGTCTTTTTTCACAAAACAACCAACTCCTCCCGCAGCGTAATTTTCATTTTCAAAGTAAATCATGTTTAGTAAAAAGTAATCATGTTTTTTTTTTCAAAATCGTATATCCAAATTTCAGACACGAAAACTAAATCAGGAATACAAGCAAAAGAATTCAGATGTGTGACAAGGACTGAGAAATTTTCTCTTAAACTTCTGACGTTTTGGTGAACAGTAAACAATTTATCATTACAAAAGGAACGATTTATGAAAATATTCACCCCCATTCCGCAAGTCGAATACGACAGTCGATTTAGACTACTTATAGTCGTATTTTGTTATTCCCAAAGTCGAATTTTCGAACATTGTCGTTTTTCATTTTTGACATGTTCCGAATGCATAGCAACGCTTACGACGGAAGTCGTTATCTGCTATTACGGTGTCGTCTTTGTTTCGTATTTGGGTCGTTTTTCTCTCGTACACATATTTGTTTAGGACTTGATGGAAAACAGAAGTGCAATAGAGGAAAAAAAACATGTAAGTATTTTTGTTCTATAAAAAATATAGTTTTTTGTTGCTATTTTGTTATTTGGGTATGTTTTTATCTATTTTAAAGGAAGATTACGAATCGTAATCAATTTGAAGCGTTAATATCAGCTATGGAGGAAAATGTTGACGTAGCAGGGGGTCATGGCAAGAGTGGCATTCATAAAGTGGACATTAAAACTTTTTGGAGCACTCTTGCCACAAAACTAAACAGTCTGGAACCACCTAGTCGAGACGGTCCTGGCTGGGCCAAGGTATGATGTCGTGTATATATATACGTTCGTGTACAATTTATAAATCCTTTATTTATTTTTAGGTGTGGAACGACCAGAAATACATCGTGAAACATAAATTGAAGTGTAATAAGAAAGAATTAAAAGGGACTGGAGGTGGCCCAAACAAATCATTTTTTTAAATAGTTTCGAAGAATACTATACTTTCTTCTACCTACAGTGCCTCTTACCGAAAAAAAACAACGAAAATTCGGTCGCAGTTGATAAGGAGAATAATCCTCCTGATGCTAATGTGGCTGAATCCGCGATGTCGCGTAGACTGAGAAGCAAGCCATTAAATAAAGAAGTAGAAAGAACAGACTGGTATCCAAAAAACATATTAAAGGCACAAGAAGACACAAATATGCACCTTCGGAAAATTTACAAAATTAAAGACCAAAAATTAAGTCTGCTTAAACAAGACGTGAAGAATAAACAACTCTTTAGAAAAGAATTAATAGAAATGAAAAGCTTTGGAAAGAACTTGGGATAAATTAATTAAAACACAAAACCTCGAACAAATAGATTCTTTATAAATCTTACTGATTGAAGAAAACTAGAATAAATTTTTTGATTACATTTTCCTTTGTTTTGACCGGTTTACGTTTAATAAGTTGAAGTAGTCGAATTCACGGCATACGAGTTCGGGAATACAAATATGAATTTGATACGACTGCTTGTACGAAAGAAATACGAGAGGCGTGTTCAACTTGCAGAATAGGGGTGATTATCAAGGCTTGCATTAAGTAAAGTAGGAGAAAAAGAGTCATCGATCAAATCATCTTGCAGATTCTAAAAATTCAAATACAAAATAGAGTCTACTGCGCTAAATAAATGCAAGGTCATTGAAAGATTTGATTGAGATGACCTTTCCCCCCTCTTCCTTTCTAATTAGAATTTGGTTATTATTGAACCAGACATATTTGCCGCCTTTCTGCTTCATCGCTTCTTTAGTCTTCAAGTAGCGAGCCTGGGTGAATTTCGTGAGGGAACCGTTAATGTATATCCCTGTATCAACTCGTTTTCTGTTGCTGCTGCTGCCATCTGGCCATCGGTACCAGAAGCATGTGTGTTCAGTTTGTTTTTGTTGTCCCTCTTTGCGCACATTATTCGTTGTTTCGTCGTTAGGCTGACAGATCTTAAGCATATGATTGATTTCAGTGCAGACGATTTTGTTTTTATTTTTTCACGTAGCAGTGTTCTAATGGGTTTTCCAATAAGAAATTGACAACCTTTTTTTTTTAAATAAAACGCAAACCATTTGAGATATTTCAAAAACTTTATTATCGGCTTGAAGTACAATCAAAACATTTATGAATGGAACTCGACTTCGTTCATATGGCCACCGCGGGCACGTTTGTAGCGGTCGATTTGTTAGACCCAATTTTCAACGACTCGGCCACACATTTCGGTCACAGTAACGTGACGATCGTTTTTTGTGGATGAAGTGGTGATTCATGAAGCCTTGAGCCAAAAATGAGCTTCGTCACTGAAGATGATTTTGCGATGAAATTCATCATCTTGGCGCATCTTCTCCAGAACCCAATCGGAGAACGTACGTCGCTTCAAATGGTCCATCAGCTTCAATTCAGCTTGATCTTGTATGGTTGTAAACCAAGATCCTTACGCAAAATACGCCATAATTTGGTCTGAGCGATGCCCAATTCTTGAGAACGCCGTGGAATTGACTGATTTGGATCGTTTGCTACGGACGCCTGAACGGCAGCGATATTTTCGACACTTCGACCAAACCGTTGTCTCACTGACACGTCAACATCACACAACGAATATGTAGACTCAAATTTTTGTACTAAACTTGTTATTGCCTGTCTACTAAGGCGAGAATTACGACCGAAAATTGGAGTTAACGCTATTAAAGTTGCAGTCACCGACTCCGAATTTCGGTAGAAAATTTTTATAATTTGCAGACGTTGCTCGTTCGTGTACTTTACCATGATGGAAATGTTGAGTTTACTGAATAAATTGGCAGTAACAATTTGATGATTAGTGAAAGAGTGAGTTCACAAATTAAATTCAAAGCTTGTGTCGGCTAGCCGACCAAAAGTGAACCATTTTGGTCTATAGGGATGTGACATCTGTATAGATTTATTATCTGTAGTACGATGCAATAAGCAAAAGTTTTCATTTTCCTTACAAAGTGTTTTTTTTTTGACCAGCGTAAGTGGTAAAAAAAACAATACTCCGTCACTACAGTGACCTCCAAAACAGCATAACACTTGCCGATCATGTATTTTTCCCATCGCTTCTATTGTAATTCTCTGACCACCACTGCATAGTCCTCGTCGACTTAGCTAAACTTGAAGCTGGAAACGAAAGCAAAGCACTAGTCAAGGAATTAAAAGCCTCATCTACATGGAAGGACTTAAGACGGATATTTAAATAGAATAGCGGGTGATTCTACTCCGAACTTCTCATAAATTTACAACTGCTAAACAAGTTGCAATGATGGCACTGCCATAGGTGATATCACTTTCAGATCATCAAGGGATCATCTCTTGAACTAAATTAGGCAGATTGTACTGTGACGATTCTATTCTGTAATTTGAAACAAGCGATTGGAGTTTCTATACTCAAAATGTCGCTACCTTACAAAAAACAAAGAAACCCAGAGAATGTTACAAATGAATCACAAATCGTTCTCCTTTCTTGAGAGAAACATCACCGGACATAAAAGGCGACATTCAGCTCAAACGGCGCAGACGATGTATCAATGAAGATGTGAATGAGACACTTATTTTGAAACTTTCAACATTGTTCCGTAAGAAATAATATCCAGAACTTGAAGAGATGTGTTAATCACAAATTCGTAAGTCTCGGAATGGCTCAAAAATCTATAGTTGGTCATAGATTCTACAAAATCTAGAGAATAACAATCGATCCACTCATCTATGTGTGACGGGTGCAAGGATCTCTTATCAGTCTCATGTGAATCTCATTTACAATATTTTTTTTTATTTGGTTGCAATGTGATACAGAGCTGCAATTAAAACGTTTTTTTTTATGTAAAAATAAAAAAATAAACTTTACGTTCATAGTAATAATAGTAATAAATAACATGAGTAAATACAAAAAAGAAAATATGAAATAATCCATCCAAGTTAGCCTTGAACTAAGCAGCAACAACCTTCTTCTAAACATTTTCAACTTGTATTGACTTGAGGATATTCTTCTCCGCCTCGTTTAGATGCCCGGCGAACATGGAGAAGTGTTCATTGCTGCTGAAGTTCTGCAAAAACTTGGTAAGGTTGTCTTCCATGTTCGCTTGGAATAGAGAATCCTTCATCAGTTCTTGTATAAGTTGGTCATCTTCGGAATTTTCTTCTTCATCATCGTTGAAATACAAGTCCGATACATAACGTGCCCTTTCGGGTGATGTTTTATCAGCAGATGTATCCTCTTCATCTGAAGTATTTTCATCCGTCTCCTGTTCGGCTAGTTTTGACTCCCTTAAGTGACCCAATTCGTTGATGAGTAGTTTAAACATTTTAACTAGCGCCGGTATGGTAACCCAGTGGGCAGATGCTTGCGAACGAGTTTTTATTTTTCCCGCTGATTCAGCAGTTATCAGTTCTTTTACAGTTATCGCAGTCAATCGGTTGTCTTGAGTTGTAACACCGTATTCGAATAATTTACATAGGGCCATTGTGGTTACTTTACGTTCGTATGAGCCAAAGAACATGGTCTGTTTCGATAGCCAATTGGTGAAGACAAACTGAAGAGCTGGCTCACCAGTAGGTCCAGGCACGGTCGATAGGAAGTTTAGTACTGCATCCATTTGTGTAAGGAAGAGATGAGCGAATATCACAACAAGACTCATTATCACTTTAAGGCACTCCACCAGTTGCATTTTACTGATGACAGCTTTGAGGAGAAGATCAATGTTTTCCCCAAGAAGATTTCCGATTTTCGAAATAATTGTTATAACCAGACGGCCAATTTGTCCAGCTGTCATTTCGTTATTCATTGGATTTAGCAGCATAGTGGCTACTTGCATGATGTAGTTAAGGCCTTGACCGTTCTTATACGAGCAGACTTGTTCGGGGGAAACAAAGATAAATGCGCGCAAGCATTCTCCTCCGCTAACCATAACAGAGTGATCATCGGATCGGAGCACACAGTGAACCATTGCAGGAAATGCATTGTCGATAAGGTTACTACTAAGTGGTGCTTGAGAGTACTTCACAATTGTTGTCAGAACATCAAGAGCGATATCTTGTTTAGCGGAATTTGCTTGCTCGCCTTGAAGTGCTAAGATGCTGACAATTGTGGGTATGAATTTCTCCTGCAACGGTTGCAAACAATGAGGATTCTGTGAGAGTACTTTCAGCATATCTTGAACCAGTTCCAAAATAAATGGATCCTCTGGGTATTTCAAGAAAACTGCTATCGCCAGTGGAATTATTTTATTGTGAACTGAAGCAGCAAATCCTTGATCGAACTAGTAAAGAGAAAATGGTGTGATGACTTTGTCGACGCGCATCAAACTTCAAAACTCACCGAAATAATTGTAGTTAAGGACTCCAGTAAAAGTCCCAGGACAGAACTTTTACATCCAGGAATTAGATCAATTATTCCATCAACGAAACCTGGAAGTTTCGATTGAATGAGCAGTCGCTTGTCGCCTTCAGATTTATCGTGGCTCTGCACGAAACCGTGAATGGCTCTAAGAAAAAAAAAGACGAATAAATTGAATGAAATCGCTTATCTTCAAAATAACATACCTCACAGCACTGATTTTAAGGACAATAGGTTTCTCTCTCGATAGACTGCTTAGAGTCACAGTCAGAATCTCCTCCAGCATTTGGGGATTATACAAAGTCGATTTTGAATATGAACTCAGGGTCCACAAACATCTTCCTACTAAGTGTGCCGATCCCTCGTAGCTCAGTAGGTTTCGCACAAGTGTCAGGTAGTTCAATAAATCGAATTGGTCTTCGGCTTCCAAAATAAGTTCCCTGTATGTGTGTACGGCTACCATGCAGGCCTCGTGAATTTTCCACCAGTTTTGATTGCCGGCTGATTTCTCCGCTTCGGCGACATTCATATGTCGTCCCAAGGCTTCTGAAAGTGATGATAGAACCTTTGGACCTAACTCATCATTCAGAGAAGTCAAAACATCCTGGCCAGATAGACGAATTGTCAGTTCAACACCAGATTCGTCTTCGTCTTCGACAAACTTCTCCGGATCGTCATTCCATAGTTCGATTTGCTCTTCAGGCACTTGTATGTACACAATCATTATATAGATCAAATCGGTGAGTACATTTTTGATAATGGAACGAAATTTGCCAGCGCTCACGATACACTGAATGAATTCGAAAATCTGGATGATCATCGTCGAGAAATTGGTGAGTTCGTCTTCGTCTGCAAGCAAAAAAAATGTTTTGTTGCCGTGTCTACACCTGTATTGTCTTTACCTTACCTTCATTGTCTGAGACTGGAAAAGGGTTTCCTTCTGTTTGATTGATCGTAACTTTGACGTAGATATCGGCGACTTGTGTGAGTAGTTGCCAAATTGGAGGCAGAATTCTGTCCATGAACGGCTGGATATACTTTGGCATGTCAATTACCAAGAATGTGAAGACTAAGGAAATAAAAGTTTAATAATGAACGCTTGACAAGAATGTACAATTCTTACTTTTGACAATCTCGGTTTTGAGCATAAAATTTGATACGCTTCCGCTATTCATAGCAAGGCATTGCAACAGCTTATCCATGAAATTATTCAGCACGGGTTCCATTAAAGCAGCCTGTTGCTCTCTATTACTTATATTACAACCAATCGACACGAACAATGGTTTGAGAAGTTTAATTGCGGATGTCCTGGTCTTGATGCTATACACTTGCTCACTCTCAAAAATCCTATACACTTCGGAGATTATAAACGGACCGAGTTCTTTGATTTGCTTTTCGTCGTAGGAGAACTCCTGTAGGATTTGCATAGCCCCATGAATTGAGTCTTCATTTCCACCCAAGCACTTGATGATGATTGGGAATAAATCCGTCCAAACATGTGGCCAGTCTGTTGCAGCTATTGTTGAGATGGCATGCGCAACAGCTGAGCGAATCTTACTATTTGGATCGTATAATCCATTTGGAAGAATATTTCGAATAGTTTTCTTTGCCTGTTCTGTGGCAACACTATCCTGAGAGCCTTCATCGTTTTCTGCCCAATGATTCTCCACATAACGTGTTAGCATTATGCATGCCATTTGGCGGAGAGGAAGTTCAAACGATTGGTTCATTATCAGTTCGGAGAGATAGACGCCGTATCCTAAAATAATTATTTTAGTACTCTTAAATGATAATCAAGTTGACACTTACCCTCGGTGAACTCCAATTGCTTCATGCGAGCCTCTGCTGACTGTCGAATGGCTGTTTCGGAGCTGAGGATATTTTGAAGTTCCTCAAAGAGAGCTTGCTTGATGGAATCCGCATTTTGAAAGGCTAGAGACATTGCTATTCGGCTGCACAATTATTTCTGCTGAAATTAAATTAAAAAGCAATCGGCACACGTGAAAATGCACCAAGGCGTGAATATCGCACCGCGAATTAAACGTCAAATGAGGGAAGTAATTCGTTTTCGAGGTTAAAATAACCGCCCGGCCAAGTGACAATTGGAGGAACTCTCTGGTTTGTGCATTTGGTAAATGTGCCTCAGTACAGTAAAGGCAAAAACATTGAGAAATGTAGGCATGCAATTTTTTTTTGAAAATTAGCCGTTTATAACGATATTTCTTAGTTTCGACAAGGAATAGTTCCTTACTAACGACTCAAGGTCATAAAGCTGATTGAAGTAATATGTTATTCCAAGCTTATATTAATTTTTCATGTCCGATATTCTGTTGGCTAAATCTTAAGTCCAAGAAACGTATGGATGAATAGCAGTTTCACGGTTGCATGTGACCAGATAGAAGAAAAATCCTTCGTCGAATTTACAGTCCCATTTGCGAGGAGGGCGAATGAAGAAGGAGATACAAACGCGAACTGGATGAAGTCCGAAATCCAAGATACATCGACTGCGTTGGCTTGGCCACATCGAGCGATTGGAAGGCAATGTATGTCCTTAACTAAACTTAAATATTTAAACTATGGTAACTTTTGTTTTTTACCACAAATGGTAATGGGCTTCCACCAAATCACAGCTCTCATCTCAAAAGTTAGTATTGCTATCGTAGGGAAAGTATTGTTTCAATGGATGGAGAGTTTTAAAAGGATCTGTTAAATTAAATACTAATCTTCTTAGAGGGAAGCTCTACCTGAGTCAGCAAATTTTTATCCCCGTCAACCCTGGCGTCTTGAACTACATTCAAATTCATAGAGGTCGGGCTTCTCGCATGCAGGTCCAAATATACGAAAGAAAATTTTTCTCTCGAAAGTGTTCAATTGTCATCTGTATTCGGCATTGTATGGCAGGACTTGCAGGATCAGTGTTTCGGAAAGAACGAATTTCGTCTTCTGAGGTAAAAGTACCTTCGGTGTGACCTCTGTCAACAGTAACATTTTTGTCTAGGCAGTTTACAAATGCTCGAATTTCTCTTCATTCTCTAAGAGCAACTCCCTTCGTCTGTTCTTCGGTTTCAGTGAAAGCTTCTATGGCAGCATGTTGATCGTCGTTGCTCATTCTAGCAGGAAGATACGTTTGCTTAATAAAGTGGCTTCCATGTGTCTGAGTAATATTTGTTCCAGCGCTAGGTTTAAGAAGACACATGACGGCGTAACTTTTTCCCGAAACCCGATACAGATTTGGAATAGCCCGAAGGAGGTAATGTTTCCAAATGTGCTTTCAGCATTGTACATCAAACATATCTAGATTAATAGTGACGAGATTCGGAATCGGCCGTCAACTTCTTGAGCTCAAGACTAAGAATGCTACCGTATACATACGCGTTTAAAGTGATTGAGATCCGAATTGAAATTTTTACCTCGTTAGTGAAATGCGCCCAGCTCAACACTTCCAGATTGTGCTTTGTCCGCGTCTACACTTCAGTACACTTTCACACTCGTGTAGTAGCAAGATTACTTAAAGACCCTTAACACAGACATATCCGCTGGCCCAGATGGTATATCTCCTCTTCTTCTGAAGATGTGTTCTTCCAAGCTGGAAAATCCACTGCGTAATTCAATCCTACTCTAGAGGACGCTTTCCGAGCAAATGTAAAATAGCATTTGTCCAGCCAGTCTCTAAAAAAGGTGAATCTTCTTCTCTCTCTTCCCACAGACCCATTGCACTTATGTCCCTTCACCCAAGGTCATGGAAACGCTGACAAACCGTCAGCTTATGAAATATCTCGAAACACGAAAATTTCTCATTGACCGGTAGCACGGTTTCCATAGCAAGAGGGCCACTGGTGGTTTGATTGCACGTTTCACCGAAAAAGGAAACCCAAGCATACATCAATATGGTGAAAGCAAAATAGTTGCACTTGACATTTCTAAGGCATTTGACAGAGTTCGGCATCAGGCTTTTTTGTCAAAAATGCGTGCATTTATGATTGACGACTCTCTTTTCCAATGGATTAGAAACTACCTGTCGGAACGTTTAATTCAAGTTGTGTTGGATGGTTTCAAGTCTGATATTCACAAAATAAATGCAGGTGTGCCGCAGGGCTCCATTCTGTCTCCGACACTCTTTTTAGCTTTCATCAATGATCTCTTGTCTGCAACTTTTAATTCAATATATGGTATTCCTTTACTGACGACAGTAGGGGAGTGTCACCAACAGTGAGACATTCCGAATAATTCAGAAGAATCTTGTTCAAACACGTTGCACTCACCATTAACAAAGCAGCAGATGTTCTTTCGGTTGATTCATTTTGTGTTCTGTGTTCAATGAGTACAGTCGTGGTCAGTGAAAAAATAAATAAAAAGTAATTTTTTGGCGGCCCGGAAAAAATCAAATATTCCTTTGGTAGGTGAGTAAAACTTTCAGTGTTTTTTTTTTTAAGTTTGTAATACGTGCAACATAATTGAGATGGTTGAAAGCAGTTTTTAAAGATTGTTTTACCGACATAGTGTTATTCACATATTTTTGACTGACTTCCAACAGTGAGACAGTGTCCCGCTGTTGGCAGCATTCATTCTTCGTATCTATGAATAGTTTAACAATTTTTCGCTGTTGTCCTCTCGAATAGATCCACGAGCGACTTTAAATATGGCAAATTTACTGAGGATGCGATGAAAAAGGCAGTTTGTTTGGTGACTAATGGGGTGAGCTTGCGATGAGCGAGCAAAGAAATCTATGTAGCTTTTCAGACTTTGGCTCGCTATGTTAAGAAAGCTGCAATCAACACAGACTCGAGGATGGTGCCAAACTATGCCGTAAACCAGACGTTTACAAATGAGGAAGATAAAGCCCTTGCCGATGTCACAATTAATTGTTTTTCTTTATGGACTAACAGCTTTGGAGTGCCGCAAGTTGGCATATGAAATGGCGGTTGTAAACAATAAAAAAAATGGCTGGGTCTTATTGGTTCATTAACTTTCGAAAACGCAATAGAAAGCTTTCATTGAGATCTCCAGAAGGCTGTAAGCCTTTCACGGGCAACGTCTTTTAACTGACATAACGTCGGCATATTTTTTCAAAATCTTAAGGGTGTTCTTTCGAGATCGCCAATGTGTTTCGAAAGTGGAAACCGCATTTTTAACATTGACGAAACAAGCACAACCACAGTTCAAAATCCCGGCAAAGTAGTAGCTGAAAAAGGGATAAAACAGGCCTCCAACAGCCTACAATGCAGCAGTTGATTCATTTATGATGCAGAACCCGGGCAAAACTTATACCATCTATAATGACGCCCTTGAAAATCGTTGCGTCTTTTAAAAATACAGGCATTTATCCCTTCGATCAAAGCGTTTTTACAGAATTGATCCTGTTTCAAAGCCACAAGTACAAACAATTCCTACAGGCATTAATTCAGAGACACCAACCATTGAAGGTACCTAAGTTCATTACATTTATGTTTAATTCTAAGATAGAATTGTAATGGCTTATTTTACTAGTTAATGTTTCATCCGATCGTGAAGTCACTGTGACTAACTTAAGAGCTAAGACTTGTATCAGCCCTGAAGTTTTTAAAGGCTATCCGAACGGCTATAACGATGCTCTTGCATCCTTTTATACCGAAATTTTAAAATGTCTCTCCCAATCTGTGCGTTTTTTACCCAAAAGGAATCCCTCATCGTCACCACCCTGGTATAATAAAGAGCTGCGATCTCTTCGTAACAAGAGAAATAAGCTCTAGTACTCTTACTTAAAATCGCGTTCCGACACCGGTTTCTTCTACTACCAGTCTGACCAAATAAATTTCTCTGTACTTTGCCAAACTCTCTATAACAACTATTTAAACCGAATGAACCACACACTCATTTCCGAACCCAAAAGATTCTTTCAGTTCATCAAAACTAAAAGCAAATCGGATAACTATCCATCATCTCTAAATATTTCTTGATAGGTCCTCGGGCGATCCCCAAATTATTGCAAATCTCTTCGCAATTTGTTTTGGCCTAGCGTTCGCCATCCATTCCCCAGAGCCAGATCATTCTTACTTTTCCTACTTAAACAGCTGCCCACAAACAACTTTGGAATCGGTGTCTATAACTTTAGAGCAAGTTAGAGATAAAATAATAAAACTCAAAGATGATTATTCTGATGATCTTCCCCCTATATTTTTTAAAGAAATGTCAAATGCATCTAGCCCAACCTCTTACAGCTCTCTTTCAGCTTTCTATCACCCAGGGATTATTTCCCTCAACCTGGAAAAGATCATTTATTATTCCCCTACATTAAAAAAGGTAGAAAAGACGATATTTCCAACTATCGACCAACTGCTAAGTTGTCCTGCATATCTAAGGTTTTTGAGAGCATTATCTATGACATAATGCTTTTCTATTGTAAATCTATTGTTTCCCTAAACCAGCACGGATTTTTCAAAGACATATCTACGACCACCACTTTAACGGAATTCGTATCAAGCACTTTATGTGCACTGGAATCTGGAAATGAAGTTGATGTGATTGCCACCGATATCAGCAAAGCCTTTGATAGAATTTCTCATGATATAATCCTTCTAAAATTAAAGTCTCTTGGTTTCCAAATAATCTTTATAACTTGGGTTCAATCCTATTTAAATGAACGACTTTACTATGTTCTATTTAGGGCCATGGTTTCTGAGCCAATTAAAGCCTCTTCTGGTGTCCCCCAAGGCAGCCACCTTGGTCGCTTATTATTTATTCTGACCATTAATGATGTTGCTTGTATCACTAAAAATTCATACATATCTGTTTACACAGATGATATGAAAATATTTAGATATATATCATCTTCCTCAGACAGCCTTCTACTGCAGCAAGTTCTAGACAGATTTTGTACTTGGTGTCAGATGAATTTTCTTGAGCTTAACGTTAATAAGTGTCAGGCTATAACTTATACCCGTAAACGCCCCCCTACTTCACCTCGTTGCTATCTAATCTTTAATCTACCTGTTCCCTTAGTGAATGAGTTGTGTGATTTAGGTGTTATCTGCGATAAGATATTCAATTTCCGTTTTCACATTGATGGTACTCGTATAATAAAAAAAAGCCAACTCTGCCCTTGGCTTCATCAAGTGCTGGTCTAAGGAGTTTTCCAATCCTTATGTTACCAAATCTCTCTACATAACCTTTGTTAGAAGCTGTTCACCGCAGGTTTTTGTGGTTTGCTTTACGTGGTCTTCCCTGGGATTATAACCAAAACTTAACACATAGCACTGACCGGCTGAAACTCATAAATTTACCTTTCCCTTTCTATACGCCGAAAATTTGCCGACATTCTCTTTATTCGTCAAATTTTAGTAGGTAATATCGATTGTCCTTCCTTACTTCAACTTATTTCTTTTAACATCAATCCCTGCAATCTTAGGTCTATGCCACTTTTCCGGCTCAATGTTCACAGAACAAATTAAGGACACCTAGAGCCGATGTCTAGGATACTTCGCGAAGTTAACGATATTCTGCCTCTCTTCGATTATCATCTCAACAAACTCTCCACCGTTAACTCCAATTTTCGGTCGTAATTCTGGCCCTAGTACACGGGCAATAACAAGTTTAGTGCAAAAATTTGAGTCTACATATTCGTTGTGTGATGTTGCCGTGTCAGTGAGACGACGGGTTGGTTGAAGTGTCGAAAATATCGCTGCCGTTCAGGCGTCCAAACGATCCAAATCAGTCAATTCTACGGCGTTCTCAAGAATTGGGCATGGCTCAGACCATATTATGGCGCATTTTGCGTAAGGATCTTGGTTTACACCCATACAAGATCAAGGTGACTCAAGAATTGAAGCCGATGGACCATTTGAAGCGACGTACTCCAATTGGGCTCTGGAGAAGATGCGCCAAGATGATGAATTTCATCATAAAATCATCTTCAGTGACGAAGCTCATTTTTGGCTCAATAAGCAAAATATGCGTTATTGATCGTCACGTTACTGTGAATGGTCAGTGTTATCGCGCCATGGTCACCGATTATTTTTGGCCCGAATTGGAAGATATTGACTTGGACGACATCTGGTTTCAACAGGATGATGCCACAAGCCACACAGCACACGCTACAATCGATTTATTGAAGAGTAAGTATGGCGGGCGTGTTATCTCAAGAAATGGGCCAGTCGATTGGCGGCCTCGTTTGTGCGATTTAAAGCCGCTTGACTATTTTCTGTTGGACTACGTTAAGTCATTGGTTTATGCCAACACGCCGACGACGTTGGAAGAGCTCAGAGCCAACATTGAACGCGAAATAGCGGCCGTTTCGGTCGAAATGTGTGGCCGAGTCGTTTAAAATTTTGTCCAACGAACCGACCGCTGCAAACGTGCCCGCGGCGGCCATATGAACGAAGTCGAGTTCCATTCATAAATCTTTTGATTGTACTTCAAGCCGATAATAAAATTTTTGAAATATCTCAAATGGTTTGCGTTTTATTTAAAAAAACAGTTGTCAAGTCCTTATTCGAAAACCCGATAGTAATTAGGTAAGAACGCACCTAGTTAGAGGAGATTCTTCGCTGAGACCCATGTCGACTTCGAACTGTAGGGTCACCTAAGTAAACAAAAAAGAAAATTTCCTCGGACATCAAGCGGAGGAACCTAAAAAGCTGGACTCGTCTTGCATCTCTGCTAAAATAAATTTAAGTACAATAGATCAAATCCTATCATTTGTATATGTATTCCTTTCTTCTCTATAACGGTATGTGTGTACGAGTATATAACTTTCTTTTGTAAACATGTCGTAAAATATAACAAACAAGCCAAACCACACTACCTGGCATTTTTGCTGTAATTTATTGCCCTCAAAAAATCAACCATCCATAAACTAAATCGAACTGACATCATCCGCATCATTAATGAGTGTCCTTTGCTCCAAAAGATCTTACGGTCTTTTTTTAACAATCTCGTTTCATTTAATTTTTTTTTTCACGTCACTGCCTAGTTAATTGAGTTAGAAATGCGTAAAGGTCATATCGAACTCGATGTCCTATTTTTGCTCAAGTGGGTAATTATTTCATTCAAGGATTCAAGTTTACTCGTGCATTTGGGTATTAATTACTGGTGTTTCGATGACAGCCTAATTTATTAATTAGATGATTTTTATTTATTTTTGGCTTTGTGCAAATAATGGTTCATGCTTTACTTGGTGTCACCTTCAAAACGATTGGAATTTGTCAATGTGATTTCTGAAAAAACATCTATCAACAGATTTCGCAGATTTCATCATTAAGAATTAAAGCAGAATGCAAGGTTGTTCTTGGAATTTAAGGTCATAATCGCTCTTTCTGTACTTGGCATCTAAGAAAATTGATGACTATAGGAGTTGTACCGCCGAGGTAACGTTACTAAAACGTAAAAAATTACACTTATGGGTGTGACACAATCTTGGGATACAAATGGATTTTCTCTTAGAAAAATTAAGATAACCGAATCAACTTTTTGTTGGTGCACTGTCTCATATTGTTGTAAGGGCATAACACCTACAGCAATTTGATCCGGTAAATCAAATCAATGTCAGAATTTTCACTTCGCAGCCTTGCTTAGTAGCGTCGGTGTTTTCTGTGTTTGCCTGTAAATATGACTAGGGAATTCAGGGTAGACGTATCCAATATACGCGGGCTCAAAAGTAATCACTTTTCTGTACGTCCACGTCTGTAACTACAGACAAGCTGTTTTGGCACTTAGTGAAACACAGGTAAGTCCCCGCCCACACCTCTCAGATCATTCTGATCTGGCTACGAGCTACTGCCATTATCTTTCTCTCACTCCACCACTCCACCACAATGTGATCCATGTTCCAATCCGGAATTCAACTTCATGTGGTTAAAATTCCAGCTCCGTAAGAAAATTATCCACTACTGCTTTATTTACAGAAGTCCCAAACTCGACAGCAATTCGACTTTTAACGAGTTTGATGCGCTGTCTGACTCCATTCAAAGAATTGTATCCCTGTATCCTCATACTGAAAACGTTATTGCGGGCGATTTCAATATACACAATTCTGGGTGGCTTCGACATTCTGGACAGACAACACCCGAAGGACGGTGTGTTGAGATCTTCGCTGCGGAAAACAACCTAACGCAGCTTGTAAATGAGCCCACGCGAATACCAGACGTTGATAGTCATACCGCCAACACCCTGGACTTGTTTGTAACTTCTCACCCTGATAAGTACACCATTGATGTGCTCTCCCCTCTAGGATCGTCGGACCATTGCGTCATATCAGCTAATTTCTCGTACACCGACCACACAGCTAGAGAAAAAATTCCTAAAAGAACCGTATGGTAATACGAGAAAGCCAACTGGAGGGGTGTTAACAGCTTTTTTAGGAATTTTAACTGGTCGTTATACTTCCTCGATAACGACGTGGATGCCGCTGCTGATATGATCACAGACACCATTCTCTTTGGAATGAGATCCTTTATTCGATGAAGAGTATCAAACCAAAAGAAAAGGCATGGTACGACTCGAGCTGTAAAGAGGCCGTCAGGGTTAGAGAAATGTTTTTTCGGTCCTACAAGACCAACCCGACAGAGGAAAACCGAAAAAAGTTCAAACGAGCCAGAAATGACTGCAACGCCTTTCTTAAGCGTGTGAAATTCCAATACGCCCAAAAACTGAGGCAAAAAATACTGCAATGTCCCAAAGGCTGTAAAAATTTTTGGTCGTTCGTCAAAAACATTAGAAATTTCGCCTCATCCTCCATCCCAACGCTCATTTACAATGACATTCCAGCTGTCAGCTCTTTGGACAAGGCCAATTTGCTTGCTGCACACTTTGCAGCCAGCTCAACACTCCCAGATTGTGCTTTGTCTCCGCCTACACTTGACTGCGTCGAATCTTCAATGGGACGAATCTACTTTCGCTCTAGTGTAGTAGCAAGAGTACTTAAAGATCTCAACATACATAAATCCGCTGGTCCAGATGGTATATCTCCCCTTCTTCTGAAGAGGTGTTCTTCCACGCTGGCAAAACCACTGCGTAAGCTTTTTCACCAATCCTACTCTTTAGGACTCTTCCCGAGCAGATGGAAAACAGCAATGACCGGCAGTACGGTTTTCGTAGCAACAGGTCCACTGGTGATTTGATAGCATGTCTTACCGAAAAGTGGAACCAAAGCGTACATCAATCTGACGAAAGCAAGATAGTTGCACTTGATATTTCTAAGACATTTGACAGGGTTTGGCATCAGGCCCTTTTGCGAAAATGCTTGCATTTGGGATCGAAGACGATCGCAATTCAAGTTGTCTTGGACGGTTTCAAGTCTGATATTCACAAAATAAATGCTGGTGTGCCCCAGGGCTCTATTCTGTCTCCGACACTATTTTTAATTTTCATTAATGATCTCTTGACTGCTACTTCTAATCCAATATATTCCTTTGCTGATGACAGTACTTTCTGCTTTTCATTTTCGTTCCCGGACTCATGGCCCTGCTCTTCGGCCGTAGAACGAGAACGGCAGCGTATGCTAAGTTCATTAAATTCCGATATCAACAGCATAACCAATTGGGGAACTATCAACAGAGTGGAATTTAATGCTTCCAAAACACAATGCTGTCTGCTGTCATTAAAGCGAGATTTAAACACCCATCCATTATCTATGAATGGCAATTGCATCGTCGAAACCGAAAATCTTCCATTCTCGGTATGTGTGTTAATGACAACTTTTGTAAGAAATATTTTACCCTCTCTGATCTGGCCTCAATATATAAGGCATTCATCCGCCCAAAATTGGAGTACAATGCCCACATCTGGTCAGGTGCTCCTAAAACATCTCTGCACCTGCAAGATAAGATTCAAAACCGTGCGATAAAACTTATTGGTGATACTAATACCAGTCAATCAATTGACACGCTCGAACACCGACGTAATGTCTCCTGTTTCACTTTGTTTTATTGCTATTTCCACCACCAGTGCTCTACTGAAATCGCCAGTAGCATTCGCCCATTCAAACTTTCAACCGTAACACCCGTCTCGCTATGAATGCTCATCAGTATACCCTCAAGCCCATTTTCGGACGTACTCTAAAATATCGTGATTCGTTCCTAAACCGTACAACTCGCTTATGGAATGCCCTGCTGATCTATGTATTTCCTGATCGTTATAACTTGCAAACATTTAAAAGCAATGTATATCGGTACTTCTCTTTTCTTCCTCCCTAAATTTCCTTTGCCCGCGCTGTGAACACTCACCTTAAAGGTACACAAACCCCTTGAGCGTGCGCTCATTATAAAAAAAAAAAATAAAAACAATATAGACTCAAATTTTTGCACGAAACTTGTTATTGCCTGTCTACTAGGGCGAGAATTACGACCGACAATTGAATTGGAGTTAACGCTCTTAAAGTTGCAGTCATCGATTCCAAATTTCGATAGAAAATTTTTATAATTTGCAGACGTTGCTCGTTAGTGTACATGAAAATGTTGAGTTTACTGAATAAACTGACAGTGACAGTTTGGTGATTAGTGAAAGAGTGCGTTCACAAATTAAATTCAAAGTTGTCAAGTCCCTATTGGAAAACCCTTTACAAAGTTTATCATCATCTTATCACTCGACGTTTTTCAAGCGGCGTATGCCGATACAGAGGACACATAGCTGAAGGTGAAGACGATATTAAGAAAGTCGAGTGACCTCTTAACCCTCATGATTACCAACATTCTCCTATCAAGAAGGGGCTTGGATAGCGGCGGTGAGAGGAACAAGCGGCTCTTCTACGACGGATACGTCGCCAATGTCCAGGAACTTCATCGTTTTGATGCCGAGATTTCGGATAGTAATCGGATCGATCCCGAACAGTACACTGAGTTCTGGTGACTTCGCTCTTCTAAGTCAGTATGTTATTTAGGTAACATACTCTTCCTAGTTGTAAGTTAGATTAATGATAGTTAGGGAGTTTTCGCGTAGAGGCAGTTCTCGGTTACGTGAAGAGGTGCCTATAGGAGACGACCGGTTCTTTCCGATCAATTTTGGCTTCGAAGTCCAAGGTGTTAAATCACGTGATCTTGGAAAGTCAATTAACAGGTTCATAGCACAAAATTGTGCGTTTATCGAATCTTTCCTTCAATAAATTCATTGTGACGGGCGATGTGTTGCTTGCTGCGGCATCACTCTGCAACCACGGCTCTTTCACATTAATGTCGTTTGATTGGGGAACGAAAAGGTCAGTAGTCATGAATCTTGACTTGAATTGACATTGACTATAACGTTCTGGCCGGCATCGTTGTGCAAACTTCTCTTGATTTGACACAGTAGTGATTTGACTCGGCATCTGAGTTTCACGTAGTTTAGCAAGAAGTGTTGGCCGGCATGTGTATTATAATGTGCCTTGCCACAAAAAGAGTGACGCTGTTTTCCGCATTTTAATTGCTCCGCGACTTGAAAATATCTTGGATACTTTATGAGTGGTAATTGGTAACTATCCCAACCTTTATATACTGTAAGCGTTGGGTTATCCGCATTTCTTTGGTGAAAGGTATTATATTTGGAATGCTCGGTCCACTTCCTCCACTTTGTCTACTCCCAAGCCAAATTTTAGAAACGAGATGGGAAGTCGCTGAATATAATTCTGCAGTCGGCTAAGTCCGTTTAAGATTCCATAAATTGAAAAACGGACAACGACGTTCGGTTATGCACGTGGAATGTTCAGAACCTAAACAAACAAACCTCCACATGCAAACGAACAATTAGCGGATGCACTGTTGCAAAGGGTGACCAGGTAGGAAGAAGGATTCTGGCTTTATTTTTAAGCTACTTTCATGACATTATGTGTGGAACACATCTTTCAAATGGCCGCCTCAACTTCGCTGGCAGTGCTTTAAGTGGTCTGCCCAATTTTTAATGACTCGGTCCTATAAGTTCGGTGTTATTACGGTAATAGCGTGTCCAATGTTGTCCTCGAGCTAGTCAAAAGTGGTAGGCTTGTTAGCGTAGACTAAGGACTTGACGTAGCCCCAGAGAAAATAATCGAATGGTGTCAAATTGATGAACGCTCTCCGTGAGATGTCACAGTCGCCAAATTTCTCCTTCACAACTTTGAGCGAAGTGTCGCTTCTATGGCATATAGCGCCGTCTTGTTGGAACCACAGTTCGGATATATCGATGTTGTCGAGCTCTGACCACAGAAAGTCGGTTAACATCGCTTTATACCTGAAACCGTTGGCGGTAAAGATGTCTCCTTCCTCATTTCGAAAGAAATAAGGTCCACAACATAAACCGCATCAACAGTCAATCTTTGTGGACGCATTGATGCTTCGCCGAACATTTGTGGATTGTGTTCGCTTTAATAATGGCAATTTTGCTTTTTAACATAGCCGCTGAGCCAAAAATGGGTCTTGTCGGAGAAGATGATTTTTTTTTGGCCAAAATCCGGATATTCCGCCATCATTTCCAGCGCCAATTAGCGACCTCACAATGTGCGTCAGCACTATCTTACACGGATGTAGGCACAAATCCAACCGCAAAATAAGACGGGTTGACTCTCTGCTGAATCGACATTTCTGGGTTTTCTTGGATACTGGCCTCTACGTCGCGGCGGCTAGGTTTTCTTCATTTCGCACCAATCTCTGTCTGGTTGGTGGCTTAATATCCAACAGAGTGTACTCCCGCTCAAACTTTTCCACTGTGCGAGGAATTGCCTGAACACTGAAACCGTGATGACTACCGACCTCACGACGAAATTCACGTTGCGTATTTACCACTGAGCCGGAATTTCGAAAAAAGTTTTTAATAATTTCCTCACGTTCGGTAAGCATAAAACGATGCATGAGGAAATGACAAACCTTACTGAATATTTTGACAGCTGGATGTCATGGGTAACTTTGACAACTGCTCAAACCTAACAATTGGAAAAAAATATCATTGCTATCTGGTCATCCTATACTAGATAAAGTAAATATCATCTGTGTGTGATAGGATGTGGCGGGCAAGAATATAATGAAAACAATCTCTTATGGTGATTGCTGTGAAGAGCAGAAGCATGCCTATTTGGATACGGATACAGAGACAATAGAAGTGTCTTTACGAAAGCTTGGTTAAGTCTAGGCTAAATTTGCTCATTCCCATGCAGATGAAAAGGTTGACTTTTCCAAAGAGTGCTTCTATGAGTTTCCTGATCATACGTATGAGCAATGTCCTAAGGACGAAGTTAAGATTGTCAATGGTGACTTTAATGCCAAGTTAAGAACAGAGAGCATTTTTAGCTGTGCATTTGGAAAAGATAGCCTGTACCAGTTCTGAAAATGAACTCAATCGAATCGACCTAGCAGTGCGTCGAAATGTCGAATGTTGCGAGTATGTTACAAAAATGTAAACCAAATTGCGACCAATGCAAAAAATCGCTCTAGTACGAGTGTTCTGGTTTAGAGGAACCACAATTCACATAGGCACTATCTTGTTATAGCCATGAAATGAATGCGAAAATGCCGGACGTCAGAATATCGTAGCCCTTCAATGGCTACAATAGCAAGAGACCGCCAGAGCTTTTTCCGATCGATTTTGCGACAACTTTTTGAGAAGACTAGTAGCGGCTATCAGAAAGCCATTAGACAGGCCACATCTGATCTGCTAGATTTCATCAGATTGCGACACTGGTTTGGCGAAGAGTGTCAAGAGCCGACGAGATTTGGTCATGGGATGAACAAACATCCTCAGAGAGAAAAAGAAAGAAGCAGAGAATCGCTCAACCGTGGCCGAATTGACGCACCTGAACGTCCTCCAAAAATGCGGAAAGAACTTGCCGAGGACACAAAATAAAACGATATTATGCTGATAAAAGGATGGGAATGTAGTAGCAGTCACGGTAGATGGTGAAAATTTGGAAGAATTACTTCTACATACTGCAGACGGCGAAGTTGACTAACATTCGACTATCACCTAGAATGAACCATTTAACGTTGATAACAACTACTTCGTTTACTTGAATTAAAGTGCAATAAGAATGAAGGAGCAGGCTGCTTCCTAACCAGTTATTTAGAGAGTGTGGTTATTTTGTAAGGAGCACACAAAAATTCATTTGTATATGGTTGGAAGAAAGTCTGCCCGGTGGATGGAATCTCCCTTCTTAACTATCAGGCTTCATAACAGCACGTATAGCATTTTATGTACCGCACTATATGAACGCTGGAATCCCTATATGAACAACCTCGTTGGTCCTTCTCAGTGTACCTGATAATTTTATTTTCGATTCAGAAATTTCAGTCTGATACCACTACCTACTCTATGACTCTGACAATGAAGGTAAAGGATACGATGTTACTAACGGTGTGCCATAAGGCTCGGTCCTAGGCCCCCTACTGTGAAATATTATGTATGACGAAATTTTACGCCTATAGATTCCATGTGACACATTGATTATCGGAATTGCTGATGACATTGCCGTGGTGATTGCAGCCAAAACGCTAGAAGAAGTTCAACTCTACAGCAACGAAACAATTACAACTGTATGTCTAAGAACCACTTTGCAACTACTTGCAACTTGCACCACTTTACAACTTTGCAACTCGCCGATAATAAAACTGAACTATTCTACGAGTTGGAAAATTCGCGCAACGATAGCGGTTAGAGTTGGAGGGCATGAAATTGTTTCATGACCGTTGCTTAAGTATCTCGGTGTTATTATAATTGACTGTCGAGGAAACAGGTGACGCGCTGTCATATGATTTCTTTAACATCACACTTGAAATGATTGTACAGTCAAGACGGCAAACTAACTACACCACTGCAGGGATTAACCCAAGAATCACTCTTTCCAATGGCTACTTCTTTGCACTAAGAAGACAACTGAGCAATGTGTACTCGTACTCGTACCGACACAAGAAAAGAGAAATATTAGAGACGACTACTCTCGGTAACGTGCGAATTTAGATTCCCCGATTCATCGTTTTCGTTTTTCCTTCATGCCTCTGATTCTTTTCGACCTCTTTTGTCGACCCAGTGCGAACTGTTTCACTTAATTGCCCCATATGTGTCATATTTTTGTCATGAAATGATTTACGGAACTGTTGTGTTCGTCTTTCGTTCATGACAAATGTCGGTCGCCGGTCGCCGGTCGCCGGTCGCATTGCATTCGCGTTCTTTGAAGTACGCGACACACATGATATTGTTTTGTGTGCTATGGTGACACGGTTATTGGGCAAATGCGGTCAAGTGGACTTGGATCGTGACTGAAAGGAATGGGGTAGGAGTCGTGTGAGGTTACTGTTAGCAGGCTTAAGTGGAAAACAACTTTAATTAACTTGATGTATGCAACTGGAGGCGATCAGCGCAAGATCGCCCTAAACGGACAGAGCTGTTAGTTAAGACACAGGTCTTTTATTGTAGTCTTTTGTGTAGTACACAAAGTCCATTGCTTTTTAATGGGGTGAAAAATTTTAAAGTATCATTTTGATAAATCCGAAACGACTTTTCTTTTATTCGCCGAGGACTGCGATATCAACGACAATGGCGTAACAGCTTTTCAGGCAACATTTATAGAATGGATAAGGGCATAAGAAGACAATGGTAAGATGAATCAGTCTTACAAAGGTCAATCTGCGATCTGTATAAAATAGAAGAAGTTCTCATCCTGACATGTGTCCAATTTCAGTCGTAATCGATCAGAAAAATGTCAAGTATGGCACTTAGAGTTAGCGTGGAATGACTAAAATGGCTTGATAACTAAGCAGGCTTTTTCGGAAAGCGGAAACCTATGAGGAAACCTAGAAATTTCGCAGCATTTTTGACGACATCGAATATGTGGTCATTCCAACCTAAACTGTCACCGACACACATACCGAGAATGGAAAGTTTATCGGTTTCGACGATGCAAGTGCCATTCATGGATAATGGCTGGGTGTTTAAATTTCGCTTTAGCGACAGCAGACAGCATTGTGTTTTGCAAGCATTAAATTCCACTCTGTTAGTAGTTCTCCAATTAGTTATGCTGTCAATATCGGAATTTAATGAGCTTAACATACGCTGCTATTCCCGTTCTACTTCCGAAGAGCAGGGGCGCGAGTCCGGAAACGAATATAAAAAGCAGTGAGAGGAATATATTGGATTAGAAGTAGCAAACAAGAGATCGTTGATGAAAATTAAAAAGAATGTGGGAGACAGAACAGAGCCTTGGGGCACACCAGCATTTATTTTGTGAATATCAGACTTGAAACCATCCAAAACAACTTGAATTGAACGTTCCGAAAGGTAATTTCTAATCCATTGAAGAACAGAGTCGTCGATCCCAAATGCATGCATTTTCGACAAAAGAGCCTGATGCTAAACTCTGTCAAATGCCTTAGAAATATTAAGTGCAACTATCTTGTACGCGATGTACGCTTTGGTTCCACTTTTCGGTGAGATATGATATATCACCAGTGGACTTGTTTTTACGAAAACCATATTACCATATTGCCGTTTTCGTGTTTCGAGATATTTCTTGAGCTGACGATTTATCAGCATTTCCATGACCTTGGAAAGAAGGGACGTAATGGGTCTGTAGGAGGAGAGAGAAGATGATTCAGCTTTTTTAGGGGCGGGCTGGACAAATGCTGTTTTCCATCTGCTTGGGAAGACTCCTAAAGTGTAGGATTGATGAAAAAGCTTACGCGGTGGTTTTGCCAGCGTGGAAGAACACCTCTTCAGAAGAAGGGCGTATACACCATCTAGACCAGCGGCTTTATGTATGTTGAGATCTCGAGTGCGAAAGTGGATTCGTCCCATTGAAGATTAGATGCACTCAAGTGTAGGCGGAGACAAATCACAATCTGGGAGTGTTGAACTGGCCGCAAAATGTGCAGCAAGCAGATTGGCTCTCTAACCCTGACAGCCTCTTTACATTTCGAGTCGTACCATGCCTTTTCTTTTGGTTTGATACTCTTCATTCGATGAGGGATAAAGCATTTCATTCCAAAGAGAATGGTGTCTGTGATCAAATCAGCAACGGCATCCACGTCGTTATCGAGGAATCATAACGACCAGTTAAAATTCCTAAAAAAGCTGTTAAGTCCGCTACAATTGGCTTTCTCGTATTGCCATAGGGTTCTTTTAGGAATCTTTTCTCTAACTGTGTGGTCGGTATACGAGAAATTAGCTGATATAACACAGTGGTCCGACGAGGCTAGAGGGGAAAGCACTTCAACAGTATACTTATCAGGGTGAGAAGTTAAAAACAAGTCCAGGGTGTTGGCGGTATGACTATCAACGTCTGGTATACGCGTGGGCTCATTTACAAGCTGGGTTAGGCTATTTTCCGCAAGGAAGATCCTAAGACACCGTCCTTCGGGTATTGTCTGTCCAGATGTAATTACATCGAATGTTATGTTCTTCCACTTTGGGCTTCCCTAAATTTGCAGACTCTAAAAACATTCTACAAACTGCTCTATTTCAGATCACCTCGTTAGTGATGCCAAATTATTTGTCTTTAAGACTCTTCTTCGAACTTCGTCTGGAATTTGAGCCCTACTACCGGTTCCTTAAAGTAGAGACTTCCACCAATGCGCCTACATCTCTATTTTTTCACATTACATTTTGTTAGGCTCGCTGACATTTGTAACATTTTGACTTCCGTTACTGTCATTTTTCCGTTATATTTTTTATACATCCTCCAACATTGCGATATGTATGTTTAGGCTGGAGGAATGACTGTCATATATAGCAGACCCTTAAGTTTAAGCGGGATTGTTCTGTCACTGAACAATATGGAGTTTTCGCACCATTTTAGCCACCCCACATTGACTAACGACAGAGCCTATATTTAAATTGTTCGCACTTTAGCACGGTGACTCCTTTTAAATGGACGTCAAGAGTTGATTCGACTGATGACGACTGATTCGTAACCCGTTACCTTCTAGTGCATTTCTTCAATTATTAAAAGTAGCTTGAAGGGCTTGTCACATCGTTGCCTATAATAGCGCTATCATCGGCTTCACTGTCAATATGAAGGAAACTTTTTTCTTATCCATTAAATGCATTCGAGTGCGCCTCAGGCTGATCTTTGGTGTTAAAGTGCCTGAATATAATTTTTACGCACTGCAGCAATATTCCGTAAGCCGTTACCGTACGGCAATTGAGTTTTAATTAAAAATCTTAATCCAATAGAACAAATGGTTCATGACACTATGTTTTGAACACGACTTCATGTATGTATGGCTTTCTCGGGTGTTTCTGATGGATTGCATCCTGTCCATCCAATTTTGGGCTACTTTTTCGAGTATTTGGGGCTCTTTCTCACTACTGCACTGTATATTGACTGATATTGCAAGGCCTGAATAATATCCGGCTTATCCGCACACACCAAAGACGCTACATAGCCCAATGAAAAGTAATCGAATGGGGTAAAATCGTACGATTCCGGTGGCCAATTCACTAGTCCATTTAGCTACGAGTATATAATGTTGTCGTTGAATCGAATCCTCAGTAAGTCAATGACTTAATCGAAAACATGGCAGTTATTTGTCCGGTAATGTTGGCCATTGACTGTGACGCCAGTCCTAGCCCTATTTTTGGGACCCATAATGCTACCAGCGGGAAGACCATACCACAGAACGCGCTGTTGTCTCTTCTGGATTTGACTCACTCCAGAAACGTCAGTCCCGTCACTAAACACCATAAAAATAAGGGGCGACCACCTGGTCAAAAGCACAATTCGAGAGCTCATGTCTCAAGCCATGTTCTCGTGGATTTAGTTCCTACACCAGCTGAATACAAAACGGTTATAGGCCGGAATTGTTTCGCAAAATAGTGGACGGACAAAGACCAAACTATTGTGATCTTCTCCGAAATGGCAATTCCAGATGTTCCGCCCCAAATTGGTGACGAGAAATCTTTCTTTAGTTATTTAAGGATGAATAAGGAAGCTTTTCAGTAGCTCCTTTTACTAATAAAAGACGATCAGCAGAAGAAAAAAAAAATGCAGTAAACTGCTGAAAGTATCTACGCGACATGCAGATACATTGGTACATGGATATCTCTTATAGGCATACGACGAAAAAACCTTAATTGTTTTACGAGTGAAGATAAGTGGAATATAGGGTAGCTGTGCAAAAAAGAAATGGTTTAAAGTTTTACCCCGGTGTAAAAAAAGAAACACAAGTTAAAAATTATGTACATATTGTAAAATATTTGTGTGGGTACAAATAATAGAACTTATTCTTTTCAATACAAATCCCTTTATTCAGTACAGTTACAATTCACTATTTAATTCTTTCTCTCAGTACAATCCAATTTCTCAACCACTTATCTTTTACTTAAACCACTTAATCACTTCTTCTAATTAACACTTCAAATTCAACTTTGGAACTGATTTGCATACCTTTGGGATGCTGGTATTTATACTCGAATGACATACTTCGAGAACAATCCTCGCCATCCAGCGTCCCATACAATTTCCAATTTGCTAGAAAATTCGATTCCACTCTCCAGTCAAGACTTTGTTATTCCAGTATCGAAATCTTCTGGTCTTCGAGTATCGACATTTTCTGCTAGATGTCACTGCTCACATTTAAGTGGTTATCACAATAAAATGGGCAATAAGAAGTCATGTACCCCAGATTTGCGAAAACTTTTGGTAGTAGCTTGGAGAGATAAGAAGGAATCAATGGCAGCAATTGCGAAAAGATTTGGCTGCTCTAAGAAGATGGTTTTTAGAGCCGTGCACACTTTTAAGAGAACAGGCAGCTATCAAAATTCCAAGAGAAAAAAAAAAAATAGACAGAGAAACAACAGCAAGTGAGGACAGATTGATTACTCGAGCTTCGAAAGCTGATCCCTTCTTGACTTCTGCAAGTATTAAAGAAGTCGTTGGGCCGCAAATCAGCCAAGAAATATCAACCAACGGCGACGACTGCTCGAAAATGGCCTTCGTGGGTGCATTGCACGAAGAAAACCATATGTGTCGGCCTGTGGAGTGATGAATCGAAATTCAATATGATGGGATCAAATGGAAAAGTGTACGTAGTGCCAACCAGGCACTTAATCACAGATACACAATTAAAATGGTTAAGCATGGGGGAGGCATTGTTAAAATTTGCGGTGCTTGGTATGGTGTGGGTCCTTTAGTTCGTATACAAGGTATTATGGATCGGTTTATGTACAAAGAAATGCTTAAAGAACCGATGGAGCCCTACTGCTTCGAAAACATGCCAGTTACGTACATTTTCCAGCACGATAATGACCTTAAACACACCGCAAAAGTTGTAAAAGAATGGCTTATGGAGGAAAAAATTAACGTTTTAGACTGGCCAGCGCAAAGCCCCGATTTAAGCCTCATTGAGAATTTGTGGGCAGTTGTGGAAAAGGGACTTAAACATATGAAATCAAAATCAGCAGTCCACCTAAGGTCTGTTCTTTTATTGGCATCTAGCTTTAGTGTTAGTTTGCACGTAGCGATTGGTATATCTATACTACCTTTGTCCGGTAGGATAGGTAGAGTGGTTCCAATTTTGGCGAGTTCATCGACTCTGCAGTTCCAGGGAATGTCTCTGTGGCCCGGCACCCAACAAAGGTGAATGTTGAACTGCTCTGCCATCTCAATGAGAGATGATCGGCATTCAAGGGCGGTTTTAGAATATAATGAGACCGAGTCCAGGGACTTGATGGCGGCCTGACTATCCGAAAATATGCGGATATCCTTTGCAGATATCACGTTTTTCTTCAGCCAGGACAGAGCTTCATTAATCGCCAAAATTTCCGCCTGGAACACGCTACAGTGATTTGGAAGGCGGAAAGAGAGGCTTAGATTTAGCTTATCTGAGAAAACACCGCCACCAACTCCGCTGTCGGTTTTAGATCCGTCTGTGTAGAGATGGATTGACTTGTCCTCCATGAAAGCATCCTCCTCCCAGAATGATCTAGAGGGGAAGCTTACATGGAAGTTTTTGTCAAACCAAAGTTCAGGTATGGTGTAATCGGTGTTCTCTGTGAGGATTCCTAATGTATTAAGAATGTTGGCGTGGCCAAATGAATTATTTGTCCACTGTTTAGTCGCTTTAAGGCGAATAGCTGCAGTCGCAGCTACTTGCTTGCTAAAAATGTCGAGGGGTGTCAAGTGAAGCAGAATATCTAATGCCGCAGAGGGGGTAGACCGCAAGGCTCCGCTTGTGCATAGACATGCTGTTCTTTGGACTCTGCTTAGTTTAATGCGGTTGAATGCATTGTCCAAGTCCGTCCACCAGACAACCACCCCGTAAGTAAGTATCGGTCTTATGACCGAGATGTATAGCCAGTGGGTTATGCGAGGTTGAAGACCCCATTTGTTCCCAATGGCTTTTTTTCCTGAGACGGCTATGGCAACGTCATCCGCATAGGCAATCACTCTGCTACCACCCACTTCCAGGTATATTAGTAGTTCATTAACTACTAAGTTCCAGAGAAGGGGAGAGAGGACACCGCCTTGCGGCGTACCTCTACTGACATATCTTTTAGCAGAAGTCTCACCCAGTTTGGAGTTGATTATCCTGCTTTTTAGCATTAGAATAATCAGCTCCCCAAGTGAGCCGTCTACCTGCAGAGTTGACAGCGCAGTCGTGATTGCGGATGTGTTGTTGTTAAAGGCGCCTTCTATGGCTAGGAAAGCAACCATTGAGTACTCCTTATATTGTAGGGATCGTTCGATGTGGCTAGTCAGAGAGTGCAAAGCCGTTTCCACCGACTTTCCTTTACAGTAGGCATGTTGAGCCGTAGACAGAAGTCTTGGATCAACTTTAGCTCGAATATGGATATCAATCAGTCGTTCTAAAGTTTTCAGAAGGAATGATGATAGACTTATAGGTCTGAGGTCCTTTGGGACCACATGAGAACATTTTCCAGCTTTGGGAATGAATACTACATTCACTTCTCTCCATAACAGTGGAATGTGGATAAGTTCTACACAGCTCCTCATAATATTTTCCAACACTGGTAGAATAATATCTGAGGACCTCTGTAGCTCGGCAGGTATAATACCGTCCGGACCAGCAGAATTGTATGATTTGAAGCTATGCAGCGCCCAGAGCTGTTTGTCTCTCGTAATCAGACCATGAATTTTGGTCACGGTTGCAGTAGGCTTGTTTGGGCTGCTACTGGCCGCGAGTTGGGAGCTACCTGGAAAGTGGGTGTCCAGAAGCAGGTTGAGTGATTCATCACTTGAGGTTGTCCAAGAGCCATCGGTTTTTTTCAAACAGCTGGACATCATACGATTTGTGGAGAGGATTTTTCTTAGCCGCGATGCCTCAGAGATTTCTGTAATTTTGTCGCAGAATGACCTCCAGGATTGTCGCTTTGCCTTCCTCAGTTCTTTTTTGTATAATTTGAGGGATTCTTTATATGAGTCCCAGTCGGTCACTTTTGTTGTGCTTTTTGCTGCGTTGAAAAGTTTTCTGCAGGCGTTTCTGAGCAGTCCCAGTGCCGATGTCTACCATTGTGGCTTTTTCTTGCCTCTTGGTTGAATAAGAGGGCAGGAAGCGGCCATAGCCTTATTGAGAGTCAGAGTAAATTCCCTGACTTTCATGTCGAGCTCATTGGTGTCACGCGGGGGACTTGATAGTTCAGAGGACAGCGTTTTCGACAGTATTCCTCTGTATTTTGTCCAATCAGTTTTCCGGTAGTTCCGGAAAGCTGGTTGGCGGGGGGGAGCATCACTCAGACTGAATTGGATGTATCTATCGTCTGAAAAGGAGTGTTCAGTTTGTTAGCCTTTGGGTGATGCTGTCGGAGACAAGAGTGATATCTAACACTTCTTGTCGGTTTCTTGTTATAAAAGTGGGCTCATTGCCAATATTGCAAATTAAGAGCACCTCTATCATTGATGTCGGTACTGCCCCATACCGTATGATGAGCGTTAGCGTCGCATCCGATTATGAGGCCAGTTTTTTGCCTTCCCGCTTCCAGTACCACCCTTTCTAGTTTATCACCAGGGACAGGGCCCACTTGGTCGTGGCCAAGGTAAGCCGATGCCAGCCAGTAAGAGCCTTTGGCAGTCTCTAGTCTGGCAACGGTTAGGTCGGAGTCACTGAGGTTGGGAAGTAGAAATACATTAAGGCTACTTTTCACTAATATACAAGTTCTAATCTTACCTTTGTCTCTTGTATAGAGAGGAGCGACACCCACATGTCCTAAGTCCACGAACCACGCCTTCTGCAATCCATGGTTCCTGGATTAGGATTATGTCTTCTGCGTTTTTAGAAAGACGCAGAATGAGTGCGGCCGAAGCCTTTTTTGAGTTGTGGAGATTAATCTGGAGAAACCGTATCATTGCTACAGTCTTCCAGAATCGCCTCCATCACGGTGTTGTTGAGGTCATCCGATTCTGAAGATGTGCCCAAGAGCTCATCTTCTATCTCTGATCGTGTAGAACCTATGATGCAGTTATAGCGAACAAGGGTTTTCCAACCAAATATTGAGTTTTGTTTTTTTTTATTTATATTTTTAAGTACAGTGCTCCCCGGATAACTATCTCTTAGGTTTTGCTGCCTTTCTTGAGCAATTAACCGGGAAAGTTACATATTTGAACCCTTTTACGTGGCAATTAAACGGACCCGCTTTAATGCTCGAAAGGCGCTCGTAACCGGAGTTAGTCATAAAAAAAAACACAATACTTGAATAGTTTAGGGACGTAGAATTATTATTAATAAAAACAAAACCAAATTCATTATATATTGCACAAACATAAATCCTTGAAAAAAACTTATGGCAGCAGTTTTAACACTACATACTTATGTATGTACATAAATACTATAATGCTATTGTAGTACATACTCGTATATAGCACACGTAGTCAGTTATTTTCTTTTGAATCATGTTGTTTACTTCTGCTTTAAAAACGATTTCTTCAAAGTTTTCTAATTCTTCACGGCCAATATTTTTATGGAGCACAAAATGCCGACAAACGTCTAAGGCATTAATGACATCCCTAAAAGAAGGTGCAACAGGTTGCTCATTTTCTTCCTCACCGTTTTCAGGATCGTCATCAATAATAACCGGATCCATTTCTTCCAGTACATCCCTTACTATTTCCTCATCTGATAACTCACCAAAACATTGAAGTTCTGCGTCGCACAATACATATTCGAAGAAATGCTCTCTATTAATTGGCACATCCAAAGCTTGTTCCTCAAAGGTTACATATCCTTCGTCATCACTACCAACGACAATTTTGGTCTTAAAAAAAACAACGACATCAAAGTTTTTTTTTTTTTGTTTTTTAAACAATCCCCGATTAACCTACCTTCCGAAAACAATTTCGTATTGTCTCACATGAAACGAGCCACCAAGCTCGTTTTACGTAATAAAGTGCATCTAATAACGTAATGCTTTTTAGGTATTCTTTTATAGTCAGCCCTTTCTCTAAAGCGAGAATTTGTTTCCTTATTATGATGTGCCTGTAATGTGCCTTAAAGCTGTGGATGACGCCTTGATCAAGAGGTTGGATGAGGGCAGTGGTATTCGGTGGAAGGAATTGCAGATTTACATTTTTCAAGATTATAGAAACCTTGTGACATGCTGCATTATCAACAAGAAATAAAATCTTTCTGTTTTTTTTTATCATTTCATCATCAAGATTTTTCAATATAAGATTCCATAAGCCAGATGTCATCCAAGCATTGCTATTAGCGTAGTAAGGAAGCAACGGGGGTTTAGCGTCTTTCCTACAACGTACACTTTTTTGTGAGACCCCGTAGCATTGCACAAAAATAATAAAGTTATGCGGGATTTTTCGTTCTTCCCCCACTTATATTGCTTCCTGTGCGAGCCAGAGTTCCTTTAGGTAAGGCTTTAAAAAGCAATCCACTCTCGTCAGCATTAAAAACATTATCGAAAGAATAATTTTGCAATAGTGTGGGCAAAACATTTTCAATAAATCCATCAGCCCCATAAGTATCTGCAGCACTACTCTCGCCGTGAATTGTTTTGAATTGGATATTTTCTCTCTTCTGCCACCGCCATAACCACCCATTACTGGGTTCAAAGTCGGAATTAAGTTTTAACGCAAATTCTTTTGCCTTATTTAAAATGATTGCACTAGATATTATGGCATTTTTTAAACGCGCTTGATCGAACCACTTAGTCAAAGCGCTCTCAACGTCCTTATGTGCACTATTTCGGATGCGTTTGCGCTTAGCATTTTTTGTCGCGGTAAGTTCACGAAGTTTTTTTTTAATTTCTTAGAAATCTATTGATTGTGGAGACGTCGCATTTATACTTGTCAATTAACTCCTTTTTCGTTTTAGTTTTATTTTTTAGATGATTCAGAATTTCAAGCCTTTGCTTGAATCTTTCTTCTTTTATTATCCATTTCGTTTTCCCACGATTAGAGCAAGTTTATGAAATTTCTGCAAAGGTGAAGAATGGTAAATAAAACAAATTTAATTAGAAATCGGAAATCACCAGCATAATCAAAATAGTTTATATTTTTTTGCGTCTTTTTGCGAGGGACATTGATAACAGTTCAAGTGTGGCTGCCTGATTTGGATGCAAAGCAAGATATGTTCGATTTTTGTTTTTGTAGGTAGGGTAGTTATCCGAAAGAAAATGCATTAATTTTGGGTAAACGTGTTGAAAAAAAGAGGGCGTTAAACGGGTTGGGTAATTATGCGATAGGCATTTAACAGGGTGAATTTATTTGTGAGTTGAAAGAAAAGATTCATTAGTACAAAATGAATGCGCAATTAAACGGGTTATGCATTAAAGCGGGGAGGTACATAAACGGGGATTACTGTATTTATTTTTAAAAGGAATTTTTATCTTTTCGTTTGTAATTCTCTGACCACCACTGTACAGTACATGCGTATGTAAAACAAAACAAAAAAATTATCCGCGCCATAGGAACAAGAATAATTAAAGAAATGCGACAATGTGTATCTAAACGAATGACCACCCAAATGATTGTTCAAAATGTCATCTAATACTAAGATGTACAATACAATATTGTGTCACAAATGATAAACATACTAAAGAGTCTGCCATCTAACGTTTTTTTTTTTTTCAACCAGTGCTTATTTCGTGAATGGTAACACCTATCTCATGTCTGATTTAACAGATAATTAGTTTTATCCTTCCGGTTAATAATGGAAAATAATTTCATTCAAATGGCTGCCTTGGCTGGCCATGCAGTAGCCTACACGATAGGTCCAATTTTTAAGCACATTATCGATTGTGTGCAGCTGTATTTCACCAATGGCTTCACGAATATTGTCCTTTAAAGCGTCAATTGTCTCTGGCTTGTCGGCGTATCGGCTTTTCAATTTATGCGTGCGGGTTTTCTGTGCCCCAAATGCGACAATTTTGCTTGTTTACATACCCGCCAAGATCAAAATGAGCTTCATCTGAAAAGATGATTTTTTTGGCAAAATCGGCATCTTCTCTAAGTCGATCGCAGGCCCACATAGCGAAGCGAAAACGCATTGGATGGTCAGTTGGCTTCAACTCCTGAACCAATTGGACTTTGTATGGCGTCATACCAAGGTCTTTATGCAAAATTCGTCTCAATGATGTCTCCGAAATGTTCAATTGTTAAGAACGACGGTGAATTGATGTTGATGGCGCTTCACGCACACTTTCTGCCACAGCAGCAATATTCTCGGGTGTACGCACTGTTTTTGGCTTTTCACGCTTTGGTTTATCGATGGAGATGCTAGTTTCTTTCACTTTTTTCACAAGATAACGAACATACGGAGCTGACGGTGCTTCTCTTCTTCCAAAATCCGTACGCAATTTTCACACACATTCTGCAACATTGCCATGATTTTCAAAGTAATGTCGCAATATTTCCCAGCATTGTTCAAGCGTATACACAACCATATTCGTTCAGCGGAAGGTTAAAACTAATTATCTGTCAAATCAGACATGAGCTTAGTGTTACCATTCACGAAATAAGCACTAGTTGAAAAAAAAACGTTAGATGGCGGACCCTTTAGATTGGATGTTTACAAGAAAATCATATGCCAAGCCAAAATTGATAATGGATTTTCCGTTTCCTGTTTGCCATGCCATGTCTTCGTGTCCCGAATTGTTTATCCTTCAAAAGTTCACGCAAATTCGATTTGATATTGTTCTGCTATCTGTGAACAAACACAGAAACAATTAAATGATTACAAGTGGAATCGTTTTAGAATTCCTTCAATTTCACTTCATTTATCTATTTTATTACGAGTATGCTTTTTTTTCATTCGTTCACATATAATTCGCATCCACTTCGAACAGAGAAATGTATAAGAGAGTTGAACATCACCACAATCGGTACTCTGGCTTCTCTTCAGTGTCGAATAAATCTTTCGCCTTTTACTAAAGATTTCCGTGGAGAGGGGCACTCTAATGAGTCTAAAATCAATTTTTTGTAGAGCCCGCCGCAAGGTGGGCCATCAACAATTACCATGAGTTTGACACTTTTGACAAGTTATATCACAGATCTGTCACCAAGCAAAGGAGAAACAAACTCGCGACAGTAAGACACATAACACTGTCATATTTGCAGTATCAGCACAATTGGGACAGCAGGTTTTCAATACGCAACGGCTACTTCAAGTAGTTATGCATTTTACACACAAATAAGTACTGTTAATTTTTTGCATTGGTCTAAGAAGACAATCACACGTACTTTACTGTGTGCCGTGATGATGTAAAAATGTAGTGGAGGTGAGGAATTTTTAATGACATAATGCTAAATGTTGGTGGACAATGAACTTCACCTTAGCCACACATTTTACATACGTTATGCAGGGTGTACATTCATCCTCCTAGCGAGGTGATATTTTTGTCATTCGTTAAGATCGAAATGAATGTTTGTTTCCAGATTATATTTTTAAGGAACAAAGGAAACAACAACTAGTAGAGTATCTCGTATCTGTAACTGTTGTTGGAACGTAAACAGAAAAAATTGACAGAATACATTTTCGTAGTTCAATGATGGGCTGCAGATATTATTAGTCTGTTCCCGCGAGATTTTTGTAACAATTTGTGAAAGAGAATTATTTGCTTAAATTGTAGGAGTAGAGTAGGAATAAATTCTCTCTTAAACCAAACATCTCGCGGGAACACGTTTTTGTAAAATGTGTTTCAAACGTCAAAAGTTACAAGTAAAAACAAAACAGAAAAGAAATTGTATGTAAAACAGGAGGAAGATTTTTAGATTGGATTTTATCACTTTTTTTTTTGTTTTGTTAGTAGTGCGCGTTCAAGGGGTTAAGTAAGGTACCCTTGAAATGTTTGTACGCAGCGCGGGCGAAGAAAAATTAGGGGTACCGATGTACATTGCTTAATTAACCTTGTGACTGTAAGTTGGGGTCTATATGACCCAAGGAGCAGGCTTGTAAAAGAATGCAATCTTTTGCGAATACAATCTTTGATGAATTCAATTTAAGGATTGCATTGATTGACTTCACTTGGAGACTTAAAAAAAAATTATGCAATCATCATTCATTTGGCAATAAATAGATTGCAATCATTTTTTTTTTAATTCATCTCACGGCAGTCCATTGAATGCAATCTTTTGGGAATGCATGCATTCTTTGCATTCTTTGCACTCTTTTGCATTCTTTGCATTCTTTTGCATTGTCTAAGATTACATCAAATTCTGTTCCACAAACTTTATTTGTTTGGAAATTAAGGCAAAATAAGAAAATTTGTAAATATTTTGTTAGAGAGGTGTTATAAGTAGGTTCATATCATCTCCTTGCCTGATAAACGAGTAAGGAGAAAAACTTAAATGAAACAAAGTGCTACTGACATACATTTTTATTAAACAACAAACATCTCGCTTGGCATTCCGAGACTTATGACAACACCTGAATTGGCCGAAAATACAACCCGAATCAATGTTTATTCATTCAAAGAGCGCAAGAAGCATTCTCTATTGATAAACTAGGTTGCCTTGCTAGAACCCAAGCCAAACTCTGCAAAACATGGAGAGATGTACTCTCTGTAAATAAGCTTGCAGTGCAGACGTATTGATAAGTTAAAAAAGAAAAAAGTTATGCTCGACTACATCACTTTAAAGTGATTTTTGTTCAGTCCAAGTAATCAGTTGAATTCATCTCCTATAATTTCCTCAACGATAAACGCATGTAGTGCTTAGTGCTCTTATTGTATGTATTGATAAAAACAATTTTAATTTGTTGTTCAAGCGATTTAAGTTTCAGGTACAAATTTTGAGTTGTTAAAAGTTACTTCGGGCAAAAATCTGACAATTGAGTTACTGTGTTTAGATAACGATTCCGTTAAACAGTGAAAAACACGCAAAAATTGTAAAAAAAAAACATGACGTATGTTATTAAATATAAGAATAATATTGTGGTAGATACGATATATGATATTAGAATATCCTTTTATTACAATTTTAGTTAACGTTAACAAATCAAACAATAAGTACTTCGCTTAAAGTGTTTCGCGTTTTAAATTTCAATTCAGTCTTAGAATTGCCTGTTTAGGGTACATTTTTGAGATAATTGCATTCTTTTCTGATATTTCTTTCACTGAAATTTATATTGGTGTATACCAGTAGTTTTTTTAGTTAAACTACATCTTCAGGTGGAGTCTTACAACTGATCAAAGGTTTTTAACCGAGAATTAATGTTGCTTCGCAAGGTCACCAGCAAAAACTACAGTAATTTGAAGAATCGACACTCAAGCAAATAACAGTAAACTGCGCTGCAACAAATGTATATTGTACTAATTTAACATTTTAACAAAGAAATGTATGTATTTCATGCGAAAAATATTCAATTGATCGAGATTCTCAATCAAATCTACCACAAAATTATTGAGTTTGAGTCCATGTTTCAAACTCTATCCCATGATATAAAAAACAAATCTAGTGACAACCTTAAAACTGATGATGATTTTTCATCCGACGATCATCAAACCGATCCCACTTTTCCAAGCGTGGAATCCAAAGTCAGTATGATGACGACAATGAATGTGTGCGGAGAAAGAAGCAGAAGCTTGACCTACGACCAGATGCTGAAAACGATCAAAATGAAAGCATCAGTACACGAGTTTTGACGTCAACCTCTTCACTATTGGAAAGCTGTAACACCTCTCAGAACAACCTTATCTTTTCGGAAAAATATTTCAAAATAATAAAAGAGGTTAGTGTTAGAACTTTTGTAAACTATTATTGTTTTTGAATCCTTCAGAAATAACAATAGAATAAATGACTAGATCGCACATAGCTTATCTTTTTGCTGACAGTAAACAAAATTTGTATGGAAATTTTTATAAAGCATACGAGTATTTGTTTAATGGTATCTAGAAATGACTTCTAAGCGTATCAAATCATACCTCAGACCTCCTCTTATATTTAGCTAATCAACACGGAGTTTCAAAAGAAAAGAAATGGCGTATTGGTCGAATGCAGTGCTTGCAAGGTTAAATTACGAGGATCTCTGCAAATAACATCAAATTTTACGCGACATCTCCAAGTAGGGCATCACAACATATTCGAGAAATATGAAAATGAGAAAAGCCGCAGTCATAGGAGTAAAAACGATTCACAAGAGGAGTTTAACATTCTTCTTGTGAAGTTTTTAGCAAACAATATGCTTCCTATTCGAATTGTTGAAGATGAGTCATTGAGGAAACTCTTTCGAATTGCCAATAACAATTTAAGGGTAATGAGTAGGCCAACAGCCTTAAAGGTGATTGACAAGGTCTACAATTCAATGGTTGACAAAATAAAAAACACGATTTCCAAAAACAAACATTTTTGCACAACTGCTGATGTGTGGTCCACAAAACATCGCAGTTTTTTGGGCTACACATGTCACTGGATCAATGAAAACTTCGAACGAAAATCGGTTGTTTTATCGTGTAAGAGTTTTTATGGGTCACACTCATATGATCGAATCAATGACTTGATACAAGAAATTCATTCAGAAATCAGCTTAAATTGTGGAAACATAGTGGCTTCCGTAACAGATAATGGGGCGAATTTTTTAAAGGCTTTCAAAGAATTTGGAATAGACAGCGACATTACGTGTCTAAAAATGTCCACAGCCGAAGATGTACAAGAGAGTTCTGACGAAGAAGAATTTCAATCCTTGGAGTTTAATAATCAAGTTTTCGAAAACACTCTTCCAAAACACATTAGATGCGCATCGCATACCCTGAATCTTATTGCTTCCACTGATTTTAATCAAATTTTAAAGCAAAATTCATCGATCTTCACCAAACATAAAAGTGTAAGTATAAGACATAATCAAATATCGTATTTGAGCAGTAAAGAACTCGGTATCAACTTTTTGAATAGAGTCCATATCTCGAAAAAAAAACAACTGTCCATTACCTTCTTCGTTGGAATAGAAAGTTAAATTAATTAGTGAAGTGTTTTTACGTCAAAGTTTCAGAAAATGATATTTGATATTTTTCTGTTCAACTACGATTTATTTTAATTAACAAAAATCATATCTATTTGCTCCGAAGGTATTGCAAAAATGTTCTTATCTCTGGGACAAAGTAAATAGACCTAAGTCCTCAGAGAAAATAATTTCCGTTATTGGCTCACAGCTTAAATATCCGGTCGCTACTCGCTGGAATTCATTGTTCGACTCCATAAAAGACATTATACAACACCAAAGTAAGCTCACCGAACTTTGTAAGCAGATACCAAAATTTTTTGATGCGCACTTTAACTACTTGGCAGATTATGTTCAAATCTTAAGCCCAATATCAGAGGCTTTAGATTTTTTACAGCGTCAAAATGGAATGTTTTATGGATATCTTCTTCCAACGTTAGCTACGATAGAGTCAAAGTTTCGGAAAATCAGAATTTGCAATTCGCTTAAAATTATGAACTTAAATATACTATCGATGTTGGATGAGTATTTAGTAAACAGATTTGAGGACTATTTTAATTTAACTAAAAAAGCCAATGATGCTATAGTTGCCTCTGTCCTCTGCCCTTCGGTCAAACTGAGGTGGATTCTACGAGCACTTAATCCATCTATCAACGATGCAAAGATTGCAGAAATAAGCTCAATTGTACGAAACGCAATTCAGGCTGAGTTTGATCTGCGCAATGATTCTGTGCAAAATAAACAGCAAACCGAGATGTCACATACTGATTTTTTTGATTTTTTTTACAAACGGTAAGAATCATAATTTCATGATTATTTTTTTTGTTTTGCATTGTAACTCCGCATATATGAAAAAACAAATGTATTATTATTTCAGGCGATCAGGAACAATATCAAACGACTTCTAGTCCTTCTATAAATGCACAATTGGAGTCCTCAGTCAAAAATGAATATTTTGGATATCTCGCAAATCCATCAACGTCGATCTTAAAAGCACAACATTTTTAAAACATAATACTCCCTTGCCCTCTTCTGCTGCAGTTGAACGTTTATTTTCATTCGCTGGAATGATTAATACTCCAAGACTCGGAGTTCTTTCTGATAGCAATTTTGAAAAATTGCTTTTATTGAAAGTCAATAATTTAGAGGACATTTAGGTAGCAACTTTTTAGCAATTTCGTATATACAATATAAAATATTTATTTATTTATTTATTTATAAACATTAACAATAAATTAAAATCTATTATTAATACAATTTTTAAGAGCGCTAGCATCAAAGACTTTCGGCTCTTCGTAAAAGTTTTTTACAATAATACTTAGTTAATTGATATTATCTTATTTTGTATTATTTACTTGTATCTTTTTTATTTTAAGTTTTAATTTTGTGCATGCTAAGTAATTTATTTATAAGCTCAATATTTTCCTGGTTTGGATCTTGTAGAAGTTCCAATATGTGACGTTGGCTATTATTGAAGTCATGAAGCGGATTAGCGGCTGAGAGATAGCAAGGTCCCAAAAGGTGTGAGATCGTGATGGTATTGCTGCATTTTGGGCATATCGGAGGTGCTTGTTTCTTTAAAAGATGTTGATGTGTCAGTTGCGCAGACGAATAACGTTTAAAATGTGAAGCTTGGACATGTGGCGAGGGTAATTTGGACTGATTTTGTTGGCGTTCACTGTTTCGTAGTGATGCTTATATTGATTCCACTCCTGTGATTGGCAATTTTTGATTTTATCCATTATTAACCACTTGAGGTCTTTACTGGTAAAGGATTCAAACATAATTGCGGGAGAATTATGAACCAGATTTGCTGCATGGTCAGCGAGTTCGTTTCCTATAATGCCCACATGTCCTGGTGTCCACATAAGCTTTATTGTGGATGGCGATTTTATAAGCATATCACGAATTTTCGCAGTTATGTTGCAATCGTGTCTTATGTTGAGGATAGCTTTAAGAACGGAGAGACTGTCAGTGCAGATGATCCATTTACCAGCAGTGTGAGAGAACTTTTTAACGGCTTCGTATATGGCTTGAGCCTCAGTTGTGAATATCGAAGCTGTGTTTGGAAGGATACCTAGTATCATTGTTGATCCATTATGGGATGTTACAGCAAATGAGGTACTATCGGCGGTTTTTGAGCCGTCGGTGTACAAAAACTTCCATCCTTTGGAGGTAAGGTTAAAGAAGATTTCCTGAAATGCCTTATTATACGTACACTAGACAAGAGGTGTTTTCTTTATGGAACTCGTGGAGTTGCAGAATGATGGATGACGTATTCAGGTTCCAAGGTGGGGAGGATGGTGTGTATCTTGTGAATCGTTTAAACGGAACTTGTAAACTTTGTGCCATTTTTAATGAATTGTGTATAGCCGAGGGGATTCTCCGTTGCCGTTTGTGTTTTAAAGCTTGAGCTATGTCCTTGTCGATTATTGAGTCGGTTTGAAAAGACAGTTTCACAAAAAGTTTGAGTACCACTTCTAAGTATCTTTCTTCTATTGTAGGTAAGCCAGCCTCAGCCAGGATGTTTTTGATTGGGCTTGTGGGAAAAGCTCCAATACATCTTCTTGCAGCTTGGTGATACGAGGGTTTAAATATGTTTTTTTGTAGATTTGGGACCAGAACCATACACAGCTAAAGCATAATCTATCTTATTTAAAATTAAAGTCTTGGTAATATAACTTAAGGTATTGACATGCACATTACTTTTTTTTGAAGGCAAATACTTAATGATATTGAGCCTTGATGCTAGCGATTTCTTAAGATCTAAACAATGAGGTTTCCAATTATATCTATTATTAACAAGAAGGCCTAAAATACTTAAATTAGTTACATTCTCAATTGTTCTGTTATTAAGAGATAAGTTTAGATTTTGACATTTTTTTTTGCGACAAACATGAAGGGTATTACATTTTTCTAAAGATAATTTAGAACCGGACATGGAAGACCACTCCGATATCTCCTCAAGCAATTTAGAGAAAACAATTTTAGTTAGATTGAGGTCATTGTATTTACACAATATGTACAAATCATCGGCGTATAGATAGTGATCCAAATCTTTATATTTGAGTATTATAACGCTAAGCTCATCAAAAGCGATAGCGAAAAGGAGTACTGAAAGCGGAGACCCTTGAGGGATTCCATTTCCAAGGGATACAATTTTTGAAAAAATATTTCCAATTTTGACGCAAAATTTTCTATTAGTTAGGAATGATTTTATGTAATTGAAAATTTTGGGAAGAACTTCCCATTCGATTAGTCGTTTTAATACGAGATGAATGCCTATGCGTTCGAAAGCTTTTTCGAAGTCCAGTGCTAGGATTGTAACGTGGTTTCGGGCGGATAGAGCTTTAGATATGACATAGTCTAAATGAAGTAGAGCATCCAAACAACCTCTTTTTGGTTTAAAGGCCACTTGGTTTAGACTTATCAATTTTTTGGATTCAGTGAACCAAAGGATGCGGTTAGCTATTATTTTCTCTAGAACTTTGGATAAGCATGGGAGTAAAGAGATCGGACGATATCCATCTACCTTATCAATTTCTTTTTTTGGGTTTAGAATTGGGACTATAGAAGCTGTTTTCCAACTTTGGGGTATGATACCTTTATCCAATATATTATTGTAGAGTTCGATCAGTCTGATTTTAGCCCTGTCTGGAAGGTTTTTGATTATTGGGTAGGAGATCTTATCCCGACCCGGAGTTTTTCCACTTACTCTAGATAAACAGCTTTCGAGTTCTACAAGAGAAATATCTTTTTCAATGTGTTTTGCGGCAGGAGTGGTTGCAGGGCTTGGCGCTAATGTGAGTGATTCTGATTTTTTCATTACAAAACTAGAGGAAAAGTTCGAGTCCTTAGAATTATTCGACCAAGTGTCAGCAAATAAGAGACAGATCTCATCTGTAGAACAGATAGGACCGGTTGGAGTTTTGATTGAAACTATGCTTTTAAAGGATGTATTGCCCGTAAGAGCCCTTATATTCCGCCAGATTTTGCTCGTGGATGTATTGGGATTGATTTGAGCTGTGAAAGTTTCAAAGCTTTCGGATTTGCTGATTTTTAGACGTCTTCTAAAAATTGCATTTGCTCTTTTATAGGCTATAAGATTAACTTGTGTAGGATTTTTTTTAAAAGTCCTCCAAGTTAAAACTTTTTTGGCTCTTAGTCTACCAAGTTCCGCATTCCACCAGGGAACATTACGTTTTAGTGTTAAAGGTGACGTTTGTGGGATGGATACATTGGCAGCACTGTGTATGCATTTAAGAAATACTGCAGCTTCCTTATTGACACAAGAGGATGGTTGTTTTGATAACCTATGTTCGACGTTGCAAGCGAATTTGTCCCAGTTTGCTTGGTCGGTTTTAAATTTTGGAATATAGGGGTTCCTTACGCTTGATTTTAATGCAATTTTTGTAAAAATTGGAAAGTGGTCACTATTGTGTAGATCATCAAGGATGTGCCACGATGCCCTTGGTATAATTTCTGCCGAACAACAAGTAAGATCTATATGGGTGTGTAGCGTAGGCGTGCGTTAAAATAAGGGGGAAAAAGACACACAGTAGTTCTCTTCACGACAGTTTATTACAAAAAAGCCCCGTAACATCGATCGAGGGCCATATTTATTTCATTATAGAGCACGGTACATGTTTACTACTTTAGCGGGAGGATCATCCGATCATAAGACCACTATTCAAAACAAGTTTGTATATGTAATCACAGTGTGTTGCGCAAAAACGATGACACTGTCATTTGAATAAGAAATAATAGCCTACAATCGGCCATCCTGACCGGAAATCGTCCCGATTACATTAATTAATGAACTAACACTAAGCAATTAAAGCGATTATAAATTCGTATGAACTTATGAAATTAAAAATCTTTAACAATCAGATACACATTTTCAAGATTGTTCTCTTTACAAATTATTTTCCGTGCGAATACACATGTACATACATATGATTATACAATTAAAATTAATTCTTATTAACCTATCAATTTAACATTATTTTCACAATTAGATACATTTTTTTTTAAATTCTTTACCTATCATGCGAATATTTACATATGTTCTTACATTTAAACCAAAATCAAATACATAAAATATATGTATATATGTAAAATAACACGAAATGAAGGAAAATTATACATTAAATCATTCAAAACTTAATCGGGCCTGGTAAAAATTCACTGACAACATTGGCAAGTGTACTGCAGTCAATTAAACTTCTTTCATTTTCTTCTTATTTATTATTATTATTTCTCTTTTTCTCTACGTCCTTTCGTCACCATGCTTCAAGGTAGTATCCGGCATCACATACAATCGCATATTGTTCGGAGAGCTTATACCTTTATAAGGTAACCTTGTCAACTGAAAGCCGTCTATGTCACCAATAGCGTACCTGTCATTTGGCAGAACCTTCTTAACTTGATATGGTCCTCTGTACTTGGCTAATAACTTTTTATTTATGCCCGGAATAGTGACGATATTTTTAATCATGACATAATCGCCTAGATTATATATAGTTGGTTTTTTATGATGTTTATCGTAATAAACTTTATTACTCATTTGTCCCCTTTCGATGTTTCTTTGGGCCCTATCCCTAACGTCTTTTATATCTATAATTTCAGATCCTAAGTTGTTCATGAAAAAGTCCTTGATCTTATCGCAAAACCTTCCTTTTTGGTCTCTAGCAAATAATAGGGTGCTTGGAGTAAAACCAGTGCTTCGGTTCACCGTATTATTGATAGCAAATTCAACTTTATCTAAGTTTCTATCCCAATTACTAGTAGTCCACGCTTCACATTCTTTTGCTAGCATAGGTGTTATTATGCGATTAAGTCGTTCCACCTGACCATTAGATTGCGGCGAGTGAGTTGCTACTTTAACATGCTGAATATTATTATCATTCACAAACTCAGTAAACTCTATAGAGGTGAAACACGTTCCACGGTCAGATATGATTCGGTTAGGCCTAGAAAAATTTGCGAAATATGTTCTAAGACAAGTTATTGTTTCTTTACTTTGCGTGCTTTTTACCGAATATAACTTTACAAATTTCGTAAAACCATCTACTACTACTAGGATATGTTTTTTGGTGGATCGAGTGGCGGGGAATGGACCAAGGTGGTCGACATGAACAGTGTCAAATGGTAGACTTCCTTTAGGAATAGGATGCAGGATTCCTTCTGCTTTTCCTGATTCGGGAGAGAAATAAATGCATTTTAGGCACCCCTTTATAAATGTCTTAATTTTGTCCTTCATCTTGGGAAACCAATATATCCCGGACAAGTGCTCAAAGCACTTCTCAACGCCCAAATGGCAAAGCGCTTCATGGTGAGTCCTGATAACCTGTTCCTCCATGTGTGACGGGACATAAAAAACTATTTTCTCTTTCGTTTTTCTATATATCAACCCATCCACCATTTCGAAGCATGGACTTTCAGACTTACTTAATTCTGTGGCTATTGAAACAATTTTCGGGTCATGTCTTTGTGCCGCTGCTAGAATGAACTCAAAGGATTCATCATCTATGTGCAAAATATTAAAGGATCTACTCAGTGAATCTACATGGGACATGCGATCACTTTTCCGATGTTCGACAGAATAATCGTACGATTGCAATTCTAACGCCCACCTTGAAATACGAGGGTTGAGCAATTTTTTATTTAACGTTAGAACAAGTGCTTGGCAATCTGTAATGATCTTGAAAGGAATGCCCAGTAAGTATATCCTAAAACGTTTAAGTGCATATATTATAGATAATGTCTCCATTTCATAACTATGATACCTACTTTCAGCATCAGTCGCACGTTTGGAGAAGTAAAAGACGGGGTGAAATTTACCATCACTTTGCTTTTGTATTAGAACCGCCCCGAACCCAAGCGTGCTCGCATCACAATGCAACTCTGTTGCATTGTGCGGGCTATAAATGGATAAAACTGGTGCTGAAATCAACTTAGTTTTCAATAATTTAAAGACCTCTATTTCCTTTAATCCAAAGACAAACGGAGTATCTTTCTTTAGCAGGTCATAAAGCGGCTTTGCAACGTTTGCAAATTGAAAAATGAATTTTCTAAAATAAGAACAAAGACCCAGAAAGCTATGAACATCTTTGGAAGAAGTAGGTATTGGGAAATCTCGAATAGCTTTGAGGTTTGTATCGTTTGGACTAACACCATTTTTTGTTATTTTATAACCCAAATAATTAATTTCATTTTCAAGGAAAAGACATTTGTCCAGTCTGAGCTGCAATCCTTTATTGACGACAATATTGATAACTTCTTGAAGGATATCTAGATGTTCTTCTATTGTTTCGGTCGCAATAAGTATATCATCTAGATACGATAGAATTTTCGACTCTGAAATCATTTTACCAAACAAATGCTTCATGTAGCGCTCAAATACCGAGGGGGCATTTCTAAGGCCAAATGGCATTCTTGTGAATTCATATTGACCAATCGGGGTGGTAAAAGAGGTATATTTCATAGAATCCTCTTCAAGTGGAACGTGGTAAAATCCATTTCTTAGATCCAGGGTTGTAAAATATTTTTTATTTCTAAGTCGATCAATATTGTCCTCAATCAAGGGAAGAGGGTAGTTATCACGTAAAGTGATTTTATTGAGTTCTCTGAAGTCTATGCATAGTCTTAGCTCTTTATTCTTCTTTTCTACTAAAACGATAGGTGATGCGTACTGTGAATTAGACTCTCGTATTATGCCTTTACAAAGCAAGTCGTTAAGGATTTTTTCTAATTCAATTTTATGTGCATACGGCAACCTTCTAGGTGGACAATGAAATGGGGAATCTTTAGACAAAACTATCCTCATTTTAAATTGATTTTCTGTTGAACGACCCTTATCTAAATCCGGGAAAAAAGCTGGTTTAACTAACTCATTAACCTTAAGCTGAACATCATACGGTACATTCTCATTAACTCTTATGCCTAATTCTAGTTGCTTATCACTTATGTCAATGTTAAAAATTTCTTCCACAAAATTTATTTCTTCAACCAATGTACTTACATGACCATATGAATGACGATATTGACTTGAAGACGGCGACGACAAACTTGAAGCGCGATGACTCTGGACGCCAGATGACGAACTTGAAGCATGTTGACTCTGGACCTTGGATGACTTTGGCAAACAAATACTTTCTATTTTTTCAGCTTCTTCACTGGTTTTCCGCAACACCATACCAATCTTGTCCATGAAGTTTCTACCAAGCACGACTGGGTAACTCATCGAATGGTCTTCTACTACAAGTAAACACAAATTAGTTGGCAAATCATCAAAAAATATAAAACAATTAACACTTCCCAACACATGAAGTGGACTACTATTTACACCACAATATGATCTACTATTCGCTTCCGGTGGTGCTATCATAAACGGCGGCAAAAATTTCTTTTGAACGAAGCTTATTGGACTCCCTGAATCCAAAAGAGTTGTGAGGGTGATTGAACTTTTTGCGCGTCCATCGACGAACTGGTATAAGGCATCCTTCTCAAAGTTGTTAGAGGTTGAGCATCGTTGTTGTTCCAAGTTGCTGTTTACCTTGTCTGATACGTTGCTAACGGCGTCTGGGTTTACTGCATTCATCTCGGTGCTGCTTTCATTTTGCAGAATCAGAACAGACTGATTATTTAAACAATTTGTGGCGATGTGCCCCCGACCACCACATTTGAAACAAGTGAACTGCTTTCTCTGATGTGAAACGTTGGCAGGTGTACCACTTGCAACTCGTTCGATAGGGCGATCATTTGTCTTTAATGAATTGGTCTGATTCTTGTAGCAATTGTATATCTGCGATGTGCTAGGTCTAGCTGGTAAACTGTCCCGACTGTTGTGCTTGAATTTTTCATATTTCCTCAATGCGTGCTTGAGTTGCTCCATGTTGTTGGCGTTGTATAATATACTTTTATTGACTTCGGTATCAGGTATGCCTTTGATAATAAATTGTATTAAATCCTCTTCTTCAACAGGGTTATGGGATGCAATTTCCTGCATTGACAGTACGTACTGCTGTACTGTTTCGTCACGTTTTTTCTTCCTCCCATTGAGTTCGCTAAATATATCCGCCTTTGTCACTACACTTTTAAACTCACCCAAGAGAGCGTCTTTAAGTTCCATCCAGTTGCGTAATTTCAGAGATCTTACGAACAACCTTGCCGTGCCACTCAGGAGTCTCTTTCCAAATATGAATTTTGTACGGTCGTCTAAATGAAGGATTTCAGCGTACTCTTCAAAATGTTCCACCCAAAGACATATAGGGAAATTGTCATCTCCGCTAAATGGACACAATAGATCTTCCATATCTCTAAAATTATTCGTAACATGTGGCCTTTGACTGGGGCTTGTGTCCTCCATCTGCAATTCCTTGAGTTTACGCTTTAAGGCAATAATCTCTTCCTTTTTCTTGCACGCGTCTCGAAGTCGGTTCAGCTCTTCATCAAGGTCGTTACCATGTAAGATCGACTGGTTATCCTCCTGCTCAGATTCTTGCTCATCAGACGACGATGCCATGTTTCTCGGATTTTCGGGGTTAGCACACTGAATAAGTTTTTGAAGATCTTCGTCTGAATAAGCATGAACTGCCTCTCCCACTCGTAATCTCAGCACCGCCTTACTACCACTAGTTGGCAACTTCAACCATCGCAAAATATTTTTTAGGCCATTAACAGTAGCCGCTTCCATGAACAGGTTAAACACTTCAGACATATTTGATATGCTTTCACAATACTCTCAAAATTCAAATTCTTAAAATTTAACAAACGACACTACAATTAACTTGAACGATTAGCGGATGATCAGATCCCACTTCTGAAACTGTAGCGTAGGCGTGCGTTAAAATAAGGGGGAAAAAGACACACAGTAGTTCTCTTCACGACAGTTTATTACAAAAAAGCCCCGTAACATCGATCGAGGGCCATATTTATTTCATTATAGAGCACGGTACATGTTTACTACTTTAGCGGGAGGATCATCCGATCATAAGACCACTATTCAAAACAAGTTTGTATATGTAATCACAGTGTGTTGCGCAAAAACGATGACACTGTCATTTGAATAAGAAATAATAGCCTACAGGTGAATGTGCCATGTGTTGAAAAATGGGTCGGGGACCCGTCATTAAGAATGGCAAGTTCGGAATCAGTAATGAATTCTTCAAAAATAGATCCTCGGCTATTGGTTTTCGGGGAGCCCCAAAGTACACTCCAGGAGTTCACATCATCAGTGAGAATGTATGGCGCATTCACTTGATGAATAATATTATCAAGGTCGGTTTTGCTGAATGTTTGTTCGGAAGGAATGTAAATAGATATTATAGTGATTCTAATGCTGGTGTGTATTTCTAAAGCTATTGCAAGAAAGTTTGATCTAATTAGAATTGGGGGTGAGTGTGGAATATTATCTTTAACTAGCAAAGCGATTCCATTCCATATAAAATATACTCTAATCGATATCATTAAAACATTTAAACATTTTGTAACTATTTACAGGGATCTTAAGAAGAAGTCATGTTGATATTTTTGCCATTTTTATTAAATTTTGCTAAATATGAATTAAGTTTTATTTATATTTTATTTATAAAAGACTTAAATTTTGGTTGTGTATATTAACTGAATGTACGAGTATATTAAGTTTTTTGTTTAAATAAAAATGTACTTTGTTTCATTTAAGTTTTTCTCCTTACTCGTTTATCAGGCAAGGAGATGATATGAACCTACTTATAACACCTCTCTAACAAAATATTTACAAATTTTCTTATTTTGCCTTAATTTCCAAACAAATAAAGTTTGTGGAACAGAATTTGATGTAATCTTAGACAATGCAAAAGAATGCAAAGAATGCAAAAGAGTGCAAAGAATGCAAAGAATGCATGCATTCCCAAAAGATTGCATTCAATGGACTGCCGTGAGATGAATTAAAAAAAAAATGATTGCAATCTATTTATTGCCAAATGAATGATGATTGCATAATTTTTTTTAAGTCTCCAAGTGAAGTCAATCAATGCAATCTTTAAATTGAATTCTTTGCATGGATTTCAAAGAGTGCATTCCCTAAAGATTGCATTCTTTTACAACCCTGCTAAATGGTTCCTGTCGAATCAGATTCGCTATCCCTTGGTCCATGAAATTTCTTTCCCGCAATCACCTAATGGGACATACCGCGGATATCTTCGTTTCCAAATAAAGAGTATACATTGAATAACAGAATTTTGTAAGACAAATGTAAAAAGTTACTTTTGCATACAGTGAATCACAAAAGTTTGGTAATGAAAAAAAAAACTTGCAAATATTTTGCACAATACTGTATATAAATAAATAAATAAATAAATAAATAAGTAAACAAATAAATCATAAGCAAGCAAATAAAACAAATAAATAAGTGAATAAATAAATAATCAAGAATAAATGTGGAAATAAATAAATAAATTAACATTTAAATAAGTTATAACAAGGTATGATAAATAACAAATAGGATTCTTATAAGGCAAGAACATATAAAAACAGAATAACAATGGATAGATAATTACTTTAGTTATGCAATTGATTAACGAGAGGATTGTCAGCAAAACTACATCTTGTTAGGAATGTGTATTTTAGTTTTTGAATCCTATGAGAAATCAGTTCAACATTCGCCCTTTCATGCAAATCTAAAGTTGAATGCCTCCATGGTAAGTTAAGCATCATTTTTAATATCTTGTTTTGTGAAACTTGCAACTTTTTGATATGGTAAGCAGCAGCGTCTCCCCATACTTGGCAACCGTATAAGAGAATTGCCTGAAAAATCATTTTGTGGAGAATAATTTTATTTTCGATTGTAAGTAGCGAATTGCGGTTTATAAAAGGATACAACATCTTAATTGCAATTCCTATTTTCTTTAATGTTTTGTTTATGTGGTTTTTAAACGTGAGTTTAGTGTCCAAATGAATACCCAAATACCTTACCGTAGGCACCCAATTTATATTGCTCCCATTTAGTTGAAGTTGGTTGCTGGGAAGAAAACAAGCTTTTCTTTTTCGGGTGAAAAAGATCGCTTGAGTTTTTCCTTCATTAAGTTTAATTTTCCATCTAGTATAATATTTTGCCAATACATCCATTCCATCTTTTAAATTCCTCTCAATATTGAGAGCAAATTGATTTGATGAATATATTGCAGTGTCATCTGCGAAAAGAGCTACATCACAGTTTGGTATATCGGGAAAATCAGACGTATATATATTATAAAGGACAGGTCCGAGAACTGAGCCTTGCGGTACCCCTGCATTAAAATTTACTAGACTGGAAACGCTACCATTTATATGGACATTAAAACAACGATTAGCCAAGAAAGACAGCACAATTTGACATAAAGATGGAGGGAATCTAAAATTGATCATTTTGTAAATAAGGCCCTCATGCCACACTGAATCAGAAGCTTTTTCGATGTCTAATAGTATCATCCCAGTAGATTTACCTTGAGAACGATTACTTTTAACAGAATTACAAATTCTTAATAACTGATGGGAAGTATTATGAAAACGTCTAAAGCCAAATTGTTCGTTGGGATAAATATCATGTTCCCGGATGAATTTTAAAAGATTTTCCTTTATAACTTTCTCATATATTTTACTTAAGTTGCTTAATAAACTTATAGGCCTATAGCTATCTGAAAGTTCTGGTGGTTTACCAGCTTTTAGAATTGGCACAACTTTAGCTTTTTTCCAGGCATACATACAGGCGTTTATTATAAAGGTAATAAATTTGAAGCCTATTTTAGGCAGTTGTTTGAGGTATATATTACGTATATAATCAGTGCCTCCTACTTTTTAAATGCGCAGGCTTTTAATAATCAATTCTATGTCCTCCTCGTTAACAAACACATTTGATACGCAATTAGCATTCGCTGAAGTGAAAGCATGAACAGTGTTTCTCACCAGATTATTTGTATATGCATCACCTAGATGTTGAGATACTCGTACAAGATGATTATTTGCAAAACTGGAGGCAAGTGCATTTGCCTTTTCAATGTCCGTAAAATAGATACTGGATGCATTTTTAAGGAACGGTAACTGTCTGTTTTTGTTTTTTATAAACTTCACAATATTCCAGAACGGTTTTGCATTTTTGTCCAGGCAACTGAGTTTGTAATTCCATTCAGCGTTTCGGTACTGCAAAATTTCATGGGAAACCTGTTTTTTTAGATAACGCATTTGGGATCGAAATATGGGCTGGCGATATCTTTGCCAATATCTTCTGCTAATGTTCCGTAATTTAATTAACTCCAAGATGTGAGAGGGTAGTTTATTAAAGTGATTTTTTTTTTGAATTTTTGGCACAGATTGATCAACAGAGTTTAGCACGTTATCAGAAAAATTGTTGACAATAGAATCAACATCTTCCTTGCACAAAACATTATCAATATTCCTTGGAACATTGCGCAACCTATGTTTTATTTCAGAACGGTAGCGTGACCAGTTAGCATTTTTAAAATCTTGTATGTAGTGTGCCTTTTTTTCAACCGACCATAGAAGCTGACAAACTACCGGGTTGTGGTCAGAGCTAAGTTCATTTAAGGATAATGGTTGACTAATCAGACTAGGCACATTGGTAATAAATAAGTCAAGGACAGAAGGACTACCACGAGAACTAGCTGGAAAAAGGTGGGAGAAGGAGGAAACATTACAGAAATTGGCAACATAGAAGACAGACTAGAAAATATGTTTCCCCAAGCATTTGCTCTAATACAGCCCCAATCCTTATGGCGACAATTAATGTCTCCTGCAATTAAAAAGTCATCATTCATTGTTAAGATTTTTCTTAAATCATTCTTGAATCTTAATCTTCTTTCAGCTGATGCAGAGCCTCCAGGAAAGTAGACACAGAATACCTTTAATAATTTTTGATTTTTTAACATAATTTCGATACCGACGTTTTCTACACAACGTGTATTTATGATAGGTAGGGGTGAATGCTGAATTGATTTTCTAATAAGTATCGCAACACCTCCACCTCTGCGACCCATTCGATCGTTTCGGTAGCATTGAAATTCTGATCAGTAACACAAGCAACGTCAATGTTACTACTATTCAAAAAGTTTATAAACTCTATAGCTTTATTTCGAATTCCTCTGGCATTCCAATTAATAATTTTAATACGAGTATATCTGTCTGTCATATTATTTGTTTTTACTATACAATAACTTACTTGCTAAATGTGCGATTACCTTAAATTGATCACTTTTTGTTTTACAAGAGGATAATAATGTAAGCATTTCCATCGCTAGGGTGTTTAGCTCGTCGATGCTGAAAAGCGTAGAATCATCATTGGCAATGTTACTGGAAGCATTTAGAGATATGTTGCCTGGAATGCTGGTGGAAGCATTGTTGTTGGTGATGGTGTCGAATGAAGAGAGAGAGCGGTTCTCCCACACATTATTTGTTGGTGAATTTAGATTGGTAGCCGCAGCGCCGCTTTTCAGTGTAACTTGTCGCTGGCGTTGTGGCGGTGGAAGCGGGGGGAAATCATTCATGGAACGAAACGATCCAACAAGATGCTGATTATGCATCAGTATGACGAAAGGCTTGCGATCGCGGTGGTGCATGTGAATTAGAAGAAGCGTTAAGAGAATTGGATTTTTTCTTTGCAGATTTCTCCTTCATCTCCTGATAAGCAAGTCTGCTGATGCATGTTGGAGCGGTGGCTTTGAGAGAATCTTTACAGTTAGCACATTTGATGACATTTGATTCATTACAGTCCACAGTCTTATGTGAACCTGCACAAGAACCGCAGTATGTTTTTATGTGGCAATTTCGTTCACCATGGCCATACATCTGACAGTTAGTCCGCTTTCATACGTCGCAAGTGTGTAATGCGCATGTTCTGGTTATTTTCTTTTGAATTTTCATTCAGTGATGCGCGCAACTCTACATGAAGACTTTCTCCTTCTTTGAGTTTGCATGTTATTTGACAGTTCTCTTTCATTTCATCTTTGGCGCTCATTCTTTCATAATTGAAAATGAGCCCCCTTGTTAATTCTTTGGTCCATTTCAGTTCATCCGCCATACTGAAATGTTGTGCTCGTAACACAGCGAAAGAAGTAATGAAGCAAATGCGAAAAAGAAAGAAGAAGGAGAAAAAGAAATGTCAAAAACTTGCAATGAAATTGCTACCCACATGCAGTGGGAATTTGGTTAGTTGGGTATTTTTTGTTTCATTATTTCTCTCTTTTGCACTCATTTGAATCTTTCGAAACTTGCGACGTATGAAAGCGGACTAAATAAAAAAAACATACGTTGACGTTGCCCAGCATAACCGGTTTACTTGGGTTTATGTACGTGTGCTTGTTATTTTGTTTGTAACTTGTTATGCAATGTAAATTAAATGGGGGTAGGAATATAATTTTGAAGATCATGAGATCGATGGTCCTTGATGTGGACGTGCTGGAGGGGGTGGGTATGACGTTGCACCACACTATAAAAGTGGTTGATATATGAAGCACGAAGTGTTAAGGGCTAATACATGTTTAGGGTTGAAGATATACGTATGTACGAGTACATGAGCCCTAGACCAATTTCCCGATTTTAATTTTGTGCTCAGGACATTAAGTACCTACAAAATTTGATAAATTTCCAAGCATTGAGCAACATCGAACTTATTCGGAAAATATATGTATATGTTATTTACGAGTACATATTTGCTCCCTTTTCTTTCAAGTTATGTAAAAGGGAGTTTTTAAAACTGTACGCAAAATATTTGTATGTAAAGATCGAAAATCTTCAATTCCGTGACTCGGGGACAACGCAGTAATGTACGGCCGAATATATGGGAGTTCGAACAAGTGGAATGGGATCTCAACCAACTTGGAGTGCAGCACCGCTGGAAACAGCTGGCGAAAGATCGCGCCAGGTGGAAAGGCTTGTTGGTTGAGGTCCTGGTCCACCCCGGACTGTAACGTCACCTAAGTAAGTAAGGAAAATATTGGAAATATTTTTCCGACACCCATGAATGAGCCATATTTTAACTAGCAAAATCAATGTTCCTTGGAGTAGAGACTTTGGATCGAATTTGTTAAACCAGACTGAAGTAGCACCGGTTGCCTAGGCTTAGTCTAGTGGTAATCTTCGACTAGGTGTCATTTGTTCAGTATGCATTAACCCAGAGGAAGAGGAACTCCTCTAAAGCAATGAGTGTTTACAGTGACAAATTGTACGATTTGGTAGACGACGGGGTTATCTTTGCTCGACAAAACGTATTTTACAATGGCGGTAGATTTTGGCCATCCTGAAGTGTCTATATCAATGACGTGTCCCAAAAGTCCTGACCTGGCCCCGTGCTACTTTTTTTTACTCCCCAAACTCAAAACGTACCTTAAGAGTAAGGAACGCACGGTAGAAAATGTAGGTAGAAAAATGTAAAAAGCTACGAAGAGTGGCAGCACCGTTGGGATCGCTGTGTACGATCTCAAGGGACCTACTTTGAAGGTGACAATTCATTTTATGTTTGATACATGTGTTTTAAAAAAATTATTCTCATTACTTTTGGGACACACCACGTATATATTCCAATATATGTACATAGTATTATCTATATGTATACCTGTATAATAATTGATCACTGCTCTTGGCCTATATATAACCACAACTTCTTTGTCTTTTGGTGGTAATTTCGAGGTTATTTCCTTAATTTCCTGCATAACATTTCCATTTAAGCCAGGGGACAGACTTTTAATTTTAATCCACCTGTACAATGAAGATGGATGCGCCAAGTGTATCTCAAGTTGATCCCGCAAAAAGTTGTATCCGGCAGCTGAACGAAAAAAGATGCACTGCGAAATCCATTTCTCCTCTTCGGTGTATTCATTTTTACCCTGTGATAAGATGAGCTTCGAAAATGTTATAGCATTTTTATGAATACCAAGCAATGAATCGATTTTCCCTTGGATGTTTTGCTTTTCACGCGCTTGTAGCCTTTTCTTGTCCACTTTTAAACGACGAATTTTCTTTAATAAATTTGGTTTCGATTTTCTTTAATAGTTATTCTCAAGTCATTGTTCAATTTCTTAAGCTTTTCAATTCTCCTAATGTAAAAAGATTGCCTTTTTACATGATCATTGAATTTGGTCCTTAATAAATTTTTAGAAGCCAAATTTAGTTCCCCTATTGTAGGTTCACTCGAACTCAGTTTTAAATCTTTATAATTTTCATAAGTGATCTTAGCTTTGACTGGATCAAAGCAAACAGAACCGTCTTCAGAGTTCGGAACACTCTCGCTTCGTTTTAAAAAGAGAGAGGGATAAGCGTTTGTTTTTAAATATTTTTTCCCAAAAAGGCATTTTCAAAATGTTTGCTGCAAATGTAAGGTTTTTTAAGGCATTTTATATGTTCACGAGACTCCTCCGTCAAAGCTAAACATTCATCATATTTAACAGTGCCTTTTTTAGGGAAATGAAACAATTTCATATCCGAAAACTTCATTTCATCACTTCAATTCAATTCAATTACTTATTATTTACATGCACTGCATATTAATAACACGAATAATATATTGCTCGTCAAACTTCAATTACAAAATGTAAAGAAATATTCGACTTTTCCCGCCTTTGAATTGTTCTTTCTTACATACACACCCATACGCTCAAACAAAATACCAATTCCTGAAAAATTACATAATTTCCTATTGCAGTGGAATGAAAACAAACAGCCAAGTCTTCATACCCCTTCCCGCAAACCCCTTGCAATTGTTTTTCATATTCCTTTTGCCACTGCTCTCAACTTGTGGTGAGAAAAAAAAAATCTCTCAGTAAACAAAGCAAGAAAGAGCGAAAATAAAAAAGCTTTAAATTATTCCGAAAGCTCGTGTCGGCTGGACGAGTGTCGGCTAGCCGACAAAAATTGAACCATTTTTTTCTACAGCGATGAGACATCTGTATAGATTTATTATCTGTGGTTACGGCATTGTGTCAACTTACCGCGGAGTTTCTTTTGTAGACCCCAGTTAACCTGCGTATGCAAAATTGAGCGATAGTTCTTTTTTAAATCAAAGAACCTAACTGAACCATTTTCCAGTGAAATGAGATAGAAATGGTCAGTGTAGCGTTCGTATTGTTTTGTTATTTTTTTAACGTCCACACATTTTAATTTTAATTTAATAAGTTCGTCTTTTAGTAAGGCCGTGTCAATTTCACCAATACCGTACAAAAACACTTTAAATGCTTTTTCACTTTTAAGGTCGTGAGAGAAAAATTGACAATTCTCTTTTTTAAGCTTAGCCAATACGGTGTTAAAACAAACTATGGATTCACATATAATTTTAATTCCAATGGATATTTTTTTAATGCAGTAATCAGCAATGTTTAGGGAACTCATTAGCTTGTGAACATAATCAGGCGATTTGTGTAGCAATTTGATAGGCGGAATATGCATTTTTTTTGATGAGACATTATTCTCGATAATTTCGTCCATATTGTCATCATCCGTATCACTGTCCGGAAGACACTGTAAAGGGCTAAAATAATAATTAATTCTACTGTGATCTTTCCGGCCACGCACATCATTATTATTTTTATTCATTGTACAACGAATTTTCTTACCCAAGGACAAGCGATTGTCCTCGGTTTCGGGTGATCTAACACGTTTTGGAATTTTTGAAGCGTTTTAGATAGAAAGTCAATACGAGAAGTCATGCGCAGAAGAAAAAGCTCCGGTTTCGACCGAGATTGCCGCTTGACTGATTCTCAATTTTATGTATGTGAAAATGCATACACCTGTCACACACATCTATGCATTCACAACTTTTGTTTATTTTTCTTCTTTTTGACGCGTGAGTTACAATTGCAACAAGCACAACAACAACAATAACAAACACCGCACCAGAATCATCAGCAGACACAAGAAATACATAAAAATCATACATCAACACTTTTTACCACACGCCAGAAATAAACTGCAGATATTATATGTCAATGCACGGGTGATTTCGAGGAATGATTAATCAGCGTCTGCTGTACATCCGCTCCCACGATCACCTTTGCAAATGAGACCTAACATTAAAATTGTACAATTAGATTAAGCTTCAGTTCGAAGTAGTTTGTCAATCAATAAAGTTTCAACGTTTAAAAGAAGAAGTTTTTTTTTTTTTTATTTGGGTATCGCTCACAAATATACTCGTAACTCGTGCGTTGCGGAAACAAGACAATTTTGTCAGACTTTTTGCATTGTAAATTCGTTTCAAATGGAAAGTTTGAGCGTTAGAAAATAAAAAGAAAAAATTCGTGCGATGGATTTGATTGATAGTGGCGATCAGTCGATAAATGAAGCAGCCGACTATATCGATGGCGAATTTTCAGATTTCGACATTTTTGAAGACATTGAAATTGCTGAATTAGAAATTGAAGATGAAGATGATGAAATTGGATTGCAGGTAGTGCCACCCACAAGGGCCGAAACGTGCGTTGTATTACCGCAATCCCAAACACGCGCAATGCAAATTGTTCGAGAAAAGCAATGTGTTACTGCTAATACACTGAGAGAAATTTCTTCAATAAGCGATGCTTTCAAAGCTATAGTTTCTCCGGTAATAGTTACGATCATCGCTAGAGAAATCAATCGTAAAGCTAACGCATTTTGTGCTGCAAATCCAAACAAGTCGATTCGAAAGTGTTTGAATACAAACGAGAAAGAATTATACGCGTTATTTGGTATGCTGATTTTTGCAGTCGAGCAAGTCTTGGGATGAGCCAATTACTGAATTATTCGACAAACGAAACCGGTCCATATTCCGAGGCACGATGTCTCAGGTTCAATTTGAGCAGTTCCTTCGATTCATGCGATTCGACAATTTTCAAACTCGTTCGAAACGATTTCCGAATTGGAATTTGTGAACGCACAAACGTCGTACTTTCCTTCGAAAGCTCGGCGAAGAATTGGTCCATCCACAAATAATAGAAAGAATTGGCCGTGGGAAATACATATACGGAGCTACAGCCCAAGCCATAAAAAACATGGGATTCTCAATTTTGGAAGTTCAAGGGCCGGTAGAAGGAAAACTAAAACACGCCCGATGCTCAGTTTGCCCACGATCAAAAGACAATAAAGTGAGTACAGTATGTTCCTCATGCCAAAAATATACTTGCAAGGAACATTTGAAAATGATATGTAGTTTGTGTATAGCTGCCACTGAAGATGAAGAGCTCCAATTAAATACTAAATTTTCTTGTTTTATTAGCATCTGCATGCAAAATGTATGGGTCAGTCAGTCGTTCGCAGATCTCCGAGGAGAATATATGTGTCTTGGCTTTTCCTAAAGTGAAAAAAGTGAAAAAGTTATCTTTTTAAAAATAATAACAAACTTATTAGTTGACTCGGTAGCCAAGCGGTTAGCGGCGTCGGTCATCAAATCGTGGGACGTGAATTCGATCCCGGGCCAGACTTGGAACTTTTTTTTTTTTGTTTTTGTTTTTTTCTTTGGCTCAAATCGTGAAAACAAATTGCTTCAAAACAAAAAAAAATACAATCACGCGATGGATGGTGGAGAGCACTCCGCTCTTCCCATAACGGGAGTTGGAAAAGGCAGTAATAGTGTTGCCAGTGCCGTTAAAGCTATTAAAAGGAGGGGGAGTTTGAAAACCCCTCCTAACCTAAGAAAAAAAAGGATAAATACCGTTGAAACAGCAGATGAGGTCCGTTATGAGGGGGGCAATAACAACTTTGCCTCTCTAGCGTCATCCGAAACGGAAGATGAGGAGGAGCAAATAAATGAAATCAACATCAGCATACAAAAGCTGACAGAGGGAAAGCTTGCTATGAAGCAAAGGCAAACTGCACGCAGGCAGAGGGAGCAACTTGAAGCAGAAAGCTCCCAACATCAAAAGCCACAAGAGCAGAAACAACAACTACAGCAACAACAAAACCAGCTGAAGCAGAAACATCAACAGCTGCAAAAACAACAAAAGCTGAAACCACAGCAGCTGAAAAAACAGCAGCAGCAGCAGCAGCAGCAGCAACAACAACAACAACAACATAAGCAGCAGCAGCAGCAGCAGCAACAACAACAACAACAACAGAAGCAGCAGCGGCAGCAGCAGCAACAGAAGAAGAAGGAGAAGGTGCCTCCTATCAACACCTATAAATTAGAGGTAAATGAAACCAAGGACCTGTGTAAGTTGGTCATTGGCAATAATTTTAATATAAAGAGATTGGGGAACGATCGCCATGCCATCCACTGTAATACAGTGGAGGGCTACGCGAAAGTGAAAGAGCTCCTAAGGGAAACGACGACGGAGCACTTCTCATTCACACCGAAGTGTGAAAAGCGGCAATCTATGCTGCTGAAGGGGTTGGAACCGTCTTCTGATCCTGAGGAGATCCTGGTACTGCTCAAAGAGAAGGAGTGCGAAGGACTCAAGTTTGTAGGGGTAAAGCCATTTACCACAGCTAGAGCTAGGCGGGAGAAACGGAGTCTGCCGTTCTTCCTGGTGCAACTCAGTCCCGAAAGCCGTCTGGATAGTCTAAGGAGTATCAATGTCCTAGACTACCAGGTGGTTCACTGGGAAAAACTAAAAAGGAGCGAAGGCGTTATACAATGCGTTCGCTGCCAGAGGTTCGGGCACGCCGCGTCGAACTGCCAAATGCAGCCTCGATGCGTGAAGTGTGCTAAGAACCACAGTTCCGAAGAATGTCCTCTGGGTGTTGATGGAGCATCCGATAGGTCGCAGCTCTCGTGCGTGTTATGTGGAAATGTGGGACACACCGCAAACTATCGGGGTTGTCCTAAGTTCGCTGACATTAAGAAAGCAAAACTGGCTCGGCAGCATAAGGTGGAGGTCAAACGTTCACCTGTGAGGTTTCAAACACCAGCCGTCACGTCCCAAATTTCCTACGCCCAAATGGCGTCAGGTGGGGGGGCTACGGTACAGCAAGCGACTGTTGCTTCTCCGGCGCCAACGCCGAGAACAACGGAAGCTGCACCTAACATGCTGGCCATCTTGCTCGCAATCCAAGGGCAGATGGCTCAGCTGCAAAAGCAGGTTCATGAACAGGCCAAGCGGGTGGACCAGATCTACGCGCTGCTGCCGGGCCTAACGCAACACATGTCGTAATGGGTACGCGCATGGTGGAGCAAACTTTGAAGGTTCTTGCGGTGAATGTTAATTCACTGATTAGGATTGAACGAAGAGCCGCAATGTTTAAATTGCTACAAGACCAAACTCCTGATGTGCTTTTCGCTAGCGAAACTAAGCTAACCGATAAGCACAAACTGGAGTACAATAATTATATCGTTAGAAGAAGAAACCGGCCCAGATCCAAACGTGGAGGCGGTGTCGCGATCTTCATTAAAGAAGGTATAAAATTTCACAGAGTGTACAAGGGAGTGTTGCGCAGGTTCCGGGTGTTGGAGGCAGTCGTCGTTTACATCCCGCTCCGCAGTGGAAAGCGGCTGTACTTGGCCTCTGTTATTCACCTGAGGCTTCACAATCCACCCTATTCATTACAGAGCTCGACACGCTTTTTCGACTTCTGAGGCTGGAATCGGGGGAGAATTATTTTATAATCGGCGGGGATTTCAACGCTAGACACAGAGATTGGGGAAATAATTTGCCAAATACTACTACTCGATTGGTGGGGTCAGCACGATGTCATGTACAGGTTCGGTCTTAAAGCGACGGATAACCCGTCCCAGAGGCGGGTCTTATTTGGATCTAGTGCTGTACGACGAACGTATACGACTGACAGGTACGAATTTACAAACATTAAACTGTCTGCGCACATTCGTGTATGACAGTGACCATTGCGGTTTTAGCACCGAAATTACAGTTCCCAACGAAATTGCGGAATTGGAGGAGTTTGTCCAACGATATTCTTACAACTACAGTAGGACTCGATGGACACGCTTCTCCACAACCTTGAAAAGAGCACTCTCCTCGAACACGCTCCACCCACCGTCCAATAGGAATTTGTCAAACGAGGAGATCGACCAATTACCTAAGACAAATGGACGAGACCATTAAACAAACTATGGACACTACAATACCGCGGTATCGACGTACAACTAACGAAGACCTGTTCCGCAATCCTACTATTTACGCACTGCACCGACAGAAAAGTAGACTTCTGTCAAAACTTAAAAACTTGCACAGACAGTTAACTGACAGACAAGACCCTGAGATTAGGACACTGAAGTCGTCGATTAAAAATATTCAAACGCTAATAAAAGAGAATTACAGAATTTCTGTAAGTTTGTATTGGAACAACAAGCTTCGGGCTGTAAACACCAGCAACCCGAATATGTTTCCGCACATAAATAAACTATTTCGGAGAAGAAATCAAAACGACCTTCAGTGTCTTAAAATAGCCCGGACAACAGACAACGAACGGTTACTGACTATAGCAGGTATCGATCCAAATGAGGCCGCTGATGATGACGACTCTTTTGTGATCGAGGATCCACAGGAGAAGGTCGAGGCCATAGGGGAGACTTTCCAGGAAGTATACAAGGCTATTGATATCATTGGCCCTAATTATGACCTGGACAATCGCGTCGTCTGCATTCGAAATGAAATAGAGAATTGGCGATCCGAAGACTCTGGTTTCACCCGGTTTAGTGACGAAAATATGGCCAATAATGTCACTGCCAGAGAGGGTAACCTACCCCCGTTCATTTCGAAGGAAGAACTCCATGAGATCTTCGACACAATCAGAGTTAAGAAATCAGTTGGGACCGATGGTATTCCGAACATCGTGCTTCGAAATCTTCCTCTAGAAGCGATGGACATTTACACCACCCTGTTTAATAATGCAATGAATAATGCACATTATCCAGCGCATTGGAAAACGGCGGTGGTTCAACCTATCCCCAAAAAGGGGAAGGATATATCCAATCCGGCGAATCTCCGGTCGATAAGTCTCCTTCCGAATATCAGTAAGGTTTTTGAAAGGGTAATCAATAGAGCTCTGTCTAGGTGGGTTGAGGACAAACATATAGTTCCGGATAATCAATTCGGTTTTAAGGCGGGACATGATATCTCACATACCGCGTCTAAACTGGTTTCTGATATCCAATGGAACAAAGGCAAGAAACAGTGCACTGGTGCCTGCCTTGTTGACTTGGAGAAGGCCTTCGACACCGTATGGTTAGAGGGTCTTTTCTATAAGCTGACTAGGCTGGGGATCAGTAAACCACTCTTGTACATTCTCTATAATATGCTAACCAACAGACAGTTCATGGTGAAAAATGGCGATGTGACTTCTGTTGGAATATTTCAAATTAAAAATGGTCTTCAGCAAGGCGCGGTCAATTCGCCGATCCTATTTAACATTTATACAAGCGACTTGATAGGTTCACTTCCCCATACTATTGCGTACGCAGACGATGTGGTAGCGTACAGAACAGGTCCAAAAATCGAGGTCATTAATACTCTCTTGCAGCGTGACTTCGATAAGATAAGACGATTTTGCGATGACTGGAAGTTGAAAATCAACTTTCAGAAGTCGGAAACCATTCTCTTTAGGACGCCGTTGTCTAGAGCCTCTAGGGATACCAGAAAAAATTGGAGAAAGTTCTCGATTATTGGACAACACGGACAGCCTCTTGCCTGTCGAAATGCAGTCAGATACCTTGGAATCTGGCTAGATCAGTTTCTGTATTTTGGCAAAAATGTAGATACTGCTCTGGCCAGAGCTAAAGGTGCTTTTGCCCTTACAAAGAGACTGTTTTATAGCAGCCAACTCGATGCCAGGGTAAAGGTAATCTGCTACATGGCCCTTATCAGGCCCATGCTGGTATTTGGTTGTCCCGTGTGGTTCAATGTACGAGCAAGCTTAATGGAAAAGATTCGGGTGTTTGAGAGGGCTTGTCTTAGGGCTTGTCTTCGCTTGTACAGAACACCAAATTCGGAGTACAAATTTTTGTATCCTAATGAGGTCCTTTACAACAGGGCGAACCTAATACGAGTGGACAACTTCGTAATTAAGCTGACTTGAAGGCACATTGCAAGAGCAATGACCTCGACGAATAACCTGATATCTGGGGCTTACTACCCCAATTACCTTTACCACGAGAGTGTGCGCTTTGACGGCTTCGTTCCACCGGAAGCATTCCTCTACCTTGATCAGATAGGGTTGATCCAGGATAGATCAGCGGTGCCGTTAATCTTCCATGTCGCTCGGACAGCTGGGGACAGGCGACTCAACTACGACAGAGACGTCGCACACGGCAGGTTCAGTAGGGCGGTGGGGAATCGCGATAAGAGGGATGTCGTTCGGCAGCACCAGCATTTCTGGTGGTTGAATGATGGAGAAGATGTTTCGTCGTCGTTTCCGTCAATTACGGACCAGCCTCACTAATGAGGCAGGGCTGACCAATGTATTTGCTTTGTAAATAGCGATGGCCAGCTTACATAGGTTTAGGTTAGCATTTAAGAAACATATACATATATCAGTGTATACAAAGGTGTATACTGATATATGTATATGATCGTGTATAATGTCTATGTGTGTTTATGTGTGTATTGTGCATTTAGGTTAGGTAGGCTAAGGTTTATTTTAAGTTAGATACTAAGCTTTTATAAAAAATAATAAAATGTCCATATGCTAAGTTTTTTGTTATAAATTTTTTCTTAGCCCTAAGTACACAAAATAAACATTTATAAATAAAGAATTTAGATTAGCTTAGAGTGCCTGTGTGGGGCCAGTAAGTTAGTATAAGATTGTTAAGTAATTGTAAGCTAGCATTTAAGCATTTTTTGTTAGTATGTAAGAGTTAGTGATTAAGTAAATAAAATGCATTCAAAACTAAACTAACTAACTGTATGGGTCAGTTTGTGGGGTCTATATGACCCCAACTTCCGGTTTCAAGGTGAAAAAAAACTCTGACAGTCAGAAGGTTGAATGTCTGAATATTATAATGACTAGGAAATAGAGAGCTCGGCAGGGCATTCCACAAGCGAGTTGTTGAGGTTAGGAATGAATCACGATATTTCAGAGTACGTCCGAAAGTGGGCTTTAGGGTATACTGATGAGCATTCATAGCGAGACGGGTGTTACGGTTAAAGGTTTGAAGGGGCGGCGCTGAAGGTGGTAATAGCGATAAAACAAAGTGAGACATGAGGAATTTTGTCAGTGTTCGAGGGTGTCCATTGACTGGGTGGTGTTAGAATCACCTATGAGTTTTATCGCACGATTTTGGATCGTATCTAGCAAGTGCAAAGAGGTCTTAGGGGCACCTGAACAGATGTGGGCGTTGTACTCCAGTTTTGGGCGGATAAACGCCTTATATATTGAAGCCAGATCAGAGGGGGTGAAATATTTCTTACATCGCTTGAGGAAACATAGACATTTCGCAGCATTGTGTTTTGGAAGCATTAAATTCCACTCTGTTGATAGTTCCCCAATTGGTTATGCTGTCGATATCGGAATTTAATGAGCTTAGCATACGCTGCCGTTCTCGTTCTACAGCCGAAGAGCAGGGCCGTGAGTCCGGAAACGACTCACGGCCGTATATTGGATTAGAAGTAGCAGACAAGAGATCATTAATGAAAATTAAAAAGAGTGTCGGAGACAGAACGGAGCCCTGGGGTACACCAGCATTTATTTTGTGAATATCAGACTTGAAACCATCCAAGACAACTTGAATTGAACGTTCCGATCGTCATCGATCCCAAATGCAAGCATTTTCGCGAAAGGGCCTGATGCCAAACCCTGTCAAATGTCTTAGAAATATCAAGTGCAACTATCTTGCTTTCGTCAGATTGATGTACGCTTTGGTTTCACTTTTCTGTGAGACATGCCATCAAATCACCAGTGGACCTGTTGCTATGAAAACCGTACTGCCGGTCATTGAGAAGTTTTCGTGTTTCGAGACATTTCATGAGCTGACGATTTATCAGCGTTCCCATGACCTTGGAAAGAAGGCACGTAAGTGCAATGGGTCTGTAGGAGGAGAGAGAAGATGACTCGCCTTTTTTAGGGACAAATGCTGTTTTCCATCTGCTCGGGAAAAGTCCTAAAGAGTAGGATTGATGCAAAAGCTTACGCAGTGGTTTTGCTAGTGTAGAAGAACACCTGTTCAGAAGAAGGAAAATATACCATCTGGACCAGCGGATTTATGTATGTTGAGATCTTTAAGTACCCTTACTACTACACGAGTGCGAAAGTAGATTCGTCCCATTGAATTTTCGACGCACTCAAGTGTTGGCGGATACAAAGCATAGTCTGGGACTGTTGAACTGGCCGCAAAGTGTGCAGCAAACAGATTGGCCTTGTCTAAAGAGCTGACAGCTGGAATGCCATTGTGAATGAGCGTTGGAATGGAGGATGAGGCATAATTTCTGATTTATTTGACAAACGACCAAAAGCTTTTACTACCTTTGGGAAATTGTAGTATTTTTTGCCCCAAGTTTTGCTCGTATTGGAATCTTCCACGCTTGAACTCATGGAGGAAATACAGGAGGCGTACATTGAAAAAACGTGCAATATTATCTTCCACATCATACAGTGATGAAAAATGACAGTACTACTACAAAATACGACGCGTTGCCCGCAAGGTCTTTGAAGTGCAAAACTCACTAAAGGAGTGACAAAACCTTCAACGAGAATTGAGCCAGCCTCACACTATGATGTGAAATGTGAAAAGCAGTTCATAGGTCCATTACGCGAAATTATGCCCTCTGTCACGTCAATGCCATTCAACTGAGGAAAATCATATTGCTATAGCGCTCTCCATTGACGGTAACATTCTGGTCGGCATCGTCCTTAAAAAAATATGGGCCGATGATTCCACCAGCCCATAAAGCCCACCAAACAAACAGTGATTTTTAATGGTTGTAAGGGCGTCTCGACAAAGGCTTCTGGGTTTTCTCCACTCCAAATTCTGCAATTTTGCTTGTTTATATATCCATTTAACTAAAAATGGGCCTCATCCGACAACAAAATTTTGCGTTCAAGCTGAAACATGTTTTTGGCCCATTCACCGAACCATTCAGATGAAAGTAGGCCATCGAGCAAGGGAAAGGACGAGGAGGAACCCCCAAAGATGATGAAAGTGGTGCAGATAAACCTGCACGGCCTGTCTGGTGGAGTTCATCACCAGACAGGACGTCACAGCCGTACTCATACAAGAGCCCTGGATCAATAAGGACAAGGGGGTGGCCGTGGTGTAGTGGTACTAGCAATCGCTTCTCACTCGGAGGGTCCAGGTTCGAGTCCTGCCCATGGCAAGTCAGTTTTTCATTTGTGTAATTGGAACTCAGACAGAAAAATTCTGCGTGTAAAGGCATAACACTGACACGTAGATTTGGCTGTTGTAGAGTTTCAAGCACAGAAAAAAAAATATTGTGAATTATACCTCGAATCACTCTGAGTGAAGCAAAAACTCTCCGTCCTATCGGACTCCCACCCCCTGGAGAGCGAATATCGAAACCAAACACACCTGAGTTTCAAACCACTACAAAACAATTTTCCTTTCTCTTCCTTCTACCTTTCCGCCCGCGCCCTGGCAACAGTAAAAGGGTATCTAACCCCTTAGGCGCGCGTAAATTATAAAAAAAAAACAAGATTCAGGGTCTTAGGCTAAAAAATTACGAGGCAGACGGTACGAGCATCCTTATCTTTTTGAATAATTACAGCTCAGCAGATCTGACAGCGGGAGTGTGGCAGACCACTCTGTCTGACCTCGGCCTACCTCCCCTATGATTCCGAGGTAGTGATCTCGGAGAAGCAAGGCGGAAGCAAGACTGGGTTGTGACGCAAACGCCCATCATACACAATGGGGAAGTGGTGATATCTACCCAAGAGGTGAGTGTTTGTACGATTTCTTTTTATGTTCCAACCTCAATATTTGTAATAGAGGGAATTCACCCAACTTTGTGGTAAAAAATAGACAAAAGGTGATAGATATCACAAATACAGAAGGGTTAGAAATAAGGAAATTGAGAGTTGTTGACGAAGCGCCAATGTCGGATCATCGATGGATAACCTTGAAGACGAACTTTCAGAACATGATGGAAACCCACTTTCCGGGATCCACAGTATCAGGTGAACCTTTCATGCTACAGCACACTGAGAACACTGATCTCTCTCACTCTCCGAAGAGGAAATAGGTGTTCTTATTAATCGGAAAAAATTACTGTGGGCAATTCAGTCCTTTAAGCCGTACAAATCTCCCGGTCCGGATGGTATTCTATCGATTGTGCTACAGAAAACACCGGAGGTAGCAACCCAAAAATTATGGAAATTCTTAGACAAAGTCGGAAAATAAGGTACACACCAAAAGCTTGGAGGGATGTTAAGGTGGTTTTTATACCTTAATCTGGCAAACAGGGCCATATAACTGAAAAAGATCTCAGACCAATAAGTGTGTCATCATTCATGTTTAAAACCCTGGAGCGATTATTAGAGATTCACATTAGAGGTGGTGGGGAAAATAGAGAAGAGTCAACACTTAGGAGAGTTTGCGATTTCGGCCTTCTTCGATATTGAAGGAGTGGAGTGCACCACCATTAAAAATGCTCTAATAGTCGCTAACATTGAACATGGCATTACAACCTGGTTTGGAACATGCTTGCAAGCAGGAAAATAAACTGTTTCCAAAGCAAAGTTCCATTGGTCAGAATGTCCGTAACTAGGGGAACCCCTCAGAAGCGACGTACGTTCTTCAATTGGGTTCTGGAGCAGATGCGTCAAGATGATGAATTTCATCGGAAAATCATCTTCAGTGACGAAGCTCAGTTTTGGATCAATGAGTTCGTCAATAAGCAAAATATGCATTATTGGTCGGGTGAAAATCCACATGTGCTTCATGAATCACCACTTCATCCACAAAAAATAACTGCTTGGTGCGGTTTGAATGCCGGCGGCGTTATTGGGCCATATTTTTTCGTCGACGATAACGATCGTCACGTTACTGTGAATGGTAAGCGTTATCGCGCCATGATCACCGATTATTTTTGGCCCGAATTGGAAGAAGTGGTGATATGGACTTGGACAACACGTGGTTTCAACAGGATGATGCCACAAGCCACACAGCACACGCTACAATCGCTTTATTGAAGAGTAAGTATGGTGAGCGTGTTATCGCAAGAAGTGGGCCAGTCGATTGGCCGCGTCGTTCGTGCGATTAAACGCCGCTTGACTATTTTCTGTGGGGCTACGTTAAGTCATTGGCTTATGCCAACACGCCGACGACGTTGGAAGAGCTCAGAGCCAACATTGAACGCGAAATAGCGGCCGTTTCGGCCGAAATGTGTGACCGAGTTCTTGAGAATTGGATCCAACGAATCGACCGCTGCAAACGTGCCCGCGGCGGCCATATGAACGAAGTCGAGTTCCATTCATAAATGTTTTGATTGTACTTCAAGCCGATAATAAAGTTTTTGAAATATCTCAAATGGTTTGCGTTTTATTTAAAAAAAAAGTTGTCAAGTCCTTATTGGAAAACCCTATACAATGAGTATAAGTGCCACGGCACACGCTGATGAAGTGGTCATAATAGTGAAGGGAAAAGACTAAAATACTTTAATCGACATTATGGACGCGTATAATGGTAACGCGGTTTTAACTCTTGCATAAGCTGGATCTTATAAGCTTTTAAGCCAAGATCTTTCGGTAAAATCTTCCACAAAGTGGCTGAGCATAGCTCCAATTGCTGTGAATGATGGCGAATCGACTCATTCGGTATCTTCTCAACACTGCGCTCCACAACGGCAATAACTTCTTCTATTCGCACTGTTTGTCGTCTTTGGGGATGTGTATGGGTACGTGGTGCGAAAACGATTCATCGTGTTCCGAATAACTTGATCAGATGGAAGATTATGTCGACTGTAAAATGGACGTAGCGCACGATAAGTTTGGCGAACCGAGCCATGGTTTTCAAAATAAGTTTGCTCTGGCGTTAGTCTATTCATAGTAAAATGGCAACTTGCAACTGTCACACTGACAATCTGTAGAAACAGTGTTGCTAGTTTAAAAACCAAACCTCTAAGCAAAATACCCTTTATATGAAAAATTTGATTTGACTGTTGGGTGTAGTTTCCATGCTGGAGATGTCATTGCGCCGTACGTCGTGAGAGATGATTCCGATGAGTCGACTACAGTCAATGGAGATTATCACTCCATTTTGAGCAATTTTTCTGGTATAAAATTGACATTTCGACTCTTTTCGTTGGGTCTCCAAAAAAGTTTCTGTTATGAACTTCATTAGAGTAATTACAGAGACGACTTTACTTCAAGACTTTCTTAAGTAGACTGGCCATGCTAATACAAATGGTTACTTAACTTAACCTCGAGCATACGTAATATGTATATGTGACATTGTGTACATATCCATAAATACTTAATAACGTATTATACATTCACAACATCTTTTTCTTAATTTTTTTTTTTTTTTACTTTTTGATCGAGTATTTTAATAACAAAATTCAATTATGATAATAGATATAAATTCAATATACTTAAGCAATTCAAATTCATTTTCAGGTTACTTGAATGTGATGTGTTGAATTACCTGATGGTGAAAATCGTTGAGGTGGCTTCACTAATCTACCGTATCGTATTCTAACTGATGCATCAACAGTCGGGTTATCATCATTCGCGATTTCTTGTTTCAAATCCGAAGATACCATCTTTTTTCTTTGTTTCTTGATTTGCTTCTGATTGCGGTATTTTTAAAATATGTTCCCGACTCCTACGATATTTAGTGCCGTCAACGTCTTCTACAATGAAGGATCGCGGTTCTTTACATTTACTGACAATAGTAGCTGGTGACCAATGCGCATTAGTATCTTTTTTGAAATAAACTTTATCTTTACAATCTACGGGGATAGGACTTTTAGTACCTTTGTCATAATATTGTTTCATTTTTTGAATATATTTTCGCTTATTTAATGCATGCTTTTTAGTATCAATTTTAACTCTGACGGTGAATGAAAATTGGCTTTAGGGGTGGTGCGGTATTGGAGTAGAGCTATATATGGATCTGACTTGCTCTCGGCACATTTGATCAAGAGTGATTTAATGGTTTTGATTGACCTTTCAGCTAGGCCATTAGAACGGGGTAGATATGGACTAGACGTGTTATGGTCGATTCCCCATTCTACGCAAAATTCACAAAACGCTTTTGCATTGAATGGTGGCCCATTGTCTGGAATAAGTTTTTCGGGTATTCCGTGACGTGCGAAAATTGATTTAAATGCTGTTATTACCTGTTGACTTGAGGAGGATTTATTAAGTTGAGCAATCTCTATATACTTAGAAAAGTAGTCCACTACTAGAAGATAACAGTTCTTTTGAAAATAAAAGAGATCTGCACCTACTTTATTCCACGGCAAGTCCGTTTCCTCGTGAGGCATTAAGGGAAGCTTTTGATTTGCCACTCTATTTCGTATACATGCGTCGCAATTCGAAACAACATTGGAAAATTCATTTAAAATTATTTGTTCATGCTCTCTTTTTTGACTATACAAAGAATTCATTTGCTTAACTAGGTTGAGTTGGACACAAGTAGGCAAACCAAATACTGTTTGACAATTTGAAAAAATTTGCAATAATTTTTGCAAAAAAAAGACCTCAAAAGAGAAAATGCAACCTTTTCTTTTACTTTACTTTACTTTATTTGAAATTATAAAAAACGCGTCTTAGCCGTTTGCTGATTCGCAGAACAGTGATTTCTTCTCCGTTGTTTTGGTAACCTTTTCTTTCTTCTTTTTTTTCGTTCAGTTTTTATTAAAAAAGATGGCTGCTTAGGCGCGAAATTCAAACTTTTATACCATTTGTTTATATTATTGAGCTCTGCCGAAACACCGGCCGCGTTGAAGGGCTACAGGCGCTTCAATTTTCCTCAGGCAAAACGGCTAACTTGACGATTGGACGTCTGATTACACCTCCTCGTGTTCTCACGTCTGCGACCCTGACCCTTCCGTCCTCCCCTGCGACGACTGCGACGACTCGTCCTATTGTCCACTGTTGAGGTGGACTGTTGTCTTCGTGGACGACGACGAGCTTTCCTACGGCGAGATTGGGATGCTTTTGAGTCCATTTGCTGCGACCTTGCAGGCTCAGCAGGTAGTCCTTTGACCACTTCCGCCAGAACTGCTGCTTGAGACAGCATACAAGCTGCCATCTTTTTAAGCAGCTCATTCGATTTGGAATTTGCTCCGGTGGCAAAGATCGCAGTGGGCTTCCTATGAGGAGGTGCGCGGGTGTAAGCGCCTCGCCGTCGCTGGGATCTGCGCTGAGAGCTGCTATGGGCCTTGAGTTCAGGACCGCTTCTACTTCTAGGAGCACAGTCAGCAACTCTTCGCTTGTCAGCAGGGCGTTCCTTACTGTTTTTTGTAAAAGTCCTTTCGCGGACTTCACTGCTGCCTCCCACAGACCGCCGAAATGAGGAGCCCTTGGCGGTATGAAGGCGAAGTTGAACCCTTCCTCGGCTGCGTACTGGTGAACTACTTCCTTCCCTCGCTCGAACTGCACGCGAGCTTCCTGGAGCTTCCTCTGGGCACCCACGAAGTTCGTCCCGTTGTCGCAATGGACTGTCCTTGGAATTCCTCGGCGAGCGATGAACCTTTTTAAAGAAAAGATAAAACAGTCGGAAGACAAATCTGTGGTTAGTTCAAAATGTACAGCCTTGGACGTAAAACAGACAAAGACAACAATATATGTTTCTACTGGTGGTCTACCGCGTATTTTAAGTGTAGTATACACGGGACCACAGAAATCAACGCCACATATAAGAAAGGGTCGTTGCACTTTAAGACGGTCGGCTGGCAAATTACCCATAATTTGAGTCAGTAATTTCGGCCTATACCTAAAGCAATGTACACAGTTTTGCACGGTTTTTCGGCATGCTTCTTGGGCATTGACTAGCCACAACTTTTCTCGAAGCAGCGCGACCAATGCTTTGGGACCAGCATGGCAGTTTTTTCTGTGCAAATACCTCAAGTACGCTTTAGTAAAATTTGTATTTTTTGAAAGTAATACCGGAAATTTTGCATCATACTCAATCGGTGCATGTGACAGACGTCCGCCTACTCGAAGTAGCGAAAATGAGCAATCACTGTCTTTAAACTCATGTATAAATGGATTGAGCTTCTGAATATTTGGTGAAAGTGCGACGTTTCGTTTTAATTTTCGAATTTCATCGAAAAATTCAAAATGTTGAACAATATCTATTAGTTTTAGAAATGCCAACTGCAACTCCTTAGCCGTAGGTGACGATTCAAAATTTTCTGTTTTGTTCTTCATTTTTCTAACAAAACGCATTATGTACACAAAGATCCTTGCTAGCTTTGCATATGATGAAACTTTGTCGATAACATCCATCAGACAGTTTCGAGGATGTTCGACTGCTATCAATGAAAGGTTTGTTTTTCGTCTTTCTAAAGCCTTTTCACTTGGCGATAGCTCGAAGTGAGTGTTACTGGGCCAATCAGCTGGACTTTCTAAAAGGAATTGTGGACCATTAAACCAAATTGAACCCTTTAGTTTATCCACATTACAACCTCTAGATACAATGTCCGCCGGATTTTGATTAGTTGGGACATGTCTCCACGAAATTTTTTGTGTCCACTCTTGGATTTCTGACACGCGATTTGCCACGAATGTTGCCAGAGTCGAAGGATGAGTCTTTATCCAATGTAGAATTATTTCAGAATCTGTCCAAAATATAGTTTGCTCTACATGGAGATTCAACATTGCCGATACTCTCATCCACAGTTTGGACAGAGTATTCGCTGCACAAAGTTCTAACCTAGGAAGCGATTTGACTTTTAATGGGGCTACTTTTGACTTCGCTGTTAAAAGCGTCGACTTGATACCATATTCGGTTTGGCTGCGTATGTAAATACAGCAACCATATGCTCTAATCGAAGCGTCGGCGAAGCCATGAACTTCAATTTTCGCATTAGAATGCGTTTCTACAAATCGCGGTATTTTGATATCGCGAAGTTGTGTCAAATTAATTTTGAAGTTCTGCCAACTGGTATCAAGGCGCAATGGAATCGACTCATCTCAATCTAATTTTGCGATCCATAGCTCTTGTAATAAGATCTTTTCTTTAGTTACTATGGGGCATAGTAATCCAAGAGGATCGAAGAGACGTGAAGAAACCGATAAAATATTTCGTTTTGTCGCTGGAAGATTATGAAAGCTTTCTTCTAAGTTGAAGCTAAACATATCTTCTTTTGGTTGCCATTGAATCCCAAGTGTTTTTGTGGAGTCTAAATCATTAAATTTGATTTCCTTTTTTGGACTCTCAGCTTCATATAAGGCTGGATGATTAGAAAACCATTTTGCCAATTGAAATCCACCTCGTTTCAGTATTTCTCTCACTTCTTGTTGGATTTTTGTGAGGGTTTTAAGATCATTAGCACCGGTTAATAGATCGTCGACATAAAAATCTTTGAGAATCGTTTCCGATCCTAACGGATGCGAGTTTTTATGTGTATCGCTCAACATTTTTAAACACCGTACTGCCAAGAATGGCGCTGACGCAGTGCCATAAGTGACAGTGTTTAACCGAAAATGTTGAAGTGGTTCAGATGGATGCTTCCTCCACACTACGAGCTGGTAAATTGAGTGCTCTTTGGCAATTAGAACTTGCCGGTACATTTTCGAAATGTCTGCCGTTAGAGCATATTTATGCGTTCGAAAACGGAGCAACGTCGAAAACAGCTCCTCTTGAATGATGGGGCCGACCATCAACAAGTCATTTAATGATTTTTGAGACGTTGTACGACTCGACGCATCAAATACGACACGCAATTTCGTGCTTGCACTTTGTGGTCTTAAGACACACTGATGTGGAATGAAGTATTGTGGGCTATTCGGGATTTCATTGTTCGTCGGCGACATATGTCCCATTGTGAGGTATTCATTCCTGAACTCCATATACATCGCTCTTAGATCATTATTTTTTAAAAGTTTTCGCTCAAGTGAGAGGAAACGACGTTTAGCAATTTCAAATGATGATCCAAGCGAGCTAGGAGGTGCTTTGAAGGCCAACTTAACCTGAAATCGACCTGTCGGTAAGAGTTGGGTATTTTCAACAAAGTGCTTTTCACAACTTTGTTGTTATGGTGTGAGCATTTTATTTGATTCTCCTGGAATTTCTTCTAATAACCAAAATTTATGAACAACTTTGTCTAGGCTCGACATTTCTTCGGATTGGCATATCATGTTGCAAATTCTCGTATTCGAACTTGAACATTTAGAGAATTTTCCAGATACTATCCAGCCAAGCAGAGTTTTTTGGATAACAGGATACTCTGGGCCTTTCTTTATTTGACCAACAGACAGTAGTTCAAAGAATGTTTCTGCGCCTAATAACAAATCGATTTTTTGTGGTTTATGAAACCATGGGTCAGCCAGTTCTATATTGCTTGGAATGTTCCAATTGGTAGTGTTAATAGCATGATCTGGAAGGTATGCTGAAATAGATGTCATGACCCAATAATCTGCCGAGAAAGAATGATCATTTAACCTTGATTTTACGACTGCGTGTACCTTTTTATTGACTTTCGAGTTAGTTTTACCAATGCCAAGCAAATTTAATGAATTATCTTCCTTACGAAGGTTCAACCTCTGTGCTAGCTCTTCAGTTATGAAGTTAATTTGCGAGCCAGAATCAAGTAGAGCTCGCGCTAGCATATATTCGCCGTTCTTGCATTTAATTCTTACGACTGCAGTTGCAAGAATGATTTGTTCAGTCGATACAGAGGCGTGCATAGCTTGGGAGGTCGAAGGTTGGACACCATTGAACGTTGTTGCATACTGATGCAGCAATGAATGATGCGCACGATTGCAAATGCTACACCGGCTCAATTTACATTTTGAAACTGTGTGTCCTTTTCGAAGGCAGTTAATGCAAATTGGAACACTTTTTGCAAACTCAAATCTTTGCAAGACCGGGAGTGCAGTGAACGACTGGCATGCGGTTATATAGTGGTCATTCGATTTACAAAACATACATTTCGGCTTGTGCTGTTGCTGTTCTGTATTGACACACGACAACGATGATCTTTGACTCTTTTGACGGTTAAATTCTTTTTTATTATTTGATTGCCTGTCATTGGGTTTGCATCTTGAAGATGAAGACCCTTCAGCAGCTATGTGCTGATATCGTTTGTTCAGGGCTGTTTCACAATCACTCCATAAAGGAAGTGTGCTGTAGTCAAGCTGTTCTTCCCACTTCGACCTCGTGATTGCGTCAACTTTTGACATCACCAAATGAATAATGATTGCATTTGTGATGTTCTTTTCATCACCCAATGATAAAAGAGAATCATAAATTGCAGAAACCGTATCTATCACGCTGCGTAGTGCAGATGCTGATTGTTTGGTAATTTCAGGCAGATCAAAAAGTGCCGAAACATTGTCAAAGAATATTAAACAATTGTTGTCATACACTCTTTTCAAGCTTGCTAGCGCTTTTGGATAATTTTGCTCGGTTATTTGAAAGGCTTTAACCGTTCCTAATGCTTCACCAGACAGACACGAAATCAGATGATTAAATTTTTCAATGTCTGGAAGAGTAGGATCATTATCCACCAAATTCTCAAAAAGGCTGATAAAGTTTTTGTATTCAGCGTATTTGCCGCTAAATTTAGGAAGAGACATTTTGGGAAGTCGTGAGTGATGAGGTCCAGAAAATGAGTGCTCGATGGCACTGGATTTGCGCCTCTTATTTAAAACACTCATTATTAATGACTTAGTACCAACACAAATGTCTTCCAATTCCCCACGGAACGTGTCATGATGATCAGCCAGCTCAATGTCCGATTGACAAATCATGGCTTGATCTATGTATGAATTTAATAACTCCAATCGACATTCCAGTTCAATTGGATTTTGTGACATCGTTTTTTGTTCTAATGCCACTTTTATTCGGGAAATATTCGTTACAATAAGTGACCTCTGATGCTTTAATTGCTCGAGAGAGTCACCTTTACTCGGAGAAACTTGTCTCTTTGGTGCCATAACAATAAATTGTTCGCGAGATGTAGTTAAACCACCTTGTATTTTTTTTTGGAATTAGATTGTCCACTGGCTATGATTACACTGGTTATTGATATAATTGTCGCTTGAAGTAGGCAAATTTGCAATAAATTTAGTAGCCAAACAATAACGCCACAATTTAAATGTTCGCAACCAAATTTGTGTTTTTAGCCGAAATACTTTACAGTATATAGTTTGATTCAATGATCGTATTTTATGTTTATCTCGCTGATGCACTCTTACGCACAAGTACAGAAATTATTTCGTTTTTTGCACTGAAAGCTTATTGAAATTCAGACCAAAACGTAAACAAACCAAAAGTAAACAGAACTGTCACTAGGTTGAACACATTGAATTTCGAGTGATTTTCAATCAAATTCCGATTAAATTTCGAATTAATTGATTGTCGAAAGTAGTTTTAAGCACTGAGTACGGCGAATATCTTCAGCGGATAGGGATAAGAAGAAAAACGACGGCGTAGCGGAGGCGGTGATGGCAACCAAAACGAGTGGCGAATATTTTTATTCTTTGTTATTCATATAAAACTTTAAAAATAAAGCTCACACTTATTTAATTTTAAACTTTTAATTTGTGCTTATTAGTTTTAAGACACAAGTAAATTGGACTTCTGCGAATCGCGCACTTTTTTTTGCAGATTTTGACACTACATGTACATACGAGTATGTGCTATGTACATACCATATGTGTATATGTATATATTTAATACAAATTTAACAAAAATTGAAAAATGAAGCAGCAATCTTGTTGCTTTTGCAAATTTAATCACTTTCAATTTTCGTTGAATACCTTGGAAACCTCCCTTTTGCACTGCTCACAATTGCAATTTGAATGCCTTGATGTATGTTGATGTGATGTTTTGTATTTTAATTGTCCCTGCTCAGGCGCCATGAAAAAATTTGCAATAATTTTTGCAAAAAAAGACCTTAAAAGAGAAAATGCAACCTTTTCTTTTACTTTACTTTGAAATTATAAAAAACGCATCTTAGCCGTTTGCTGATTCGCAGAACAGTGATTTCTTCTCCGTTGTTTTGGTAACCTTTTCTTTCTTCTTTTTTTTCTGCTTGGCGCGAAATTCAAACTTTTATACCATTTGTTTATATTATTGAGCTCTGCCGAAACACAATTTAAATCTACGACATGAAATGGTATTGTCTTGATTTTTTCTTTTATAATACACGAAATGTTACTTACACCTTTCACCGCGGGTCTCTCACCACTAAAAGTTAAGACATTTGTTTTAGTTTGACACAATGCATTTGCTTTAAACCCAAGCTCTTTAAAAGTTTTCAGTGAAATAATATTATTTTGCGCAGCGGTGTCCAACTGCACTTTGACAATTTTTTTATTCACTTCTATACTACAATACCAACTACTACTACTGCTCGCCTTCAGATCTTCCTTCTCAGATGACAAAGTACCGACAAATAGATCTTCATTTGATGATGTATTAGTACTTTCTGCAATGTCTTCGTCGTATAATTCAACGGTGTTAACCTGCTTGCTCGAATAACACATCTGCGCAAAGTGATTTGGCTTATTACACTTCCTACAGATTACTCCCATAGCTGGACATTTAAATCGATGACGTTGACCACATCTCCCACAAGTGTCTGATTTTGTTGTGTTGGTTCTCCACGCATGTTTTTGCGTTTGTTTTCCTTTATTGAATTGATTGTATGTGAAACTGTTGTTTTTTGCATTGGTGGTAGTTCTCAGTGCTCCTACGAAATTTGAATTTGATGATTTTGATGTACAGTCTTCTAATTGTCTGGTTTGTGACCTTGAACTTTCAAGCAATTTAGAGACTTCTATTGCATTTTCTAATGTTATGTCACCTTCACTTAGAAGGCGTTCTTTTATGTAGCTGTAAGATTCATGCAGGTCACATATGAAAATATCTTTGACGAGATTATCTTTAAGACTTTTAAATTCACAATTGGCGCTTAAAATTCTTAGCGCAGTTACAAAATCTTCTATAGATTCATTTAGGAGCTGCCATCTTGTAAAAAATGCATGTCGTTCCATTGATACTCGTATATTAATCTTTGGAACAAAGTGGATATCAAATTTTTTAATTAACTCATTATAACTGACCTTGTCGATGTCCTCGTTGAATGAACTGAAGATGTCTAAACTTTGTGATCCCATATGATGTAGTAACAGAGCTGATTTTCGTTTTTCGTCCTTTCGAGTCCGCTTGCTCGCATATAGATTTTAAATTGCGTTTTCCATTTTGTCCATGCACTCCCCAAATTGGCTGCTTGAAAGTTCATCGACTGCATATTTTTTGATTTTGCGGCCCGGGTCAATCCCGGACAGATTTATTGAGCTTATTGCAAGCAAACATATACTTAAAACTAACATTTTCACTTAAAAACTAAAGGGTGGGAGCGGTTAAAGAAAATAAGGACGTGAGGTATAGGTGGAAATAAGTATGTTCTTGAGGGAGAGTTTGCTGAGATGGTAGTCGAAGAGAGGCAGTACATCGTTAACTTCGCGAAGCATCCTAGACATTGGCTCCAGGTGTCCGTAATTCGTTCTGTGAAGATTGAGCCGGAAATGTGGCACAGACCTAAGATTGCGGGGATTGGTGTTAAAAGAAATAAGTTGAAGTAAGGAAGGACAATCGATATTACCTATTAAAATTTGATGAATAAAGAGAATGTCGGCAATTTTTCGGCGTATAGAAAGGGGTTGTAAATTTATAAGTTTCAGCCGGTCAGTGTAAGGTGGTAAGTTTTGGCTATCATCCCAGGGAAGACCGCGTAAAGCGTAAAAACCTGCGTTGAACCGCTTCTATCCGGAGGATGTGAGTTCTGCAGTAGGGTGACCAAACTTGGCTGGCATATTCCAGAAGAGGCCTAACAAAGGTTATGTAAAGAGATTTGGTAACATAAGGATTGGAAAACTCCTTAGACCAGCGCTTGATAAAACCAAGGGCAGAGTTAGCTTTTTTTTATTATACTATCAATGTGAGAACGGAAATTGGATTCCTTGTCGCAGATAACACCTCAATCACGCAACTCATTCACTAAGGGAACAGGCAGATTAAAGATTAGATAGCAACGAGGTGAAGTAGGGAGGCGTTTACGGTTATAAGTTATAGCCTGACACTTATTGACGTTAAGCTCAAGAAAATTCTTCTGACACCAAGTACAAAGCCTGTCTAGATCTTGCTGCAGAAGTAGGCTGTCTGAGGAAGATGATATATATCTAAATATTTTCATATCATCTGCGTAAACAGATATGTATGAATTTTTAATGATACAAGCAACATCATTAATGGTCAGAATAAATAATAAGGGACCAAGGTGGCTGCCTTGAGGGACACCAGAGGAGGCTTTAATTGGGTCAGAAACCATGGACCTAAATAGAACATAGTAAAGTCGTTCATTTAAATAGGATTGAACCCAAGTTACAAAGTTTATTTGGAACCAAGAGCCTTTTTGGGCAGACTGGTAGTAAAAGAAATCGGTGTCGGAACGCGATTTTAAGTAAGAGAGCTTATTTCTCTTGTTACGAAGAGATCGCAGCTCTTTATTATACCAGGGTGGTGACGATGAGGGATTCCTTTTGGGTAAAAAAGGCACAGATTGGGAAAGACATTTTAAAATTTCGGTATAAAAGGATGCAAGAGCATCGTTAACCGTAAGGTTAGAGTTATTGTAGAGAAAGTTAAAATTGACCATACTGAGGAGGTTGTTCAGTTTGGCATAGTTAGCCCTATGAAAATTAAAACTGTAAGAATATTCATAGGAAACGGGATTAAGACCATTGTCATATGTCAGCGTAAGAGAAAGGGGAGGGTGGTAACTATCCAACTTAGAAAGCAGATGTTTACTTTCTAAAACGACGCAGTTATCTGTATCAGTGGCGAAGACTAGGTCGAGTTGTCTGCCGATGTCATTGGTGACACCACTTAATTGATATTGACCAGAGTCAGTTAGGCAGTCAATGAAAAGATTCTCTTTATCAGAGGTAGGATTTGTTGCAGTATAGTAGCACTGATCAGTCTGAGTCCATAGAAGTTTAGGTAGATTAAAATCACCTAAAAAAATGACAACGTCATTGGGATCAGCAGCATTAAATATGCAGTCGATTGCATCAACAGCTAGCTGGTAACCTTGAATTGGTTGAGAGGGGCGAATATAACAGCAACAAATATATAAGTTGCGTTTGCAAATAGGAATTCCAGCGCAAACCAATTCGAAGAATGCGGTGGACGATTTTTTAAAGGGTCTAGACTCGAGACGAGGGTGTATAGCTAGAAGTACACCACGGCCATATAAATTCTCCTCTTTATCTAGACCATCGTCACGGTGTAAATCGAAGTCTTGGGAAAATAATTCATTATTCTTAATATCAGTGGTGAGATTGGTTTCTGTGAGGGCAAAGATGTCGTATAGCAGAATCTGCGAATTAAGATATATAGCAGAAATCTTAGTTCGTAATCCTCTTACGTTTTGATAATACAGGGACAGATATTTGGGAGGCTTCGGCAAAGAATTGAGTGGTGGGTTAGGAGCGATGGTAGTTTTTGAAACTAGACCGTGTTCTCTGGAGGTGTAGTATCCGTTTGGAGCTAACATGAGATGCGAAAGAAGAGAGATCATTAGCCACGTCATCAGGAGTCATATCTAACTGCTCATGAAAACGTATAAAAAGTTGCCGCAGATCATTATGATTAGTGGGGAGGAGTTCTTGCAGAATGGAAACCATTGCATTGGTTTTCGTTATACCGTCGATACAGACAGAGTCAGGCTTATCATGTAGGTAGGCGAGATATAAGCGAACATTATCATATAATCTGCGGTCTCTTAAACGAGAGAGAACATATCGGCCATCTTCCCCAGAATCGATAAGGTGCTTGGTTAACTTTGCCTTTGGAGGAAGAATGGGGTCTAAAAAAGAAGGTGGTGTGGTATTAGGGTGGGAGTCTAGCTTAGAACATGGGGAGGGATTTAAAATATGGGAGCCAATAAAGTTGGGGTATGCCGTTTTTGTATGAGTGAGGAGATGTTGGGTTTTGTAAATGACTGGGAGGAGGATCTAGATTGAAAGATACGCGCTTAGGAATTGAGTTGGACGCGGTGGAAGAACGTTTAGTATATACGCGATTGGCAGTATGAATTGAAGGAGGAGTGAAGATAGGAAATGTCCCAACTTTAAAACTCCATTTTGCATCAGGAGTTTGTTTGTTAGGAGTTGGGTTTTTTTTGGAAGAGTTAGGCTTCGGTATAGGATTAGACTTAAAATTAACATTATTCTGTTTTTTAGATTTAGTGGATTTTGAGGTAAAGGTAGTATCCATAGTTAATCCACCCAGATTGATGACGTCGGAAGCAGGGTTGATAAACATCCATTCATATTTTGACGGGATGCTTACCTTGAAGGTGTTGGTGGAGATCTTACGGCAGTTGCTGACATCTATTTTAAATTTAGATTTGAAGAGACTAGTTAGCCTGTTTCGATCGAGGAGAGTACCTCTTATTAAAAAGGCAACTGACTCAGCTTTGTTGAAATTGTTCAACTTGTTCAACGTTCAGGAGTTGGTGTAGTAGCATCGTTTACCGAAGAGGGTTGTGGTGGAGGAGAAGATGATCGAGGAGTTACTGGTGGTTCCATAATTGCAGATTCAAGCATCTCAGTGAGAAGCGAGGTGTTGTATGATGGAGTCGGTGGGGGCTGGGATTGCACCGGTATATCTTCGATTTTACTGGAAGTTATCCGGATGTGATCAGCAATTTCGGTTAACAGCGCGCGTGATTCGGTTATCTCGTTGCTTAAGTCGCTCATTTGGCACATGATGTTTATGAGCAACTGATCATTATTAGGCGGAGACGGAACGCTGCTTCTGGATGTGCTTTAAAGGTGAAAATCGAGGGAAGACCGTAGAGAACTTAAAGAGTCTGTTATTGTGGGGATGTAAGATTTTATTATTGATTTAACACTATGGGATAGAAAATTTTTGGAATCTTCACTAAAGTCGTCATTTCGTTTTATTAAGTCACTGTTTTGAGCCAACTGCATGGATAAGTTTCTAAATTGGGTTTTGACAAATCTTCAACTGATTTAAGAAGGTCATCATATTTTGTAAATTGGTTTTGCATTGATTTCAAGGCATGATTGTTTTCTGCCGCAAAGTTACTGACCGAATCACTGAGACACTTAATAGCAAGTAATATGTGGGACGGAGTGATGTCCTTGCACTCATCACAATAAAACAAAAAGTTGTTTTTAAAATCTTTTAGGTACGCGATGGATCTTTTACTCAAGCCAATGCAAAGGGCATGGAATGACTTGCTACAAAGACCACTGCAGATCACCATAACAGCATTTAGGTCACTTGTTAGGGAGCAATTCACACTTCCACATAATTCAGACATAATGACGATGATTGAGTTAGGGTAGGTCAGTTGAGAAATTTTAAAACACAAAAGGCGGTGAATGAGAATTGGGTTAGTTGTTAATTTCATTTTAATAAACAAATCGAGTCAGCAAAACACAACAAAAGGCGATGACCGAGAAATAGGTTGTGCGAATTATTGCAATTAGTCAGAAAAAAAAAAATGTATGGAAATAAATTAGCAGAGCGAAATTTAAACACGTCTGAACTTAATGAATGAACAATTGGACTGAAACCACCTGCCACAATCTGCTGTCTTTCTTTTGGATCGTTTGTATTGTCCAATGTATCATTCGTTGTCATTTTTGACTTCTATTTGTTTTTCTTTATTTTTATATTTAACAATTTTATTTTAATTCACACCTGACACCATGTTATGAACTTCATTAGAGTAATTACAGAGACGACTTTACTTCAAGACTCGCCATGCTAATACAAATGGTTACTTAACTTAAGCTCGAGCATACGTATTATGTATATATGACATCGTGTACATATCCATAAATACTTAATAACGTATTATACATTCACAATAGTTTCGACTATTTCTATTCGAACTTTCGACGTGAAACCGCTGAAATTTCGGCCAAATTATGCGAAAAGCCCCGGAAAATTGGATCCAGCGCATAATAGCTTCCATGGTGGACATTTGAGCGATATCATATTTCATAACTAAACAAACGAGGCACATCTCATGCAAACCCTGCAAATAACATTTAATAAATCCTATCGCTGAACTGAAGTGGAAAGTATTCTCTTCTCAGTGCGGTATCCTTGATCTCCCTTAGCCTAACCTGTTCTACAACAGCAGCTACTAATTGGCATATGTACGAGTATACATGTATAAAAATATCCTGTGTGTACGAGTATATATCCTTGGCTTTTTTTTAAGTTCAAAAACTGACTCGATGAGAAAATAACTTTATTTCACATTTGGTTAACCCAGCCTGCCGTAGTAGCTGCCGCGAAATTTATTCATTTTATTTATTTAGTTTTTTTTTTTTTTTCAAAATCCGGTGTAATACAATTTAATCCGATGCAGCAGTGCAGTATTTATTTTTTTTGTTTTAATTTTTTATTAAAAGCAACGCAATACTTTGTTAGACGCCATTGGCATGCACATGCGGTGCCTGAGTTAAGTGGATTTGAATAATTGCATTGGCATATACTCGTGCAATGGCCACCAGCGAGCTTGAAAAGTGTTCTATTTAGCCGTACCTATCTCAGGTCGAGGCACGTACATGAGTATATTGATAATTTATTTTGAGTTGATGTTGGTTTTTTTTATTAAGTTTCGATGATGGTGTTGCGACAAGAGTAAAATGTAATTAAAGAGTTTAACAGCCTTCGGTAGTACACCGTGCATGTACTCGTACACCACAACTGGCATATTATTTATTTGGAAGAAAAATTACCACAAATGTCAGTGTGAAAATCGGATCTATTTAAGAAAGTTAGGAGCATGTTCAACGAGACAATCTGTCGACGAGGGACAGCCCAGCATGATTCTTTAATTGCAAATGAGCAACGAAAACGAAAACTTTGGGACCGTGGCAACATCAGAACCATTTTGTTTTTTCCAAGATACGCAAGAAGTTCTGAATAAGGACGGTATCGGATGATGATTATCGAGCTTATTTGGATAGCAATCACATTGGTAACATTTGGGATCTATTACAGACGTAGTTTTTGCGACGCCTTATTTCACGAAGAGATAGTATTACTCGGCACTTCCTCGGATCTTATTTTTTATAACTATGACGATACCTTATTGGTGAGGTGCAACCCTACATACATATTGTGATAAACATTTAAATTTGAGCAGCGACATCTAGATTTGCAGAGCAGAAGATGTCGATACTCGAAGAACAGAGGATTTCAATACTTGAATAACAAAGTCCCGATCATTGATGACTGGAGAGTGGAATCGAATTTTCTAGCAAAAGCTAGGATTGTTCTCGAAGTATGTCATTCGAGTATAAATACCAGCATCCCCAAGATATGCAAGTCAGTTCATCAGTTGAATTTGAAGTGTTAACCAGGAGAAGTGATTAAGTGGTTTAAGTAAAAGATAAGAAAAGTACAAGGAGTCTCAAAAGAAAGTTCACATTTTAAAAAATTATTAAAAAAAGTTAGAAGTTTATTGAAAAAATGTTTATTATAAAGGGTCCGCCATCTAACGGTTTTTTTTTCAACTAGTGCTTGTTTCGTGAATGGTAACACTTAGCTCATGTCTGATTTGACAGATAATTAGTTTTATCCTTCCGGTTAATAATGGAAAATAATTTCATTCAAATGGCTGCCTCGGCTGGCCATGTAGTAGCCTACACGATCGGTCCAATTTTTAGCACATTAACGATTGTGTGCAGCTGTATTTCACCAATGGCTTCACGAATATTGTCCTTTAAAGCGTCAATTGTCTCTGGCTTGTAGGCGTAACACTTATCTTTTACGGCACCGCACAAATAATAGTCCAACGGTGTCAAATCGCAGCTCCGAGGTGGCCAAACGACAGCAGCTCTGCGGCTGATAATGCGATCTTCAAAAACAGGGCGCAAAACATCGAGTGTAGCTTCGGCTGTGTGGCACGTAGCGCCGTCTTGTTGAAACCAAATGTTGCCAATATCCTCCTCTTCAATTTTTGTGAACAAAAATTCGTTCAACATGGCCCGATAACGATCGCCATTGACTGTAACGGCCACTCCTTGCTCATTTTCGAAGAAAAATGGCCCAATTATGCCTCTGGACCAAAATCCGCACCAAACAGTGACTCGTTTTGGGTGTATCGGCTTTTCAATGTATGCGTGCGGGTTTGCTGTGCCCCAAATGCGACAATTTTGCTTGTTTACATACCCGCCAAGATCAAAATGAGCTTCATCTGAAAAGATGATGTTTTTGGCAAAATCGGCATCTTCTCTAAGTCGATCGCAGGCCCACTTATCGAAGCGAAAACGCATTGGATGGTCAGTTGGCTTCAACTCCTGAACCAATTGGACTTTGTATGGCGTCATACCAAGGTCTTTATGCAAAATTCGTCTCAATGATGTCTCCGAAATGTTCAATTGTTGAGAACGACGGTGAATTGATATTGATGGCGCTTCACGCACACCTTCTGCCACAGCAGCAATATTCTCGGGTGTACGCACTGTTTTTGGCTTTTCACGCTTTGGTTTATCGATGAGGATGCCAGTTTCTTTCACTTTTTTCACAAGATAACGAACATACGGAGCTGACGGTGCTTCTCTTCTTCCAAAATCCATACGCAATTTTCGCACACATTCTGCAACATTACCATGATTTTCAAAGTAATGTCGCAATATTTCCTAGTGTTGTTCAAGCATATACACAACCATATTGGTTCAGCGGAAGGATAAAAATAATTATTTGTCGAATCAGACATGAGCTAAGTGTTACCATTCACGAAATAAGCACTAGTTGAAAAAAAAACGTTAGATGGCGGACGCTTTATATTAAAATACAATGTTTGGGAATTTATTTTTTAAAAATGACATAGTCCAAATGTAAATCGTTGTGTTCACGGCATTCATTTAAACGAGCACTAAAATTGCCGATGACGGCACGGCAGGTATTCTCCGTGATGGTAGGTCACTTTAGGCGAATGTAGGGGTTTCAGATGTTTTTGTTTTGGATTGGTTGCACTCCAGTAGCGGTGCTTTTGCTTCATCTGAAAACAAGATGTTGGTAAACGTCGGAAAACTCTCAATCATCTGGTTTATGAAGTCAAGCCTCTGACCAGCATCCTGAGGCTTTAATTCTTGCACCAACTGAATATTTTAGGGGTGAAGTTTTAAATCTTTATGCAAAATGCGCAATAATGACGATCTGTGCACGTTTAAGGCCACCGCACGCTTCCGAATTGAAAGGTTCGGATCGTCCCGAATAGACGTAGACACTGTCTACGTTTTCGACGGTGCTTGAGGATCTTGGACCCCCGGATTTTGATTTTTCCAGTGTTGAGCCGCTCTCTTCAAACTTCTTGACCCATTTTGCAATGATTCGAGTACTTGGCGCATCATTCAAGTGATGAATATGTCGAATGTTGCAGAATTTTCTTCGCGCTACAGTCGCCGAATTACCGTTTTTTATAAAACTCGCGTACGCACAATGCACGGTCTGCTTCTGAGAAAAGCTCCATAGCGACTAAATTCACAAGAGCCAGGCTACCGATTGACACACCCCCCGCGCCCCTCGAAATAGTTGCGTTCGCGCAATAACCAAAACAAATGTGAACTTTCTTTTAAGGCACATTGTATAAGCGGTTGAGAAATTGGATTGGATTGAGAGAAACAATTAAATAGTGAATTGTAACTGTAGCCGTGTTTTATTGGTAGCTGGGTACGCAGCTCAGTAAAATATCCCTTGGCAAACTGTACGCTGCAAGGGCTTTTGCAACGTCAACTCGAGATTTCTATCTTTGATTAATAGATGAATCTTAGTTGATGATAAGTTAGACACTGTTAGATTATCGAGTCAAGGATATAGACTAGGGAAAAATTACTATAGCGAGTGGAGCGAAAAGAGCGATCTATTTGCTAATGAGTTCTTCAAGCAACTAACTTTATTACAAAATGTCGCATGATAAGTAAGTGGTATTCTCTACATAATTTAAAAACATCGCATATAATAAATATCGTGGTCACCGCGATTGGCGGTAAATTCAAAATTTCTATGTTTTTTTTTTTTTTTATAAAGTGTTATAATTATAAATATTCCACAGCTTACAATTGTGCGGGTATAGAAATTAAAATTTTTATAAATGTATGTATGTATATCTGGGATCTAACAACAAAAAACGAAAATTGGCGATAATTAGGTCAGTAAATAAGTGAGTATAAAAGTGAACATAGAACTTAGGTATTCTGAAATCCAGGGAGCGCTGACAGGGGTTGTAAAAAATGTTATTTCATGATGGTTGTCGACTTCGTTTATTTACGGTTGCGTTCGTTGACTATTATTTTATATAATTTGTGTAAAGATGCATTTGAGTTGCAAAAAGTGAGGGATGGTTCATTTTCCTTTATTACAAGCAGCTCGCAAATTGAAATCTTTCTTCACCTTCTTGATTCACATTTTTTAGGGGCGGGCTGGACAAATGCTGTTTTCCATCTGCTTGGGAAGACTCCTAAAGTGTAGGATTGATGAAAAAGCTTACGCGGTGGTTTTGCCATCTCGAGTGCGAAAGTGGATTCGTCCCATTGAAGATTAGATGCACTCAAGTGTAGGCGGAGACAGATCACAATCTGGGAGTGTTGAACTGGCCGCAAAATGTGCAGCAAGCAGATTGGCTCTCTAACCCTGACAGCCTCTTTACATTTCGAGTCGTACCATGCCTTTTCTTTTGGTTTGATACTTTTCATTCGATGAGGGATAAAGGATTTCATTCCAAAGAGAATGGTGTCTGTGATCAAATCAGCAGCGTCATCCACTTCGTTATCGAGGAAACATAACGACCAGTTAAAATTCCTAAAAAAGCTGTTAAGTCCGCTACAATTGGCTTTCTCGTATTGCCATAGGGTTCTTTTAGGAATCTTTTCTCTAACTGTGTGGTCGGTATACGAGAAATTAGGTGATATAACACAGTGGTCCGACGAGGCTAGAGGGGAAAGCACTTCAACAGTATACTTATCAGGGTGAGAAGTTAAAAACAAGTCCAGGGTGTTGGCGGTATGACTATCAACGTCTGGTATACGCGTGGGCTCATTTACAAGCTGGGTTAGGCTATTTTCCGCAAGGAAGATCCCAAGACACCGTCCTTCGGGTATTGTCTGTCCAGATGTAATTACATCGAATGTTATATTCTTCCACGTTGGGCTTCCCTAAATTTGCAGACTCTAAAATCATTCTACAAACTGCTCTATTTTAGATCACCTCGTTAGTGATGCCAAATTATTTGTCTTTAAGACTCTTCTTCGAACTTCGTCTGGAATTTGAGCCCTACTATCGGTTTCTTAAAGTGGAGACTTCCACCAATGCGCCTACATCTCTATTTTTACACATTACATTTTGTTAGGCTCGCTGACATTTGTAACATTTTGACTTCCGTTACTGTCATTTTTCCTTTATATTTTTTATACATCGTCCAACATTGCGATATGTATGCTTTGGCTGGAGGAATGACTGTCATATATAGCAGAACCTTAAGTTTAAGCGGGATTGTTCTGTCACTGAACAATATGGAGTTTTCGCACCATTTTAGCCACCCCACATGGACTAACGACAGAGCCTGTATTTAAATTGTTCGCACTTTGGCACGGTGACTCCTTTTAAATGGACGTCAAGAGTTGATTCGACTGATGACGACTGATTCGTAACCCGTTACCTTCTAGTGCATTTCTTCAATTATTAAAAGTAGCTTGAAGGGCTTGTCACATCGTTGCCTATAATAGCGCTATCATCGGCTTCACTGTCAATATGAAGGAAACTTTTTTCTTATCCATTAAATGCATTCGAGTGCGGTTCAGGCTGATCTTTGGTGTTAAAGTGTCTGAATATAATTTTTACGCACTGCAGCAATATTCCGTAAGCCGTTACCGTACGGCAATTGAGTTTTAATTAAAAATCTTAATCCTGTCCAATTTTGGGCTACTTTTTCGAGTATTTGGGGCTCTTTCTCACTACTGCACTGTATATTGACTGATATTGCAAGGCCTGAATAATATCCGGCTTATCCGCACACACCAAAGACGCTACATAGCCCAATGAAAAGTAATCGAATGGGGTAAAATCGTACGATTCCGGTGGCCAATTCACTAGTCCATTTAGCTATATAATGTTGTCGTTGAATCGAATCCTCAATAAGTCAATGACTTAATCGAAAACATGGCAGTTATTTGTCCGGTAATGTTGGCCATTGACTGTGACACCAGTCCTAGCCCTATTTTTGGGACCCATAATGCTACCAGCGGGAAGACCATACCACAGAACGCGCTGTTGTCTCTTCTGGATTTGACTCACTCCAGAAACGTCAGTTCCGTCACTAAACACCATAAAAATAAGGGGCGACCACCTGGTCAAAAGCACAATTCGCGAGCTCATGTCTGAAGCCATGTTCTTTAGTTCCTACACCAGCTGAATACAAAACGGTTATAGGCCGGAATTTTTTTTCGCAAAATAGTGGTCGGACAAAGACCAAACTATTGTGATCTTCTCCGAAATGGCAATTCCAGATGTTCCGCCCCACATTGACTCTCAGCGGCTTCAGTTTTCTCTGTGTCAGTTTGGTCTGTGTCAGGTAGAATTATTGTGGTCTGATTTATCCACAACACTACGAATAGCGAGCTCAACTGGTCGATAATGAGGATCAACAAACCCACGTCAACCGAGTTTCAAAATAAATTTAAAGGATACGAAAGCGTTCTTCTGGTGTAAATCTATTTACGATTATTTGTCAAACAATACTGGACGTACAGAGGAGTAAAAAAAATGCAAAAATGATACTTTTTGTGTTGCAGAAAGTGAGGGATGGTTCATTTTCCTTTATTACAAGCAGCTCGCAAATTGGTGACGAGAAATCTTTCTTTAGTTATTTAAGGATGAATAAGGAAGCTTTTCAGTAGCTCCTTTCACTAATAAAAGACGATCAGCAGAAGAAAAAAAATGCAGTAAACTGCTGAAAGTATCTGCACGACATGCAGATACATTGGTACATGGATATGTCTTATAGGCATACGACGAAAAAACCTCAATTGTTTTACGAGTGAAGATAAATGGAATATAGGGTAGTTGTGCAAAAAAGAAATGGTTTAAAGTTTTACCCCGGTGTAAAAAAAGAAACACAAGTTAAAAATTATGTACATATATACTTATGGTATAAACTGTAAAAAAAAATCAAAAATCAAATGCTAAGCACTATACCAAAAAAAGAAAACAAATATTTAGACATACCTTTCGGACATACCCGTAAGCATATTCAAATGTCAACAAGTGGTTTTTTTAGATTGATCAAAAGGAAATATGGACAAACTATTACCAACTTTGAAATATAGATGGAAAGTGAGTGTTTGAGTGAGTAAAGCGTTTTATTGGGGTTTGTTGCTGAGCTGCGTACCCAGCTACCAATAAAACACGGCTTGTACTGAATAAAGCGACAAGAATAAGTTCTATCATTTGTACCCAAACAAACATTTTACAATATGTTCCACAGTTATCACATATCGGACCTAATGGTTGGTATCCATTCGCGTTTCCTTTTTTCTTATCACATCTAGTCTTGGTGTTGACTTTGCACAGGAAGTCTTCCTCTACTGTCTACGTACATGACATTTCAACGAATAACTTCTCAATTCACTGACTTCAAAATGATTGGTCACTCGTTGAAGCCTTGTGAAATCAGTGAATTGAAAAAAATCGTCCATTCACAAATATTTTAAATATTAATTGCTGCATTCTTTTACAACTCTGCCGTCTATGCAGACGGTAACGAAAATCTCCCGAAGAATTTTCATCTAAAAGCAGCTAAATTTAAATGTAGGCCCGGGTCAACCCCGGACAGCTTTATTGTGCTAAATACAAGCATTGAACTTAAATACTATACTTATAAAACTAATAAAAATTTAATTGTTAGAGCTGTGGAGTGGGGGTAAAGAGCGAGGGGAATAAAGGGCAATCTTAAGGGAGTGTTTGTGATAGGTGATAGTCAAAGATTGACTGGAATTTGTTCGCTTCGCGAAGGATTCGAGATAACGGTTCATGGTATCCGTAATTAGTTCGGTGGGAATTAACTCGGAAGAGAGGTATAGTTCTTAGATTACGTGGATTAACATTTAAGGAGATGCGTTCGAGGAGAGCCTCAGAGTCAATGTTACCATTTAAGAGCTGATGGACAAAAACTATATCACAAACTTCTCGTCGTGTAATGAGGGGTTGTAAGTTAATATGTTTCAGTCGATTATGATAAGGGGGTAAATTGAATGGGTCAGACCAAGGAAGTTCCCGTAATGCGAACCGAAGGAACCTACGCTGTACCGATTCAATACGTGCAATTTGTGCAGAATAATATGGTGACCAGACTGGACTTGCATACTCGAGGAGGGGCCGAACAAATGTGGTGTAGAGTGCTTTAGCCACATATGGGTCGTCAAATTCCTTAGACCAGCGCTTAATGAAGCCAAGAGTCGAATTGGCTTTACTAATAATGCTATCTATGTGAGAGCGAAAGTTCAGTTCGCTATCATAGATAATGCCTAAATCGCGCATTTCGGTCACATTAGGATCAAGCTCGTTATTGATGAAATATGCACGAGAAAGAGTTGTATGACGTTTTCTAGTGAAAGTTAAAGTTTGACATTTGTTAACATTTAACTCAAGAAAATTATGAAGACACCAAGTGGAAAATCGATTGAGATCATCTTGCAACAGAGAACAGTCAGAGGGAGACAATATGTGACGGAAGATTTTGATGTCGTCAGCATAGATGGAGATAAAAGAATTGTTAACGATGGTATCAACATCATTAATTGTTAATATAAATAACAAGGGACCAAGATGACTTCCTTGGGGAACACCCGAGGTGGCTTTGAAAGGTTTTGATAATGTAGACCTAAACAGGACACTGTAGTGTCTATCATTTAAGTATGAGGAAATCCACGTAACGAAATCTGATCGAAATCCAAGGGCGCAAAGTTTTAAAAGAATTACTTTATGCGAGACTTTATTGAAAGCTTTGCTGAAGTCGGTAGTTATTACATCTACTTCTTTGCCATCTTCTAATGCACATAGAGTACTTCATACAAATTCAATGAGATTAGTGGTAGTGGACCTGCCCTTAACAAATCCATGTTGGTTTCTTGAAATCACTGGTTTACAATAAAAAGACATAGCATCATAAATAATGCTCTCAAAGAGCTTGGGTATTGTGGAGAGCTTCGCAATAGGTCTGTAATTTAAGATTTCATCTTTATAGCCTTTTTTATGCAGAGGGATTATATATGAATTTTTCCAGGAATGGGGAAAGGCGCATTGAGATAAGGAAAGTCTGAACAAGGCAGTGAGAGGTTTTACCAAGTAGGCGGCGCACTTTTTTAGAACTATAGGGGGTACACCATCAGGTCCAGCGGAATATTCACTTTTTAGATTACCTATCTTTTCATCTACTAATGCCATTGAGATATCCACCGAAGTAAAGGATGTTTGTGGACAGCTGTTCAAGTATGAGAAATAAGATAGATCGGGGTTTTGGATGTGGCAAGCAAACGATTGGCTAAAGAATTCGGCAAAGAAGTTTGCTATTCTTTGCGGATCATCAGACGATGAATTGTTGAACTTCATGGTGGAGGCATAACTGTCCGACTTTTTTTAAGAGTTGATAAACTGGAAAAAGCGTTTGGGATCAGAAATAAGACTATTATGCATGCGGCTTAAATAATTGGAATATAGTGATTCACATAGATCTGAAAATTGGGTATAAGCAAGGTGGTATTTATTAAAATCCGCTTCAGAACGTGTACGAAGATAGGTGTGCCAAAGTTTATTTCTATTATTTCGTATTGACCGGAGTTCCTTGTTATACCAAGATGAGGATAACGATGGATTTTTTTGCGGTACAAAAGGAACAGACTGGGAAAAGCAATCGAAGATGATATTGTAAAAAGAGGTAAGTGCATCATCGGGAATACTAGAGTTGAAGAGAAAATTGAAATTAGCTTTAGAAAGAAGATTGTTTAATTTAGAAAAGTTGGCTCTTCGAAAATTAAAGTTGTACACGTGTTCAAAGCAAAAAGGTTTTGAAACGTTGGACGAAAACGTCATAGAAAGAGGCGGGTGGTGAGAATCTAGAGTGGTAAGGAGGTGCTTGCTGGCTGAGACTATGCTGTTATCTACGTCAGTGGAGAAGATAAGATCTAGTTGTCTACCAAGATAGTTGGTTATGCCACTTAACTGAAAAAGTCCGGAGTCCACGAGACAGTCAATAAAAAGAATTTCTTTCTCCGAACTTGCATTGCTGGCGGTGTAGTATGAATCATCAGTGCATATCCATTTGAGTCGTGGTAAGTTAAAGTCACCCATAACGACAACAGTGTCATTTGCGTCAGCTTTGGCAAACAGGTCATCGAATTCGTCAATAGCCAGTTGATAGCTGCAGGTTGGTTGCGATGGGCGAATGTAACAACAGCAAATAAAGAGATTGTGCTTAGAAATAGGAATTCTTATGCAGACAAGTTCAAAGCAAACTGTAGATAGTTGCTTAAATAATTTAGAATTAAGGCGAGTAGGTACAGCCAAAAGTACTCCGCGGCCAGTTGATTCGTCGTTATTCATAAGGCCATCGTTTCGGTGGACATCATAATTATGGGTAAATAACTCGCTATTCTTAAAATTAGAGGAAAGGTTGGTCTCAGTAAGAGCGAAGATATCATACGGCAGTTTTTGCGAAGTAATATAGACTTCAGATGTTTTTGTGCGAAGTCCTCTAACATTTTGATAGTAAATGCTGAGAAAATCAGGGAGTGCAAATAGAGGTAGAGGTTGGTTAGGAGCGAAAATAGTTCTTAAAACTAGAACGCGTTCTTTGAAGGTGCCAGAGTCGCTTTGAGCTGACGTGGGTGGCATAAGAGGAGAGGTCGTTTGCAACGTCGGTAGGCGTGATATTAAAGGCTTCGTGAAACCGCATCAAAATCTGACGTAGGTCTTTTGGGTTTGTAGGAAGTCCTTCTTGCGGAAACCATAATATTTGTTTTGGTTGTACCATCAATGCAAATGGAATCAGGCTTATCGTGTAGATAAGCTAGATAAAGGCGAACAAGAGCACCCTCATCCATTTTTAGTCAATTGCCTTCCTAGTCCAAAGAAGCAGTGATTGGCAAGAGTTATTCTTCGTTTGATGTCACCGCTGTCGTCGTTGTAGCGTAGTCTAGTTAGACAAAGTCTTTACTACCCTCTTTCTTTCCTGCCTTTTCTTGTTGACAGCACATACTTGGTCTTGCCCTCATTGATCGTCAAACCCATTTTCGCCGCTTCGGCGTCAATACTCGCGAAGGCACCATTGACATTGCGCTGCTTTCTTCCGATTTGTCAATATCATCGGCGTATGCTAGCAATTAAACGAACTTTTGAAAGATTGTGCCTCTTGTATTGGCCCCTGAGTTTTGCGCTATTCTTTCAAGAATGATGATAAGGAAATTGCAGGAAAGCGCATCTCCTCGTCTAAATGATTTTTTGACATAAAAGGTAGGGGCTCGCTAAGTTCTTTACAGACATTGATATAGGAGTGTGCATTCTCTATCGTCATCCTGCGCAAACGGACCGGTTTGGCAGGGATACCATAACTAGATATTGCTCTGTATAGCTCGGCTCTATAGATGCTGTCATATGCTGTCATATGCTGCCATGAATATGTGGTGTGTATCGAATTGGAGCTCATGGACCAATCGGATTATTGACGAACGATTTCAGGCCTTGTCACAATACGACAGATAGGACCTTCTAGGCGATACTGAGAAGGCTGATGTCTCAGTAGTTGGTGCAGTTAAGTGGGTCTCCTTGAGGATCGGACAAACAATGCTGAGGTTTCATTCATCGGGCATACTTTCATCCGTCCAGATTTCACAGATCAGTTGGTGTATGCTCTTTGCCAGGTCATAGCCTGCAGCTTTGAAGAGCTCGGCGATCAGGCCGTTTGAGCCAGCAGCTTTGTTGGACTTAAGCTTGGGTATGGCTATCTTCACTTCATCCAGGTCGGGTGGACGGCATTGTTGGTTGACATCATCCAGGTTGAAAGGTTCATTCTACAGTCTACAGAAATGCTCTTTCCAAATCCTCAGCATTGACTGAATCTCTACAACTATGTTCGTCTCTACAGGCTTCGGTTCCGAATCTCATTCCTGGAGTAGCATCTCTCATTTTCCTTGGCCGCGCTCTTCTCATGCCACTTTCCTCCTGAGAAGCTTGTCTTCAAACCAGCGGTTTCGTTGTGGTGGCCGAGTGAAACCCGAGTGACTTTTTGGGGGTGTTGCCACTGGTCTTCAATACTTGATTTTACCGGCATAGAACCTCTTAACAGATTAAGGAAGACCAGATCGGAAAAGAATTTGGCGATCTTTTACGATCGTAGCTTTCTGACGTGAAACTTCGAGATATCGGCAATGGCTAGGAACACATCCATAATACTGGAGGAGTGCCTTGCGTCGATCGCAATGTGGTCAATCTGGCTGACGGATGGTTGATCAAGAGATCTTCCAGTCCCCTTATGAAGATCGAGATGCGTGAACCGCGTGCTAGCGACGACAGTGTTTCGCCCAGCCGCAAAGTCGATTAACCCGAATACTACCAAAGATGTCATCTCTTCCTACCTCTGCATTGAAATCACCGATGACAATTCTAATGTCATAGCTGGAGCACTAGTCGTATTTCTTGCCCAAGAACTCGTAGAAGTTTTATAATTAGCGCGCGTTCAGGGAGTTAAAATGTACTTTGCTGTCATCATTTTTCTATTTTTTGTGGGGGATTGTTACGAGGCGCTCGTTAACATGCCGGAAACTCAAGACTTCTTGCCTAAGTCTGACTCTAAAAACAGATCTCGCATCCAAATAAATGCGAGGACTGCCGTTGGTCTATTATGAGCTCATCCGCCACCATCTCTTTTCCAAGACCCTGATTTAGCCTCCGGAATAATACGGAGAGGTAAAAAAGCACAAATATGTGGAAACAGTTACAACACTCATTATCGCCGAACTGACACCTATCAATGTCTGCCCTTTTTCTACAGCACCCAACCATCAATAAATGAAAACAGAGGATGATGTACGGCTATGGTATTATACCTTTGCAAGTGAAATCAGTCCCTACTGAGAGTAGGTAATGACAAAGAGATTAAAACCACTGCTATCAACTTCTAAGGTGACATTTTCAACCCAACAGAGGATAGTAGTTTGAGCAAGCAGAGGTAGAAAGCGCCCAACAAAAAAAGCAACAAAAGCAGCAACACAGCACTGTAACACAGTGGAGGGCTACGCGAAAGTTAAAGAGCTCCTAAAAGAAACGACGACGGAGCACTACTCATTCACACCGAAGTGTGAAAAGCGGCAATCGATGCTGCTCAAGGGGTTGGAACCGTCTTCTGATCCTGAGGAGATCCTAGCACTGCTCAAAGAGAAGGAGTGCGAAGGACTCAAGTTTGTGGGGGTAAAGCCATTTACCACAGCTAGAACCAGGCGGGAGAAACGGAGTCTGCCGTTCTTCCTGGTGCAGCTCAGTCCCGAAAGCCGTCTGGATAGTCTAAAGAGTATCACTGTCCTAGACTACCAGGTGGTTCACTGGGAAAAACTAAAAAGGAGCAAAGGCGTTATACAATGCGTTCGCTGCGTGAGGTTCGGGCACGCCGCGTCGAACTGCCAAATGCAGCCTCGATGCGTGAAGTGCGCTAAGAACCACAGTTCTGAGGAGTGTGCTCTGGGTGTTGACGGAGCATCCGATAGGTCGCAGCTCTCGTGCGTATTATGTGGAAACGTGGGACACACCGCAAACTATCGGGGTTGTCCTAAGTTCGCTGACATAAAGAAAGCAAAACTGGCTCGGCAGCAGAACTTGGAGGTCAAACGTTCACCTGTTAGGTTTCAAACACCAACCGTCACGTCTCAAATTTCCTACGCCCAAATGGTGTCAGGTAGGGGGGCTACGGTACAACAAGCGACTGTTGCTTCTCCGGCGTCAATGCCAAAAACAACGGAAGCTGCACCTAACATGCTGGCCATCTTGCTCGCAATCCAAGGGCAGATGGCTCAGCTGCAAAGCAGGTTCAAGAACAGGCCAAGCTGGTGGACCAGATCTACGCGTTGCTGCCGGGCCTAACGCAACACATGTCGTAATGGGTACGCGCATGGTGGAGCAAACTTTGAAGGTTCTTGCGGTGAACTGATTAGGATCAAACGAAGAGCCGCGATGTTTAAATTGCTACAAGACCAAACTCCGGTGGTGGGAGGCGGTGTCGCGATCTTCATTAAAGAAGGTATAAAAATTTCACAGAGTGTACAAGGGAGTGTTGCGCAGGTTCCGGGTGCTGGAAGCAGTCGTCGTTTACATCCCGCTCCGCAGTGGAAAGCGGCTGTACTTGGCCTCTGTTTATGCACCTGAGACTTCACAATCCACCCTATTCATTACGGAGCTCGGCACGCTTTTTCGACTTCTGAGGCTGGAATCGGGGGAGAATTATTTTATAATTGGCGGGGATTTCAACGCTAGACACAGAGATTGGGGAAATAATTTGCCAAATACTAGAGGGAACCTACTACTCGATTGGTGGGGTCAGCACGATGTCATGTACAGACTCGGTCTTAAAGCGACGGATAACCCGTCGTTTCCCAGAGGCGGGTCTTATTTGGATCTACTGCTGTACGACGAACGTATACGACTGACAGGTACGAATTTACAAACATTAAACTGTCTGCGTACATTCGTGTATGACAGCGACCATTGCGGTTTTAGCACCGAACTTACAGTTCCCAACGAAATTGCGGAATTGGAGGAGTTTGTCCAAAGATATACTTACAACTACAGTAAGACTCGATGGACACGCTTCTCCGCAACCTTGAACAGAGCGCTCTCCTCGAACACGCTCCACCCACCGTCCAATAGGAATTTGTCAAACGAGGAGATCGACCAATTACCTAAGACAAATGGACGAGACAATTAAACAAACTATGGACACTACAATACCGCGGTATCGACGTACGACTAACGAAGACCTGTTCCGCAATCCTACTATTGACGCACTGCACCGACAGAAAAGTAGACTTCTGTCAAGACTCGAAAACTTGTACAGACAGTTAACTGACCGACAAGACCCGGAGATTAGGACACTGAAGTCGTCGATTAAAAATATTCAAACGCTAATAAAAGAAAATTACAGAATTTCTGTAAGTTTGTATTGGAACAACAAGGTTCGGGTTGTAAACACCAGCAACCCGAATATGTTTCCGCAAATAAATAAACTATTTCGGAGAAAAAATCAAAACGACCTTCAGTGTCTTAAAATAGCCCGGACAACAGACAACGAACGGTTACTGACAATAGCAGGCATTGATCCAAGTGAGGCCGCTGATGATGACGACTTTTTTGTGATCGAGGATCCACAGGAGAAGGTTGAGGCCATAGGGGCGACTTTCCAGGAAGTATACAAGGCCATTGACAACATTGGCCCTAATTATGACCTGGAAGGTCGCGTCTTGGTGCACGACTTCTGCATTCGAAATGAAATGGGGAACTGGCGATCCGAGGGCTCTGGTTTCACCCGGTTTAGCGACGAAAATATGGCCAATAATGTCATTGCCAGAGAGGGTGACCTACCCCCATTCATTTCGAAGGAAGAACTCCATGAGATCTTCGACACAATCAGGGCTAAGAAATCAGTGGGGACCGATGGTATTCCGAACATCGTGCTTCGACATCTTCCTCTAGAAGCGGTGGACTTTTACACCACCCTGTTTAATAATGCAATGAATAATGCACATTATCCAGCGCATTGGAAAACGGCGGTAGTTCAACCTATCCCCAAAAAGGGGAAGGATATATCCAATCCGGCGAATCTCCGGTCGATAAGTCTCCTTCCGAATATTAGTAAGGTTTTTGAAAAGGTAATCAATAGAGCTCTGTCTAGGTGGGTTGAGGACAAACATATAGTTCCGGATAATCAATTCGGTTTTAAGGCGGGACATGATATCTCACATGCCGCGTCTAAACTGGTTTCTGATATCCAATGGAACAAAGGCAAGAAACAGTGCACTGGTGCCTGCCTTGTTGATTTGGAGAAGACGTTCGACACCGTATGGTTAGAGGGTCTTTTCTATAAGCTGACTCGGTTGGGGATCAGTAAACCACTCTTGTACATTCTTTATAATATGCTACACAACAGACACTTCATCGTGAAAAATGGTGATGTGACTTCTGTTGGAATATTTCAAATTAAAAATGGTCTTCAGCAAGGCGCGGTCAATTCGCCGATCCTGTTCAACATTTATACAAGCGACTTGATAGGTTCACTTCCCCATACTATTGTGTACGCAGACGATTTGATAGCGTACAGAACAGGTCCAAAAATCGAGGTCATTAACACTCTCTTGCAGCGTGACTTCGATAAGATAAGACGATTTTGCGATGACTGGAAGTTGAAAATCAACTTTCAGAAGTCGGAAACCATTCTCTTTTGGATGCCATGGAGCCTCTAGGGATACCAGAAAAAATTGGCGAAAGTTCTCGATCATTGGACATCACACACATCCTCTTGCCTGTCTAAATGTAGTCAGATATCTTGGGATCTGGCTAGATCAGTTTCTGTATTTTGACAAAAATGTAGATGCTGCTCTGGCCAGAGCTAAATGCGCTTTTGCCCTTACAAAGAGACTGTTTTATAGCAGCCAACTCGATGCGAGGGTAAAGGTAATCTGCTACATGGCCCTTATTAGGCCCATGCTGGTATTTGGGTGTCCCGTGTGGTTCAATGTACGAGCAAGATTAATGAAAAAGATTCGGGTATTTGAGAGGGCCTTCGCCTTCGCTTGTACAGAACGCCAAAGTCGGAGTACAAAAAATTTTATCCTAATGAGGTCCTTTACAATAGGGCGAACCTAATACGAGTGGACAACTTCGTAATTAAGCTCACTTGAAGGCACACCTCGAGGAATAACCTGATATCTGGGGCTTACTACCCCAATTACCCTTACCACGAGAATGTGCGCTCTGACGGCTTCGTTCCACCGGAAGCATTCCTCTACCTAGATCCGAAAGGGTTGATCCAGGATATATCAGCGGTCCCGTTAATCTTCCATGTCGCTCAGACAGCTGGGGACAGGCGACTCAACTACAACAGAGACGTCGCACATGGCAGTATGGATCGTCTCAGGTTCAGTAGGGCGGTGGGGAATCGCGATAAGAGGGATGTCGTTCGGCAGCACCAGCATTTCTGGTGGTTGAATGATGGAGAAGATGTTTCGTCGTCGTTTCCATCAATTACTGACCAGCCTCACTAAGGAGGCAGAGCTGACCAATCTGTTTTTTCTATAAATAGCGATGGCCAGCTTACATAAGTTTAGGCTAGCATTTAAGAAATATATACAATGATTAGTGTATACAAAGGTATATACTAATATATGTATATAATTGTGTATAATGTCTATGTGTTGTATGTTGTATTATGTATCTAGGTTAGGTAGACTAACTAGTAGCTTAGAGTGCCTGTGTGGGGCCAGTAAGTTAGTATAAGGTTATTATGTAATTTTAAGCTAGCATGTTAAGAAAATAAAATGCATCTAAAACTAAACTAAAACTAGATACAGAAACAGAATTGATGTAATAGTGGCGGCTGCGAATTAGTACTGAGACCAATGCTATAGTGAGAAATAACGTCCATTCAAGAGGATTCGGTCTTAACGACCCCCTTTTTCTCTCTCTCCAAATTTCTAATTACAAATTGGGGAATTACTTTGACTACTATTTTATAGCAATAACCCGAAGCCTTATTGTGTTAGAGGCCTAGTAATATTTGATTAATGTTTCTAAGAAGAGTTATACTCGTACTAATGGTTTTCTAGCAACTCCATCTATTCAAGGACAACCTACGTACATCTGTAGCTAGCTACGAAGATATTTCCAAAACATTCCTTTCCATTCTATACTCTGTTTGGATGATTATTTCTCAAGGCATCCCACTAACCCAGTTCAGGGGAAAAGTAATAGCGCAACTTTCCATTTTCCTTTGGTTCGACAAAAAAAAAAAAAAATGAATAAATAGGCAAATCATCGAAACAAAATAGAAAAGAAGGAAGAAAATAAATAAGGAAAAAATCCTTGGAATCCTTTAGCAAATAATTCAAGCCCGACTGAAAGTGAGAAATTGAAATCTTATTCCACTGGCACAACGCAAGGAGCAGGAGAAGCTAGAAAGCGAGAAAACTCGAATAAAGTGAAATAATGATTGGCAGATGAATTTATTTTTCGTTTTCCATTCGGTTGCGCCCCACATCACTTTGGAGATTTTCTCCTTATCCTCCAGAAAGCACCAGCATAACAGTCCACAAACCGTGCCCCAAATGTTCGCCATGCTTCCCGGAACACATGCGAATACAACGCTTGGAAAAATTCAATTCCATCCCTGCTTGCTCTTCTTAGCTGGGTAATTCGATGGGCAATGCGGAACAATGCATCTTATTCGCAAAAGTGTTCAAGAACCCCCTACAGCTGGCCCAACTCTGACAAAATCAGAGCCTGAGGAACCGTTCCCGGAGGAGTAAAAATTATAAATTCTTTCGGATCACCTTACGTATGTACGAGTACGAGTACAAATGTGTGCTTAGAAGAGTCGATGTTTTATTGCATTATTTGTATTCTGAATCCTGAATCCTGAATCCTGAATGCCATATCATTATCAATTGAGGCGGCAAAACTAAACATAGACTCAGGTACCGATTTCGATCTTCAATCTGGAATTTGTTCAACCCGATTTACAAACACCTGATACCGATGGTGCTGTTGCTGTTGCTGTTGCTATTGGTGTTTGTTATAGGCACTGGTCTAAGCGAAAATGTTGACATAGAACTCGTACAGAGATCCATAGTTTCCAACAAACACAATGTTCACGGTGTGAGTACTCATGCTGCGTAGCCTTGGCTATTGGATGCTGTGATGCGCTGTACTATACCAGGTTGTGCTGTGCTGAGTCGAGATGGAATTTTATTGGTTAGGAATGTAACGCATTTAATCCATCTAATCAGGATGCGGGTATTTGCGGATGTCGAACATAATGCCTGCGAGAGCTCCACAAGGCTTTGCATGTTTGAATTTCACATAAACGGATGAAACGAAAGGATTCCTGCATTCTATTTGCCAAGAGGACTGAAGTGAGATACAGAAGTGCAATTGCATTCAATTGCACAATAGGCTCCGGCAATATGAGTTGGCTATTTACCTGTTCACAGCCCGTGAATGTGTACACTTTGGATATGAAATTATTATTAGTTTACGCAGTAAGATTGCATCTCTACTCTGGTCCTGGTTGTGGTCCTAGCACCGGAAATATCCCTACATACTCGTATGTCATTCTATAAATTATAATATCGTTCTATAGTGAAGAGCCAGCTATGATGATAATGATTATGACTATGACTATGACGATGACGATAAGATATAATTTTAATTAAATTTCGGTTTTCTATTTTCTTAACGGAAATCCTTCTCAGCAAAATAAATATTTAAAGGAAGTTCGTTTAAGTCGATTGGTATGTGCCTTGGAGAGCAAATATTAGACACAGTGGCCAAAAAGGAAGACAGTTTAAGTTTGCGACGACCATCAGCTCAATTCTCATCAATTTAATTGCTAATTTAAAGTTAAGCAATTCAACTGTATGCATTTGAATGATTAGATTGGGAGCTAAATGCCCACCACGACAGAAGCTAAACGCTGACCACTTGGTCGGTTAATTTTCGTTTAGAATGAATGTTTACTATGATAATCGCATTCATTTAGCAAGTTGGATGAAGTCCTTCTCCATTTGAGTAAGCCACTGAAAGCGAGGCCTTTTATTACCAGGAGCGATGGTGTTCATTCGCACAATATGTCCTAGGAATTCCAAGTCAACGCCGCTGTAAAACTCATATAGTTCGTTGTTATACACATATGATATTCTATTCATGGAGCCAAAACACCCTCGGAGAGCATTTCTTGAAATAACGAAGCACATTTTCGTTCGATTTATATAAAGTTTGTGCTTTACAGAAAGTCTCTTACAATGTGTAACAAAGAACTATGCAAACCCAAGAGGGATTTGCAGATATTTTTGTGCTAATTTAAGGGACAAAGGGATAATTACCCCCATTGGACCACTAAAAGGGAAAGGGACCTGACAGGCACTGATTCTGAATGCCTCAAACAAATTTAAATAAAAAAAAAAATCGACTTCTTGAAACTTTATAATTTTATTAATTATGGGCAATTCAGTTCAAGACAAAATTATACAGGGAGGTAGCCCTATGGCTCGACCGTCTGGTTTGGTGGTTGCTACAAAAGTGATCTCTAATGGTCTTACATAATTTCATCTTCTACCGCGAGCATCGAACTTGTCGAGTTGTAGAGGCTGAGTAGGGTCAATGAATCTCGAGAAGAAATTCTCCAGACGAGTCCTGAAACCAAAGGATGCTCCCCCCTCCCTCCCCAACTCCAAAAGCACTCCATCATTCCCCTGGGCTGGATCAAGGTGTCATACGACCCGTGCCGAAGATCAACCTGGCTGAGGGCCCAGTATCTCCAAAAATAGCTCAGTCGCAAACGGAGTATCCGGATACCTGGCGACCTCCAGATTAGCTAGCCTTATCTGTATATGGCGGATCTCTGTACAGATGGACATCCCTTTCTCCGCTACTCGTGGGACTATCAATGGAAAATAACCAGACAACAAAAACCGAGGCCAGTACTCCTTCATTACCGGGCGGTGGAACGGTGACTACACCGACTACCGGTAAGGCTCCTGCATTGCCGAGAGGAGGCAAAACTGTGGCAGGCCATGGTGCTCCATCCTCTAAAGGCAAAAGGATTAAGCCAAATAATAAGAATTCAGGAAGTGTTAAGACTGTGGCAGGCCATGGTCCTATCACCTCCTCCACCGATAGCAGCAGCAAGTTTGTGGCAGGCCACGGACTTGTCGCGGCTACCAAAACTCCTTCAGGGAGTGTTAAGACTGTGGCAAGCCATGGTCCTATCACTTCCTCCGCCCCTAGCAGCAGCAAGTTTGTGGCAGGCCACGGACTTGTCGCTGCTACCAAAACTCCTTCGGGGAGTGTTAAGACTGTGGCAAGCCATGGTCCTATCACTTCCCCCGCCTCCAGCAGCAGCAAGTTTGTGGCAGGCCACGGACTTGTCGCGGCTACCAAAACTCCTTCAGGGAGTGTTAAGACTGTGGCAAGCCATGGTCCTATCACTTCCTCCGCCCCTAGCAGCAGCAAGTTTGTGGCAGGCCACGGACTTGTCGCTGCTACCAAAACTCCTTCGGGGAGTGTTAAGACTGTGGCAAGCCATGGTCCTATCACTTCCCCCGCCCCCAGCAGCAGCAAGTTTGTGGCAGGCCACGGACTTGTTGCTGCTACCAAAACTCCTCCCTCCAAAGAGGAATCTGGAGCTCAGCCGCATCGGCAAGCTCCATCTAAGGCGCTCTACATAAGACGCCGAAATGCTTCACGCATCATCAAAACCTTCGGATCCATTCCGGAGGTGGAGAGAAGTGCGGAAATAAAGAGCAAGGTTGAGTGGGCTAAAAACATCCTAAAAGACGGATTTCCCACTGCTTCCACTGCTCACAAAACGTCAAAAGACTCCTCTAAGCGTCAGAGATCGTTGGAGGAAACCGTACCGGTTTCCAAGAGGCCCAAAACACACAGTTCCACAACCCCTGGGCCATCCAACAGCAGATCTCTGAGGTCTTATAATGAAGTCCTAAAGGACGCATTGGTGATCGCGGTGATCGACAGAAGCGATACCGACGGTTCCATTACACCGGAACGGTGGCAATTGGTCAAGTTGAAGCTCTCGAGCAACTTCTTGGCCATCATGCGGGAGAACCCAGGACCACCTCCTATCACAAGCGACGCTGGCTGGCACCAAGGCCATGTCAAGCTCATCGCTTGCTCCAACCAGAGATCTCTCGATCTCTTCACCAAGGCCATCGATGGTTTAGGAGAGGTTTGGCCAGGTGCAAAACTCGAGGTCGTATCTAAGGAAGACATTCCTAGTAGACCTCGAACTGGTACCTGGATTCCAGCCGAACCCTCCTCTCCAGAAAGTATCCTGGAAATTATCCGGCTCAGCAACCCGACTCTTCCGATTCATGACTGGAAAGTCGCGAAACTGGAGGAACTAAGGGGTTCTTATAGATGCGCGTTAATTGTGATCAATAAGGAATCCCTTAATCCTCTGGCGCAGACGAAAGGCATGATTCGGTTCGGATTCGAGTCAATTCACTTAAGGGTGTACAAAAAGGATGAGCTGGATGCTGACAAGCAACCTCCTCCTCCTTTGACACCCGATATCACAACCTTGGATCTTGGAGCGTCGATATCCTTTCCAGAATTGGATAGCGACGACTCCAATCTGTCCGAGGTGACTACCAAGCCGTCGGTCTCCTCTTCTGACACACTGTCGGAAATGGAAACCGATGACGAAGCAATTAGAAGTTCTACACAATCAGAGATAGAAGATGAGCTCTTGGGCACATCTTCAGAATCGGAGGACCTCAAGAACACCGTGGTGGAGGTGACTCTGGAAGAGTGTAGCAATGATACGGTTTCTCCAGATTAATCTCCACCACTCAAAAAAGGCTTCGGCCTCACTCATTCTGCGTCTTTCCAAAAGCGCAGAAGACATAATTCTAATCCAGGAACCATGGATTGCAGAAGGCGTGGTTCGTGGACTTAGGACACCCTCATACGTTCCGCTCTATACAAGAGACAAAGGTAAGATTAGAACTTGTATATTAGTGAAACGTAGCCTTAATGTATTTCTACTTCCCAACCTCAGTGACCCCGACCTAACCGTTGCCAGATTAGAGACTGCCAAAGGCTCTTACTGGCTGGCATCGGCTTACCTTCGCCACAACCAAGTGGGCCCTCTCCCTGGTGATAACCTAGAAAGGGTGGTACTGGAAGCGGGAAGGCAAAAAACTGGCCTCATAATCGGATGCGACGCTAACGCACATCATACGGTATGGGGCAGTACCGACATCAATGATAAAGGTGAGTCACTTTTAGACTATATTTTAAGTACTAACCTCTTAATTTGCAATATTGGCAATGAGCCCACTTTTATAACAAAAAACCGACAAGAAGTGTTAGATATTACTCTTGTCTCCGACAGCATCACCCAAAGGCTAACAAACTGGATGGTATCGTCTGAACACTCATTTTCAGACAATAGATACATCCAATTCAGGCTGAGTGATGCTCTCCCCCGCCAACCAGCTTTCCGGAACTACCGGAAAACTGATTGGACAAAATACAGAGGAATACTGTCGGAAACGATATCCTCTAAACTATCAAGTCCCCCGCGTGACACCAATGAGCTCGATATGAAAGTCAGGGAACTTACTCTGACTCTCAATAAGGCTATGGCCGCTTCCTGCCCTCTTATTCAACCAAGAGGCAAGAAAAAGCCACATTGGTGGACATCGGCACTGGGACTGCCCAAAAACGCATGCAGAAAATTTTCAACGCAGCAAAAAGCACAAGAAAAGTGACCGACTGGGACTCAAATAAAGAATCCCTCAAATTATACAAAAAAGAACTGAGGAAGGCAAAGCGACAATCCTGGAGATCATTCTGCCACAAAATTACAGAAATCTCTGAATCATTGCGGCTAAGAAAAATCCTCTCCACAAATCCTATGATGTCCAGCTGTTTGGAAAAAACCGATGGCTCTTGGACAACCTCAAGTGATGAATCACTCAACCTGCTTCTGGACACCCACTTTCCAGGTAGCTCCCAACTCGCGGCCAGTAGCAGCCCAAACAGGCCTACTGCAACCGTGACCAAAATTCATGGTCTGATTACGAGAGACAAACTGCTCTGGGCGCTGCATAGCTTCAAACCATACAAGTCTGCTGGTCCGGACGGTATTATACCTGCCGAGCTACAGAGATCCTCAGATATTATTCTACCAGTGTTGGAAAATATTATGAGGAGCTGTGTAGAACTTATCCACATTCCACTGTTATGGAGAGAAGTCAATGTAGTATTCATTCCCAAAGCTGGAAAATGTTCTCATGTAGTCCCAAAGGACCTCAGACCTATAAGCCTATCATCATTCCTTCTGAAAACTTTAGAACGACTGATTGATATCCATATTCGAGCTAAAGTTGATCCAAGACTTCTGTCTACGGCTCAACATGCCTACTGTAAAGGAAAGTCGGTGGAAACGGCTTTGCACTCTCTGACTAGCCACATCGAACGATCCCTACAATATAAGGAGTACACAATGGTTGCTTTCCTAGACATAGAGGGCGCCTTTAACAACGTCAACACATCCGCAATCACGACTGCGCTGTCAACTCTGCAGGTAGACGGCTCACTTGGGGAGCTGATTAATCTAATGCTAACAAGCAGGATAACCAACTCCAAACTGGGTGAGACTTCTGCTAAAAGATATGTCAGTAGGGGTACGCCGCAAGGCGGTGTCCTCTCTCCCCTTCTCTGGAACTTAGTAGTTAACGAACTACTGATATACCTGGAAGCGGGTAGTAGCAGAGTGATTGCCTATGCGGATGACGTTGCCATAGCCGTCTCATGAAAACATCTTAATACCATTAAAGAACTCCTCCAAGTAAATCTCAACAGATTAACCCGCTGGGCAGATCGATGTGGATTGGGAATAAACCCCCATAAAACTGATCTTGTCCTCTTTTCTAGGAAATATAAAATTCCAATCATAGACCCTCCTTCAATAAACGGTACCAGTTTAGTTTTCTCCGATACAGCAAAATATCTGGGTCTCATTTTTGATAGGAAACTAAACTACGAGTAGAAACCTAACATTCAAGAAATAGTCAATAAAGCTACAATAGCTTTATTCTCTTGCAAGAAAACCATTGGGAACAAATGGGGCCTTCAACCTCGCATAACCCACTGGCTATACATCTCGGTCATAAGACCGATACTTACTTACGGGGTGGTTGTCTGGTGGACGGCCTTGGAAAATGCAGTCAACCGCATTAAACTAAGCAGAGTCCAAAGAACAGCATGTCTAAGCGGAGCCTTGCGGTCTACCCCCTCTGCGGCATTAGATTCTGCTTCACTTGGCACCCCTCGACATTTTTAGCAAGAAAGTAGCTGCGACTGCAGCTATTCGCCTTAAAGCGACTAAACAGTGGACAAATAATTCATTTGGCCACGCCAACATTCTTAATACATTAGAAATCCTCACAGAGAACACCGATTACACCATACCTGAACTTTGGTTTGACAAAAACTTCCATGTAAGCTTCCCCTCTAGATCATTCTGGGAGGAGGATGCTTTCATGGAGGACAAGTCAATCCATCTCTACACAGATGGATCTAAAACCGACAGCGGAGTTTGTGGCGGTGTTTTCTCAGATAAGCTAAATCTAAGCCTCTCTTTGCGCCTTCCAAATCACTGTAGCGTGTTCCAGGCGGAAATTTTGGCGATTAAAGAAGCTCTGTCCTGGCTGAAGAAAAACGTGATATCTGCAAAGGATATCCGCATATTTTCGGATAGTCAGGCCGCCATCAAGTCCCTGGACTCGGTCTCATTGTGTTCTAAAACTGCCCTTGGATGCCGATTATCTCTCATGGAGATGGCAGAGCAGTTCAACATTCACCTCTGTTGGGTGCCGGGCCACAGAGACATTCCAGGGAACTGCAGAGCCGATGAACTCGCCAAAATTGGAACCACTCTACCTATCCTACCGGACAAAGGTAGTATAGGTATACCAATCGCTACGTGCAAACTAGCACTAAAGCTAGATGCCAATAAAAGAACGGACCTTAGGTGGACTGCTGGACAAACATGTCTAGCGACCAAACAGATCTGGCCAAGGCTGGATCTGAGTCGATCTAAGTGTCTGATCCTTTTAGATAGGAAACATCTCAGCGCCATAATAGGTGTCATTACCGGACACTGCCTCACAGGCAAGCACGCAAGAAGTCTTGGCGCTTTTACTAACGATTTCTGTAGAAGCTGCATGGACGAGGAAGAGGAGGAGACAATCCCCCACCTACTCTGCACATGCCCAGCTCTCTCTCAGAGAAGGAAGCTTCATTTAGGAGCTTTCTTCTACAACGACCTAAACGATCTAGAAAAAATAGACGTTAACAGTCTCCTACGCTTTATTATAAGCTCAAACTGGTTCCAGTAGTAAGAAGATCATAGATCCACGTGGCATCACAATGGGCCAATAGGCCTAAGTGGGTTGGTATTTCCAACAGCCGCTCTTACTTAACCTAACCTAACCTACATAATTTCATCAGACAGCAATTAACCACACACACCTATCGCTAGAAACCAGTATTTTGACGTCATTAGTGGTCCAATATTCATTAAACAATAGCATTGCAGTAATCAATAATTTCATACTCAAAAAATAAAACGGTTCACGATGTGCCACTGCAGTGATAATGATTACAAAAATTAGAATTACTTTAACATTTGATAAAGAGAAAAAATAAACAACATAAGGAATATGTTCGAGCCATAGGGTAATAGAAATATGTTTGACAAAAGTTAAATTAAACAAATTCAAATTCAAATAAAGATCGAACAATAAATATTTTAATATTTAACAAGCATTATTCGATGGGGCGCTTGAACTCTCCGTTTTTCGTGCGAAGCGTTACAACTCGTACATATCCATCTTGGCCTGGGTGGACTTCGGTAACTCTGCCTAGAGACCATCGTGAAGGTGGCAGGTTTGGCTCCTTCACAACAACCATATCGCCAATTCGAAAATTTCTTGTAGGTTCTCTCCATTTTGGGCGCTGCTGCAACGTTGTTAGATAATCGGTGTGCCATCTGCGCCAGAAACCCTGCATCATATTTTGGAGCAATTCCCATCTTCTTAAACGATTTATAGGTGTTTCCAGATAGCTTGGCTCAGAAATCGCGGTATATGGCCTTCCTATAAGAAAATGAGAAGGTGTTAATGCATCAAGTTCTAAATCAGAGGAGGCACAAAGAGGCCTAGAATTTAAGAGGGCTTCGATTTGGGCTAATAATGTATATAACGGAGAAGGATTATTTTCAGACATGGTTTGATTGCGCAGTAGAGCTTGCTTGCGTGTGTTCCGCATGACGATTTCACAAAAACTATCCACCACGGTCCTTTGCCGCCTATCTACACATCGATCTTCTTCGTTGCAACGTCTCTCGCAGAACACAACGACACAACAAGACCTACTCGACAGAGAAGCAAGTTCCCTGTCACGCTCTCTTAAATGCCTCTTAAATATGAAACAAAGTATAGTCCATAGTAACAAAGTTTATTATTATTTTCTCTTAATACTACTACATAGTTATTACATTCATTCTTATTCATCTACTACATACATATCAGTCTACGACATATACATTTCTTCGAATGTTAACAGATTATTTCCAAGGACGCGACGGAGATGCTGCTTCACCAATTTAACCCCCTCTTCCCAAAGCCCGCCGAAATGAGGACTGTGCTGTGGGATAAATTGCCAATCGATATTTTCTGCAGTCAACATTTCAGCAACCTTCTGATTGTACGTCGGCGATTGTATTAATTTGTCCATCTCCGACAAAACGCGAGCTGCTCCTTGGAAGTTGGTTCCATTATCCGAGTATATTACGTTACATTTTCCACGCCTCGCGACAAACCTTTTGAGCGCTGCCAAAAAAGCATCCGTAATAAGATCTGAAACCAACTCAAGATGGAGCGCCTTGGTTGTCATACAAATAAATAACGAAATGTATCCTTCCGCCAGTTTAGATCTCCTTCCCATGGACAAACGAAGAGTTATGGGCCCAGCATAGTCACAGCCTGTATGAGCGAAAGCAAATGATGGATTCACACGGGATGATGGCAAACTCCCCATAAGTTGCTTAGACGTAGACTGCCGATGATGAAAACACGTAACGCAATCGTGAACTAGTTTTCGGATAAGGTTCCTGCCTCCCACGATCCAGTACTCTTGACGAATCAATGCGAAAAGACCCGAAACACCGATGTGAAGAAAGTTTATGTGTGCATCCAATAGAATGAGCTGGGTAATACGATGGTTTTTGAGCAAAATCGTAGGATGTTTTACACTATAAGGGACATCTCTAGCGTTGGAAATTCTCCCACCGACACGCAACAAACCGACATCATCAATAAAAGGCGAAAGCGAGAACAACTTGGACATCTTGGAAACGCACCGATTAGCCTTGAGAGCAGTTAATTCGGTCTGGAATGTCTTTTGAGCCCATATGAGGCAGGTTTTCTTAGCAAAACCACGCTCTGATACCGTAAGATATCCAGGTTTTCTATCTTCTTTAGGTACACGACATAACCTTATGAAGCGATGAATATACCCAACAATTCTTACCAGCTTTCTCCAAGCAGAGATTTTAAGCGAAAGATCTTCGAGAAAATGTTCTTTTTTCTCTCCTCAGGAATTTCTTCAGTCCCAACTTCGCGATTAATTGGCCAGTAATCTACGAGTAAGTGCCATTCATGGATAATGGCTGAGTCTTTAAATTTCCCTTTAACTACAGCAGACAGCATTGTATTTTGGAGCATTAGATTCCACCCTGTTGGTGATGTCTCATTTACTAATGCTGATTATATAGGAATTTAATGAATTTAGTTCCCGTTCTATAGCCGAAGAGCAGAGACGTGAGTTCGGAAAGGAATATGAAAACCAGAGAGTACTGTCGTCAGTAAAGAAATATATTGAATTAAAAGTTGCAGACAAGAGATCATTGACGAAAGCTAAAAAGAGTGTCGGAGACAGAATGGAGCCCTAGGGCAAACCAGCATTTATTTTGTGAATGTCAAACTTGAAACCACTCAAGTTTCTAATCCATTGAAAAAGAGAGTCGTCGATCCCAAATGCACGCATTTTCGACAAGAGAGTCTGTAGCTAAACTCTATCAAATGCCTTAGCAATATCAAGTACAACTATCTTTGCTTTGATTGATGTATGCTTTGGTTCCACTTTTCGGTGAGACATACCGTCAGATTACCGGTAGACCTGTTGCTGCGAAAACCGTACTGCCGGTGATTGAGAACTTTTCGTCTGTCGAGATATTTCATGAGGTGACGGTTTATCAGCGTTTCCATGACCTTGGAAAGAAGGGACGTAATTGCAATGGGTCTGTAGGAGGAGAGAGAAGAAGATTCGCCTTTTTTAGGGACTGGGCAAATGCTTTTTTTCCATCTCCTCGGGAAGAGACCTGAAGATTAAGATTGATGAAAAAGCTTACGCAGTGGTTTTGCCAGCGTGGAAGAACACCTCTTGAGAGGAAGTACTCTTGCTACTATACGAGTGTGAAAGTGGATTCGTCCCATTGAAGATTCGACGTACTCAAGTGTAGGCGGGGACAAAACACTTGAGTACGTCGAATCACACAATCTGGAAATGTTGAGCTGGTCGCAAACTGTGCAGCAAGCGGATTGGCCTTGTCTAAAGAGCTGAAAGCTGGAATATCATTATAAATGAGCATTGGGATGGATGATGAGGCAGATTTTCGAATATTTTTGACGCACGACCAAAAATGTTTACTACCTTTGGGATACTGTAGCATTTTTTGCCCCAGTTTTTGGTCGTATTGAAATTTCACATGCTTAAGAAAGACGTTAATTGCAGGCACAGGGATTGAGGCTGCAGTCGAGCAAACTCCTGTATTCTCCAATCTGTCTTTTATATTCCCTATGTCTATTATGTTTCCACATAGACCTACTTATTTCTCAGCTAGTATTTGTGGAAGTCCATCTGTAATCGAAGTATTTGTAACTAATGTTCCTGGTCTTATGTCTCCGCCATATTTGTCAAACTGGTTACGTTCTGGCTATAATCCCGTCTCCTTCTTGCCTATTTACATGACAAATCTGACTCGGTCTGCTACGAAGGGAAAACCAAAACCAGCGTCATGGTTTCCATCCAGCAGGAAGGCCTCCCTACCGACCCTATCAGTCTCAGGAACCTTTATGTCAGGTACCACGAGATATTTAACATGTCCCCTCAGAAAGTAGCAGACGACCTTGCTGCATTCGGCAACTATGTTCACTCTAAACGAGTATCACACCTACAACGAAGCCGAGCTGACCACGACAAATTTTTTCGTCCATAACGTGCCTCCCTTGCCAGCGCTTAAACCATCCTGCCTCACACCTCCACCCCACAACATCCCTCTTACATTTTACTACCAGAATGTAAGAGGTCTTCGCTCTAAAACCAATGCTGTCCTACGTCAATCGCATGCTCTTCCCTTTGATATTTACGCCTTGACCGAAACCAATTTGATTCCCGACATAAAGAACCAGGAATTGTTCCCTCCTACTTTTAATGTTTTCCGCGACGACGATCCTACCCGCACAAATAAAGATTCCCCCTGTCGAGGCGTCCTACTGGCGATGGACAACAGCCTTAACTCTTCTCCCATTACAATTTCTTCATCCTCTAAAGCCGACTTTGTCGCAATAAAAATATCACTGCCTCTCAAGTCCCTTTACGTTATATGTTACTACATCCTACCAGCTCAACCTATCGAATCTTACCAATTTGTTATTGATGCGATCGATCATTTAATTGACCTGTCAGACCCTACTGATGATATCCTTATTTTCGGCGACTTTAATCTTCCTCAGCTACAGTGGACTCCATCAGATGATCAATCGTTTTTCATCGCTTCAAATGCCATCTCAGCTAAGGAATGTCTCTTCTTAGATCGCTTAACAGACTCAAGTCTATGCCAAGTCAGTGGTATATCCAATTATATGGGCAGGCAATTAGACCTTATTTTCACAACAGATCAAATTAACTCCTCAGTCTCACTTTGTCCCCTATCTCTCTCAACAATCGATAACTACTCGTACCATCCGCCCTTTCAACTTTCATTTTTTCATAACTCTTCATTCCAGTCCACTCCCCCCACAACTCTCTCATCCCACGACTTTCATAAAGCAAACTTTCACAAAATCAGTGAATATCTCAGCAGATCCCTCTTTAACTTTCACAACCTAAGTATAAATGATGCCTTATCCATTTTTTATAAAGAAATTTTTAATTCTTTTTCCCTTTACGTTCCGTTTTCCCGCCTTAAAACATCATCTACTAGTCCTCCCTGGTATAATCGCAAGCTTCGTTCCTTACGAAATAAGAGAAATAAGTTATGGGCTGTTTTCCTGCGTACCAGATCCTTTACCGACTATTCCAACTATCTTGGTGCTTATCTTCATTTCACCGAACTTTACGATTCCCTTTACCAGCGCTACCTTAACAATGCGCAAGTCAACCTTATAAACCATCCTAAGTCCTTTTTCCAATTTGTTAACTACAAAAGAAAGTCCGATGGTTACCCTCCTTCCCTCTCTTTCAACAATAGGTCATCAACCGATCCCCTCACCATTGCCAACCTATTTGCCACATTTTTTAAACAATCCTTCACCAACGACTCCTTTGTACCAGATCCATCCTATTTTAGTTACCTACTGAACTTCTCTAATGGCCCACTTCTCTCTCATATTTTTGATCCGTCTTATATCGAACATAAATTACACCAACTCAGTGACGAATTCACACCCGGCCCAGATGGCCTCCCTGCCATATTTCTTAAAAAATGTTCTTCCTCTCTTTCCCTTGCCCTTTCTAATCTCTTCCGTCTATCCCTTTCACAAGGAGAATTTCCTCAGGTTTGGAAAACCTCCTTCATAACCCCGATCCACAAGAAAGGATCAAAGAGTGAAATAACCAACTATCGTCCCATCGCTAAACTCTCCCATATACCCAAACTCTTCGAAAGTATTTTGTATGAAGCTCTAAGCTTCCAATGCAAATCACTTATTTCCCCTAGACAACATGGCTTCTTAAAGGGTAGGTCAACCACTACAAATCTCGTTGAATTCGTATCCTTTGCCCTCTCTGCCCTAGAGAATGGCAATGAAGTCGATGTAGTTGCAACCGATTTTATCAAAGCGTTCGATAAAATCTCTCATCGGTTAATTATCTTTAAATTGTCTGCCCTCGGCTTTGAACCCATACTGTTGAAATGGATATCCTCTTACCTCGAAAACCGTTTTTACAGTGTTCGTTTTAGGTCAGCCCAGTCCGCTCCATTTTTGGCCACCTCTGGAGTTCCACAAGGCAGCCATCTCGGTCCCCTTCTTTTTATATTAACCATAAATGATCTCGATATGATCATCAAACACTCGTCTGTCTCCCTTTACGCCGACGATACCAAATTTTTCAAAACCATTTCCTCTCCCCATGACTCTTTCCTCCTTCAACAAGATCTTGATAGTTTCTCGATCTGGTGCCTCAAAAATTCTTTGGAACTTAACATCGCCAAATGCCAATCCATCACCTTCTCACATAAGCGGAACCAATCCCCTCCCCGACTCTATCTTCTCCATAACCAACCTATCTCCTCCGTACAGTCTCTTCGCGACCTCGGCATTTTGCGTGACAGCGAGCTCAACTTCCGTTTACATATGGATGAGATAATCCTCAAAGCCAACTCTGCACTAGGTTTTGTAAAGCGGTGGTCCAAAGAATTCACCAACCCATACGTGACCAGGTCCCTCTATATTACCTTTGTTCGCCCCCTCCTAGAGTACGCCAGTCAAGTATGGTCCCAATATCATCGTGTTCATATCTCGAGAATTGAAAGCATTCAGCGTCGTTTTCTTCGATTTGCTCTTCGAGGTATGCCCTGGTAAGATCCTTTTAATCTGCCCTCCTATCAAAATCGTCTCAACCTTATCAACTTAAACACCCTCGAAGATCGCAGAGATGCAGCAGACTTTCTCTTCATTCATCGACTCCTTTCAGGTCACGTTGAATGCGCGTCCCTTCACAACTCCATTTTCCTCAACACTAACCCTCGTAATCTACGTACCCCTCGACTCTTCTATCTACCAACCCACCACACCTCCTATGGCGCGAACGAACCAATCTCCCGTATGCTACGTCAAATCAACTCAAACCCTACCGTCTTTGACTTTCACCGCACCACTTCCTACCTCAAATCTGTTCTCCTTCACCACTCCAACCAACCTTAGTTTTAAGTTTTAGTTTAAGTTTATTTTTTAAGTTATAGCTTGTATTAAGCCGACTAAATGGGGGCATTCGCCCCCACCAAAATTAAATTAAATTAAATTAAAATTAAATTAAAAAATTTATCCAAATTAGTTGTCCAAGCCTCGAGGAAGTGCAATACTTCCAAGAATTGAAAAGAAAAATTGGAACATTATCTACAAACTTTGAAAACATATCAAGCAAAAATGATGTTGATTTGACTGTTTAATTTTTTTCGAAAAAATCTCCTTGTTTAGCTAACAACAATGTCCCAAGTGTTTCGATAAAATTCAATTATGTCAAAATACCAGCTCATATTTTGGAACAGATTAGAGTAAGGCTTATACTCAGGAATAACCGCCAACCGGTGTCCCGAATTCAAATCGGACAATTTAACAAAGTACTCGTAATTCATGAGGAAATTCAAAACCATCCAAACGTAGAGTGGAATAATAAGCTTAGTGTTTCAAAAACTGCTCCAATACCCTTTTGGAATATAGTAAAAGTTATTAAAAATGAAACCAAGCAAATTCCCTCTCTAAAAGATGGTGTGAATACCTTGTGTGAATTGATACGGAAAAGCCGCGGCATTTGGCTTAAACTTTTCAATGAATCATTTAGTATCCCAAAATGTTGGCGATGTAAATACAAATATTGTCCTTGAGAATTGTTTACGGGTGGTTAATTTATCGAAATTCCGAGTAATGAATTTTTAACAGGGTTTATATCAATTTGCTGATTTATAGTAGATTCTTCATTTCTTTCATTTTCACAGTTCGACCGTTGATTTGTACTTAATTTCAGAATTGAATCTAAGTGGTAGGAACATAATTCTCCTTGATCGCATGATATGAATATCAAGTGGAGGGAGATTCATCAGTGCGTCAAGAGTAGAGTCATGCGTGCTAGGGAAAGTTTCTATGCGACCGAGATGGACTGATCTTTGGAGTTGGAGTCAAAAGAGAGGAAAGTGGTTAACTCCTCCGAGTTATTCAACTCACCTGCCTGTACCAGTCAAACTAAGACGCATTTAACACTAAGTCTTAATATAGAAAAACAGTCATCTCTCTCGGATAATTTGCAAAGTCTTGAAGCAACCTTAACTGCAAAATTTTCGCAGCTAATTTTAGAGCTGGAGGGTAAAGTTAGCACACTTATTAGCGAGACTGTAGCAGCTCTTGATAATCGCCTGAATTCCTGTTAGAGGAATTCCTGATGCCAACAATGAAAATGCAATTGATATTGCCAAAAAGATCGCCGCAAGCTTACAACACCAATGTTGTTGTCCCTGGTTCCCAAGTGAAGTTCGTAATGCTATTAGGGTTCCAAACAAACTTTATATATATAAAATGGAAACAGTGGCCATCTAAAGCGGGGTGAAAAGTAACCTCCTTGGGAATGAAAAATTATTTTTTTTTAAATGTTTTTTTCAATCTTTTTGGTTGATACACTTATTCCAGCGATTTTCCGACTTCTTGATCCCGTCCGAAAAGTACTTTTCCGGAAGGTCTTCAAAATACTCCTCCGCGGCGTCCATGATTTCCTCGCGTGAGCTGAATTTTTTTATTGATGAGCTATCTTTTGAGGTTTGGGAAGAGATAATAGTCAGAGGGAGCCAAATCAGGCGAATACGGTGGATGCGACACAATTGGAGCCGTAAGTCATTGATTTTAGCCGTGGTTGCGATGCTCTTGTGCGCCGGCGCATTCTCTTGCAAAAACAAAATTGTTTTCCACTTCATGTGAGGCCGTTTTGCAGCGATTTCGGTCTTCAATCGCTTCAATAATGCACAGTAATACTCGCTGTTGATGGTTTTTCCTTTTGCGAGGTAGTCCACGAAGAGTATGCCATGGCAGTCCCAGAAAACCGACGCCATAAACTTTCCGACCCATCGAGCCTTCCTCGGCCGCTTCGGAGCACTCGTACCGGCTTCAGTCCATTGCCGGGCACTCACTCTGTTCTCTGGTGTGTAATAGTGTTTCATCAACAGTTACCAATCGACGCCAAAAGTCTGCCCGATTTCGCATCAGCAAGTCCAAACACTCTTTCGAAGTGCTCTCGCGTTCGTGTTTTTGGTCAGGAGTGAGCATGCGCGGCACCCAGCGGCAGGATAACTTTTTCATATGCAGAATATTGCCCAAAATATGGCGTGTGCGCTCAGTACTAATCTTTGTGGTATCTGCTAACTCGCGCACCTTCACTTTCCGGTCAGCCAACACCATTTCATGTATTTTTTTGACATTGTCAAACCATTTTTGATGGTGTAATCTGACGGAGCATTAGCCCCATAATATTTATCCAACTTTTCTTTTGTTTCCTTCGCCGTTTTGCCTCTCAAAAAATAATGTTTTATGAGAGAACGAGAGTCGTTTTTGTCCATAACTCCATACTCAACATGATGGCAAACACGTCAACAACAATCAGCTGTCAAAACAAAACTAAAGACAGTATCGCACTGAAATTTGGTATGTCTGCCTAAATATGAACGGACTTCAAGGCACCATAACCTTTTTTTGCACTAGCAGCTCATTCTGGCGGTCAAGGATGTTACTTTTCACCCCACCAAGTATTTGTTATTGGAAAATGTTTTGTCGACCTCGTAATTACTCAACTTTTATAACACAAAGAGCCAAAAAACGTTATTTCTTTTCCAAACCGAACCCGGGTTTATATTCTAAAAAACTATGGAGTAACTTGCGTTCTATTGGTGTTGGAAAAAAGGCAACGGTTGCTGATATCATTCCAGTTTTTATCAATAATCTTCGCTTTACCCCTGAAAATCCATTATTTGTTTCGTCGAGTTTTTACTTTGAAGCTGTTTCAGAAATAGACGTAATTAATGTTATTCGTTCTGTGAAATCTAATGCTGTCGATGAGGAGAGTGTGGCCATTCGCTTTATTAAAACGATTTACACATATTATACATTTTTCCATAGCTTCGTCTTCTTTTCCTCATAGTTGGAAATTGGCCAAAGTTATCCCTGTTCCTAAAAAATCTCAGCCATCAAATTTATCTGACTACCGCCCTATAAGTATTCTGTCATGTCTATCAAAAGTTTTGGAAAAGATCCTCGCTATGCAAATATCGAGGTAGTTGGAGCAACATAGTTTGCTTTCTCCAGTTTAATCAGGCTTTAAAGCGGGTCACAGCTGTTCTACCGCTATGATAAAAATTCTCGATGACATTCGAATTAGATACGATATGGATAACCTAACGGTGCTCTGTTTGCTTGAGTTTTCCAAAGCCTTTGATAGAGTGAATCACAACGTACTGTGTCAGAAGCTGAGGTTATATTTTGGCTTCAGTGAACAGTCCGTGCGTCTCATAGGGAATTATTTGAGTAATCGTTACCAAAAGGTCGTTTATGGAGGCAAATTTTCCGATTCTAGGGCATTATTAACGGGTGTTCCGCAGGGCTCCAATCTGGGTCTATTACTATTTTGTCTTTACACTCCCAGTATATCAATGACTGCCTAAGGTTTGCTCAAATGTCTCCATTCACCTTTACGCTGACGATGCTCGGGATTGGTCGATCGACACAAATGCTGAAAACAAACACAACAGGTAGGCGCCACCCAATTTTTAATGCGAAATTGGGAAAACAGATGAGAAAAAAACACACGAATTGTCTTTTCCCTTTTTATACATATATACTCGTATTTGGTTTTTTGGTTTGGGGAATCACAGGGTATGCCGAATTTGTGCCAAACAAAGTTTTAAAAAAATTTGATTTAATTTTAATTTAATGGGTCGGCTAACGGAATGCCCACAGTTCCGCGGTGTCGTACCGTTAAAGTTAGCGGGTCGCGCAATTAAATAAATCTAACCGTCTTGCGAACGGTTTCAACGTAAAACGGTAAGAAGTCTTACGGACGCGGGTTTACTGCACAAATATGTGTTATTTGAAAAAAAAAAAGGGGTACTTAGCTCTTTTATGGGTTTCCTGCCTAGGCGGTCGCTCTATAGCTGGAGGACGCCACAATCACCGACTTCTGTCCGTTGTGTGTTGTAATTTCCTTTCCTTTGTCCCTTGGTGTGTTTCTCGTCCTTGGTCGTTTAAATTTTGTTGTCCCTCTTCTTGTTCTCGTTCTCGTTATTTTTTTATCGTTTCCTTTTCGCTTTTTTTTCTTCTTTGTCGTTGTTTTTGTTTTCTTTAATTCTCTTTTTTTTGGAGGCTCTGGCCAACAAGACGATAAGCTATCGAATGAGCTTACCGCGCTTTTTGGCTATCGCCGCCATTCGTCCACACACACACACATGGGGTTCCGTCAATTCAGCTGTTAGAGCAAAGGGAATCAAATCCAGAGCTCCAACAGCTTCTCATGAAGCCCCAGCCAATCACACACGTCGATGTTCTATGTTTGTGGGTCATGTTTGTTCGTTCTGTTTGTTGTGTCGTCCAAGTGATTGCTTTGGTTCGAAGCCAGTCCTCTGACCCGAAACCGAAGCTATCGTTGAGAGCTTCCATTGGGACCGCCGGATAGGGAGGAAAACCTAACTTATTAGGGGTCCAATGGGGAGTCAGTAAACCTTCTTGCAGACATATGGAGCAGTAGAACGACCGCGGGGAATTGTGGGCTTTCCTTTACAATTTTTTAACTTTTGGTGGGGGTTATACAAATTTGTAGTGCTGGGGCAAACAATGTCGGATAGGGTGGGCTCGCGGTTGATGGTGTTGACCTCTCGGGGCATCAGGGGGCGGACCGTCCGTCCGCTAGAGTCTCCAGGCCGTCCGCCTGGCTCTATCAGGGGTACCTATGTGGTCATCTCTGGAGCGGTAGAAAAGAAGAAAAGAAGGGACAGCACCAGAAGGGGGAGGAGAAATGAAGAGTTCAACAGACAACAGATGGAAAAGGGAGTGGAGGATTTTTGGGGCGTGATTTGCACGCAACAATATGTAGAAAAAGTAACAAATCTTGGATTCAAAATTAATCGTTCGCTTTCTGCTAAAGACCATACTAACTTTGTTGTTGGGCGAATTTGTGCTGGTCTACGAAAGCTCTGGCTGTCTTCCAGTTTTACACCAGTAGAAACAAAACTAAGAATTATTAAAACTCTGTTGCTCTCTATATTTGACTACTCTACTCTTGTGTACTGCAAACTTGATTCTCAATCCGAACATAAGTTACTTGTTGCTTTTAGTTATACTATAAGATATGTATTTGGATTACCACGATACGATCACATCTCGCACTATCACAATCTTGTTTTGGGCTGCACGTTTAAGCAATTCTTAAAAGTTAGTTTTTTTTTCAGTTTTCAATGCATTTAATTTACTTAATCACTAACTCTTACATACTAACAAAAAATGCTTAAATGCTAGCTTACAATTACTTAACAATCTTATACTAACTTACTGGCCCCACACAGGCACTCTAAGCTGCTAGTTAGTCTACCTAACCTAGATACATAATACAACATACAACGCATATACATTATACACAATTATATACATATATTAGTATATACCTTTGTATACACTAATACATGTATGTATTTCTTAAATGTTAACCTAAACCTATGTAAGCTGGCCATCGCTATTTATAGAAAAAACAGATTGGTCAGCTCTGCCTCCTTAGTGAGGCTGGTCAATAATTGATGGAAACGACGACGAAACATCTTCTCCATCATTCAACCACCAGAAATGCTGGTGCTGCCGAACGACATCCCTCTTATCGCGATTTCCCACCGCCCTACTGAACCTGAGGCGATCCACACTGCCGTGTGCGACGTCTCTGTTGTAGTTGTGTCGCCTGTCCCCAGCTGTCCGAGCGACATGGAAGATTAACGGCACCGCTGATATATCCTGGATCAACCCTTTCTGATCTAGGTAGAGGAATGCTTCCGGTGGAACGAAGCCGTCAGAGCGCACGCTCTCGTGGTAAAGGTAATTGGGGTAGTAGGCCCCAGATATCAGGTTATTCGTCGAGGTCATTGCTCTTGCAATGTGCCTTCGAGTCAGCTTAATTACGAAGTTGTCCACTCATATTAGGTTCGCCCTATTGTAAAGGACCTCGTTAGGATAAAATTTCTTGTACTCCGAATCCGGTGTTCTGTACAAGCGAAGGCAAGCCCTCTCAAACACCCGAATCTTTTCCATTAAGCTTGCTCGTACATTGAACCATACGGGACAGCCAAATACTAGCATGGGCCTGATAAGGGCCATGTAGCAGATTACCTTTACCCTCGCATCGAGTTGGCTGCTATAAAACAGTCTCTTTGTGAGGGCAAAAGCGCCTTTAGCTCTGGCCAGAGCAGCATCTACATTTTTGCCAAAATACAGAAACTGATCTAGCCAGATGCCAAGGTATCTGACTACATTTCGACAGGCAAGAGGCTGTCCGTGCTGTCCAATAATTGAGAATTTTCGCCAATTTTTTCTGGTATCCCTCGAGGCTCCAGACAACGGCGTCCTAAAGAGAATGGTTTCCGACTTCTGAAAGTTGATTTTCAACTTCCAGTCATCGCAAAATCGTCTTATCTTATCGAAGTCACGCTGCAAGAGAGTATTAATGACCTCGATTTTTGGACCTGTTCTGTACGCTACCAAATCGTCTGCGTACGCAATAGTATTGGGAAGTGACTTGATGTCGCTTGTATAAATGTTGAATAGGATCGGCGAATTGACCGCTCCTTGCTGAAGACCATTTTTAATTTGAAATATTCCAACAGAAGTCACATCACCATTTTTCACGATGAACTGTCTGTTGGTTAGCATATTATAAAGAATGTACAAGAGTGGTTTACTGATCCCTAGCCTAGTCAGCTTATAGAAAAGACCTTCTAACCATACGGTGTCGAAAGCCTTCTCCAAGTCAATAAGGCAGGCACCAGTGCATTGTTTTATGCCTTTATTCCATTGGATATCGGACACCAGTTTAGACGCGGCATGTGAGATATCATTATCCGGATTATCCGGAACTATATGTTTGTCCTCAACCCACCTAGACAGAGCTCTATTGATTACTTTTTCAAAAACCTTACTGATATTCGGAAGGAGACATATATATTCGGGTTGCTGGTGTTTACAGCCCGAACCTTGTTGTTCCAATACAAACTTACAGAAATTCTGTAATTTTCTTTTATTAGCGTCTGAATATTTTTAATCGACGACTTCAGTGTCCTAATCTCCGGGTTTTGTCTGTCAGTTAACTGTCTGTACAAGTTTTTAAGTCTGGTCAGAAGTCTACTTTTCTGTCGGTGCAGTGCGTCAATAGTAGGATTGCGGAACAGGTCTTCGTTAGTCGTACGTCGATACCGCGGTATTGTAGTGTCCATAGTTTGTTTAATTGTCTCGTCCATTTGTTTTAGGTAATTGTCGATCTCCTCGTTTGACAAATTCCTATTGGACGGTGGGTGGAGCGTGTTCGAGGAGAGCGCTCTTGTCAAGGTTGCGGAGAAGCGTGTCCATCGAGTCTTACTGTAGTTGTAAGAATATCTTTGGACAAACTCCTCCAATTCCGCAATTTCGTTGGGAACTGTAATTTCGGTGCTAAAACCGCAATTGTCGCTGTCATACACGAATGTGCGCAGACAGTTTAATGTTTGTAAATTCGTACCTGTCAGTCGTATACGTTCGTCGTACAGCAATAGATCCAAATAAGACCCGCCTCTGGGAAACGACGGGTTATCCGTCGCTTTAAGACCGAGTCTGTACATGACATCGTGCTGACCCCACCAATCGAGTAGTAGGTTCCCTCTAGTATTTGGCAAATTATTTCCCCAATATCTGTGTCTAGCTTTGAAATCCCCGCCGATTATAAAATAATTCTCCCCCGATTCCAGCCTCAGAAGTCGAAAAAGCGTGTCGAGCTCTGTAATGAATAGGGTGGATTGTGAAGCCTCAGGTGCGTAAACAGAGGCCAAGTACAGCCGCTTTCCACTGCGGAGCGGGATGTAAACGACTACTGCTTCCAGCACCCGGAACCTGCGCAAGACTCCCTTGTAGACTCTGTGAAATTTTATACCTTCTTTAATGAAGATAGCGACACCGCCTCCACGATTGGATCTGGGCCGGTTTCTTCTTCTAACAATATAATTATTGTACTCCAGTTTGTGATTATCGGTTAGCTTGGTTTCGCTAGCGAAAAGCACATCAGGAGTTTGGTCTTGTAGCAATTTAAACTTGCGGCTCTTCGTTCGATCCTAATCAGTGAATTCACATTCACCGCAAGGACCTTCAAAGTTTGCTCCACCATGTGCGTACCCATTACGACATGTGTTGCGTTAGGCCCGGCAGCAACGCGTAGATCTGGTCCACCCGCTTGGCCTGTTCTTGTACCTGCTTTTGCAGCTGAGGCATCTGCCCTTGGATTGCGAGCAAGATGGCCAGCATGTTAGGTGCAGCTTCCGTTGTTCTCGGAATTGGCGCCGGAGAAGCAACAGTCGCTTGCTGTACCGTAGCCCCCCTCCCTGACGCCATTTGGGCGTAGGAAATTTGAGACGTGACGGTTGGTGTTTGAAACCTAACAGGTGAACGTTTGACCTCCACCTTCTGCTGCCGAGCCAGTTTTGCTTTCTTTATGTCAGCGAACTTAGGACAACCCCGATAGTTTGCGGTGTGTCCCACGTTTCCACATAATCCGTCAACACCCAGAGCACACTCCTCGGAACTGTGGTTCTTAGCGCACTTCACGCATCGAGGCTGCATTTGGCAGTTCGACGCGGCGTGCCCGAACCTCTGGCAGCGAACGCATTGTATAACGCCTTCGCTCCTTTTTAATTTTTCCCAGTGAACCACCTGGTAGTCTAGGACATTGATACTCCTTAGACTATCCAGACGACTTTCGGGACTGAGCTGCACCAGGAAGAACGGCAGACTCCGTTTCTCCCGCCTGGCTCTAGATGTGGTAAATGGCTTTACCACAGTCCTTCGCACTCCTTTTCTTTGATCTCCTCAGGATCAGAAGACGGTTCCAACCCCTTCAGCAGCATCGATTGCCGCTTTTCACTTCGGTGTGAATGAGTAGTGCTCCGTCGTCGTTTCCTTTAGGAGCTCTTTAACTTTCGCGTAGCCCTCAACTGTATTACTGTATTACAGTGGATAGGATGGCGATCGCTCCCCAATCTCTTAATATTGAAATTATTACCAATGACCAACTTACACAGGTCCTTGGTAACATTTACCTCTGATTTAAAGGTGTTGATAGGAGGCACCTTCTCCTTTTTCTTTTGCTGCTGCTGTCGTTGTTGTTGTTGCTGCTGCTGCTGTTGTTTCTGCGGCTGCTGTTTTTGTTGTTTCTGCTGCTGCAGTGGTTGTTTCTGCTGCTGCTGTTTTTGTTGTTGATGCAGTTGTTGTTGCTGCTTTTGTTGCTTTTTTTGTTGGGCGCTTTCTACCTCTGCTTGCTCCCTCTGCCTGCGTGCAGTTTGCTTTAGCTTAACAGCCAGCATTTTTTCTTGCAGCTTTTCTATGCAACATCAACAAAACAAATCATTGGAACAAATAAATTCAAAACTATCGCTCTTCAATTCTTCTATTTTCTAACAACTTCAACAACTAATCACCTTAATGCTCTTTCCTTTTTCCTCATTTATAATATTGTTGCGGAGTCCAGAAGGCTAGAAAAGAAAATGGTTAGGTAAGAATAAGTTATAATGAGTTGTATACCAGCAGAAGTTCGGCCACCACGATCCATGTTGATAAATAAAATGACAACCACAAGGTAATGTTTGGTTCAACGAACAGCCTGAAAATAACTCAACGAGACGCCATGTTGGTTTATAGCAGTCAGCGAGGGGTTCCATTTTATGGATGAGCAAAAGGAAATAGTAGCGGACATGATCAAAGAAATTTGAGGAGAAGTCGTTACTGCCGTTGGGACTTCTCCAGCTTGAGACAGAAAGTAAGAAAAACTGTAGAAGCAGATACGGGAATTTTGAATAAAAACCGAGGTTTGCTGGCCGCAGATTTTTTCCGTTGAGACGAGTTCGTGCGGAGTCCCTAAAGAGACCAGTCAAGAAGAAAAAATAATCACGGGTGAATTTAAAAAGAAGTAAAAGAATTAAATAAAGAAAAAAAAACCCTCTCGGGAATTAGAGTCATTGTCGTTTTTTTCTTTTTGCTTCTGTGTTGATATCCTTCGAGTCTGTTTAATAAGGCGCATACCGTGATAGCGGAAGGTAACAATATCTTTCTTTCTCTCTATTTTTCCCAATTCTTATTTTTTCTTCTCTATCTCCTTTCCCTTCTGTTTCTATCTTTTCATTTCTATCTCGGTGACAAGCTCCATATCTTGACGGAAGTTACTTTACTCTACCAGACAGAGGATCGACAGCGTCTCTGAAGTTTTTCAGCGCTATCCAGACCCAAATGCCTAGTTTCGCCCGTCTTGTGAAGCGAACAATTTCAGTTCAGAGACGGTACAGCTTTATAATTTGCATATGGCTCAGCGGAGACAGGATGCCGCTTTGCGATCAAACCTCTGTTTACATGACTCCCCGAGACACAAATATGCCAGACTAAATTTTAGACATTTCGTCTGACATTTTTTCTTTTAACTTACGTGGGCAAATTATTGAATGACATTTCATTCTGTGAGTATAGTAGAAAGATGGCGGAGCAGATGTAGATTTTTTGTTCTTTTTTATTAACAGATAGCATTGTGGTGTATAAAGTTCGCCACACTTTGTTATTTTTTTTTTGTTTTCACATTCCGAAATCAAACTGACAAGCGCTGTCAAAAAAATTCCAGGGTTGATGTCTACAGAAATGTCTTAAATAAAACCCAGACATTTATTTCATGAAATATTTCTTGTTTGCAAACTACCTATCCGTCTCCACTGGACATATTGATTTCACGAAAATTTTCTTAACACCAACGATGTCTCGTGGAGACGCGGTGTTAGGAAAGAAACAACCTACATTTGTATTGATGTGTGGCATTGGCGTGGTCTGAACATCCATATGTGCACATCTGAACATGTACTCGTATATACAGCGATAAAATTTGCTAAATATGTACTCGTATATCGCTTATTGACATTAGTTTTGAATGAAAACAAAAAAGAGAAGAAAACATATCCTTTAGTTTCATTTGTCAAAAAGCAATCTTAAAATCACCCTACTCCAGCTGGAGTGACAGGGGGAACAGTTTTTCATTTATATTCCCCACGAAGCGAAAAATCTCGGTCCAATTATAAAACACTCAGCAATTACTTGCAGAAAATACCCTTCTAAAAGCTAAAAGGGAGACCCAGAGCTCAGCACAAAAATGAAAACGAAAATAATAATAAAAGAGAACTACCATTCCAACACCCAAGCACTGTGGATCATTTGTCATTATTATTACGATTATTGTTATTACAACCATCCACCAACTGAACGCGTTTTTCCAATCCCAATTCGAATCCAAACGAATCCGGGTACAGATTCGAATCCTTGTGTTCGTATTTTCTGCTTCTATGAGTAGGTATACGAGTATATGCAATTTTGTGTCCTCTGGATCGACTATTCCCTTGCTACATTCACTTCAGCGAAGAAAAACGTAAAATTATTTCAAATGCTAGATATTAAACCCATACCAGTCACACGTAGATGTGTAGGTCCTTGTGGATATACTCGTATATTTACACACACATGCACTACTCCATGCTAAGGATTTTCTTGAGGAGAAAAAAAAAGTTTTTTATTTCGCTCATAGAACTGCAACAATGGTACGTATAGCGGTAATTTAGAGAATGTAAATCTACAGATACATTTTTGAACACGGCAGATCCCTGCAAACATAGTACAATCCATACTCGTATCTACAGATTTCCACCGTACTCATCGTCGTTTTTTTCCCCTTTGAACAATATTATCCTTCTTTAGGATTGGAGTCTCGGTCTCAGTTTGTCTGGTGATGGCGGTTTTCTAGATTCAGACGAAGTAGCACACCGTTAGCGTTGAATGACATTTTATAAAAAGTATTGTCTGACTAGCGGATGAAGGAAGAAAATAAAACTCCCCCGGACTTTAGTGGCAAGAACCATAGGAGTGCAAACAAACAGAAACAAAAATAAAAAAAGATAATACGAGCAATTTTCTTTCATCTAACTGAGGGTTTTGCCTTTAGGATTTTGTTTTTGCGCTTGACTTACCGTCAATACAGTCTCAATGTTGTGATGCATTGGAAGCACTGCAACAACACTATAGATGCCAGGCAAGAGATTCTTTTCAGCGTCTAAGAAGTGCTGGTGTATTTTTTCTGTTTTGTTTGTTTGTTTCCTTTATCGTTGTGGCAATTTCCGGTTTGGAAGGAAAAACAACAATTTTACGTTGAGACTTTTCGAAGAAAGATGAAGAAAAAAAGGTGTCAGTGTTGCCGAAGCAATAATGATGAGTGGGTCGATTAAATTGAAGTTAGATTCCACGAAAAAGATATTTGATCTCTTAATTAGTTCTCCTTAAGTTGAGAGCGGTATTTTATGAAAAAGGAAGATATGTACATATATAGACATGAATATTTCGCAACAACGATTGATGTTCCTTCTTATGATAACAAAACTCCACTCTATTCGATTTCGATAATAATTCCATTTAAATTGGGCTCTCCACCTAATGAGGGAGGTCATTGTATTGCTTGGAAGCAGATTTGATTAAAGGCATACCACCATAGTATACGTCGAGGACCATACATCGTTCTTCGTACATCGAATTCAGAATTGGATTCAAGGTCTTGACTTTGTTCTTCTTCTTCTTTTCCTTTTACTAGCCCTTTTCTCGCTACACGAACTTGGCGACGAGGATAAAAGGAAAGCCAATAAAGTGGATAAAATAAAACGAGAACGATCTTCTGACCAAGAAAGCAGTGGCTCAGACATTTTTGAAGACACGCAATCAAGTTTGGATTTACAAGATAAGAAACACGTGGATAACACAATGGCGCAATTCTTTGGAACCATCGAATTTTTTAATCCAGGTGATGATTTTGACAGCTATGCTGAGAGGCTTGAACAATTATTAACCATCAACAAAATTGAAGATGATAAGTTGAGAGCATCGTATTTAATAACGCTTATAGGACCCGAATCGTACAAAATTATGAAATCACTGGTTGCACCTGCTGAACCTCACTCTAAGGGATATAAAGAATTAATTAAAATTCTAACAACACATTTTAAGCCGACTGCTAATATAATTGCTGAAAGGTTCCAGTTATGAAAGGTTCGCTTATGAAAGCGATTTCAAAGAAATTATGAAACAATCGGAGATTATGTGGTTGAGTTGAAGAATTTGGCAGAAAAATGTAACTTCAAGACATTTCTGGATGAATCATTAAGGGATCAATTTGTTGTTGGCATTAATGATGAAACAATACAACAAAAGTTACTGAACGAGTCGTCAATGAGCTTTGAGAAGGCGTGCCAGATTGCAAAGTCGCTTGAACTTACAAAAAAAGACATGCAGTTAATACACCCAAGCTCAGTACATTACATGGGTTATGACAGTAAAGGTCAGACGCATCGGCGAGCCTGTACACCACAGAGGGAGACGAAAGCCAAAAATAACATTCGGCGAGAAATTGGAAGTTCACCAGCAAGACATCGAGGCAGAGATTACAACAGCAAGGTGAATTTCAAGTGCTTCAAATGTGGGCGAAATGGTCACTATGCAAGAGAATGCCGCTCATCTACACTAGTCCGTATCGTTAGAAGATCGCCAAGCAGAAGTCATCGGAATAATCAGGCAAATAGTATAAGTAGTGTAGATAATTTACAACTAGGTTATTTAAATAATATAAAACAGAACTATTATAATGCATGCCATTTGAATGTTGAGATAAATAAGATTTTAGTTTGCATGGAAGTTGATACCGGAGCATCACTTACTGTAATGAGTACCATTGATTTTAAAAAATTGTTTCCACAGTGCGGTATAAAAAAGGTAGAGAAAAAACTAAGCTTAATAACTGGTGATAATGTTGTTGTTGAAGGTGTTTGCGATGTGCGCGTTAGACTTTTGAAGAGAGGTCACGAGTTTCAGATGGAGTTAGTTGTGGTAAAGTCTGAAAACAAATTTACACCTTTACTTGGCAGATCGTGGTTGGATTTACTTGTTCCAAATTGGCGCGGTTACTTCTCCAATTGTGTTAGTGGGGGTAATATGGAATATATAGGTTCTGAAGTTGAAGTCAACAATCTGAAGGACGTTAAGTATTATAAGAGTAAATTTAGCAACGTATTTTCCGAAGACCTAGAGAGTGCAATTAAGCATTTTGAAGCTGAAGTAGTTTTGAGAGACGATGCAAGGCCCATATTCTGTAAACCATATACAGTACCTTTTGGCCTGCTTAAAAGTGTAGAGCAAGAGCTAGATCGGTTGGTTGCAAAGGGAATTTTGGTGCCAGTTCGGCACAGTGAGTGGGCTTCTCCTATAGTGGTAGTGCCTAAAAAAGATGGAAAATTGCGTATTTGCATCAACTGCAAAGTCACAGTCAATAAGTTTGTTGAAACAGAACATTATCCTATACCAAGAATTTATGAGATTTTTGTAAAACTCAAAGGTTGTGCATGGTTCTGTGTTCTTGATTTATCAGGGGCGTATCAACAAGTAAAAATTTCGGAAAAGTCCCAAGAATGTCTCACGATCAATACTCATAAGGGTTCGAACGAAATACGTTCCACCCGCCTAGTATTCGGTCTAAAATCAGCACCTGCTATTTTCCAATCAATTATAGATCAAATTCTACTGGGGTTAGATGGTGTTGCCGGGTATTTAGACGATATTATTGTAGGAGCAGAAACCGTGGAGGAGTGTGTAAGCAAACTTGAAGAAGTTTTAAGTAGACTAGAAGCATATAATGTAAGAGTGAATGAAAGCAAGTGCAAGTTCTTTAAAGACAAAGTAGAATATCTAGGTCATGTAATTTGTAAGGAAGGTATTAAACCAATGAAAGCAAAAACAGAGGCAATCAAGAATGCGCCTGCACCACACGATGTAACTAGCCTTAAATCATATTTAGGATTACTAAATTTTTACGGCAAATTTATGCCTAGATTATCACTTGAACTCAGACCGCTGTATGAATTATTAAAAAGAAATCATAGATTTGTTTGGACAAGGGACTGCCAACTAGCTTTTCAGAAGAGCAAGGATTTGTTACTAAACAACCAGCTTTTGGTACATTTCGATGCAAGCAAACCAATAGTGGTTTCATGCGATGCCAGCCCTTACGGTGTAGGGGCTGTGCTTTCACATATCATTGAAGGTGACGAGCGCCCAGTTTTGTTTGCGTCGTCCACATTGAGTGAAGCCGAGAGAGGATATTCGCAGCTTCATCGCGAGGCTTTAGCGATTGTGTTTGCTGTGCGAAAATTCCATCGCTATTTATATGGCAACAAGTTTATTTTGTATAGCGATCATAAGCCATTGCAAGAAATTTTTGGTAACAACAAGCACGCTCCAGCAGTAGCAGCGGCTCGCTTGCAGAGGTGGGCGATATTTCTGGGGCAATATTCACACGAAATTAAGTACAAAAAGGGCGCAGACATAGGGCATGCAGATGCACTCTCCCGATTGCCGTCTGAAGAACCAACAGGCGAAGAATCTTTTATGATTAGTAATTTAAATGTCCAAGGCTGTCTGTCGGAGTTACCAATTAGATTTTCAGAAATAGTGCATGAGACTAAAAATGATAGAGTTCTGCAGGAAGTACTAAAATATGTGAGAGAAGGTTGGCCAAACCGAAAGTATGTTTATGAAATAAGTTGTTATTTTAAACAAAGGAATTCTCTATCTTGTGAACAAGGAGCCTTGTTCTATGGGAACAAAATAGTAGTTCCGTGTACAATAAGAAAAAGAGTACTGGATTTACTGCATGCTGGGCATCCTGGCATAGTTCGATCGAAAATTCTAGCTCGTGGTCATCTTTGGTGGCCAAAGATTAACGAAGATATAGAAGATTATATTCGGAGCTGTGCAGTATGTGAGTTAACTCAAAGAAGGGGTTCGGAGGGAGGTAAAATAGAATGGCCGAAAACGTTTTACCCATACGAACGGGTACATATAGACTTTTTTAAATTAGAAGGCGTTGATTTCCTAATCCTAGTGGATCATTTTTCGAAGTGGATTGACGTTGCCATTATGAAGAATTTAACAGCATTATCAGTCATAGAACAGTTATCGAGTTGGTTTGTAATTTACGGTCTTCCTAAAGAGATAGTTTCGGATAATGGTCCCCCTTTTTGTTCTGGATTGTTTTTGAAATTTTGTGAGGCAAATGGCATCGTTACACTTAAGAGTCCACCTTATCATCCCGAATCAAATGGGTTGGCGGAAAGGGGTGTTCAAACGATGAAAGGTATTCTAAAAAAGTTTCTCGTGGAACATAGATCAGAGAGCGATTTGCGAAAAACCCTAAACGCAGTATTGTTTAACTACAGAAACACACCAACAGCAACAACTCAAAAGTCGCCATCCGATATACTTTTCGCGTACAAGCCAAGAACTATAATCGAGCTTACAAAACCGCAATGTGAAAACAAAGATTATAAAAATAAAAAAGAAGATAGTAATAATGAGGATGTACAATCTGATAAAAAATATAATGAATGGAAAGAAAGTGTTAAGAAGTTTAATCCCATCCTCGTCGCCAAATGATATATATTTGTATATATACGATTTAATGAAAAACACGAACACTTTTATTTTAAGCTAATTTATTGTATACATCTATTCTAAGCCACTGTTCAAACCTCACTGACTCTCTCAGTTATTACCCAGTACACACTGAGCGAATCAATAAGCTTTTAATACATATTAATGCATAACGAGTTTCCCATTTTTACTGCATCGCTACTGCTCCGCTTATGGGTTTGGCTAATGTCGCAGATCGCAGAACGCGTCTGCATACTGCTCGGTCCTGTATCGCTTCGGCGGTTAGCCCCAGGCGTTGTTGTGCATTTACCATCTGAGCAATCTAGGAATTCTTTTTCCTACCTACTTTTCTTTTAGCAGGAGCGACCGTAGTTGATATTGCCTTCTTAACGGGATTTTCCGGAGATCTTCTTTGAAAGTGGCAATACCTTCTAATTCTATCCGACTCAAGTTGTTCGATTACCGAATTCTTTATGTGTAGACTTCCTCTAATGTGCGTAGATCTAATGCAGTCGCGTTTCGTAACTCCAGTCGACATCCTTAACATTTTCATCTCTGCTGCCGTTATTTTATTTTTAAACGCTTCGTATATTGTCCAGCACTGCGAACCATACTTAAGAGCTGGCCGAACCACCGTGGTGTAAAGTTTTCCCTTCAATTTAAGTGGAAATTTTTGGTCACAAAAGATTCCCGAATTTTCTCGCCATTTCCCCCACACTTACTCTGTGCCTTACGTCGTCTTCACATTTCGCTTCTACGTTAACGATTGATCCTAAATACTTGAACCTAGTGGTTTTCGGAAGAACTATTCCGTCCAACATTATATCTGGAATAGGTCGCAGTGGATCCGAAAATGGGTAGGTCAAATGTTCCGTCTTTGAGCGACTTTTTTTAAACCCGTTTTTCTCTAGCGCGTCTTTCCATTTACTTAGGACGTTTTGGAAATCTACGACATTATCGCTTAGAATAACTGCGTCATCGGCGAAGACGACATTTGCTTCGTGCATGCAATCTTTCAAAAGATAGTCTAGTACCACGTTAAAGAGGAAAGGGCTAAGAACGCTTCCTTGATGCACTCCGACATTTACCGGGAATTCTCTCGTAAGTCCGGCGGTACATTTAACAGCAGTTTTGACGTTTCCATACATGTCTTGTATCATTTGTATATACGTTTCCTGTACCTTTTGAGATCTCAACGCGGTCTATATGAGATCTCTAGGCACACGATCGAATGCTTTTTCTGGATCAATAAATACCATGAGCAGATCTTTTGACGAATCCCGATGTTTTTCCATTAATATTCGCAAGCTTTGGATTGCGTCCACCGTCGATCTTCCTTCCACGAATCCACACTGGCTATCGTCGAGCTTTATTATTTTGCGAAGACGTTCGCTTGAAACTCTTTCAACGATTTTCATCGTGTGTGACATCAGCTTGATTGAGCGGTAGTTGTTGCAATTACGGAACCAAAAAGCTACTTCTCCATTGATTCGGCATAGTTTGTCCGCATTTTATTTTATTCAAGAGTTTCGACAGCCATTCACTGCCGATACATTCCATCTTCGACCAAAACTCTGATAGGATGTTGTCTGGTCCCGCCGCTTTCCCGCGTTTCATTTTTCCGATAGCTATACGTATTTCTTCTGTTGAAAAGTCAGCAACTTCTTCTTCGAATGGATCAGCTGCAGGGACGCGATCACGTGGAAACTGTTTGTTAAGTAGGTCCTTATAATATTCAAGCCACCTATCACAGATGTCCTTTTCGTTTGTTAGTAAGTGCCCGTAGGAGTCTTTAATGTATTTTGGCGACGTTATTTGCATCGCATTTTTTCGCCTTTGCGCAGCGAGTTTAAAAATACTTGGCACTTTACTATTGTACGACGTTTGAACTTCTTGAATAGCTTGTTTTCTATCTGCCGATCGTGAGGATATTTGTTCCAAGTCCTGGTAAAGGTTTTCCGCTGCTGCTGCTCGGGTTTGGGCCAGGACTCTTTTTGTAACGTTTTTAAGTCGCTCATATTCAAGTGCAAGTCGAGACTTTTCGATATCGTTGCTCCGATCACATTTTGTCCACGCTTGAAATGCTTGCTTCTTGTCGGTCACAACTCGTTTGGTTTCGTCATTCCACCACCATGTTTCTTTCTCGATGTGATGATGTCCTGATATCGTTCCTAGAAGGGACTTTGCGTGTGTCATGCATGCCTCGTGCATGCTGTTCCACATTTCTTGAGGACTAAGTGAGTCTGCGATAACGTTTATATTAAGAAGTACTTCTTTAGCGCGTGCCTCGTTCTTTCGATAAATTATACCACCGGATTTTAGGCTTTCTAACAGGCTCTCGTGTTTTTGGTGGTTCCGCTGTGAAGAATTCTGTAATGAGCAGCCGGTGTTGGGTAACTAGCGATTCTCCAAGGATTACCTTGCAGTCCTTGACACTGTTTCTCATCGATCTTTTGCTGATAGTCTATTGTGTTAGTCTATTGTGTTAGTCTATTTGTGTTTCGTGGCCTCCGCTGCTATAGGTGATAAGATGTCGTTGATGTTTTATAAACGTCGTATTTAAAACAGTGAGACCGTGGGCTTTACATGCTGCAAGAATGTCTTCACCAGCAGAATTTCTGGTTCCAAAGCCTTTACCGCCGTGGCAGTCCTCATAATCTGCGTTTGATTCTCCAACGTGGCCGTTTAAATCTCCGCCTACGAAAAGCAACTCCTCGATGGGTATATTTCTGAGTAAATTACCGAAATCTGACCAAAATTTATCCTTTTCCGATTGATCGCAACCGTTCTGTGGGGCGTACGCGCTAACAATGTTCCACATTTCATTGTTTATAATGAGTTTTACACTCATCAAGCGGTCGCTTATTTTTGAAATACCAACGATATTATTAAGAAGACTTGCCGCGTAGAACATCTTAAATGACTTAGTTTTTAAATCAAGAAAACGCTCTTTATTTCCGGTATTACACCACTTCGTTTCCTGAACGCACATTACATGTAGAGTTCTGCGACGCATTATTGCTTCCATCTCCAAGCTTTTTGAGGTCATCGATCCGACGTTCCAACTTGCAAACCGAAGTTTGGTAAAATTTAGAAACTTCATTTTGCTCGCCCCCGGAATCCGTCGGGCTCTGACACAAGCATTTCTGCTTGCCCTGGGATCACCCGAATGCGTGGCAAGCGTGGTGCCCAGCGGGGTAGTGCTACAATTTGCGATCATTTTCATGAAGTTTTTTTTTGTACTTTCCTACGAGATTGATTTGACACACGTATGCTCAATTGAAGTTAGTTGACTTTGCTTTTATCCCACCGGTAGTCGCCAGACGTGAGAACCCACTGATTGCATACGAACTTGTGGGAAAGTTTTAAAGGTGTTAAAGTGTCACAGGCTCATTTTTGGTGTTATAGTTGCCTGTATATGACTGATTTCTAATTTTTAGTCGCCTTTTACGACAAGCAGGGAAGCACTGCAGCACTATTCTTTATCCGGTGCTGCACGGAAAGGTCTTGACTTTGTTGAAGAGAGGGAAATCGCGGAAAAGCAACTGGATTCGTTTTGAGGAGGGATCGGCAAGTTTGTAAATGTCTTTACCAAACTCGTTAGAATGCAGATTTACAGTGACCAAAAAAACTTCAAAATAAGTAATTTCGAGGAAAATCATAGTCTTTACAGACATAAGCAACAAGAAAATAAGAAGCTTATTCGCACTTCGAAGAGTGCCTCTTAACCAACAGGTGCCTCTTAAAAGGGAAAATCAGCTGCGCAACTCGATGACACCTACACTGTAGCAAAATCAAAGAATCTCCACTGCTACGGTGCATGTTGATTGTCGACTAACTGCTTACCGCTCAATACGAAATCGAATTTCCCTGTACTCAGAAATAGTTTCGGCCCGAATCCGAGCTCTTGTGTATTTTTGTATTACGATAACCTGATAGAAATGAACTATATTGTGAAGAATTCATGGAGGGGCTGAAGAATCTGCACCGTACCGACAGCTAGGGTGCGTTGAAAGCCCTGGTGAATCCTCTAATGACGTTCAAGCTAATTTAAGAATGCAGAATCTCACTCAACGCAGTCGGAAGGCTGAGTCTTGTTGGATCCTAGATCACAATCGGATCAAGGGAAATGAAATAGCCCATGAACTTTCTACCAATGCTCAGAGAAAACTTTTCTAGGACTCCAACCTGCGTTGGGACTGACTGTGTGTTCGTTTGAAACCCAAGTTGGGACAGTAGCGCCGCCTAAGTAAGTAAGTAAGAATCCTTGAGTCAACCAACTGATCAGTATCTACTGGTATTAGTGAGTTTTTAGGCCGGGAAAGTATTCCACCTACAGGTACAGATACAGGTAAAATTCGCTAAAAGCGGCAATCACTGCGCAAATCTTTTTGATGTTTGAAGACAAGACGATGTGCTGGCCTGCTACTTTTATGACCTAACCAGATACTCGTAATACCTGCGACTTCGTTCTCGTTAGTATAGTGAATAATTGATAAAGGGTCTCTAATCATTCACCAACGAGGAGGCGAATATTAGATAGTCTTTTAATGAGTTAAACTTTCAGTGGGTGGCCGTGGCGAAGGTGGTAGTGTATTCTCTTCTCAATTGAACGGTCCGGTACGTTCAATCCTGATCTGAGCCCGAATGACCAACATTTTTGCAGGCAACTAAGATCTTCTAAGATTTCCTCTCGAGAGTTATGAATATCAATATAATAATCAATATAACAGGTGCCGCAAAATTAATCGTCCAATTTTGTTTTTGAATTACTTTTTTACTAAATACAAACAAAAAAAAATGATTTTGAGTGATTTAAATCTTTATATGGACCTTTACAATTGTTTCTGTTAAGTGAAAAAAATGATATCCTCCAAGTGGCTGCCGCCAGTGTTGATACACATTTTATCGCATCCTCCATGACTTTCCGCAAGATTTCCGGTGATAACTGTTCGCATTCCTGTCGAATGTTCTTCTTAAGGGCTGCGATTGTTTGAGGCTTGTTGGCATAAACCGGCGACTTCAAGCAGCAACAAATAAAGAAGTCTGGGATGGTTAAATTGTGCGATGGTGCTGGCGGTGCCAAATCGCCAAGACGGTAGATTACGCGACCAGGATACGCTTCCTTCACAATATCTATTGTGGCTCGTGCTGTGTGTGCAGTCTTGTTGAAACCACATGTTCACCAAGCCCCGCTCATCTAATTCCGGCAGTAAGAAGTCGTTTATCATGGCCCTGTAGCGTTCGCCAGTAACAGTGACCGTATTGCCGATGGTGTCCTCAAAAAAATACGACCCAATCACTCCTCCCGCGTGAACGCCGCACCACACAGTGCCTTTGAGTGGATGTAATAGCGCTTCGTGGTGGATTTTCAGTGCCACAGAAATGAAGATTTTGCTTATTGACGTAACCGCTTAAGTGGAAATGCGCCTCGTCGCTCATGATGATTTTCGAAACAAACTCGTCCTCTTGGTTGTTAAGATTTAGGATGGCTTTACAGTAATTCACACGTGACTGACGGTCAGAATTCATTAACTGATGCGCTGTTGGCACTTTGTACTGGAACATATGGAAGTCTTTCACTAAAATTCGCTGTAGGGTCCATCTGGTGATGCCCAATTGCGTGGCCTGTCGTCTGGTTGATGTTCCTTCATTCTCTGTTTGAGTCGAGTAGCTAAGCGCTGGAATGTTTGCCCAGTTGGCACGACACGATTAGGAAATCGACGTCGAAATTCACGCTGCGCTAATACCACAGACCGATTATTGGTCAAAAACATCGACACAATTATTTCACGCTCTTGCGGAGTATAGCGCACCATTGCTTATTTGTTTGTATACTGCAGCTGTCTAGTTCACAAGTGTCAATAATATGATTGACGTATGATGCCACTTGCAAAAATTATACAATCTTCCGATAGGGTGATTAATTTTGCGCCACCTAGTATATAAAAGCTTTGTTCGGTGAGGCTGTTCTGGACTGTTCCGAACAGAAAAGTACAAACTTTCCTGTTCAGTGAGCAAAATTTCTGTCCGAATCTGTTCTGCTTTGTGTTCACTGAGGCTGTTCGGAACAGAAAATCTTGAACCTACTTTCGAGGTAGAACACAATTGTGAAAAATGTCAAAATCAGCTGTGCTGTACTTTTCTGTTCTCATTTGATTTGACGTTTTTCACAAATCTGTGCTGTTCTGTTCTAGTTTTTCCTCACTGAACAAAGCTAATAATTGATCGTGGTTTGTTCTTGAAAACGACTGGACCAAATTGGATACTTCCTTCTGCGGCTTGCTTTGTTCGTAATTGCTACGCGAAGGTTTAGGAAAAAAGAAAAGTTCGAAAATTCTCAACAGGTGGCCCTGTAGGAGCACATTTTGTTTTTCAATTCAATTCAATTACCGTGATCCGTTTACGAGAACATTGTTTTACTCGGAGATGCCTCGATATTACATATGGAATGCCTCGTCGAAGTAATGGTTACGCAGAAAGCAAGGCCAACCAGTGGATGGATATCCAGGTGTGTTTTCAACTGATGCATTGAGACGAATTTACACAATGCATCCAAAGAACGATGAATACTTCAATGTGCGCGGTTCAACTTCATTACTAACGTTTTTGAACGAGGAGTACATGCCTTGTGTGACTCGTAGTCATATATATAAATAAATAGATGAAAAAGACAGCTCCTCTGCATGCGCATCGTAGATTATATTCAGCTGTACACTATACTGCCCTGGTGCGATGTTGCTTTATTGCCTTCCAACATGATCTGTGAACGTTTGAATTATCGGTTGCCTCTGTATGCCCGATGGGCCAGCTACGTCATTGCATTGCGCAGTTTTTTCATTTCTTCTTCGATGCTGCCGCAGCTCTGACATTTGCTCGGCACTGGATGTTTTAGGTTTTTTAAATTCCCTTTGGTGCGAGCTTTCCTCTGATTTGCATTTTCTATAATTTCGGGCATATTTACGATTCGTATGAGACGACTTCTTTAATTTTTTGAAAAATTTTCAATTTAATACCAATTTTTACGTATCTTTAGGCGATTATCTCGAACTGTACGAGAGCTCTTTAAAGTGACCCCCGAATCAACGTCCTAGCTAAACGCGTTCACACGCTACACTAATTCATAATTTTACACAACGCTAATTCACGTAACACGTACAGACATGCTCTATCCATTGCGATCTCAACCGTTGTTATCGCATTATTAGTCTCGTAGTTAGTAACAATTGAATCTGACGGTATTTTGTAACGCAAGAAAGTTTGACGGGCTATCACTGTACTTAACGAGCGAAAAGACGTTGCCATGTCAAAGAATAATGTCATGCTTTACAAAGGTAAATCCAAGGTTAATTTTTATTGAATGTTACTCGTACATTAGCATTTTTAATTCGTTAGTTCCAGGTTTTTCGTCACTGACATCCATGTTACATTGGTCAGTGAACATAGACGCTGGGGGTGATGTGAGTTCACTTATCTGCTTGCCGAAGGGGGTCAAAACAAACAGACCGATATAGAGTTAACTACTGTTTGGTTTTCGCGATCATATACGAAGAGGTTGGATTAGCATCTGACCCCCGAACAGGCGACGTAGAGTTGGCCTTGGCGAAACAAGGCGTTGACTTGTCGGCCATGGCGAAGTAGATGGTGACGGGAATTGGAAAAGATGCGAGTGTGGCTTCTATGAAGTTTATTAAAGCAGAGTCTGGTCCCATTACATAGTTTCGGAGCATCCAAGTTGCATTATGAGCATTATAAAGTGCAATTTTGTTGCTATTTGGTTTTTCAGTGTTCCATTTCTGACATCTCACGCGTGATTCGTGACATGTGTCAAAGTCAAACATGTTCAGTTAGCATTGCAATTTCGTCATGGAAAGACTTAGACCCGAACAACGCTTACAAATTGTTGAATTATATTATCAAAATTAGTGCTCTGTGAAAAATGTTTTTCGCGCACTTTGACCATTTTACGGTCGTCATAATCGACCTACTGAGCCAGCAATTCAAGCCATATTGATCAAATTTCACGCTATTGGACATCAAACCACGTCCGGGTATGCGTAGAGTATACACAGAGGAAAATATTGCTGCTGTATCCGCCAGTATTAATGAAGACCGTGATTTGTCAATTCGTCGCCGTTTTCGTCGTCGCAATTTGGGTTGTCTTACTCGACTACGTAGTAGATTTTACGCAAGAACCTTGGTCTAGAACCTTACAAAATGCAGCTCGTGCAAGAACTGAAGCCGAACGATCTGTTACAGCGTCGAATTTTCGGTGAGTGGGACTTAGAAAAGCTGGAGGAAGATTCGCTTTTTTTATCGATTTCTGGTTGAATGAGTACTCGTTTGTTAATAACTAAAACTGCCGTATTTGGTCCGATGAGTAACCTCAGACAAGAGCGGCCAATGCACCCGGAAAAATGCACTGTTTGGTGTGGTTTAGCATAATCATTGGCCCGTATTTTTTCAAAGATGACCATGAGAGCAACGCTACCGTCAATGGTGCCCGCTATCGTTCAATAATTTCGAACTTTTTTTTGTTCAAAATTCGCAAACTGAACCTAGACGACATGTGGTTCCAGCAAGACGGCCCTATATGCCACACAGGGCACGAATCGATGTACCAATTGAGAAATGAGTTCGTTGAGCAATTTATCTATATTCTCTTGTTTTGGACCGGTTAATTGGCCGGCTAGATCGTGCGATTTGACGCCTTTAGACTTTTTTTGTGGGAACACGTCAAATCACTCGTCTATGCCAATAACATTACTTGTGTTATTAGCGAGATACTAGTCTATATACTCGAAAAAGTGATTCAAAATTCAACTCTCCGTGTGGACCACTTTAAACATAGTTGTGGTCAACATTTACATGAAATAATCTTTAAAAAGCAAATGGCAAGCATTCATTTATCAATTCAAATAAAAAATTTATACGCTTTTGCAATTATCCTGTGTATTTTTTGACAATTAAAAACCAAACGCGTAAAATCACTCATTAGATGAAAAAACAACTCATGTGCAGGGAGGCATTTAACGAATTCAAAAATTCTCTTCTGTACTCGTATTTACCACGTCATTGATTCTGCTTCGAACATACCTAGGATTGAATGATTAATGAATGACACTGTTTGGACAGACATTACAGATAAGTGTGTCTGCTGTCGGTACAGTGTTACACAAAGTAGAGAGTTGGTAATATGTAGTGCCTTCGCCGACTAACAATAGAACGACGGAAAATTCTTGAGCTTGTGAATCGCCTCTCAGAATGGCACGCAAGTTTTGATGCAGTGAATAGTTCTTAACATCAAACTAGAGGAGAGAGGCACGCGTTTATTTTATCCGCCCGCATTCCTCTAAGAACAAGTTGGAGTATTTGATGATAATCTCCAGAGCATAAAAATGTTGGACCATCCATGGTCACTCTAGTCATTACAAATGTCACGAAGGGACCGATCAACAGCCTAAACCGTTTTTTTGTGCACCATTGTGTATGCGTCCCAAATGATGATATCATTTATGGGTATTTTTGGAGATGTTGCACACGAGGCTTTTACTTATGTCAAAATTCAGAGGAGTCTTATGCCGTTTTGCCACCGGGCAGTAAAGTGAGCGCGATACCCGATGAAGCCGCAGCTAGAACAATTTTGTATTCACTTCGCACTTTATTAAGCAGCAAATTCGTGAGCAAAGATTTTCCAATGATTCCTGGGCCGTCATTAGAGAAAATACTTGTAATAATTTATTCATATATCTGCCGCTGTTCAGCAGTACTCGTACGTTGTTGTTCGCTAGAGTTGCGAGTCCGAGGCCGGACAATAACTCGTCTCCGCTGCGTACTCCCGGTTATTTGCCATATTAGTGAACGCGTTGGAGTCGGAAGTTCATATTAAGCCAGTGGATGTCCTCCATTTGAAACGTCGGAAAGCAAACGTTTGGTCTGTTGGCAAACGAGGGAGTCATGCCATCTGCAGCTGTACTCATATGAAACCCAATTGTCAATGGCAGTCTTAAAAAGAATGGAGGCAGACCTAACGTAGGTTTGGGTTCAGAAAAACTGTGCTTTGAGCCTTGCTTGTCAAGTTCGTCGGCGGTTTCATATTCCATAATCCCATTGTGACCTGGGACCCAGACAATACTCAGTGAACTCAGCCTTCCGACTACGTTCAGTGAAGTCTTGCATTCTCGAACTAGCTTGGAGGTCGTAAGGGGGGTCATCGAGGCCCCCTAAGCGCCGCTTGGCTGTTGCTACAGACGCAAATGCTTAGCTTCCTCCACCGGTTCTTCACAATATCGCACGTTGCTGTCAGAATTGCGTAGAAGACAGACACAAGTTTTTTTTTTTAACGAAGAATGATAGGAAGACACTAGCGCCGTATCTTATATCGGTTTTGGAGCAGTCCGTGAAGACCTTATCGCTCAGATGTCGGCCGAAACCAGTCTTGGGCACAGAGAAAATCGATTTCGTATTTTTTCTGTAGCAAGGTTCTGGTGTCATTTCGTCAAATGGTATGTCCATAAGATCAGAGTCAAAGGGCAGCCGGCACGCAAGGTTATCAAAGCTCCAGTGTGTGTTGTACCAAAGACTACTTCTTTTTAACTCAAGATGGCTTTTGCAGTCCATAATATGAATATTAAAGAGAGGGAGATACATACATATATGCATAGAGAGCAGAGCCAGGCGTGCTAGGGAAAGCTGACACGCTTTCCATGTCCATGTCCATGTCTTACCGACAGCTCTTTTGTACTGCCAGAACATGTTTAGTTCATAGAAGTTTGTTATCCAGAAAGACACCCAAATGTTTAGCTTTTTTCTAAAATTGGGTGACAGCTTCTAGTGCAGCTTTCTAGTGCACCAATCGTCGATAACTTTTAGGGCTGCCTGCGTTTAAGAGCAGATAGTCGCTGGACATGATCTAACAGACAGTAAAGCTACAATACATCACGGCGTATGCTTGTGCATAGACGTCAGAACTATTGATCAAACACCAGCCATCACTGGCGCCAGGTAGGGGAAGCACGGTAAAAAAAGCAAATGTTACTTCTAAGACCACAGAATCGGAGGCTAAATCTGACACGTGAGCTATCTGGCTCTCTATCTAATGCACCTCCAGTCTTAGTGTGTATGAACATGGTGGCATGAACCCTAAAGGTCCTTGCGTTGAATGTCTGAATGGCTGAGTGTACAGCCGGGTAGACGAAGGTTCCGAATGCTGGAGGCCAGCATCGTTGACATAATGGAAAGCGGTTTATATGATGTTTGTCTATGCACTCAAGCTACTCCGAAAATCTAGTAGCGTAGTCTGCATTTGTTGATATGATCGGAAACACTATTCTCTTTGGAATGAGATCTTTTATCCCTCATCAAATGAAGAGTATCAAACTAAAAGAAAAGGTATGGTACTACTCGAGATGTAAAGCGGTTTTCAGGGTTAGAGAAATGTTTTTTCGATCCTAAAAGACCAACGCGACAGTGGAAAACCGAAAAAAATTCAAACAAGCCAGGGATGACTACAACGCCTTTCTAAAACGTGTGAAATTCCAATACGGCCAAAAATTGAGGCAAAAAATACTACAATGTCCCAAAGGTAGTAAAACTTGTTGGTCGTTTGTTAAAAACATCAGAAATCAGAATTTAAGCCGTAGCTCAAATGGTAGTGTATTGACTTCCCATTCGGACCGTTCGGGGTTCAATACCAGCCGTGACCGAAAGACATTTTTTCAGGCAACTGAAATCTCGTGAGGTGAATAATAATTTAGTCTCCCCATTAAATTTTGGATGCCACCCATGGAGCGATATAACCACTGAGCCCAAATATCTTTCTCTCCTCTCTCTCTATCCAATTTTCCGAAAAACTTAACACGTGGTCCGGCATTTTAAGAGGAGTCATACCCTAGTGAGTGTTGAGTTGCCTCATTCTCCATCCCAACGCTCATCCACAATGACATTCCAGCTGTCAGCTCTGTAAAAGTAAAGATTGAAATCAAAGAGCTGTTTTATTGTGCTCGTCACCATGCACTTACAAACAGGGAAACGCCCACCAGCAACTTTAGGTGAGGCTTCTACAGTTGCTGGTAAGTTAAATCGCCTATTTTTACATGACAAAATTTCTGGCCACCGATATCTCGTAGATAGCGGAGCCGCCATATCAGCTCTATCAGTCAAGAACACAGCAAGACTACACCAAGATCCTACAATACTGCGAGCTGTGAATGGCACCCACATAAGAACTTTCAGTACCACAACTCTCGTTCTGGATTTTGGCATGGGCCGCAATTTTCGCTGGAGCTTCACTCGTGCTGCAATTCCGCACTCAATCTTGGGAGCAGATTTTTTGAGTTCGTTCCGCCTACTTGTAGACATCCATGGTCGCCGACTCGTCGAACAAGGTTCCAACTGCAGCACTTCACGCCTTCGCACGTCATCCGATGAGGTCTCGTTATATGCCATCAACCAAGAGGACGTCTACACAAACCTACTTCAGCGCTATCCTGCCATCACTCGCCCGCTCAGTGCGCTTCGAACACCACAGCATTCAGTACGTCATCATCTGGAAACGACCGGCGCACCGGTTTACTGTCGTGCAAGACCGTTTCCACCAAAGTTGTACACGCTGGCTAAAGCAGAGTTCCAACGCATGGTGAATGAAGGCATTTGTAGACTCTCAAGAAGTCCGTGGGCCAGTCCCCTTCACATCGTCGCTAAGAAGGACGGCACAATTCGTCCCTGTGGTGACACAGACGTCTCAAGGCCATAACACTTCCTGACAGGTATCCTCTGCCTCGTCTCATAGATTTCCAGCGGATAATGCCAAATATTTCTGTGCTCAAATCTGACAAAGTATTTCTAACTCACCTCGACCTGGCCCGAGCGTATCACCAAATCCCCATGGCACCAGATGACGTACCAAAAACCGCCATTATAACCCCTTTCGTGTTATTCGAGTTCGAGCGGATAACATTTGGGCTACGCAATGCCGCCCAAACTCAACAACGTTTCCTCGACTCTATCTTCGGCGACTTGGACTTTGTCTTCACCTACATCGATGACATGCTAGTAGCTTCAAAATCACAAAAGGAACACCTGAATCATCTGGAAGAGATCTTCAAACGACTTGATCAAAACGGCATCACCTTGAACCGGTAAAAGTGAATTTGGAAAAGAAAAAATAAAATTTTTGGGGTATCAAGTGGATGCTACGGGTATTCGACCGCCACAAGATTCCGTCAAGTCGATGGCAGAATTTCCAAAACCAACAACCGTTACCGAACTCCGTCGTTTCCTCGGCGCCCTCAACTTCTTCAGGCTTAGCATGCCTCATGCTGCGGCCGATCAAGCACCTCTATGCAATATGCTTCATGGCTCAAGGAAAAGGGATAATACACCACTTAACTGGACACCATCATCCGAAGAAGCTTTCCTCCGCTGTCGCCAAGCACTTACAGAAGCTGCCACGTTGACACGTCCCCTTCTAGACTCCGAGTTACGCCTCATGACCGACGCTTCAAACACAGCCGTCGGGGCAGTACTCCTACAAGTCGTCGATGGGAAATGTAAGCCTCTGGGATTTTTCTCCAAGGCTTTGTCAGAGAGGCAAAAGAAGTATGACACTTTCGATCATGAGTTGATAGCAATTAAGTTGGCAATTGAGTACTTTCGTCGATTCATTGAGGGACGGCCTTGTGCTATATTTACGGACCACAAGCCGTTGACGTTCGCCATTCACAACCCACCATCAAAATCAGAGACACCGCAACGACAACGATATCTGGAATACATCTCACAATTCTCCACCGACATTCGCCATGTCTGCAGATCAGAGAACGCTGCAGCAGATGCTCTCTCTCGTATCGCAGCCATCGACAACCCGATAACCATGGACTACGAAGACAGACACAGAGCTAGAAAAGTTAAAATCGGTAAGTGACAAACTAAATTTCGCTAACTTTGTTCTTCCTGGTACCGAAACAGAAGTGGTCTGCGAAACAACTTCCGGACGAGCTCGCCCTTACATACCTAAGGCATTCAGGCATACCACTTTCGAAACCGTTCACAAACTTAGCCACCCAGGAGTAAGAGCCTCACGTAAAACTATAGCACTTCGTTTCTTCCGGCCCGCAATGAACGTGGACGTCGGGAAGTGGGCACGGAGCTGCCATGACTGTCAGCGAAGCAAGGTACACAGGCATACCAACCCGCATATGGGAACTTTTGAAGCAGCTGATAGGCTAGAACATGTGCATATTGACATCGTCGGCCCCCTCCCAACCTGCAACAGATTCAGTGTTTCGCATTTTTCGTTACGGCTGCCACAAAAAAATCACGTCGGGGTCACCAATGTAAAAGTAAAGATTGAAATCAAAGAACTGTTTTGTTGCATCTGTTTAATTCACTTTTATTTTATTTAATTACGATAATTTAATTATAAAATTGTATTTAAATTTTGTTCGTCATTGGCTGCATTCAGCTGTGATTTTGTAGCGTTTTAAATGTGGTCGCTACAGCTCTTTAGACAAAGCCAATCTGTTAGTTTTTATTTTTTACCCGCAAAGCAAAATGCATATATATATATATATATATATATATATATATACATATTCGTTGCGTGATGCTGCCGTGTCAGTGAGACAACGGGTTGGTCGAAGTGTAGAAAATATTGTTAGAACATTGTCAGAACCAACTCATATGTATGAACTCATATGTTCTCTTTTTGCCAATCATTGAGTACATCTGAATAATACGAGTGTATATGTAATTAAATTTAGCTGAACATTGGGTTATTGTAATAAAGAATTGAAAGATATGGACTTGGACGACATGTGGTTAGTTTTTTAGTTTTTTAGTTTTCAATGCATTTTATTTTCTTAATCACTAACTCTTACGTACTAACAAAAAATGCTTAAATGCTAGCTTACAATTACTTAACAATCTTATGCTAACTTACTGTCCCCACACAGGCGCTCTAAAGCTACTCTAAATTCTTATAACTATGTCTTTCGACTTCATTTACATTTTATTTATAAATGTTTATTTTGTGTACTTAGGGCTAAGAAAAAATTGATAACAAAAAACTTAGCCTATGGATGTAATTTTTTATTTTTTATAAAAACTTAATATCTAACTTAAAATCAACCTTAATCTACTTAACCTACATACACAAAATACACATAAACACACTTAGACATTATACACAATAATACACATATGTTAGTATATACCTTTATATACACTAACACATGTATATATTACTTAAATGCTAACCTAAACCTATGTAAGCTGGCCATCGCTATTTACAAAGCAAATACATTGGTCAGCCCTGCCTCATTAGTGAGGCTGGTCCGTAATTGACGGAAACGACGACGAAACATCTTCCCCATCATTCAACCACCAGAAATGCTGGTGCTGCCGAACGACATCCCTCTTATCGCGATTCCCCACCGCCCTACTGAACCTGAGGCGAGCCAAACTGCCGTGTGCGACGTCTCTGTTGTAGTTGAGTCGCCTGTACTCAGCTGTCCGAGCGACATGGAAGATTAACGGGACCGCTGATATATCCTGGATCAACCCTTTCGGATCTAGGTAGAGGAATGCTTCCGGTGGAACGAAGCCGTCAGAGCGCACATTCTCGTGGTAAAGGTAATTGGGGTAGTAAGCCCCAGATACCAGGTTATTCGTCGAGGCCATTGCATTTGCAATGTGCCTTCGAGTCAGCTTAATTACGAAGTTATCCACTCGTATTAGGTTCGCCCTATTGTAAAGGACCTCATTATGATAAAAATTGTTGTACTCTGACTCTGGTGTTCTGTGCAAGCGAAGGCAAGCCCTCTCAAACACGCGAATCTTTTCCATTAAGCTTGCTCGTACATTGAACCACACGGGACAACCAAATACCAGCATGGGCCTGATAAGGGCCATGTAGCAGATTACCTTTACCCTCGCATCGAGTTGGCTGCTATAAAACAGTCTCTTTGTAAGGGCAAAAGCACCTTTAGCTCTGGCCAGAGCAGCATCTACACTTTTGCCAAAATACAGAAACTGATCTAGCCAGATCCCAAGGTATCTGACTACATTTTGACAGGCGAGAGGCTGTCCGTACTGTCCAATGATCGAGAACTTTCGCCAATTTTTTCTGGTATCCCTAGAGGCTCCAGACAACGGCGTCCTAAAGAGAATGGTTTCCGACTTCTGAAAGTTGATTTTCAACTTCCAGTCATCGCAAAATCGTCTTATCTTATCGAAGTCACGCTGCAAGAGAGTATTAATGACCTCGATTTTTGGACCTGTTCTGTACGCTACCAAATCGTCTGCGTACGCAATAGTATGGGGAAGTGAACCTATCAAGTCGCTTGTACAAATGTTAAATAGGATCGGCGAATTGACCGCGCCTTGCTGAAGACCATTTTTAATTTGAAATATTCCAACAGAAGTCACATCACCATTTTTCACGATGAAGTGTCTGTTGTGTAGCATATTATAAAGAATGTACAAGAGTGGTTTACTGATCCCCAACCGAGTCAGCTTATAGAAAAGACCCACTAACCATACGGTGTCGAACGCCTTCTCCAAATCAACAAGGCAGGCACCAGTGCACTGTTTCTTGCCTTTGTTCCATTGGATATCAGAAATCAGTTTAGACGCAGCATGTGAGACATCATGTCCCGCCTTAAAACCGAATTGATTATCCGGAACTATATGTTTGTCCTCAACCCACCTAGACAGAGCTCTATTGATTACTTTTTCAAACACCTTACTGATATTCGGAAGGAGACTTATCGACCGGAGATTCGCCGGATTGGATATATCCTTTCCCTTTTTGGGGATAGGTTGAACCACCGCCGTTTTCCAATGCGTTGGATAATGTGCATTATTCATTGCCTTATTAAACATCGTGGTGTAGATGTCCACCGCTTCTAGAGGAAGATGTCGAAGCACGATGTTCGGAATACCATCGGTCCCCACCGATTTCTTAGCCCTGATTGTGTCGAAGATCTCATGGAGTTCTTCCTTCGAAATGAACGGGGGTAGGTCACCCTCTCTGGCAATGACATTATTGGCCATATTTTCGTCGGTGAACCGGGTGAAACCAGAGCCCTCGGATCGCCAGTTCCCTATTTCATTTCGAATGCAGAAGTCGTGCACCAAGACGCGATTGTCCAGGTCGTAATTAGGGCCAATGGTATCAGTGGCCTTGTATACTTCCTGGAAAGTCGCCCCTATGGCCTCAACCTTCTCCTGTGGATCCTCGATCACAAAAAAGTCGTCATCAGCGGCCTCATTTGGATCAATGCCTGCTATTGTCAGTAACCGTTCGTTGTCTGTTGTCCGGGCTATTTTAAGACACTGAAGGTCGTTTTGTTTTTTTCTCCGAAATAGTTTATTGATTTGCGGAAACATGTTCGGGCTGCTGGTGTTTACAGCCCGAACCTTGTTGTTCCAATATGAGCTTACAGCAATTCTGTAATTTTCTTTTATTAGCGTTTGAATATTTTTAATCGACGACTTCAGTGTCCTAATCTCCGGGTCTTGTCGGTCAGTTAACTGTCTATACAAGTTTTTAAGTCTTGTCAGAAGTCTACTTTTCTGTCGGCGCAGTGCGTCAATAGTAGGATTGCGGAACAGGTCTTCGTTAGTCGTACGTTGATACCGCGGTATTGTAGTGTCCATAGTTTGTTTAATGGTCTCGTCCATTTGTCTTAGGTAATTGTCGATCTCCTCGTTTGACAAATTCCTATTGGACGTTGGGTGGAGCGTGTTCGAGGAGAGTGCTCTTTTCAAGGTTGTGGAGAAGCGTGTCCATCGAGTCCTACTGTAGTTGTAAGAATATCTTTGGACATACTCCTCCAATTCCGCAATTTCGTTGGGAACTGTAATTTCGGTGCTAAAACCGCAATGGTCGCTGTCATACACGAATGTGCGCAGACAGTTTAGCGTTTGTAAATTCGTACCTGTCAGTCGTATACGTTCGTCATACAGCAGTAGATCCAAATAAGACCCGCGTCTGGGAAACGACGGGTTATCCGTCGCTTTAAGACCGAGTCTGTACATGACATCGTGCTGACCCCACCAATCGAGTAGTAGGTTCCCTCTAGTATTTGGCAAATTATTTCCCCAATCGCTGTGTCTAGCGTTGAAATCCCCGCCGATTATAAAATAATTCTCCCCCGATTCCAGCCTCAGAAGTCGAAAAAGCGTGTCAAGCTCTGTCATAAATGTAGCGGGATGTAAATAACGACTGCCTCCAACACCCGGAACCTGCGCAACACGCCCTTGTACACTCTGTGAAATTTTATACCTTCTTTAATGAAGATCGCGACACCGCCTCCACGTTTGGATCTGGGCCGGTTTCTTCTTCTAACGATATAATCATTGTACTCCAGTTTGTGATTATCGGTTAGCTTGGTTTCGCTAGCGAAAAGCACATCAGGAGTTTGGTCTTGTAGCAATTTAAACATTCCGGCTCTTCGTTCGATCCTAATCAGTGAATTAACATTCACCGCAAGGACCTTCAAAGTTTGCTCCACCATGCGCGTACCCATTACGACATGTGTTGCGTTAGGCCCGGCAGCAGCGCGTAGATCTGGTCCACCCGCTTGGCCTGTTCCTGTACCTGCTGTTGCAGCTGAGCCATCTGCCCTTGGATTGCGAGCAAGATGGCCATCATGTTAGGTGCAGCTTCCGTTGTTTTTGGCATTGACGCCGGAGCAGCAACAGTCGCTTGTTGTACCGTAGCCCCCCTACCTGACACCATTTGGGCGTAGGAAATTTGAGACGTGACGGTTGGTGTTTGAAACCTCACAGGTGAACGTTTGACCTCCACCTTCTGCTGCCGAGCCAGTTTTGCTTTCTTTATGTCAGCGAACTTAGGACAACCCCGATAGTTTGCGGTGTGTCCCACGTTTCCACATAACACGCACGAGAGCTGCGACCTATCGGATGCTCCGTCAACACCCAGAGCACACTCCTCGGAACTGTGGTTCTTAGCGCACTTCACGCATCGAGGCTGCATTTGGCAGTTCGACGCGGCGTGCCCGAACCTCTGGCAGCGAACGCATTGTATAACGCCTTCGCTCCGTTTTAATTTTTCCCAGTGAACCACCTGGTAGTCTAGGACATTGATACTCCTTAGACTATCCAGACGGCTTTCGGGACTGAGCTGCACCAGGAAGAACGGCAGACTCCGTTTCTCCCGCCTGGCTCTAGCTGTGGTAAATGGCTTTACCCCTACAAACTTGAGTCTCTCGCACTCCTTCTCTTTGAGCAGTGCCAGGATTTCCTCAGGATCAGAAGACGGTTCCAACCCCTTCAGCAGCATCGATTGCCGCTTTTCACACTTCGGTGTGAATGAGAAGTGCTCCGTCGTCGTTTCCTTCAGGAGCTCTTTCACTTTCGCATAGCCCTCCACTGTATTACAGTGGATGGCATGACAATCGTTCCCCAATCTTTTAATGTTAAAATTGTTACCAATGGCCAACTTACACAGGTCCTTGGTTGCACTCACCTCTAATTTATAGGTATTAATAGGAGGTACCTTCTCCTTCTTCTTCTGCTGTTGTTGTTGTTGCTGCTGCTGTTGTTTTTGTTGTTGTTATTGTTGTTGTTGCTGTTGTTGTTGTTGTTGTTGGTGCTGCTGTTGCTTTTTTTTCTGCTGCTGTGGTTTCTGCTGCTGCTGGATTTGTTGTTGGGAGCTCGATACTTCCAATTGCTCCCTCTGCCTGCGTGCTATTTGCATTTGCTTAATAGCAAGCACTTCCTTTTCCAGCCTTTGTATGCTGCTGGTGATGTCGTTTATTTGCTCATCCTCATCCTCCGATTCGGATGCTGCTAGAGAGGCAAAGTTGTTATTGCCCCCCTCGTAATTGAACTCATCAGCCGTTAAAACGTCATTTATTCTCTTTTTTGTGAGAATAGGAGGAGTTTTCAAAGTCCTCCTCCTTTTAACGGCTTTCGCCACGGCACCGGCAACACTATATTTGCCTTTTTCCACTTCCGTTTTGGGAAGAGCGGAGTGCTCTCCACCATCCATCTCGTTATTTTGTTTTGTTGTAAACACTTTAATTTTTCTTAAGTCTTTTTAAATAAATTAAATAATGAAAAGAAAAAAACGTTCGCAGAGGCTGGGAAGCGAACCCACAACCCCGAGATTTGTCGTCCGCGTTTTTGCCCCTTAGGTTACCGAACACTCGAACAATTACTGAGTAAAAGTATACTCCTTTTTTTTTGTTTTTGTCTTTCACACTGTGAAGCCGAACACGAAAAAATCACACGTCTATCCTCTGTCGAGGTCTATGAACGACTGGACGACATGTGGTTTCAACAGGATGATGCCACAAGCCACACAGCACACGCTACAATCGATTTATTGAAGAGTGAGTATGGTGAGCGTGTTATCTCAAGAAATGGGCCAGTCGATTGGTCGCCTCGTTCGTGCGATTTAACGCCGCTTGACTATTTTCTGTGGGGCTACGTTAAGTCATTATTTTATGCCAATACGCCGACAACGTTGGAAGAGCTCAGAGCTAACATTGAACTCGAAATAGCGGCCGTTTCGGCCGAAATGTGTGGCCGAGTCGTTGAAAATTGGGTCCAACGAATCGACCGCTGCAAACGTGCCAGCGGTGGCCATATGAACGAAGTCGAGTTCCATTCATAAATCTTTTGATTGTACTTCAAGCCGATAATAAAGTTTTTGAAATATCTCAAATGGTTTGCGTTTTATGTAAAAAAAAAGCAAAAGTCCTTATTGGAAAACCCTATACTTCACCCCTTCTGATTTGGCTTCAATATGTAAGGCATTTATCCGACAGAAATTGGAGTACAATGCCGAGATCTGGTTGGGTGATTTCAAAACATCTCTGCACCTGATAGATAGGATTCAAAACCGTGCGATAAAACTTATAGGTGATACTAATATCGCTCAAACAATAGACACCCTCGAATACTGACGTAATGTCTCGTGTCTCACTCTGTTTTATCGCTATTTCGACCACCAGCGTTCCATTAAAATCACAAGTAGCATTTCTCCCCTTCAAACCTTCAACCGTAACACCCTTCTCACTATGAATGCTCATCAACATACCTTCAAGCCCACTTTCGTACTCTGAAATATCTTGATTCGTTCCTAAGCCGAACAACTCGCTTGTGGAATGCCCTTCCAAGTTCTCTATTTCCTAGTCATTATAACCTTCAAATACTTAAAACCAACATTCATCGGTACCTCTCTTTCTTTCCTCCCTGATTTTCCTTCGCCCGCGCTATGTGCAAACATTTTAAGAGTACCTCAACCCCTTGAGCGCACATTATTTTAAATAATTTTAAATTTGAGACGTAAGCAATTAGACCAGATAGAGTCTAGATTCGTAAGATAAGTTACAATAACAATAGACTCCTGTTTAGCCCTGTTTAGCACGGATAGATGGTGGATCGTATACAGACATATATGGCAATATGAAACCCACCCTTGAAGCACCTTGGCAACTCTCTCAATTCATAGCTACTTTATTACAATGTCTTGTTTTAAAACTTAATAATGGTAATCCGTTGCAAAAAGAAACAAGGAAACAAGCTTTCTTTAAACCTTACATTCACTCCTGCTATTGTGGAAGTACACACAGATACTCGCACATACGAATACTCGTCTGGATGCGAGTACTTTTCATTTGGCCATGTACGAGTACGAGTATTGTTAGTTCTTTTTTAAGCGCTCATGCGAATTAAAACAGTTCTTGTATCCGTAGTTAGTAGTGCTGGTATCCATCTCAATTATTGTTTTGACGAGTTAATGCTTTTCTGTCATCATGCGTCCACTCATTGCCACTGCTACTTAGCCTTCAAGGAAACCCTTTTTATTACTATTGTATAAGACATACAAACATATGAGCACACCCAGTGTATTTACTCTCATTTTTCCACGTTATTTACACCCCTTGCAACAAAACAAACAAACCCCTGAATGCCTGAATGCCACACTGCCTTACTGCCACCCATTCGAGTACTCGTATTCATTCCTTTAGTGTTGGACAATGAATAGCCAGGGGGTGGTGGTTTGATGATTTGCTGGTTTGGTGGTTTGGTGGTTCGGTGGTTGTGGCCATAGTCGCTCGTATCTCAGCCATTTAGAATGTATGCTCAGCTCATAGGAGTCGTTATAGTTTTTATGTATAGCTTCCTGCAACGCGGAAGGGAAAAACAATAAAAAATTGTTTCTTTTCAAATATCTTTCAACGGGTAAGTGTACTTAATGTGTGATGTGGAGCTTGGATGTGAGTCTCACGAAGCAGGCAGCTATACTGACATAAAAGCCGAATGGGTGGTTTGGGGCTGGTTTTTTCAACAGGAATGATGGGGGTGGGTTGAAAAGAATTCTAGAAATCTAGAAAATGTTGAAATGTACAAATAAGTAGGCTAATGGGGTAAATGTTGATCATCATTTCTCTACTGATGATGATTATGACGGTGATAATAATCATGGAACTGAATGAATGCGACTACGTGTGGAGAAGGGGGTAGAGAACCAAAGATTGGTCTTGGACTGGGTTTTGGTTTGGGTTTGGAACAAACCAAGGCAACACATACTCGAGTATGAGTTTTCAGTTTTCACATTCATTCACATTTAGGTACGTGAACCTTCGTCGCTACGGCTCACTTAATATTCAGAAGAAGGAATCTTACTTTATGGTCGGAATGCAATTTTGAAATGTTCATCGTTATTTTCCCACGTTGCACATTTGTGTTGTAGAATTGGAATACGAGTAGTTCTTTGTAGATTAAGAAAGGGCTGTGCAACAGGAGGAGACTGGTGGTTCTTGGTGGCTGATGGCTTTTTTTATGGTATGTCAGTGCCTTTGGTGGTTTCCGGTGGTGGCCGGCAAAGTAATTATAAAATAATGAATTGTTTGACTTTGGAGGTTGTGGCAGCGGAACCTTAACGGAAAGTGCAGTTTTCTGGTCGAAATTGAATGGAAAAATGAAACTAGGATTCGTTAGTAGTAAAAGCATGTTTGGTAGACTTGAGTGAGTCATGAGTTGACGATTTCATATTTCGATACTTACTCGTAACTATGACTTTAGTTACTTTTCAATTTCATATTGTGTTTTTTTGTTTTTTATAATTTACGCGCGCCTAAGGGGTTAGATACCCTTTTACTGTTGGCTGGGCGCGGCCGGAAAGGTAGAAGGAGGAGAAAGGAAAAATTGTTTTTGTAGTGGTTTGAAACTCAGGTTGTATTTGGTTTCGATATTCGCTCTACAGGGGGTGGGAGTCCGAATAGGACGGAGAGTTTTTTTTCACTCAGAGCGATTCGAAGGTTATAATTCGCACTAGTTTTTTGTGGTTGAAACTCTTGGTTGAAACGTTAACCGAATATTTTGGGATAGCATCTACTACATGCCCTCTGTTGATGATCAAGTTATGTTCCTACAGCAACATGTGTTACAGCTATATGAGAACAATATCCCTCTAAAAGCAATAGTACGCACATCTAAGTCCCTTCAATGGTCTAGCTCTTACAACAAAAAACTCATGGTCCAACGTGACATTGCCTATCGAAAGTGGAGGAGGTTTCGTCTTGATGAATTCCGAAATGAATATCGTTTATTGCGCAACAAAGTTGTCTTGAAAATCAGATCTGCCAAAAATGCTTTTTATAATCATAAGTTCAACCTGTCTACCCCGGGAAACTCTACGAACATGTGGAAGAATCTTCGCGAACTAGGCATCGGTAGGAAAAATATGGTAGTCCCCACTGATGTTAACTGTGACCAGCTGAACCTGAACCAGAGTATAGCACTGAAAATGACACTGAAGGGGCTTTTTGCTTCAATAGAGTCACCGAAGTAGATGTTGTTGAATCACTCCTCTCATTAAAATCCAATGCTACTGGTCTTAGCCCAAAGTTTATAAAACTGCTTCTGCCTTATTTACTTCCTCACTTTACTCACCTCTTTAATACTATATTCACTACTTCTACCTTTCCCTCTGAATGGAAAAGAGTAAAAATAGTCCCGGTACCCAAGAAAAGAATGAGGAATACGGTTGAATACAGGCCAATCGCTATTCTACCTTACTTGTCGAAGGCCTTCGAAAAGCTAGCACTAAAACAAATTCGTTGCTAATTAAATAACGAAGATCTCCTACCTATACATCAGTTTAGTTTTCAACCTAAAAGGAGCTACAACACTGCCCTGATATTAATAGTAGAAGAGATTCGTAATGCATTGGATAAGAATCATCCGACGCTTTTATCTTTGCTCGATTTTTCCAAGGCATTTGACACAGTCAACCACGCGGTCATTTATAGTAAACTTAAAGACGGTTTCGCTTTTTCTTCTTTGTCCGTAGCTCTTATCAAGTCTTATTTAAGTGGAAGAAAACAGTGTGTTTGCATTGGTGAGAATAGTTCGAGTTTCTTAAGTGTACATAGTGGAGTGCCACAAGGATCAATCCTAGGACCCACTCTTTTCTCCTTATACATGAATGATCTACCAAACATTGTTAAACACTGCAAAATTCATATGTACGCTGACGATGCACAACTTATGATAAGCTGCCCCACTAATGCTATAGGCCTCCTAAACGAAGATCTTGCCAGAATTTATGACTGGTCAATTAAACACGACCTTCGACTTAATGCTGATAAGTCTAAAGTAATTTTCATACACCGTAGAGCTCCTGATCTTCACTCAGGCCTTCAGCTTGTTCACATCAATCAAGTGCCCATATAGTGGGCTGTCTCTGCTAAAAACCTTGGTGTGATTTTTAATTCGAATCTCTCTTGGGATGCTCACATTAATTCTATCATTGGCAAAGTTTATAGTGGGCTTCGTACTCTATGGGTTACTCAACATCTTCTATTTACCAACGAAAACTAAATTAATTTTAGCAAAAACTCTTGTTTTACCTACTTTACTTTTCAGATGCGAGATCTTTTGCAAGTCTGACCACAATAGTCTCAGAAAACTTAACACTGTCTTCAGCAATATCGCAAGATACATTTTCAACATCCGGCAGAGCGAGCATATCTCACACTTTTCTAAACAAATAACTGGTTGCTCCTTCCCCAGCCTACTAAAATACAAATTGCTATGGTTTTTACATAACCTTATAAAAACTCGAGAGCCAGATTACCCATTTAATAAGCTTCAGTTCCTGCAATCGCATAGATCGTTTTCGCTAGTTCAACCAAGATACCATTGTCTTACTTCTGAGTGTCAATTCTTTGTTCAAGTTGTCCGGCTCTGGAACTCTCTTCCTATTGACCTGAGAAGAATAACAAGCACGAATAAATTTTAGTCGTCCTTACTCGCACTACCGGCTACAACCTAATATGCACAAAATAATATGAACATGTTTTTCAACTCTCTAACTACTTTTTCTGTTTTAAAATATTTAATTGCCATCTCTCTCTGTAATTTTTTTTCTTTTTTAATGTAAAGGCTTACAAATTATTGTATAAGATTATTCAGTCTTCCTTTGTAAGTAATATATGAGTTGAATAAATGAAATGAAATGAAAAAAGTCATCGCCCGCCGCTTTGAAGAGCTCGGCAGTCAGGCCGTCCGCTCCAGCAGCTTTTTTGGACTTACGAGTAAGCTTAGATATAGCTATCTTCACTTCATCCAGGTCGGGTGGACGGAATTGTTGGTCATCATCGTCCAGGTCTTTCCAAATGCTCAGCATCGACTGCGATTCTACCACGATGTTCCCTTGTTCATCTTCTACAGGCTTCGGTTCGGGGTTTGGTTCCGTGGCATGTTATTCCTCATTCCTGTAGTAGCATCTCTCAATTCCCTCGAAAGCGTGCTTCTCATGCTCTTTCTTCTTCCTCCTGAGAAGCGAGTGTTCGTCTCTCCTCTTCCGCTCATAGAGCAGGTCCTTCTATGCAGCGCCGCTTTATATGCATCTTGCTTAGCTGCATGTGCTTGCCGGCATTTATTATCAAACCAGGGGTTTCGTTGTGGTGGACGCGTGAAACCCAGCACATCAGAAGCAGCACCTCTGATGGCGTTTTGGCAGTGTTTCCAATGGTTTTCGATGCTTGATGCTGGCGGTATTGGACCTCTTAAGAGATTAAGAGACACTCGATCGGGAAAGGAGTTGGCGACATCTTGCGATTGTAGCCGTCTGACGTCGAATTTCCTCACAGCATTAGTTTGCCTTAGCATAGTTTGGGATATCCGCAACCGTACCTTGGCTACAACAAGGTAATGGTCCGAGTCGATGTTGGCTCCTCGGAACGTATGGACATCCATAATACTGGAGGAGTATCTTGCGTCGATCGCAATGTGATCAATCTGATTGGCCGATCGAGATGTGAGAACCGCGTGCTAGCTATGACAATGTTTCGCCCAGCCGCAAAGTCAATTAGTCTGAATCCGTTATCGGAGGTGGAGTCGTGCAGACTATATTTTCCCATCGTTCCACCAAAGATACCCTCTCTTCCTAGCTTTGCATTAAAATCATCGAGGACAATTTTAATATCATAGCTAGGGCATTGCTCGTAGGTCTGGTTAAGGCGCTCATAGATGGCATCATTGGTGTCGTTATCTTTCTCCTCTGTGGGGGAATGCGCGCATATAAGGCTAATGTTGTCGAATTTAGCCTTGATGCGGATTGCTACGAGGCGCTCGCTCACATGCCGGAAGCTCAGGACTTCTTGTCTTAGTCTTCCTCCGACAACAAATCCGCATCCAAATATTCGCTGGCTTTGCCGTCGATAGCAATCGCAGTTTTTCATCTGAGCATAGCTAATTAATTGAGTATCTGATTTCTTCAATCCCACAGTGACCTGCCTTTCGACTAGGTTGCCCCTACACCATTTCTTAAAAATATCGTTCATCAAATCTAACGTTGTTGTCCTTCGGTTTTGGAACCATCCGTGAAAACCTGGTTGAAACCTCGTTGAAACCTCGTTGAAACTATTTCTATTTCCACAGCAGTTTCGTTATCATGGTGTCAGATGTAATAATCCATAAGACAGAAGTCAAAAGACTGTCGGCGCGCAAGGTCATCCAAACTCCAATGTGTGTTGTATCAAAGACTACTTCCTTTTAAACGGATAATGGGAGATTTATCGAGACCAGATCCAGGAGTGGTAGGGATAGCCCCAACGAAATCTGGTAATCTAGTGATTTGAGTCTGTTAAAGGCAGTAGTAATGTATTTTCGTGAAAGCTTGTTCAGCCAGGATATATTGCCCAAAGCCGTCAGTACTTTCGAGGTTTTCGAGGCGGTATCTCTTTGTACTTCTAACTTAGAAGTAATACCAGTAATATTGTACTTAGCTTCGTTAGATAAACGAATGATGATGCATTTAGCTTCCTTCTTCTCGTAAACAGGACAACTTCAGTTTTGAAAGATTTACCTACTACTAGTGGATCGATTGTCGTTCACGTCTGGGCTTGTCTGCGCTGTAGAAAAGTCTGTCGTTTTCTTGATTTTTGCAACCCTCGTGAGAAAAATATTTTCACTTTTCAGTGTCGAGTCCAGGTTACTGGGTATGAATACGTAACCACACATCTTCCATTTCCCTGAGTTGCTTAGGAATTGAGAAGATGGCAGAGCATTACTCAGACATTCAAGAGTTTATTGTGTGACGCACTTAACTCTAAGAGTTCCGTTATCCATATCCCATCCGTCTGCTTGAGCGCAAATATTCTCTGCTTTATCTAGCTCCCACGGATGATCAATACAGCGTTTGCATTTAGTGTCGCTCAGACTTTTGTCATTGTCCGCCTTCCAAATTTGAAGAGTTAGAGAGGAGATAGGGGTTTCATCCGGACATCGTGTCTGACCGCTTCACGATGTAACTGCAGCCTTTGTTAGTTACAGACGGGTTTTATTTGGGCATTGTGAGTGTGAAAATCTTACGATGAATGGAATGCCATAAGCTTTCTTCGTGTTGGCCCTGTTCGAGACGGAAGAAGTGAATTCAATTCTGAGAAATTGATCGGTATCAGTGTCACTTCCTCCAATTCGTGAGACTTGGAGTACCCGTGGCGTCGAACTTTCTGTCTTCTTCTTTTAGACGTTAGTCCTTCTGAAGGCCAAGCCCGTTCGACCTCTAACGTTTACCGAGACAGGCCGTGGAATATAGTACTCTGACCAACCACCTTCCTACTATGATGAAGTTCAACTGTAGCAGGATGACCCGCTCTAATAGGGGTAGAGGCTGATTAGGGTCAATGAATCTCGAGAAGAAATTCTCCAGACGAGTTCTGAAACCAAAGATGCTCCCCGCCTACTTCCCACCTAACCATTCCTTTTTCCCATGGACTGGATCAAGGTGTCATACGACCCGTGCCGAAGATCAACCTGGCTGAGGGCCCAGCATTTCCAAAAATAGCTCAGTCGCGAACGGAGTACCCGGATACCTGGCGACCTCCGGATTAGCTAGCCTTATCTTTATACAGCGGATCTTTGTACAGTTCGACCATACTTTCTCCGCTACTCATGGGACCACATTATGGAAAACCCAGTAAACAAAACAAACCCGAGGCCGGTACTCCTACCATAAAGGCTCTTGCATTGAGGAGAAGAAGAGGTAAAACTGTGACAGGCCATGGTGCACCGAGCAAGCGCAACGAGCCTAAACAGAAATTTTCAAGGGGTGTTAAGACTGTGGCAAGCCATGGTCCTATCACTTCCTCCACCCAGAGCAGCAAGTTTGTGGCAGGCCACGGACTTGACGCTGCTACCAAAACTCCTCTCCCCAAGGAGGAATCTGGAGCTCAGCTGTATCGGCAAGCTCCATCTAAGGCACTCTACTTAAGACACCGAAATGCTTCACGCATTATCAAAACCTTCGGATCCTTTCCGGAGGTTGAGAGAAGTGTGGATATAAAGAGCAAGATTGAATGGGCTAACAACATCCTAAAAGACGGATTACCCACTGCTTCCAAAATTCCAAAAGACTCCTCTAAGCGCCAGAGATCGTTGGAGGAAACCGTGCCGGTTACCAAGAGATCCAATACTCACAGTATCACAGTATGGGCACAGCACATCTCTGAGGTCTTTCAGTGAAGTCCTAAAGGACGCAATAGTGATCGCGGTAATCGATAGGAACGATACCGACGGTTCCATTACACCTGAACGGTGGCAGCTTGTCAAGCTGAAGATTTAGAGAAACTTCTTGGCCATCATGTGGGAAAACCCCGGACCACTTCCCATCATAAGCGACGCTGGATTTGGAGAAGTGTAAAACTCTGGATGCTGATAAACAACCTTCCCCTCCTTTAACGCAGACACCACCAAACACAACCTTGGATCTTGGAGCGTCGATATCCTTTCCAGAAATAGATAGCGATGACTCCAATCTATCCGAGGTGACAATCAAGCCGTCGGTCTCCTCTTCTGACACCGTGTCGGAAATGGAAACCGTAGGACCTCAACATAGTGTCTGATTTTTAACGTAAACTACCTGTCATGATGACTTATGTTTACGGGACGCCCACACATCCCTGGGAGCAAGGATACGCCTTGCCATCGATCTCCGTCAATCCATTGATACCAAATCGGAACTGTGTTGCCGGCACAAGTTCCACTCTTGGTATGAGTCGAGGCCGACTTAAAACCTCTTACTACTCTTAGGGTCGCAGCACCCAGTACTTATTGCAACTCTACATAGTGTCAAAACCAACAGGAAGACCCTTCCTGCGACCTTGGGTTTAAACCACAGCCACCATGAGGCTCCCACAAGTGGGCCTACCTCTTCAAGTCAGGCCCGGACTGAGATCCGGGGGGCTCTTGACCCCATGGTACCGTGATTTAAGTCCTGGTAGGGACTATCGGTGGTCCAGCCGCCAACAAGACCTGTGACCGGCAACTTGTGACTGATCGAATCGTAGCGACCTTCGGTAGCGTCATCTAAACATGATTACGATAAGACCAGTACTTTGCTCTGCCTCCGTTCATTATTAGACAACGTCATTAATGGGCGAAGCCTTGATAATTGGGCGGGGGCCCCGTAGGACCTCAACAGCACCGTGGTGGAGGCTACTCTGGAAGACTGTAGCAATGATTCGGTGTCTCCAGATTAGTCTCCATAGCTCAAAAAAGGCTTAATTTTTCGTCTTTCAAAAAACGCGGAAGACATTATCCTGATCCAGGAACCATGGATTGTAGAAGGCATGGTTCGTGGACTTAGGACACCCGTATACGCTCCGCTCTATACAAGAGACAAAGGTAAGATCAGAACTTGTACTTATATATTAGTGAAAGGTAGCCTTAATGTATTTTTAGTTCCTAACCCCAAGTTTCCAAAATTGTGCACCTCGTAGATGTAATATTTTGTGTATTTCCTCGTCAGGAGTCCTGTGGATAATTCGAGGAAACTTTTTGTTTCATTGCACGGTAAGAGTTTGTCAGTTGTCACAGAATATTCTGTTTAAAACTTCACACCTTTCCCAGTTACAAAAGTTGGTTAGTTGCCGCTATTGGGAATCAACAATGATTACTTTCAAAAGAGACGCACCTCATAAATTGAGTTTGCATTACTATATATCCGCGGATGAGGTCTTGTATTTCATGTTCTGCTCTTTTTACCAGTGGAGAGCTTAGTTTCTACTTCGTGGACTATCTGGGTTAAGTAGAAGAAGGTACCATATTTTTCTAACTCCCATGCTACCACTCTAGCTGGGTTAGAAGAAAGCCATTGTGACAAAATTTTTGTTTTGTATTATGGCGACGTCGATTCAAGGAGAACCAGATTGGCACTGTTTCCTAACTGTCTCAAGAATTTCTTTAAATTTTCCTTATGACGGCCATTAATCAAATCAGAAATTTTTTGAAAGCGAACTCTCCAAAAATACTATGGCCCCTTCCAAAGTGTGAACAGGCTCTGGCAGATAGACAACAGTGAGACAACAGTCATAAAAGGTAACCTTACAGGGCGCTTGTTAAGAAAAATGTGCAACAGAGTAGGTTATAAATTAGAATAAGTTTATTTGACATAATTCATAAGATGAAGTCTTACAATGTTTACATAATTGATGAATGTATTCAGTGATAGTTTTTCATTCTCAACACCTTCCCTGAAAAACTGTTCAATATATTTAAGAAATTCATTTTTTTTTTATAAGAAGCAGGCACGCCTTTTGTGAGGATATCTGCCAACATCTGGTCAGTTGAAAGGTATTGCAGCTTGATTTCTGAACTCTCTAATTTTTCACGAATAAATTTTGCCTTGATGTCGACATGCTTTGTTCTTGGCGAATAAGAGTTATTTGTAGCGATGTGAATAGCACTTTTACTGTCGCAATGAAGTATCATTGTTTTTGGTGCATCCGGAGACAGCTCACCTTCCAAGCGTTTAAGCCAAACAGACTCTTGGATAGCAGCAATGACAGACATTATCTCAGCTTCAGTTGGAGAAAGCGCGACAGTTCTTTGACGTTTTGTAGCCCACGATATAGCACCCGATTGAAACGTAAACACGTAGCCAGATGTAGAACGTCTGGCATCTATATCGCCAGCCCAGTCTGCATCACAGAATCCAGCCATATCACATTCTTCCTTCTGATAGACAATGCCCTTGTCAATCGTGCCCTTTAAGTACCTCATCACACGTTTGACAGCTGTCCAGTGCGCCATACCCGGATTCGTACCAAATCTACTAAGCCAAATCCTACGTGCGTAGGAGATGTCGGGACGCGTGATTTCAGCAGCAAAGAGTAAACAGCCTATTGCCTGGATATAAGGCACATCCTTCATTTGTTGTTTTTCATTTTCGTTTTTGGGACACATATCTGAAGAGAGCTTTAGATTCAGGTCTATCGGTGTGGAGATAAGATTGCACTCATCCATGTTAAATCGTCTCAAAATATCTGAAATGTACTGAGATTGATCAATTTTTAAAAACGACTTACTTCGCTTGATCCGGATGCCTAAAACTGATGTAGCTTCGCCCATATCTTTCATTTTGAAGTTTTTGGACAACTCATCCTTCAAATGATTCACCAGCTCAAGTGAGTTCGAAAATATCAGAACGTCATCGACATAAATGGCAATGAATAACATCTGGTTTCCAGAATATTGAAAATATATGCACTGATCGACATCGCTGCACTTTAAGCCCAATTTGATCAGAATATTATTAAGTTTTTCATTCCACACTCGACTGGATTGTTTGAGTCCATAAAGGGATTTACGCAGCTTGCATACACGATCAGAACCATCTTCAAAACAGCTTGGCTGAGTCATATAAATATCTTCCTTTAACTCACCGTTCAAAAAAGCCGTTACAGCAACCATCTGATGTACAAGAAGTTTATGTCTAGCCGCTAGTGCCAACAAGTAACGGATTGATGTGTACCTAACTACAGGTGCAAAAGTTTCCATATAGTCGATGGCTTTCTGCTGACAAAAACCTTTTACGACCAATCTTGCCTTCCGTCGAATGGGTTTTCCTTCAGTATCAAATTTTGTTTTGAAAACCCATTTGGAACTAATAGCCTTCTTACCAGCCGGCAACTCAGTTAAGGTCCAGGTTTCATTAGAAAGCAATGAGTCAAATTCTTCTTGCATCGCGTTCCTCCACAAATGGGCATCACAACTCGAAAGAGCTTCTTTTGGACTTCCAGGATCACTCTGAATTTGATCTGTTGCTATGAGATTGTAGTTCGGTCTTGGCAGCGTTATAATTCGCTCAGAACGCCGTATCATTTTATCATCTTCTAAGGTAGTGACATCCCCATCCGGAACAAACGTTTTGTCATCAGCATCATCACAGTCTGAATAATCGCTTATAGTGGTTTCATGATTGGATACAGCTTCGTGTGGATTAGCTTTCAAACTAGTCGTTGGCAATTCCAGTAACACTTCTTCTCCTGAATTGACAATAGTATTCTCTTCATCGTTCGAGATGTCAACTAAGGGTGAAATAAAAGATTTAATATTGCTGTTGTCATTGGTAGTTACCTTGCTTTCAGACTCCATGAATATAACATCACGACTCGTTACTATTTTCTTGGTCAAGGGATTAAACAATCGATAAGCTTTTGAATTTGTGCTGTATCCAAGTAGGATACTCCACTCCACGGATTTGGCTTCCAATTTTGTACGCTTTTCTTTTGGAACATGCACCATGGCTTTGCAACCAAAGATACGAAGGTGTTCCAAATCTGGCTTTCGTTCTGACCAAATTTCTTCTGGTGAACAATCGTTGTTCCTACAAGGTACTCGATTCACCAAGAAAGCTGCAGTAGTAGCCGCTTCTGCCCAGAACTTGTTATCCAAACCGGAATCCAACAGCATACAACGCACTCTTTCAATTATAGTGCGATTGATACGTTCCGCAACGCCGTTCTGTTCGGGCGTATAAACAACAGTTTTTTGGTGTAAAATACCATTCTTAGCTAGAAAACTTTGAAAAATAGTTCCAGTGTACTCAGTGCCATTGTCGGTACGGAGCATTTTGATTTTCTTTGAGCACTGATTTTCAACAAGGTTTTTGAACCTCGCAAACTCGGCAAACACATCAGATTTTTGCTTAAGGGGCACCACAAATACTTTGCGACTAAAGTCGTCGACGAATGTGACCAAATATCTTGCACCAGAAAATGATTTATACTTCAGGTCAAGAACACTTTTTGCACGAGTTCCAGTGTCTTTAAAAGGTGCACGTGTTTGTTTACCTTTAATGCAAACAATACATTTTACATCATTCCCCGCAGAGAATTTGACACCCGATGATGCATTCATTACCTTGGTTAGGTTATTAGCACAAATATGACCTAACCTGCGATGCCACAAATTATATGTATTAGACACTGACAATGCTTGTTCGTACTGCACTGAAACATTCGTGGGTTCACAATTTAATCGATACAAATCGTTTATAGCACTTGCTGTCGCAATTAATTTGCTTTCATTATCATAGATATTACTAACATGACTCAAAAACCACTTTGTTGCCATTTCTTGTCATCTGACGAACTGAAAGGAGGTTAGCACATAGTTCAGGCAAGTGCTCAACATTTTTTAACACGGCATTAAACTTTGTATCTTTCAATGCTAATTTCACGTCACCAGAACACTTCACAGACATTTTGTGATTATTCGCTACGATTACTTCTTTGTTTGCGAACGGCTGTTTTTTTATTGTATAATAAATTTTCCTCATTTGTCATATGAGTAGTAGCTCCCGAATCGACAAACCAGTCTGAGGATCTTTTGTTGTTGACAAAGAGAGAACCAAATAACAGTTTACGAGTATCTCTCCTATACTTGTCGCTGCTGATGTTTGATTTTTTGTTTTTATTTGGACAGTTTTCAGTTTCAGTTTTCAATGCATTTTATTTTCTTGATCACTAACTCTTACATTCTAACAAAAAATGCTTAAATGCTAGCTTACAATTACTTAACAATCTTATACTAACTTACTGGCCCCACACAGGCACTCTAAGCTAATCTAAATTCTTATATCTATGTCTTTCGACTTCATTTACATTTTATTTATAAATGTTTATTTTGTGTACTTAGGGCTAAGAAAAAATTTATAACAAAAAACTTAGCATATGGACATTTTATTATTTTTTATAAAAACTTAATATCTAACTTAAAATAAACCTTAGCCTACCTAACCTAAATGCACAATACACACATAAACACACATAGACATTATACACGATCATATACATATATCAGTATACACCTTAGTATACAATGATATATGTATATGTTTCTTAAATGCTAACCTAAACTTATGTAAGCTGGCCATCGCTATTTACTGAGCAAATAAATTGGTCAGCTCTGCCTCATTAGTGAGGCTGGTCCGTAATTGACGGAAACGACGACGAAACATCTTCTCCATCATTCAACCATCAGAAATGCTGGTGCTGCCGAACGACATCTCTCTTATCGCGATTCCCCACCGCCCTACTGAACCTGAGGCGATCCACACTGCCGTGTGCGACGTCTCTGTCGTAGTTGAGTCGCCTGTCCCCAGCTCTCCGAGCGACATGGAAGATTAACGGCACCGCCGATCTATCCTGGATCAACCCTATCTGATCTAGGTAGAGGAATGCTTCCGGTGGAACGAAGCCGTCAGAGCGCACACTCTCGTGGTAAAGGTAATTGGGGTAGTAAGCCCCAGATATCAGGTTATTCATCGAGGTCATTGCTCTTGCAATGTGCCTTCGAGTCAGCTTAATTACGAAGTTGTCCACTCGTATTAGGTTCGCCCTATTGTAAAGGACCTCATTAGGATAAAATTTCTTGTACTCCGACTCTGGTGTTCTGTACAAGCGAAGACAAGTCCTAAGACAAGCCCTCTCAAACACCCGAATCTTTTCCATTAAGCTTGCTCGTACATTGAACCACACGGGACAACCAAATACCAGCATGGGCCTGATAAGGGCCATGTAGCAGATTACCTTTACCCTCGCATCGAGTTGGCTGCTATAAAACAGTCTCTTTGTAAGGGCAAAAGCACCTTTAGCTCTGGCCAGAGCAGCATCTACATTTTTGCCAAAATACAGAAACTGATCTAGCCAGATCCCAAGGTATCTGACTACATTTCGACAGGCAAGAGGTTGTCCGTGTTGTCCAACTATAGAGAACTTTCGCCAATTTTTTCTGGTATCCCTAGAGGCTCCAGACAACGGCGTCCTAAAGAGAATGGTTTCCGACTTCTGAAAGTTGATTTTCAACTTCCAGTCATCGCAAAATCGTCGTATCTTATCGAAGTCACGCTGCAAGAGAGTATTAATGACCTGGATTTTTGGACCTGTTCTGTACGCTATCAAACCGTCTGCGTACGCAATAGTATGGGGAAGTGAACCTATCAAGTCGCTTGTATAAATGTTAAATAGGATCGGCGAATTGACCGCGCCTTGCTGAAGACCATTTTTAATTTTAAGTATTCCAACAGAAGTCACATCACCATTTTTCAAGATGAACTGTCTGTTGGTTAGCATATTATAAAGAATGTACAAGAGAGGTTTGCTGATACCCAACCGAGTCAGCTTATAGAAAAGACCCTCTAACCATACGGTGTCGAACGCCTTCTCCAAATCAACAAGGCAGGCACCAGTGCACTGTTTCTTGCCTTTGTTCCATTGGATATCAGAAACCAGTTTAGACGCGGCATGTGAGATATCATGTCCCGCCTTAAAACCGAATTGATTATCCGGAACTATATGTTTGTCCTCAACCCACCTAGACAGAGCTCTATTGATTACCTTTTCAAAAACCTTACTGATATTCGGAAGGAGACTTATCGACAGGAGAATAGGACGGAGAGATTTTTCTACACTCAAAGTGATTCGAGGTATAATTCACAGTATATTTTTCTGTGCTTGAAACTCTACAACAGCCAAATCTACGTGTCAGTGTTATGCCTTCACATGCAGAATTTTTCTGTCTGAGTTCCAATTACACAACTGAAAAACTGACTTGCCATGGACAGGATTCGAACCTGGACCCTCCGAGGGAAAAGCGATTGCTAGTACCACTACACTACGGCCACCCTTGTCGGTCAGTTAACTGTCTGTACAAGTTTTTGAGTCTTGTCAGAAGTCTACTTTTCTGTCGGTGCAGTGCGTCAATAGTAGGATTGCGGAACAGGTCTTCGTTAGTCGTACGTCGATACCGCGGTATTGTAGTGTCCATAGTTTGTTTAATTGTCTCGTCCATCTGTTTTAGGTAATTGTCGATCTCCTCGTTTGACAAATTCCTATTGGACGGTGGGTGGCGCGTGTTCGAGGAGAGCGCTCTGTTCAAGGTTGCGGAGAAGCGCGTCCATCGAGTCTTATTGTAGTTGTAAGAATATCTTTGGACAAACTCCTCCAATTCCGCAATTTCGTTGGGAACTGTAATTTCGGTGCAAAAACCGCAATGGTCGCTGTCATACACGAATGTACGCAGACAGTTTAGCGTTTGTAAATTCGTACCTGTCAGTCGTATACGTTCGTCGTACAGCAGTAGATCCAAATAAGACCCGCCTCTGTTTATTTGGGCAAGCTTTGCTAAAATGTCCCACCTGCTTACACGTGTGGCAACGATATTTGGTTTGAAATGCTTTCTTTTTTGTATAAAATTATAAAATGCACTATCAGCACTTTTATTATCAAACTTTACGTCTTGGAGCAGTAAATTCTTCACAATGTCCACGGTAAGCTTCTTTTTGGAATTTTCCACTGCTAGAACTAGTGCCCGAAAGTCATCTGGCAGCCCTGCCAGCATCATATTTAAGCCGGCGTTTTGTACTTTGAGTGACGTTAAAACTATAGTATTTATGTAATCCTGCATGGATTCGCAGTCGGTTAACTTAAGTTGTACCAATTGTTTAAGCAGTTCAACTTTTCGCGTTAGCCCACTGTCATCGTACGCTGAAACCAGATCATCCCAGGCTCCTTTTGCTGTTGTAGATGTTGCAATATGTGCAAAGTTATTCGGCTCAACCATTAAGGTTATTTCAGCCAATGCACGCTCATTCGATTCCAACTCTTTCTCTTTTGGATCTGCAGATAATCCTGTTTCGATTATCTTCCAGCAATTTCTTATTACCAGGTATGACTTCGCACGTCGCTTCCATATGTCGAAATTCTCGCGACCACGCAGCTTCTCAAATGGAAATGAGATCGATGTTGAAGCCATTTCTAACCAATCAGTATAATAATCCACAAAAAAAGATGGAATCGCTTGCGATTAGTTACAAAGAATTACTTTGTTTTGAAGAAAAACGTTTAAACTTTCTAATCACACATTTATTTTACTAAATTTTTAATTTAAGGCCCATAACCTGTTAAGAAAAATATGCAACAGAGTAGGTTATAAATTAGAATAAGTTTATTTGACATAATTAATAAGATGAAGTCTTACAATGTTTACATAATTGATGAATGTATTCAGTGATAGTTTTTCATTCCCCACAGCGCTGCATTAGGTTAACCCCTGGGATATGAGGTAAGGCTGTAGAAGAAGCATTTATTCTGTACTGGCTGTACATCTGCATTCCTGGTATATAAAAACATTTTCGCGGAAGTCAAAGATGGCTAGAACACGTGTAACTAGCAGGAAACTATGGCATACACACTTGCACACATACAACAGGTATACTACTGAACGCCAATGTAACAGATCACAATTATATAATATGGGAAACAGGAAAAAAAGAAAATGGGAATATATGATCGTCAAAGTAACTACCACTTCCATGGCGTTTCATTTGCCTTGAAGTATCATTTACGAACTTACGAGTATTAGGTTCCACTTCAATGAAATATCTGGAAATGGAAGAGAAAAAAATTATGTCTAAATGTCGCCAATTAGATGGATTATGGTTAATCAAGCTCAAGGACTTCAACAGCCTACAAGTGTATTTGTATACATGGTGTCTACAAAACACCATCAATCAATCAATGTCGTCCTCTAGAATTACAACAAGAGCACACATCAATACATCAATATGTATGGATACATACTCGTACGACGTACATACGTTATGTACACAAGTAAACGTTTAACAAAACGACAGGAGTACGGTTAAACAGTGGCTCCACATTTTTAATGTTTTCTCAATTTAATCCGCCCTACTGTTTGCCTTGACTACGGTTAGTCCCACTTCAGAACCACTTCCATCCCACTCTTCTTCCACTCCTGTCCACCCTGTCCACCCTGTCTCCAACAACTATCCGTTACCTGTAATAATTTGCAGCGTGTACCTTGTACACTTGTTGTCTCCCTCACTGTCCATTGAGCTAAATTTAAATACTGAAGTGCATAATCCTGCAGTCTACAGTGGAAGCAAAAAAAGTGGAACAATGAGAACTCGCAACTATTTAAAGGATTTCACTTTGTACGGACAAATCTGGCCATTTTGTCGTGTTGCTCTCCCTACCTACGTGAACTGCTCTTTGGCTGGTTTTTCGTTGTTTTTTGGAATGTTGTCCCTCTTTTGGTCGGTGCAACGTTGTTGTTCAAAAATTGAGGGATTTAATTTTTTCAGACTGTGTGACTTTCATTTTTGAACAAATTCGGTATGCATAATTGGAAAGTCATGTGTTAACAAAAAAAAAAAAAAAACAATAAAACAGAGATGGTCTTATTGTCCGTTATTTCGAAGCAGCACGAGTTCGCACTATAGCACACTTCTCATATGTATGTATAGTTCGTGCCAAGAGGCGATTAAAATCCTTTTCCATGTGAAATTGGCTTGTTTTTAGTTAATGGAAAAATCAGATAGGTTGATGATTCCGATTGGATGTGTGAGGTAATTAGGTTTGCGATGATGGCAATGGTGCTCAAATTGGAAGCGCTACGAGTAGCATCGAATAATGCCGGAAGGTTATTACTTTACTTCACACTCTTTCAACTGTTAGAATTGCTCCTTTCCTATTGGATTTATCAACGTTTCTTGTTAACATTTTTGGTGCTATTGGCAGAATTCAATTATGAGCTATCAAGCTATCTGCTTTTTTGGATAAGAATTGCCGCTACCGGAACCAGCGTAATAAAATCCTCTTGACGATCTTTTACTCCGCTAGATGAGTACAATAGTTTTTGCCAATAGAGTTGTGCACAACTCAAAAGTTTAGAAAACGGCGTTGCCGTAGTGCTAGTCAGATAAGTCACTGCAGGAAGTTCTGGTTATACCACGTAAAAATCATATTCTATGAACTAATAAACAGTCTTGGATATCCCACCAAAGGTAAAACGGACAACGACTTTTGGCTATGCACGTGGGATGTTCAGACCCTTAACAGTCTTGTTAGGTTTAAAAGTTAAAACAACCGACTTCAGGGGAAATCCAAACAAAAGGAACCTTTATTATGGGTTTCGTGGTTCTATATATATACGGAAAGTGTTATACATGTTAACAACAAATAGATCAAAAACCCAACGGAAGTTCCAATGCACGCGCTTAAGTCATTCTCACGCTTTTCCACCAATTCATCATTTTCTGCACAAACAAAAGTGCAGTATTACATCAAGCAGACGACACCTGAGAAGCATTGGGTGATGCAATACCTGAAGCAGCAGTAGAAGTAGAAGTTAGACGTTAAGACAGAAAAATTGTAGTTCTTATTTCTTAATTGGAATTAAAAGAATAAAGTCGATTTTTTTTAATAAATAAAATTTATATTTATTTAACTGGCGCCCGAGCAGGGACCACGGTAAAAGTAACTTTAAATTAAAACGCCCTTAAGCAGTGCATCGTTCGTAGTATTATAAAGCCCTCAAGTAGTGCGTGTTCGCGATTTAACACAAGACCCTCAAGTAGTGCGTGTTCGCGAGATATTCGAACGTTAAAGTGAAAAAAAAACCGTGGTCCCCAAACCTACCCAAAATAGTGCCCTCAAGAAGTGCAGAAAAATAGAACTAACAGACTAAGTGAAAGTATTAGCTCGATAGAGTCTAGTACACTGCACGATAAGTCCGAGCGCGGATCCCGAGTAGCCGGATTAAGGAGGAAAAAGAGACATCCAGACCGTCGGTGCAGATCACCTGTTATGTTCTTACTATTGTAAGTTTAGATCTTAAGAAAAAAATACAAAGTGAAATTATTAAAACACAAAGTGAAATTTTCAAATACAAATATTATACTTAATTACAATCTAGATCTTAAGAAAATTTAAAAAAAAACAAAAACAAAAATCAAACTATCAAAAAATTAAAATACAAAGTGAAATTTCAAAATACGAACACCATACTTAACTATATATATTAAATATTATACTTAACTAAAATTAATTTACACTACTCAGAATATCAAACTATATTTAAATTAAACACATAAACAAGTTCATTTATTGCCAGTACTATCTGTTAAAATTCTCAACTCTGTAAGTCCCGAATTCTGTTTGGAAAATTTTGAAAACCTAAAATATGGCCAACCCAATTGTTAGACCTCCTATCCTAAACGTCCCCGAACAAAACGTTCCAGTAGCTGGAGCAGCTCCAGCAGCAGGAAACGCTCCTGTAAATGTTGGTGGAGTTATCACTAACCAAGCTCTCGAAACCCTCGTAACAAGCTTAGTGACTCGTGTACTTCGAAATGAAGGACGTCAAGTCATTCAATCTCTTGTAAATCCATATGCGGACCACTTCGTTGGTGTTGACCAACAAATTAATCCAGAATTAAGGCATAACATTGGTGAGCTCGACAAAATTCCCGATGTTGTTCGATGCCTTAAGGATTTCAATGGTCATCCAGGAGAATTTAACTCCTGGAAGAAAAGTGTTGATCGAATTTTGCAATTATACGAGGAAATAAGAGGAACACCCAAATACTATGAGATCCTAAACGTAATTAGGAACAAAGTAGTAGGCCAAGCTGACGTGGTGTTAGAATCCTACAACACCCCGCTAGATTGGAAATGCATAGCCCGCTGTCTGACTATGCATTATGCGGACAAAAGAGACTTGTCCACGTTAGAGTATCAAATGACATCATTGGTACAAGGAAACCAAACGGTTACCGAATTCTACCATACGGTATATTCCCATCTATCTCTTATCTTAAATAAAATTGGGTGTATGGAAATGGATAATGAATCACTAAATATTCTTACTCAAACTTACAGAGACAAAGCTCTGGACACTTTTGTCAGAGGTCTTAGAGGAGACTTGCCAAGACTCCTTGGCATAAGGGAGCCAACGGATCTTACCCAAGCGTTACACCTTTGTCTCAAGCTCGAAAATCAGAATTTCCGCACGCAATATGCTGTTTCCCATTCTGGACCTAGTCGTGGGTCCTTTAATCAAATCCAATCCCACTTCCTCCAAAAAATAGAAATATTGCTCAAAAACACCCTTCCGCGACTAAGCAAACATTTTATCCCCAGTTAGCTTATATTCCACAACCCCATTCCAATCCAAATCAACCTACATACCGACAAGGATTCCAAACTAATCACCAAGACAACTACGTTCAGCAACCTATGCAACCACGTCCCGTTGCACCAAAACCTCAACCAAGACCTGTCCCAATGGACATCAGTGTCCAAACGAGAAACATCAATTCCATGAATAGACCGCAACAGCGCAATATGACAGGAAAGAGAGATGCACCATCCACACGGCAAGCACAGGTACCAAACAAACTCCAAAGAACCTTCCATATAGAACAACAAGGAGCTGACGCAACCTATGAACCAGAACAAATTCAGGAACATTCCGGACAAGAACAAGGAAACTTTCACATAGAACCAAAGGAGAGCGAAGTAGTTTACCAGCAAGCTTTAAATTATGAAGAAAATCAATACGGAGAGACTCTTTCGCAGTATGTTGAGTCATACGAAAACGCGAATTCCCCACAAGAAAACCCCGTAGATTTTGCCAATAATGAATATAGACTGAATAGCTCTTCACTGCCCTACTTTGAGTGCAAGATGAAGAGCGGCGAGATTCTCAAAATTCTAATCGATACTGGTTCCAATAAAAACTATATTCAACCAAGACTCGTCTCAAAACCCATACCCAATTCTGAACCCTTTTATGCAAATTCTATAGCTGGTAAGGTCAAAATTAATCACCACACAGTTGTTAATCTGTTCGGTCTGCAAGAACCAAATATTAGGTTTTTCCTTTTACCTACTCTCAAATCATTTGATGCCATCTTAGGAAATGACAGTCTAAAACAACTGTCTGCGGTAATTCATACTGATAAAGACCTGATGATAATAAAAAACAAAGTTAGAATAAAAATAAAACAACGTACCTCAAAAGTGGATTTCATCAAATCCCGCTTAAGGAGTCGGATATTGAGAAAACCGCTTTCTCTGTGAACAACGGTAAATACGAGTTCACACGACTTCCTTTTGACCTTAAGAACGCGCCTGCAATTTTTCAAAGAGCGCTCGACGACATTTTGCGAGATCATATAGGCAAAATATGCTTCGTTTACATTGATGACATAGTTGTCATCGGAGAAGACGAAGCCTCTCACTACAATAACCTGAGGAAAGTTTTCAAAACATTAGAGAACGCAAACTTAAAAGTTCAATTGGATAAATGCTCATTTTTTAGAGAAGAGGTAGAATTCTTAGGATTCGTGATATCCTCAAAAGGAATCAAGACGAACCCAGAGAAAGTTAAAGCAATTATGGACTTCCCATGTCCCAAAACTTTAAAAGATCTCCGATCCTTTCTGGGCCTTTCAGGCTATTATCGCCGGTTTATAAAAGGCTACGCTAGCCTGGCGAAGCCTCTTACAACCCTCTTAAGGGGGGAGGGAGGAAGAATTTCAAAAAACTCTTCAAGCAAAATTCAAATCAGTTTAAATGATGAAGCAATTACTGCATTCAATAAAATAAAAAAATTCACTAGTATCAAATGATTTGCAGTTGATCTATCCTGACTTTAGTAAAGAATTCCAGTTAACGACCGATGCATCCAATTATGCAATTGGAGCAGTATTAGCACAGAACAGTAGACCCATTACCTTTATCTCTCGTACACTAAATAAAACAGAGGAAAACTACGCTACGAATGAGCGCGAAATGCTCGCCATCATCTGGGCTCTAAATACACTAAGGAACTATTTGTATGGTACAGCAAAAGTCCAAATATTCACGGATCACCAACCACTAACTTATGCCTTGAGTAGCAAAAACAACAACAGCAAACTCAAGAGGTGGAAGGCGATACTGGAAGAATATAATAATGAGCTGATATACAAACCAGGCAAGATGAACATAGTAGCAGATGCCCTCTCGAGACCACCAAAGACAGCCGTTAATTCACTCACTGGTACCCAACACAGTGCTGAAATCTCTGCCCATGATTTGATACCTTCCACGGAAACTCCAGTAAACGTCTTTAAAAACCAAATAATACTTACCATAGGTGAATCAAAAGGTTATGAGTTTAGTATCCCGTTCCCGACTTACCACAGACATACATTTACACAGCCATCATACACTGAAAGCGACCTTATTTCAATATTTAAAAAATACTTAAACCCAAGCGTCCTTAACGGACTCCTATCAACAGAAAATATATTGGGCCGAATCCAGGAAATATATCCCATACACTTCAAAAATTATAAAGTCAGATTTTCGCAAACAAAAGTAGAAGATATCCAGGACGAGGTTAGACAAAACGAAGAAATAATTAGGGAACACAGAAGAGCCCACCGTAACGGAAAGGAAAATAAAATCCAATTGTTAGAGAAGCTTTACTTCCCCAAAATGAATGCCAAAATAAATAACCTTATAAAACAATGTGCAACCTGTAGAGAACAAAAATACGATAGACATCCCAATAAACCAAAACTTAAGGAAACCCCAATCCCCCAATATCCCGGAGAAATATTACACATAGATATCTATTCCACCGAGAAATTTCTTGTACTAACTGCCATCGACAAATTCTCAAAGTACGCACAAGCGAAAATACTAAAATCAAAAGCGGTCGAAGACATCAAAGAACCGCTCCGAGAACTTCTTTTCGCATTCGGTATTCCTAAGATTATAGTTATCGATAACGAAAAGTCCCTAAATTCCTCTTCAATAAATTTCATGGTCAATGACCAATTAAACATACAAATCTTTAAAACTCCACCCTATTCTAGCTCGGTTAATGGCCAGGTGGAGTGTTTCCACTCCACGTTATCAGAAATAATGCGTTGCATTAAAGCCGATGGCATTCAGAGAACATTTCCTGAACTTCTTGATAAAGCAGTCTACGAATATAATTATTCGGTGCATTCAACAACGGACAAGAGACCGCTTGAGATATTCTTTGGGCGAAACGTTAGCATAGACCCAGAAAAATTCGAACAGGCTAGGCAAGACAACATAGCCAGGCTAAGGGAAAAACAAAAGGCTACTCTCGATTACACCAATAAAAAGAAACAACCCATAAAATCATACACACCAGGTGAGGTTATTTACATCAAAATAAACAAAAGGTTAGGTTCCAAGCTATCTCCACAATTTAAAAAAGAAATAGTCAAAGAAAACTTTTCAAAAACCGTTCTCACAGAGTCAGGAAAATCAGTCCACAAAAATAATATCAAAAGCTAATATGATCTTTTCAGGTTTTTGCTGACGCTCTGCTGTGCAGAAGTACAAATTTTGGATTATTCCAACTCAAAGGTTATAGCACTAACCGTTGGGACTTCAAAACTTCAAATCGGAACCCTTAAAGTTGTCCATGTTATCGACTTGGAAGAATTTGAAAAAAACACTCGAGAGTCCAAACTTCAACGTGATGTTGACACCAACCATCCCATGTTCCCGTTCCTTTCACTTGAAATTACTAAAATTTTATCCCTAATAGATTTACTAAAACCAAAAACTAGAGTTGAGAGGTCATTAAATTTCCTTGGAAGCGCATGGAAATGGATCACAGGGAATCCAGACTATGACGACTTCATATTGTTAAAGTCTAAAATCAATGGTGCACTTAGAAATGAAAACAAACAAGTTATTATAAATAGATCATCCATTGACAGGATTAATGAAATTACAAATAAGACTAACAACATTTTAAAATTAATAAAAGAGAATAATAACATTAAGAATGAAATTGCTATGAACATTAAGAATAAATTAGATATCATCAAAGAAGAAATAATTAATGTAGAGTACGCCCTGCATTGGGCATTAATATCAACACAACAATCGCAGCAAACGAACCTTTACCACCAGCTGAAACTATGCCAGAACCCTTCATAGTCATGCAAGTAAGCCCTCAAAAAATTAGAAAGAACAAGAATAAATCAAATCCCATATTTTTGAGAATGAGGACATTCTCACTTAAGGAGGGAGATGTTAACAACAAATAGATCAAAAACCCAACGGAAGTTCCAATGCACGCGCTTAAGTCATTCTCACGCTTTTCCACCAATTCATCATTTTCTGCACAAACAAAAGTGCAGTATTACATCAAGCAGACGACACCTGAGAAGCATTGGGTGATGCAATACCTGAAGCAGCAGTAGAAGTAGAAGTTAGACGTTAAGACAGAAAAATTGTAGTTCTTAGTTCTTAATTGGAATTAAAAGAATAAAGTCGATTTTTTTTAATAAATAAAATTTATATTTATTTAACTTACATTTGCAAGCAGAGTTGCCATGTTAAATTATATGAACTGACAGAGTATTAACTCATATTTTTCTTAACACTCCCACTTTTAGATAATTTAACATTTTAATTACATTGTTTGATCATTATTTTTTTCTATAATTCCAATTAACAATCTAAATTTTTGAAATTTATCTTTACTTAGACCCTTTGTTAAAATGTCAGCTTGTTGTTGTTCAGAAGGAACAAAGTTTATCAAAAATTCTCCTCTTTCGTATCGCTCACGTCTGAAGTGATAACGAACGTCTATGTGTTTCGTTCGTTTATGAAACTCTGGGTTTTTGATGAGCCGAATCGCTCCTTGGTTGTCCATTTTCAGCATAGCATCGCCAATACCACCCGGAATCATCTCAGAGAGCAGCTGCTGTAGCCAAATCATTTCTTTTACTGCTTGTGATGCGGCTACGTATTCTGACTCAGTAGTTGACAAAGAAACACATTTTTGCCTCTGTGATGACCAAGACAACGGGCTACTCCCTAGTGAAAAAATGAACCCAGTGGTAGAGCGCCTTGTTCAAGGATCCCGGCATAATCAGCGTCACTGAAACAAACTAACGAATAACATTTAGTTTTTTTAAAAAAATATACCCATTCGTCTGGTTAAACTGATATATTTCAAAATTCTCTTCACAGCGTTGACGTCATGATTACTTGGCGAATCCAAATATCGGGAAACCACTCCTACTGCAAAGGCAATATCTGGACGAGTCGCCACTGCCAAATACATGAGAGAGCCTACGGCTTCTCTGTAGGGAAATTTCACTACTTCCGAAGATAGAGTATCTGGTGAAGAACATTGCTCCGCTGGAGTTGACACCGGCTAGCAACAACTCATGTTGAATCGTTTCAACAACCGCTCAATGTAGTTCGATTGGCCCACATGAATTCCATCCCCTGGTTGAACTGCGATTTCCATCCCGAGAATTTGTTACCAATAACTTTCCTATCCCCAGGTCGAGATACTGTAGGATAGGCGAGCGAGTCAAATGAAACAACTTGAGAGGAGATGTGCTACTTACGACAGTTTATTGAGAAGAAGGAAAATTGACATGACGGGTTGTATTTATACTTTCATATGAAGCGGTACGCTTATGTAAAAGAAATGAGAAAATGTGAGCATCATACGATATGACAATAGTTTCTTATGACAATAGTTTCTTACTTTCGGTTAACATTTACTTCTGACAATCTTAAGTATGTGTTATACGAGAACACTTACAGTAGTGTACAAAAAAAAATGCCTACAACTCGGCCATTCTGACCGCATAATCGACCCGATTACAATATCTTTTCTATACATAATTTTCATAAAACTTTTTTTCTTAAGATACATTACATTTTGTTTAATACATATTTTACAATAATCTTCTTTACCTAAGAGTAATTTCTTATTGAAACTTTAAAGGTAAATATTTAGTTGATATTTTTAATATTACAAATGATTGTTGATACATATGAAAAGTTATATAACTATTACATTGAAAACAATTAATCGTTCTTACTGAATTTGTCATCTCATGAATTTTTTGAAATTTAGAAATTTTAAGTCGAATATCTTTGAAATACAAAACAAATAAAGTTAAGATACATTATTAATTATATCGTTTCAAACATTGAAAGAAATATCCATCGACATTTTGGCAGGTACAAACAAATATATATATATTTTTTTTTAATTAAACAGCTGTTCTTTCAGGTGATCGTTATTCAAATGTGATTGTTGTCGTCAGTTCTATAAGTATTATTTATTCCTTTGTCGTTTTCACCAGTCTTTAAATCAGCTTCTGGCATCGCATATAACCTCATATTGTTCGGAGAACATACACCTTTGTATGGCAATCTTGTTAATTGCAATCCGTCAATATCACCTATAATATACCTGTCATTCCTCAAGACCTTTTTCACCTCGTATGGCCCCCGAAACTTGGCCAAAAGTTTTTTGCATACGCCTGGTGTTGTATCTACGTTTTTGATCATGACATAGTCTCCTGGTTTATAAGCTTATGGATTTTTATGACTGCTATCATAATATCTTTTATTCTTCAGTTGCTCTTTCTCAATTTTTCCCTGAGCTTCTTCCCTAATTTTATCTAGACTAACTGCTTCAGAATCAACGTTGTTCGCTAAAAACTCTTTCACCTTGTCGCAGAATTTTCCCTTCTGATCCCTACCAAATAGCAAACTACTGGGTGTAAAACCTGTGCTACGATTCACACTATTGTTTATAGCAAACTCAACTTTTATTAAGTTTTTGTCCCAATTACTTGTGGTAAACGACTCGCATTGTTTTGCAAGCATTGGTGTTATCACTCTATTCAGCCGCTCAACTTGACCATTAGATTGCGGTGATTGGGTTGCTACCTTGACGTGCTGTATGTTGTTGTCGTTTAAAAACTCTGCAAACTCGTTTGACGTGTAACAAGATCCACGGTCAGAAACTATTCGGTTAGGTCTAGAGTAATTTGCGAAATAGGTTTTCAAACATTCTATAGCTTCCTTACTCGAAGTGGTTTTAGTTGGATACAGCTTGGAAAATTTGGTGAAACCATCTACAACCACTAAAATGTGCTTTTTGTTGCAATGAGATGAAGGAAAAGGGCCTAGATGGTCGACATGAAGCGTATCGAATGGGATCTTTCCTTTTGGAATTGAATGTAAGATTCCTTCTGATTTACCAGAGTCCGGTGAAAAACAAATGCATTTAAGACAGCCTTTAATAACTTTTCTAATCTTCTCCTTCATGTTTGGAAACCAATAAGTCCCGGATAAATGTTCAAAGCATTTGTCTACACCCAGATGACAAAGTGACTCATGATGAGTTCTAACAACCTGATCTTCCATGTTAAATGGGACATAAAAAACAATCTTGCCTTTAACTTTTCGATAAATTAGTCCATCAACCATTTCATAGTGTGGACTTTCGGAAGTACTCAACCCTTCCGCAATTGCAACTATCTTTGGATCATGTTTTTTTGCGTCGGCTAGAACAAATTCAAACGATTCGTCCTCCACATACAAAATGTTGAAAGATCGACTTAAAGAATCAACGTGTGACATCCGATCGCTTTTCCTGTGCTCAACTGAATAATCATAGGATTGTAACTCCAACGCCCATCTTGATATTCGCGGATTCAATGTTTTTTTGTTAAGCGTCAGGACAAGAGCTTGGCAATCCGTGACGATCTTAAATGGAATACCTAGTAAATATATACGAAACCGCCTCAAAGCATAGACTATGGATAAGGTCTCAAGTTCATAGCTATGGAATTTATTTTCAGCTTCACTAGCTCGCTTCGAGAAATAAAACACCGGATGAAACTTGGCATTGCTCTGTTTCTGCAGTAGGACTGCACCAAATCCATGCGAGCTGGCATCGCAGTGGAGTTCTGTTGGATTATTAGGGCTATAAATTGATAGAACAGGTGCTGAAATCAATTTGGTTTTCAACAAATTAAAGACTTCTATTTCCTTAAGACCAAATGTGAACGGAGTGTCTTTCCTCAATAAATCATACAGAGGCTTTGCGATGTTAGCAAATTGGTGTATAAACTTCCTAAAGTAGGAGCAAAGTCCAAGGAAGCTATGGATGTCTTTAGTTGAAGTAGGTAGCGGAAAGTTCTTAATAGCCGAAAGATTAACCTCATTCGGACTAATACCGGCTTCGTTTATTTTATAGCCCAAGTACGTGATCTCACTTTTTAAAAAAACACACTTGTCTAATCGAAGGTTTAAGCCTTTGCTAACGACGATACTAATTACTTCCTTAAGAATATCTAGGTGTTCTTCTAAAGTTTCCGTCGCTATAAGAAGGTCATCTAAATAAGTCAAGATCTTCGATTGCAATATCAATTTACCAAATATGTGCTTTATATAACGCTCGAAAACAGACGGAGCGTTCTTAAGCCCAAACGGCATTTTGGTAAATTCATACTGTCCATTCGGTGTAATGAACGACGTGAATTTCATTGACTCTTCCTCAAGTGGCACATGGTAAAAACAGTTTTTTAAATCCAACGTGGTGTAATATTTCTTATCTTTTAACCGGTCTATGTTATCCTCGATTAAAGGCAGGAGATAGTTATCGCGAAGAGTAATTTTGTTAAGCTCCCTGAAGTCTACGCATAGCCTAAGCTCCTTATTTTTCTTCTCGACGAGAACAATAGGTGAAGCATATTTTGAATTAGACTCACGTATTATACCTTGGCTTAATAAATCATTAAGAATCTTCTCTAACTCGATTTTATGCGAATATGGCAACCTTCGCGGTGAACTATGAAATGGAGCATCCTTACACAACACTATCTTCATTTTGAACTGACTCTCTACAGGAATATGTTTTCTAACAGATTAACAAAAAGCTGGTTTGACTATTCTTTTCACACTTTCTTGAATATTTATTGGAATGTTTGGATTTACTTTTATATCAAAATCGTTGTTTTCATAAACATTAATGTTCAAAATTTGTTCTACAAACAAAGATTCTTCACAAGACGTACTTACATAATCAACTTGCGAACTGCGAAACTGACTTAAAGATGATGACGACAAATCCTTTCCATTTGCAAGCGTTTCTGCAGAACTACTTGATGACGGCAATAATGAACTTGAAGAATGATTACACCTGTCGCTGCTTGTCACTGGCAAAATACGATCTTGTTTTTCATCACTCTTGTCTGCTTTCTTTAAAACCATGCCAATCCTGTCGATGAAATTTCTCCCCAAAACGATTGGATAACTCATTGACTGATTTTTCACTACAAGTAAACATAAATTAGTTTTATTGTTATCAAAAAATATACGTGAATTGACACTTCCCAACACTTGAAGCGGGCTGTTGTTTACTCCACTGTATGTATGACTGTCTTCATCCAATGGTGAAATCATAGTCTGCGGCAGGAACTTTTCTTGCACAAAGCTTATCGGACTCCCTGAGTCCAAGAGCGACGTCAAAGTACACGCACATTCGGAATGTCCATCGGTGAATTGTAGGAAATTTCTTTTTCAAAATGATTAGAAATTGGGCTACACTTTGGCATGATGCGACCGGTACTGCGCTTAGACACGTTGTTGATGTTTTCTGCATGGATGTTGTTTACATTTAAAACGTCTTCGTTGTTATCAGCGCTGCTTAGCTGTGGGTGATGACTGCTGTTGTTGCTTTCACTGACAATCAAAACTGGTTTATTGCTGGAGCAATTTTTGGCTATGTGCCCACGAACACCACATTTAAAACACGTGAACTCTTTTTTTGCACATGACACATTGGCGGGCGCATTACTGGTGTATTCTTTTTTCTTGAATGCATTATTCTTTTGATTATTTCGGCTGCTGTTGTGAAACTGATCGCGACTGTTGAGTTTGTACTTTTCGTATTTTCTTAGTGCTATTTTTAGCTGATCGATGTTGTTTGCGTTATACAGCATGCTCTTATTGAGTTCGGAATCTGGAATGCCCTTGATTATAAATTGAATAAAATCTTCTTCTTCTATGGGGTTATGGGATGCGATTTCCTGCGTGCTGAGCACATATTGCTGCAATGTCTCCTCACGCCGTCTTTTCCTTGCACTTAGCTCACTAAAAATATCCGCTTTCGTAACAGTGCGCTTAAACTCACCCAAAAGTGCATCTCTGAGATCTGTCCAATTTCGTATTTTCAAAGATCTTACGAAAAGCCTTGCTGTTCCACCAAGGAGCCTCTTTCCGAAAATGAACTTGGTTCGATCGTTGAGTTGAAGGCCTTCGGCGTTCTCCTCGAACTGTTCTACCCAATGAACAATGGGAAAGTTGTCATCCCCAGTAAATGGACACAATAAGTCTTCCATGTCCTTGAAGTTTTGCGAAACATGTGATCTCTGACTGTGATTTTCTTCATTATCCTCCATTTGCAGCTCTTTCAGTCGTCGCTTCAGTGAAATGATTTCCTCCCTCTTTCTGCATGCTTCTCGTAGCTTATTAAGCTCCTCATCAACGTCGTTGCGTAGTGCATGTACAGGTGATTCGTACCGCGTTTCTTCCTCTGACTCGTGTTCGGTGGATGAATCTGCGTTATTTTGCTCACCATCGGCCATAAAATCCTGCGCGAGTTTTTCCAGATTCTCGTCCGTATAGGATTCGACTGCTTTTTCGACCCGTAGTTTTAACACCGCTTTAGTTCCATCAGTTTTCAAACCCAGCGATCGTAAAATATTTTTTAGGATGGGTACCGTCGCTTTATCAACTAATTGTTTAAACAATTCTGACATTTTTGAAGCACTAAAACAAATACTTTGAACTCAGATAAAGTTAAACGGTATCCCACTTCTGAATTTTGTAGGATAGGCGAGCGAGTCAAATGAAACAACTTGAGAGGAGATGTGCTACTTACGACAGTTTATTGAGAAGAAGGAAAATTGACATGACGGGTTGTATTTATACTTTCATATGAAGCGGTACGCTTATGTAAAAGAAATGAGAAAATGTGAGCATCATACGATATGACAATAGTTTCTTATGACAATAGTTTCTTACTTTCGGTTAACATTTACTTCTGACAATCTTAAGTATGTGTTATACGAGAACACTTACAGTAGTGTACAAAAAAAATGCCTACAATACCAAATCCCATGTGCGATTTTTATAAAGACTACTTATCTCGTCTGCCATTGCTTCTTTCCAATTTGTCATCTCGTCGCAGGAAATAGCTTCTTTGTAACATTGTGGCTCTCCTTGCATAAAATACGAATGCTTTTCCACAAAATTACAAGCCCCTGGTGTAGTATCCTTTCTTTTGCGTAGTCGACTCTTCAAAGGAATAGATTCGTTGGGGTCATATACCTTGTCTATAGCGTCCTCCTCATCACATTGGTAATCCTCCTTTTCCACTTGTTCTTCTGTCCTTACATCAACATCGTCTTCTTTTTCCGTATCAATAATAAGATTTTCTCTTGTGAAATATTATCGCACTTGCTCATATGGATAACAGATGTACTTGGAGATTCGTCGAAAACACTATTTGGAAGTCTTTCTTGTTCGCTGTGCTGCTCCACTTCCCTAAAAATGATATCTCTAACGATTACCACTTTATTTGTTGCAGGTGTCCAGATCCGATAGCCTTTGGATGTGTCCGAGTATCCCATGAACAGACCTTTTTCAGCCTTTCTGTCCCATTTGTGGCGTTTTTGCTTGGGAACATGTATAAATGCCTCAATACCAAACGTTTTAAACTCCTCGACCCTAAGCTTTCCTCCACACTACATTTCGAAGATGGTTTTACCTCCTAAAGCGCTGTCTGCAGTGCGGTTCAAAACGTATACAGCAGTGTTAACTGCTTCTGCCCAAAACCGTTTACTCAAATCCGCAGCTTCGACGACGGTGCGATTTTCTCGTTCGACGCTTCCATTTTGCTCGGTGGTGTAAGGAACACTGGTCTCATGCCGAATGGAATGTTTCCTTAGAAGCAATTCAACGCCTTTGTTGACAAATTCCAAACCATTGTCGGTACGGAGTGTTTTTACTGAGTAGTGGCTTTCTGAGTTAGCAAGATGTAAGAATTCTTCAATGGACGAACAAACTTCTGATTTCTTCTTCAAAAATTGTACGACTCTGTAATGTGAAAAATGATCCTTGAAGAGGACAAAGTACTTAGCTCCTCCTAATGAGGTCTCTTCCATTGGTCCACATACGTCGGCATGCACAAGTTCGCCTGGTTGACTTGCCTCAAAAGAACTCCATGAAAACGGGATTCGATGCATTTTTCCAAAGACACAAGCATCACACATAAAATCTTGATCATCTATGAAACTGATCCCATTCCTTTTAAGATGATCACGCACTTTCTTGATGTTTAGGTGAGCCAGTCTCTCGTGCCATACCTTCAGTGGCAACGCTTTGGTAGTTGCCAAGTTTGCCGTCGGCTTAACCGAAACCTGTACACGAAAACACATTCTGAATAGCTGCGCCTCACGCTCCCCCACTGCCACGATAGCTCCGTCTGCATTAATAAATTCGCATCTCATCTTATCAGAAACAAATTTTAACCCTTTATCCAATGCACGACTTTGGGAAAAAAGATGAATGGAGATTTTGGGCACATACAAGACATTAGATAAATGTTTTTTGCACCACCCTTTTCCATTAAACGACAAGATGTTGATGTCGCCCGTACCTAACGCTAATAGTTTTTGACCGCTTCCAACTCTAATCTCAATGGGGTTAGAAAATGTTTTATAATTTATGAACCAATCCTTTCGAAATGTCATATGATCACTAGCACCTGAATCAAGATACTCGTACCAATAATCATTGAACTCACCATCATCAACCTGCAGTGCATTGCAAACCTTTAATTCTTTCTCCTCTACCGTGCCTGCACTTCCACTCCTTTTAGCTTCCGTTGAAGTGGATTTTCTTCCTATTGGTACTTCGCCCCTGCTTCCAGTCATCACACGATCATCGTTCTTTGAATTTGGCTTCCTCACCACTATTACCTCGCCCTTGATTCCAGTCTTCACATAATCATCACAGCAGCTTTGAGCACCGCAGCTTTCAGCACTGCACATCAGTGCATCTCCTTTTCTCATTCCACCTTTGATTCCATTGTTTTTATATTCAGTTAGCTTTTTGGGACATTCTCTTATCCAGTGTTCCACTTCATTGCATCTGTAACACTTACCGGGTTGGAAAGTTTTGTTTTTGGGTTGTTTCCAATGTCTTCGTTTCGCAATTAGTGCCGAGGTGCTTGTGCATTCTTGTTTCTTCCATGATTAACCGTGACGTTAAGTTCTCCAAAGTTTGCTGATATTTTGTTGTTGACTCCCACGCAGAGAAAAAATGCTTAAAGCTTTCGAGAATTGTCATCAAAATTTTTGTGATTACCATGCTTTGCGTAATCTCCTCCCCTACGTCCCTCAGCTGCCGTACTATGTTTTCTAATTTTGATATGTGAGTGCAACGTCATCCTCAGGTTCCATCTTAAATCTATAAAACCGCTGCAGCAGCATATGAACATTTGCATTAGATGATTGCTCGTATACCGACCGAAATTTTAGGCACGTGTACCCATAAAATGTTTGTACACCGCAAGGAAATTTAGGGAGGAAGAAAAGAGTGCTACCGATGTACATTGTTTTTAAGTTCTTGCAAGTTATAACGAAGGAAATATCGAAAAATCGACAGGGCATTCCATAAGCGAATTGTATGGCTTACGAACGAATCAGAGTAGACCCGAAAATGGGCTTTAGGGTATACTGATGAGAATTCATAGCGAAACGGGTGTTACGGTTGAAAGTTCGAATGGGCGGAATGCTACTGGCGATTTCAGTGGAGCATTGGTGGTGAAAATAGCGATACAACAAGGTGAGACACGAGACATTACGTCGGTGTTCGAGGGTGTTCAAGGGTGTCAACTGACTGATATTAGTATCAGTATCGATTTATAAAATCGATTGTAGCGTGTGCTGTGTGGCTTGTGGCATCATCCTGTTGAAACCACATGTCGTCCAAGTCCATATCTTCCAATTCAGGCCAAAAATTATCGGTGATCATGGCGCGATAAGGCTGACCATTCACAGTAACGTGACGATCGTTATCGTCGACGAAAAAACATGGCCCAATACCGCCGCCGGCATGCAAACCGCACCAAACAGTTATTTTTTGTGGATGAAGTGGTGATTCATGAAGCACATGTGGATTTTCACCCGACCAATAACGCATATTTTGCTTATTGACGCACCCATTGAGCCAAAAATGAGCTTCGTCACTGAAGATGATTTTGCAATGAAATTCATCATCTTGGCGCATCTTCTCCAAAACCCAATCGAAGAGCGTACGTCGCTTCAAATGGTCCATCAGCTGCAATTCTTGAGTCAGCTTGATCTTGTATGGGTGTAAACCAAGATCCTTACGCAAAATACGCCATAATGTGGTCTGAGCGATGCCCAATTCTTGAGAACGCCGTGGAATTGGTTGATTTGGATCGTTTGCTACGGACGCCTGAACGGCAGCGATATTTTCGACACTTCGACCAATCCGTTGTCTCACTGACACGGCAACATCATACAACGAATATGTAGACACAAATTTTTGCACTAAACTTGTTATTACCTGTCTACTACTGCTTTAAAAAACATCAACAATAAGTATGAAATTATCGAAGCCATAAGTTACAAACTGATGCAACACCAAAATTCTTTAAAACTTCTTTGGGTACCTAGGAACATGGGAATTCTAGGAAACGAGAACGCTGATTAAGTAGCAAAATTGGCGATTAAAGAACCAATTCAACTGTTCAACTGCCTCAACAGAATAGATCTTCAGAGGGAAATCAAAAGACTTTTTGAAGCTAAAAGGCAAACACTTTGGAAAGACTACACACATTACTACTCATCGATCAACCCCGGAGGCCTTCGACAATATACCCATCCAGCTGTTCAAAAAAAAAAATGCTAACGTGCTTTCTGAGTCTCCGAATGGGACATACCCAAATTACTCATGGGTACCCCCTAAACAAAAACAAACCATCCAACTGTCAACTATGCTGTAACAATACTCCCCAATCCATGCAACATCTCCTCGACTGTCAGAAGATCAAAAACGTGTTCGAATGAACATTTCCAAAGCTCTGTTGGCGCAGTTTAGGCGCAATAAATCCGAGTTTTGGCGCCGAATAATTACTGTAGATGAAACTTGGATACCCCATTATACGCCCGAAACAAAAATTCAGTCAAAACAGTGGACTGCAAAGGGCGAGCCGGCTCCAAAAAAAACAAAAACTGTTTTTTCAGCTGGGAAAGTGATGGCGACTGTTTTTTGGGATCGTAAAGGAGATATCTTAATCGATTATCTTCAAAAAGGAAAAACCATTACAGGAGCATACTACGCATCATTACTTGCTAAGCTGAAGGCAGAAATTGCTGAAAAACGGCCACATTTGCAGAGAAAGAAAATCCTGTTTCACCGCGCCGTCTAACACCATGGCGAAAATCCATGAATTATAGTTTCAAAAAATTGAAATTCGTCATTATCGTCCTATAGCCAAACTCTCTGGCATACCTAAGCTATTCGAAAGTATTGTTTATGATGCAATACTTTTCCATGGTAAGTCTATATTTTCCCCTCACCAACACGGTTTCCTAAAAGTTAGGCCAACAACCACAAATTTGACGGAATTCGTATCTGTGCACTGGAAGGTGGCAAAGTCGATGTTGTCGCCACAGATTTCAGTAAAGCCTTTGATAAAATTTCACACGCAATTGTACTTTTCAAACTTCAGGTTCTCGGTTTACGATTTGGGTTTATCGCATGGGGACCTGCATTGCGATTAATCGGGAGACTGCTGACTGCCCAAACCATGGATTGGGCCAGTAGCGCAATAATCAAGTTCGTAATGTAGTGCTTGCTTTACCTCCTCGTGGTGGTCGCCGGGCACCTTCATGTATAATTCCTTATACATGTAGGCTGAAATTGCAAGTGCGAGATCGTCTAGAGTCTTATGTCTAGACTAGGTAATCTGGGCCACCAATCCGCGTTACCGAAATACGCCCGCTACGGAAACCGAAACAATGCCTCGGATAAGAACTCGTTGGCGACTTTTGGCTATCGTACCCGGACAAAGATTGGTTTCTGGAATGTGAAGACGCTCCTTGACTCACAGATTGAAGGACCTCAGAACGCCAGATTCCTTCAACTTGAACATGAGTTCATGCAATATAGAATATGCATATTGGGAGTAAGCGAGATAAGATGCTTAGATGCGGGTGAGTACTAATCCCCAACGCGTAACACTGTACTACTACTCTACTCCGGAAGACCAACCGAAAGCCCCGTGGATATGAAGTTGGATTGCTGTTAACACCCACAGCACGCAGAGGCCTAATCTCCTGGCAACCTCACGGTGATAGGATTTTAACGGCCAGATTCCGGACTAGAGTAAGTCGCGTCACAATTATACAGTGTTACGCCCCTACGAATGGTTCGTCTGAGGAACAAAAGGAGACATTCTACAATCAGTTGGCAGCGGTATTTGTATGGGGGACCTGAGTGCCAAGGTAGGCAGCGACAACGAAGGGCTCAAACATGTGATGGGACGTCACGGACTAGGCAACCGCAATGATAACGGCGAAAGATTCGTTGACTTTTGCAACGAAAATCGCCTTGTCATAGGTGGCACCATGTTTGAGCACAAAGCCTGCCATAAAATCAGTTGGGTATCAACTGACAAGCAAGCAACCTCCAACCAAATTGACCTTTTTGCCATCAGTCGCCGTTTTAGAAGCTGTCTTGGTATGCTGTATTGGTATGCTGTGAAAACTGTTTTCACATCAGATGCAAAAAGGATTGTCGGTCGATCGCAGGGAAGACATAGGGCGTGACTTTCCGAATTGCAGCAGGGAGGATCGAGGTAGAGTCCCTATATCGCATGAAGATGAGAGAAGTACAGCGTAGCGTGACAAGAGCAATTACATCAATGCGCTGGCTACGGAAGCAGAAGAACCAACAGCTAGGTGCGACTGCAGAATCGTTTACAGAATCACCAAAGAGCTAATAGGTGGCCGAAACTCTACTCAACACCCAGTGAAAGGCCTAGAGGGTTCGTTGCTTATATCGGATGAGGATCAGCTCAAGAGATGGAAGGAACATTTTGCTTCGGTTTTGAACCGAGTAAAACCGAGAAATGCCCTAATTCGCATCACTACCCCCAGTAAGGAAGAAATCATTACCGCGATCAAAGCACTGAAAACCAATAAGGCGGTAGGACTTGATGGCATACCCGCAGAGCTTTTTCATCGGCATCGGCTGAGCTATTGGTCCAACTTGTTGGGAGAACTTGGGAGGCCGAGAGTTTTCCGGATGACTGGAAGATGGAAGAAGAATGATCGTCAAGTTACCTAAAAAAGGCAACCTAATGCAGTGCGAAAACTGAAGAGGCATCTGCGTGTTACCTGCTGTGGCTAAGATAATAGCTAGAATTATACTGAAGCGAATTAAAGAACACCTTGAAGATACACTCGACGCCGAACAAGCAAGTTTCCGCTCTGGCTCCTCCTGTGTCGACCACATCAACACTCTGTGGATCAGCATCGAGCAGTGCGTTGAATATCGATCGCCACACCACCTGCTGTTCATCGATTTCGAAAAGGCGTTTGATAGTGTCAATCGGGAATTCATTTGGTGTGGTTGCGCAGGAGAGGTATCCCAGATAAATTAATAATAATTATTAAGGCTACGTACGATGGGTCCACATGTAACGTTTTGCACAGAGGAAAGCTGTCTGAGGAATTCGAAGTCCAAAGTGTAGTTCGTCAAGGCTGCATTCTTTCACCAATATTGCTTAGTAGTGATCAGCGATGTGCTAAATACGGCTTTATCGATGGGAAATGGAGGAATTTGATGGACTCTTACATCTGAACTCAAACACCTTGACTACGCTGACGATGTACTATCTCATAGAATAATGGACCTTCACCAAATGACAGTAAATGTGGAGAGGGAAGTTGGGCTGAAAATTAACTCGGCAAAAACAAAAATGATCAGGGACCGAACTCACCAACTCTTACTCGTATATGCATTGCTGGACAAACGGTTGAGAGAGTAGAGAGTTTCCAATACCTTGGAAAAATGTTGCTATCTAAAATTTGGCGAAGTAATGCAATTAGCTTAAACACCAAGCTACAACTGTTTCGTTGCAACGTTGACTCCCTGCTGCTATATGGATGTGGTACTTCGAGAGTGACCACTACTATCACAAGAAAGCTGCAAAGGTTCGTCAATAGGTGCCTGCGTAATATCTTAAGGATTTTCTGGCCAAACCGTATCTCGAACGAACATTTTTATGAGAGAACCGGCCATGAACCTATTGGCACAACCATACAACGACGAAAGTGGCAGTGGATTGGTCACACTTTCCGAAAAGGTGGCAGGTCCATAGCTAACCACGCGATGCAATGGAATCCGCTTACTCAGGATGGCAGGATACGCGGCGGTAGTAGAAGTACATGGCGCAGAACAGTCGAGAAGGAAGCACGGCAACTGGGAAAGAGTTGGGGAGAGCTGAGGCATATTACCAGAAACCGCAAACGATGGCGCGTAGGCGTTTTAGAGGTCCTAGGACCCACAAGGGGATATAGGACGTAAGAAAGTAAAGTATGGATTAATATCTACCTGCAAGACCCTCAATATGAAGTCATTTTTAGACCTTCTGTATCTAATCCCTTTAATGCCCCATCTGGGCTCCCACAAGGCAGCCACCTTGGTCCCCTGATTTTCGTTCTGTCAATTAATAATGTTGATCGCATCATTAATTATTCTCGTTCATCAGTTTATGCGGACGACTTGAAAAAAATTTCATGACTCCCATGCAAAACGTAAGGCCACCGAACACCTGTTCCGAAATTTTTCAACAACTTCTATAACGCCTGCATCAAGTCCCGAGGACCAGTGGCAACGCTGCTAACGTGCTATCAGACACGTCGTAACTGATATGCTGGATTTCACCCGACCACCACCAAGAAGTTCCGGGCTTGTTGAAGAATGCCGGCAAGCACATGCAGCCAAACAAGAAATGTAAAAAACGGGGCTGCAACGAAGGACAAAGGCTGCTCGTGAGCTGTACGAGCAAAAGAGACGGAAAGAACATCCGCTTCTCCAGAAGAAGAAAGAAGATCACGAGAAGTGTGCAATCGAAGATATATACAAGGAAACCTTGTAGTAGAGTCACAGATGAATGGAATTTAAGTATCGTTTGCCTGATCCACAAGAAAGGAGGCTTCCATAACTGCGCCATTAGCGCCATTAGGGGTATTGGTCTCCTCAATATTGCGTACGAAATCTAGATCTGCCATATTGGGAGAACATCTGAAACACGTGGTCAACAACTTGAAAGGGACCTACCAGGCAAGGAAAGACCACAATTGACCAAATTTTCACACTCCAACAGATTCTGGAAAAAACTGAGGAAATCCAAATCGATATCCAACATCTTTTCATTGGTTTTAAGGCTGCATATGACAGCATTTACAGAGATGTATTATATAGAGCCATGTCTAGCTCAACTGTCTGTGGAAAATGACGATGGAGAATGATTGCTGCTTCGTCAAGGTGGGTAACTACTTAACTAAGACCTTTGATGTAAAAAAACGTAGTTTTTAGACAAGGTGACATGCTGTCACGTGACTGCTTTAACATCATTGTTGAAAGAATTCTGCGGAACTCAAAAGCGAACACTGGAGGCACCATCTTTCAAAATTTCCCGAAACTACTACCGGCCGCCGATGATGTTAACATAATTGGCAGAACTCAGCGGATTCTCGCTAGTAGCAGCAACAATGAGTTTATCGTTAATAGAGGGCAAAGTCAAGTACAATACGAGTATATGCTGCCAATACAACATCGACGAATTGGACAAAACGTCACAGCTGACAGCGAAGAATCAATTTTGCCAATAGCTATTTCTTGAGGGACTCTATATAAGACCTTGTTCACCCCTGTCCTACTTTATGAGACTGAAACATGGATCCTATCGATAGTAGATGAGGATATCCTCTATCAGTTCGATAGAAAAATTATTTTTAAAGGAAGATTCAACGGCGACCTTTATGAGCTGTACTGCGACATCGACCAAGTGAGAAAACTATTAGTGGCTTGAGATGGCTACTACATATGGAGCAAATGGACACGAATGCTCCGGCCGTAGAGTCTTCGAATCGAACACGGTGGCATGCATAAATAAACGGACATCTCAATTGACTTGGGGTTGGCAACTGGAGGTTGTTAGCTAAAGACCAAGCTAACTGGAGAGGTTACACCGCGAACTGTATTTCCACCTAAGCTGAGGCAAGCAAGCAAAGTGAAAAATTCGAGTTATCGGTCAGATGTCGCATACTGCAAAAATCGATCTCAGCTTTTCGATGGTTTGGAGAATAGCCTGCTCAAACGGAAGAAGCGCTTTATAAATTTGACGAACAGAACTCGAACATTAGACATAAATTTCTACGAACAAAGCATTGTTGATCCATGAGCTTTTCAATAATGTTATACTGAATAAAAATGTCATATACATCCGCTAGTTTATAAATTATTCCTATCACTCTAAAAAAAACACCATTTTTCGCTAATATTCTACAATAACGGAAACTTCACAACTATTATTTTTTAACTAGTGCGCCCCCCAGGGGATTCATATTTCAACGTGAAATTTCGCACTTAACTTTGGCGGAAATAGCTGTCACCGGAAGTTATCACTTTTAAACGAAATTGAGAAGCGCGATTTTCGTTTGCATGTTTCTCCCTTGGGACATCAAAAGTGACTGAAAAGTAGGACGCAAAAGCAAAATTACTATTAAAAACACAGCACTGCTGAAAAGTTCCAAAGCCTTGTTAAAATTTTACAAGGACTACTCGAACTAATAATATCATGAATCACTCTTAATTTTAGGCCGACGGTGAATATCGAATGCCGTTCAACTAGAAACTATTGTACGAGTATTTCTAAAAATAAATTGTTTACAATGGTTCAGTTTCGGTGCCGTTTTCATGTGTATAGCATACATCTTGATGTGTACAAATGTGTAATGTTTGTATGTCAATTAAATTTCAAACTTTTCCCATGGAAACAATTTTATTTTAATAGCAATTTTGTCCCAGACTGTGATGAATTAGCTATTTTGACAGATGGACGGGTGGTGAAGTTCTAATTAGACAGTCTGAAATTGCCGTACAATATAAACGAAACATATCATACGTACGAGTATGGTTCGCATTGATAATGATTGTAATAAGAGTACAAAAGAATGTATAAAACTAGATTTGTGTAGTAAAAGGATTGCTCGTACCAATGGTAAAAGTGGTGATAAAGTCCGCAGTGGAGCTGAGTCTCAACCAACAGATCTGTCTATTTAGCGCTGACTTACACTAATTTCCTCCAGTTACGCATACTTACGTTCCTTTCCACTTGTTCTGTCTTCCTTTACCACGTTTTCTTGAGTTGACAGGCTTCTATTTGTGTTAGGAACGTGGTTAGTTCTTTATTTCGACAACTCTTTTAGTATGGTGTTTCACACTTCACACGCATGCTTCCCATAGCCTTCCAAACTGTGGAAGACTAAGTGCCTTGATTTGCCAAAACTTCAGGTATATCCTTGCAGTGGCGCATTGCATTGCATGCTCCCTTAACCGATAAAGTTAAACTGTAGCTCCGATGAAGTTTGTATTGCAGTCTCTATATATTGTACTTCATGGCAGAGTCTTTCTAGGACTGTAAGTCTTCTAAAGGCTACCGAAAAGGTTTCGGTGATTAGGACAGTTCCAAATAAATGTCTTTGGTTGCCAGGCAAAAGAATATATCTTTTAACTTTTTGCTGGTCTGCGTCTTCATGTCTTTATTGGCAAAATGAGAGTACGCAGCCCACATTAATAAGTTCCGTTGACGATATTATAAAAATTGCACGCACACAATAATTACAGTGTTTGTAAACAAAACGAAACACAAAATTTTTTAATGTCAAAATGGAAAACACAAATAGAAACAATGGCTTACATGTTGATTTGAATTGTAGGGTGATGAATGGTTTTAGCGACATCAACATAAATGTTGCTACTTGAATTTTAACATAAGATCCTTGCGCAAGAATTGGAATGACTTCTGTTTGAATATAAACCGCTTTGTTAATGCATTAAAAATTATAGTATTGGTTGAAACAAATATAGAGGAAGAAGAAAAAAAGTTTTATAGGCTAGATGGCTTTCAAACAAAATTTCTGAATAGAAAAAATCGCAGAGGTGGTGGAATTTTAATGTTAATTCGAGATGGCTTAGAATACACACCACTTACATCTAAAAGCGTGTCATACGAAAGCATCCGAATCCGAATTGTGGAAAACAATAAAAATAAATACTCGTATGTATTTGGAATATACAGACCACCAGGGTATAGCAAAAAAGCGTTTATTGAAGAATTCAGAAACGATATTGAACAATTGGGAAAAAGAGATATTGTAGTAATGGGAGATATGAATATTAATGTTAAAGATCTATATTCATACTGCGTAAAAGAATATCTAGAGATGCTGGCGTCACTGGGGTTATTGAATGTAATAACTGATTATACTAGAATAGATCCGAAGATGGGAACAAAATCGACAATTGATCACATTTTAATTAGTGCAACGGATTACCAAATAAACTCAGCGGTGATTGAAAGCTGTATAACAGATCATTACCCAACCCAATATTTTGCAAATTCGCAAAAATCAGTCGTAAAAGAAAAACTGCCCAGCATGTCACTTATATGTAACGCGAAGGTTACATATAATGATGCAATTTCTCTTTATCAAAAGCTTGTCGATAAAATGAAAAGCATATATGAAAAGTCTACAACTGTAAGAACAATAAAAAAGGAAAGAAAGCATAACCCATGGATGTCACATGACTTAATAGTTAAGTGTAAAAAAGGGACGAGTTATACAAAAGATGGAAAAATAACAGATTGAGCAGGACTTTCGAACTGGATTATAAGACTTTCCGAAACAAACTAAACAAAGAAATAACAACGCAAAAATCTCTTTTTTACAAAACCAAGTTCAACCAGATCAAATCAAACCCCAGAAAAACATGGAGCCTAATAAACGAGATAATGGGAAGGAAAAAGCCTAGCCTAGATGAGACTATAATTAAGAATTTCACGGGTCAAATATGTGTGAGTAATCTCGCTAGCGAATGTGCAAAAAACTTTAAAGAACAAATTGAAAACATTGTGCACCAATGCGATTCACCTAAATAAAACGCTTGACAAATCAGTTTTTATTCAAGAAACAAATGTATTTGAAATGTCAAGAATAATTGGTTTGCTTGACGAAAATAAGTCGCCTGGTATTGATGGAATTCGAGCGTTGGACATCAAAACTCACGCAGTAATTTTTGCACCGATTTTATGCAAATTTATTAATTTGAGTCTTACACAAGCAAAAATTCCAGAAGCCTTAAAAACTGCTGTGGTCAGTCCAATATACAAAGGTGGTACAAAAAGTCAACTTAACAATTACAGGCCAATATCCATGTTGTCAGTTTCAGTTCAGTTTTAATGCATTTTATTTTAACACTAACTCTTACATTCTAACAAAAAATGCTTAAATGCTAGCTTACAATTACTTAACAATCTTATACTAACTTACTGGCCCCATACAGGCACTCTAAGCAACTCTGAATACTTATATCTATGTCTTTCGACTGCATTTACATTTTATTTATAAATACTTATTTTCTATACATAAGGCTAAGAAAAAATTTGTTTACAAAAACTTAGCATATGGACATTTTTCTCGTTTTTATAAAAACTTAGTATCTAACTTAAAATAAACCTTAGCCTACCTAACCTAAATGCACAATAGACACATAGACAATATACACAATCATATACATATGTCAGTATACACCTTTGTATATACTGACATATGTATATGTTTCTTAGATGCTAACCTAAACCTATGTAAGCTGGCCATAGCTATTTACAAGAGAAAACAGATTGGTCAGCTCTGCCTCATTATTAAGGCTGGTCCGTAATTGACGGAAACGACGACGAAACATCTTCCCCATCATTCAACCACCAGAAATGCTGGTGCTGCCGAACGACATCCCTCTTATCGCGATTCCCCACCGCCCTACTGAACCTGAGGCGATCCAAACTGCCGTGTGCGACGTCTCTGCCGTAGTTGAGTCGCCTGTCCCCAGCTGTCCGAGCGACATGGAAGATTAACGGCACCACTGATCTATCCTGGATCAACCCTATTTGATCTAGGTAGAGGAATGCTTCCGGTGGAACGAAGCCGTCAAAGCGCACACTCTCGTAGTAAAGGTAATTGGGGTAGTAAGCCATAGATATCAGGTTATTCGTCGAGGTCATTGCTCTTGCAATGTGCCTTCGAGTCAGCTTAATTACGAAGTTGTCCACTCGTATTAGGTTCGCCCTGTTGTAAAGGACCTCGTTAGGATAAAATTTCTTGTACTCCGACTCTGGTGTTCTATACAAACGAAGACAAGCCCTAAGACAAGCCCTCTCAAACACCCGAATCTTTTCCATTAAGCTTGCTCGTACATTGAACCACACGGGACAACCAAATACCAGCATGGGCCTGATAAGGGCCATGTAGCAGATTACCTTTACCCTCGCATCGAGTTGGCTGCTATAAAACAGTCTCTTTGTAAGGGCAAAAGCACCTTTAGCTCTGGCCAGAGCAGCATCTACATTTTTGCCAAAATACAGAAACTGATCTAGCCAGATTCCAAGGTATTTGACTACATTTCGACAGGCAAGAGGTTGTTCGTGTTGTCCAACGATAGAGAATTTTCGCCAATTTTTTCTGGTATCCCTAGAGGCTCCAGACAACGGCGTCCTAAAGAGAATGGTTTCCGACTTCTGAAAGTTGATTTTCAACTTCCAGCCATCGCAAAATCGTCTTATCTTATCGAAGTCACGTTGCAAGAGAGTATTAATGACCTCGATTTTTGGACCTGTTCTGTACGCTACCACATCGTCTGCGTACGCAATAGTATGGGGAAGTGAACCCATCAAGTCGCTTGTATAAATGTTAAATAGGATCGGCGAATTGACCGCGCCTTGCTGAAGACCATTTTTAATTTGAAATATTCCAACAGAAGTCACACCACCATTTTTCAAGATGAACTGTCTGTTGGTTACCATATTATAAAGAATGTACAAGAGTGGTTTAATGATCCCCAGCCTAGTCAGCTTATAGAAAAGACTCTCTAACCATACGGTGTCGAAGGCCTTCTCCAAGCCAACAAAGCAGGCACCAGTACATTGTGTTTTGCCTTTATTCCATTGGATATCGGACACCAGTTTAGACGCGGCATGTGAGACATCATGTCCCGCCTTAAAACCGAATTGATTATCCGGAACTATATGTTTGTCCTCAACCCACCTAGACAGAGCTCTATTGATTACTTTTTCAAACACCTTGCTGATATTCGGAAGGAGACTTATCGACCGGAGATTCGTCAGATTGGATATATCCTTCCCCTTTTTGGGAATAGGTTGAACCACCACCGTTTTCCAATGCGCTGGATAATGTGCATTATTCATTGCATTATTAAACAGGGTGGTGTAAATGTCCACCGCTTCTAGAGGAAGATGTCGAAGCACGATGTTCGGAATACCATCGGTCCCCACTGATATCTTAGCCCTGATTGTATCGAAGATCTCATGGATTTCTTCCTTCGAAATGAATGGGGGTGGGTCACCCTCTCTGGCAATGACATTATTGGCCATATTTTCGTCGTTGAACTAGGTGAAACCAGAGCCTTCGGATCGCCAGTTCCCCATTTCATTTCGAATGCAGAAGTCGTGCACCAAGACGCGATTGTCCAGGTCATAATTAGGGCCAATGGTATCAGTGGCCTTGTATACTTCCTGGAAAGTCGCCCCTATGGTCTCAACTTTCTCCTGTGGATCCTCGATCACAAAGAAGTCGTCATCATCAGCGGCCTCATTTGACAATACCTGCTATTGTCAATAACCGTTCGTTGTCTGTTGCCCTGGCTATTTTAAGACACTGAAGGTCGTTTTGATTTTTTCTCCGAAATAGTTTATTTATTTGCGGGAACATACTCGTATTCGGGTTGCTGGTGTTTATAGCCCGAACCTTGTTGTTCCAATACAAACTTACAGAAATTCTGTAATTTTCTTTTATTAGCGTTTGGATATTTTTAATCGACGACTTCAGTGTCCTAATCTCCGGGTTTTGTCTGTCAGTTAACTGTCTACACAAGTTTTTAAGTCTTGTCAGAAGTCTACTTTTCTGTCGGTGCAGTGCGTCAATAGTAGGATTGCGGAACAGGTCTTCGTTAGTCGTACGTCGATACCGCGGTATTGTAGTGTCCATAGTTTGTTTAATTGTCTCGTCCATTTGTTTTAAGTAATTGTCGATCTCCTCGTTTGACAAATTCCTATTGGACGGTGGGTGGAGCGTGTTCGAGGAGAGCGCTCTTGTCAAGGTTGCGGAGAAGCGTGTCCATCGAGTCTTACTGTAGTTGTAAGAATATCTTTGGACAAACTCCTCCAATTCCGCAATTTCGTTGGGAACTGTAATTTCGGTGCTAAAACCGCAATGGTCACTGTCATACACGAATGTGCGCAGACAGTTTAGCGTTTGTAAATTCGTACCTGTCAGTCGTATGCGTTCGTCGTACAGCAGTAGATCCAATATCCATATTGTCAGTAGTAGAAAAGTGCCTCGAAGAAGTCATAACAAACAGGTTGCAGAATTTTATTGGAAAACACTCCATCATCCACGAAAATCAATACGGTTTCCAGAAAAAGAAAAGCACTGGTAAACTATTAGGAGAATTCGCAAATCATATTAATGAAAGTCTTAACAAAAGTTATCACGTCTTGGTCATATTTATGGACTTTAGTAAAGCTTTTGACACGCTCAATCACTCAAAGCTAATAAATGCTCTCGAACGTATAGGAATACGAGGACTATTGGCCGATTGACTAAAAGCATATCTACACAACAGGCTATTTTGTGTCAAGATCAGCGAGACCCATAGCCAAAAAGAACATGCAGAATACGGAGTCCCGCAAGGATCGAAACTGGGCCCGATTCTGTTTATACTATACGCTAATGAGCTTCTCCGCATTTTCAAGCGAGCCAAACCCTTTGCTTATGCCGACGATACAGCGATAGTAGTATGTCACAGATCTTTGCAGACAGCAACAACAATAATTCAGGAAGAGTTTGATAATGCAGTAAAATGGTGTCATGATCATGGTTTAATGATCAACTCATCCAAAACAAAAATGATGCACATAAGAAATCAGCAGTTCAAGGCTACCGAACAACAAATATACTGTAGGAATGATGACTGCCATACCTCGACTAGCTGTCCTATAGATATAATTCAAAATTACAAATATCTAGGAGTGACAATCGACAATAACTTTCTGTGGGATAAGCATATTGATGAGTTACGTTCGAGTCTGAAAAGAGCATTATACGCACTAACTCATCTGCAGTACCAAACGACAACATCTGTTCTAAGACAAGTGTACTTTGCGCTAATGGAATCCAAACTAAGATACGGAATACTTGCCTGGGGTAATGCATCGTTAACTCATTTAAAAAAACTCCAGAAACTACAAACTGCAGCACTGAAAAAGATAAATATATTTACTCATCGAAATGTAACTGAGAGAGGAAGGTTCAATGTCCTTAAAGTGGAAGACATCTTCAAGATGACGATTATATTAGAGTATTACGATGACACGAGATTCACCACTCCAATTAACCATGGGAGAAACACAAGAAGACGTGCACAAGGTATGCTTCAAGAGCCCAGATTCTACAATAACTATGGAAGAAGACAGCTGAAATGCAATGTGCCCGAAATTCTCAACACAATTCCGCAAGAACTAAAAAACGCTAGAAATTTTAAAACTAGGAAAAAAACCATAAAAAAACTTTCTCTTAAATCAAAATTCCAACAACTGAATGTTTTAATCTGAATACAATGTTAAATAAGTTAAATTGTTAAAATGTTTTAATCTTAAAGTAAATCTAAATCCAAAGCGATAAATTACTTATGTCAAATAATTTTTTCGTGTAAACCATGTATTGAATTATTATTAAACTAAGCTTACTTTATTTCAATTATTAATGTTAGAAACACAACATTCTGCAGAAAAGCCCCTAAGGCTTCGCGGAAACGCATAACCAATGTTGATTTTATTGAAAATAAATTAAATTAATTGAATTGATATCGATGCCCTCCGTGTAGTCGAATGCCGACAAAAAGAGTTCTGCTATGTAGCTCATTGATAATCAGTGATCCGTTTATTCCGAGATAATTGAATGCTGCAGATCGTATAGAGATCTGTGTTTTTAAGCCCTTCTTCGACTTAAAAAATGCCATCAGCTTTTGTAAAGGCAGGGACCCATGCCTCTGGTTTTAGCTATTACCTGGGAAAACATTTCAGCTTGATCTATGATAGGTTGCCTGCAATTCCCAAGAATTTATTTCTCCACTAGCTCCGCTTTTGAAAGTTTACTCTGGCTAAAGAGCAGGCTATAGCTTAGAGGAGCGATGAAGCTGATGACTGAGCTTACTTTTGATGACGTTGATGCTGGCTGATGCACCTTTATGTTGGTCTTTTTCTCATCGGTGTTTAAGGCAGTTGGTTGTTCTAGGAATTCAAAGTCCCATCAGACTTTAAGCACTAGGAGCGTTGCACCACAAAGTGGTTTGGAGCAGAGCTAATGGAAGTATCCATGGAGAAATCAAGTTGGCAGGATTTTGATTCGTCATATGTTGTATTCGCAAGATTCTGTTTTGCTTCCCAACTTCGCTCAGCAGTGTTATTACTGTCCCTTAGCTGTAAGTCCATCAATGTAAAAGAGGACGACAACAACAGACACTCTCAGACGTTGTTGTTGGCCTCTCAAACTTTTAAGAGAAGCAATGTAAAGCAAAGAAAATAAAGAATAAATGTCAGTCTGCTGACGACAAGCAAAGTAGTAAGACATGTTTGTTGTTGTCTCATATGTACAAAAAAAAAGATACAAAATAGTGAAAATACAACGAAATGCAAAAAAGAACAATGGATCAGACAATCAGCACGCAAGATTTTACCGTTGCGCAGTTGCGGGACTGACTTCTACGTCTCGGAATGTCGATAAACGGGACAAAATGTGCACTCGTCATGCGAATAAACGAAGTGCCGGCTGAAGTGCGAGGCGAGCCACCGAGATGAGAAAACGAAGCAGGCGATGAGGAACACAGTGTCCATGACGAGCGGGCAGTCGAGCAACGGAGAGAGGCAACAAAGAAGAACAAAGATATAGGCCCGTAGTCAGAACAAAAGAAGTTGGAGTTGTATAAATGGGAAGCAGATTTGTTGAGGAAGGAAAAAGAGTTATTAATAAGGGAAAATGAAATGCTACGTATGATGGCCGAGTTTAAGATAAGGGAGCCGGCAAATGAGACGGTGCGAGACAAGGAGGGAACAAAGGATAGCGGACAAATGATTGACAACGTGCGAGAAAACGATGGCGTACAAATGATCGGCACCACAGTATGTCCAAATGATAGTGAGAGTGCGCAAGAAAGTGTTGCGGCCAGAAATGATTCGTTTTTGTCAAACCTTCAGCAATACGGCATGTTAAAAGAGATTCTGCCCGAAAACGATGGTGGTCCAGGATTGGACGTGTGGTTGGCTCAAGTGAAAAGTATTAAGGATGTGTATAAAGTGGATGACCAGGTGCTACGTACTCTTATGAGAGCTTTGCTGAATATTTTAGTGAAAAACTCATATTGCCAGTGGGGTTGGCCTTGGAAGAAGACGAGTTCGTGGAGTACGCAGTGGAGGGGATAGCTGACGACATTCTGAGGTCCCAAGCACATATCCAATACTTCACCACCAAAAGTCACCTGCTGCAAGCATTTTCAAAAGTCCAGCTAAAGGAACAGCGCCCTAGAGCAGCCACGTCTCAGCAGAGTGCAAGAACCAGCAGGTAGTTCAAGATCCCAGAATAGAGAATACACATGCTTCAAGTGCAATTCATTTGGACATTACGCCGCACAATGCAGGAAACCGAAGCGAGAATACGGAGCTTGCTCCGCTTGCGGTTCGATTGGTCACAGAGCTGCTGTCTGCCCAGATAGGAAGAAGGCGGTCCAGCTGGTGGAAGAGGATGATGAATATGTAAGGTATTTAGATTTTTATGTTCAATGTGATACTAGTAAAGTCTTGTCCCTAGGTTGCCTCATCGACTCTGGAAGTCCGGTTAGTCTTATTTTGAAGTCTTGCATTCCTAATGAAATAAAATATCTGAGACCAACTGAAACTTAATTTTATGGATTAAATAAAAGTCGTCCCGCTGAACCAATGATAAAGACCGAAATGATGTTGTTGTTGGCAGATGAAAAGCCGTTTTACTGTCCTCCCCGAATACTGTCTTATTTCGAAAAGATAAAAGGGATATATTAGGGAAAGTGAGTCCGAGTTTGTTTCTCCCATCGTGTTGGTTAAGAAGAAAACGGGCGAATTAAGGATGTGCGTTGATTACCGGATTTTGAATAAAGTTACTGCGAAAGATAGCCATCCAATCGCGTTGATAGATGATTTGTTAGATAGATTAGCGAATAAAAAAATGTTTACAAAGCTAGACCTAAAAAATGGGTTTTTTCATGTGTACGTGCATAAAGATTCAGAAAAGTACACGGCCTTCGTTACTCCGTTAGGACAGTATGTGTTCCTAAGTATGCCGTTCGGTCTAAAGAATGCTCCCTCTGCATTTCAGAGGCATGTGAATAAGGTATTTTCTGATATGGTCAAGAAAGACGAGATAGAAATATATCTGGATGATATAATGATTGCTACTGAAAGTTATGAAAAACATTTTCGAATTTTGACTGAAGTCTTCCGAAGGTTAGTGCAGAATAGACTTTAGCTTAAGACAGATAAGTGCGAATTTTTATACAGGTTATACAGTCACAGGCGAGGGAATACAGGCTGATGACAAAGGTTTAGAAGCAATTTTTGGGGTTGTGCTCGTATTTTTCAATCATAGCTAAGCCGTTATATGATCTCAAACGTAAGGATAGGTTGTTCGAATTTGGGGCGGCGGAATTAGAATCACTCGAGTTTCTCAAAAAGAGGCTGATAGAATCACACGTATTAGCATTATAAGAACCCAGGGACGAAACTGAGTTGCACTGCAATGCGAGCGCTTTAGGGCTAGGAGCTATAATGCTACAAAGGAAAAGTGATGACAAAATGCACCCAGTATTTTACTTCTCGAAGAGAACGACCGATGCAGAGGCAAAGTATCACAGTTTCGAGTTAGAGACGCTTGCCATAGTCAGTGCTTTAAAAAGATTCCGAATTTACTTACAAGCGAGGCATTTTAAAATAATGACGGATTGCAACTCTTTAACGTTGTTGATTTAGGATTTAGTGGATTTGAAGATAAATAATTCGGATTTAATAAACGATTTTAAACGTGGTGCCTTTGGTGTAAAACGTACGAAAAAAAGTCTTGCAAGAGCTCCTGTTGATCTTACTCTTGAGCAGACTATAAATGCGGATGCTGCTAACTCTTCGAATTCAATTGCAGCAAAACAGCGCTTGGCACTTAGCCGTAATATGCGTACAAAAATTATTTCTAAAATGCTGGCTGAAATAAAAATTGGATAAACAGATGATATATGTTATGAACTTGCAAACAACCGAATTGAAAAAGACAACAAATTGTTAGTTGAAATTATTAAAGCTTTTAAACAAAACATCGATCCTTTCGAATCAAAAGTTGAGAAAAATTAACAGCGGGGAGAGCTGCATCTCAACAAACAACTGACTTTCTTTTAAATGGTAATAAGCTAGGTCACAAACAAAAAATAACATTCATTGAAGAAGCTCCACAAATTCTGACCGATTTGAAAAACCTTTAAAACGAAATAATATTTTAAATTTCTCATCGGAATGCTTAAAAATGGATGGTCAAAAGCAGGCCTTAATAAATAAATAAATGGAGCGAGATAACTTTGGAAAACTATTAGCCATAGCTTTAAAAAAATTGATATAGAAGAATGTTTGTCTTATCCACTATCGCCGGCTCCTGCAGCTCTTTGTCACTACACTGGTGAAATGCACAAAACCGACAAATCTGTTTTGGCAAAAAAGCTCAAGTCTCGAATTCCTTTATCTGAACCAATCGAGAATCGATAATAATGATATAGATTTTGTAGATGGGTTCTATTTTCTTCATCTCTTGGGACCTTTAGTGCCCCAAACTTTTAATAAGATTTCGGAAATGATTTTGAAAAAAATATACTCAACGGAAGCTTCGGAAGTGTACTTAGTTTTTACATGCATCCATAAAAGATGCTAAACATTGCGTTCATAATGAATAAGAGGCCATCAACTACACAATTCTTGGGCCATTATAAAAAAGAACTGAAAACTTCATTATTTAATGAACTAACAAATCCAAAATTGAAGGAAGCCTTAGTTAGATTTCTTGGAGTCCATTGGCAGGATAGATCTCTAGTTAAAGTTCTTGGAAATAAGAAAGTGTTTTTGACAGTAGATGAAAAGTGTTTCTCGTATGTTGTTTAAAATGAGATAAGTGTGAAGAGATTGAGTATAGGTGTAATCATGAAGAAGCTGACACAAGATTAATTTATCACATCAGCAAATCAAAACCTAATTAAAAATTATAGTAAAAGCATCTGACATCGATGTATTGATTATTTTACTTAGAAATATGCACAAATTAAAAGATTTGGATATTTGGTTAGATAAGTGGAACTTCCAAAAGAAAAGGTCTAAATTACATTAATTGTACGCAACTGGCATCTACACTGGGAATGCATTTACATATGTGCTGCTTTACCAGCATTTCACGACTTTACAGGTAGTGAATACACGGCATGTGTTTTTAGAAAGAGTAAAGCGTCTTCTGCTGTATTTTGGAAAAATATTCGTCAGATAGGTTTGAACACAAATAATTAGATGACCTTAATGAAAAATTTGTGCAATCCACACAATCCTTTAACAGTACATTAGGCTCTAGTTTTTCAAGCGTTAGTCAGGGCATGAGTAGTTCTTTCAACCTTAAAAATGTACATATGACGGACGTTGGAGAAGTAATTTTTAAAATAAAATCTAGGGCTGTAGGACTAGATGGCATCCATCCTGATTTCATAAAAATTCTGCTCCCTTATATCCTTAAACATATTACACATATTCTTAATACCGTCCTCACCACGTGTGTATATCCGGATAAATGGAAAGTTGCAAAAATAATTCCACTTGCAAAGAGTTCTTCGCCAACAAATCCTGAGTACAGGCCTATTGCAGTTATTTCGTTTATTAGCAACGTTCTTGAATCTGTTATAAGCAATTAAGTTAAAGGGTACTTAGAGAAACAGAACTTAATAACAAGGTACCAATCTGGATTTCGGAGAAAACACAACTGCATGACGGCACTTATGAAATTCACTGAAGACGTACGCTGTGGAATAGATGACAACAAAAATGGCTTAGTTGTGCTGCTGGATTTTTCTAAAGCATTTGATACTGTAAACCACCAAATACTTATTGAAAAACTTACAAATCAATTTGGCTTTGAAACTACAGCAAGTAAACTAATAGCTTCATATTTACAGGGTCGTCTTCAGGCTGTTTTTTCTGAGAATAGACAATCATCATACTTGCCGATATGTTCGGGTGTACCTCAGGGATCCGTTCTTGGTCCTTTCCTATTTGTGCTTTTTATAAATGACGTTTCAAAATGTATTAAAAACTGCTATCACCACATTTATGCTGATGACTTGCAAATTTATAAATTGTTCAAAAAGTCTGACGAATCAGAAGCAGTAGCAGGCATAAACGAGGATCTAGACTCATTGCATCAATGGTCCCAACAAAACCAACTTGCCCTTAATCCTAAAAAAACTAAAGCATTGACAATCAGTAGAAACAAAACAGACTAAGACTAACAGACTAACAGATTAAGAAAAAGTTCTGGTGGTATTTGACCAGAACTTTTTCTTAATGGTTTAAAAATAGATTTCGTGTCGAAAATTAAAAACTTAGGCATATATATTAACAGCAATATGACCTGGCATGATCATATTAATAGTATAGTAGGCAAAATTTACGGCATTCTCCGTGGTCTTAGTCCAACTGCACGCTTTTTGCCAACTAAAGTTAAGCTCCAGCTTGTCAAGTCATATGTTCTTCCTTCGATTTTATATGGGTGTGAGCTTTTTTGTAAATTGGACTATTGCTCTGAAAAAAAATTAAATGTTGCATACAACAGTTGTGCCAGATACATTTTCAACCTTAATCGATATGATCACGTTTCAGCATATACGCAGAAAATAGCCGGGATCTCGCTGAATTCGCTCCTAAAATACCGTACTGTTGTAGCACTGCATGGGATCCTCGAGAATAAGGCGCCAAATTATCTATCTTGCATTTTAGATTTTACACGATCTCAAAGATCTTTGCAAATTAAACCACCTCGCCATAAATATTTAGTTAGTTCTAGACAGTTTTTCGTCCATTCAATTCGCCTATGGAACCAACTTCCGATAGACATTAAGCGTGCTAATGCGAATCAATTTAAAAAAACTGGCTTTTCAATACTACCTGGATGCAAACTGAAGTTTCCGATACTAAAGATGACTAGACTTCATTATCTTAGAATTCTTCTTTTCTATTTTCATCTTTCTCTATCTTTCTCTTCCTTCCCTATTGTTTTCTTTCTTTCACCTTTTCCTATCATTTATAGTTCTTATTTTACCAAAAAATAATTGTTAAATACATCTTCAACCTGTGCATAATTAATATTAGCTGTAAGCTTACCTGTGCAGAGATAAATTTTTAAATAAATAAATATGAAATATGAAATATGAAAAAAAAGCAAAACCAATTGAAATTTTAGAAAAAATCGTGCATTTTCAAACAGTCTTTGCAGCGTTAAGTAACCAAACTATATATTTAAATGATAACGATAACTTTACTTTGTATGGTGTGAAAAACTGCAACAGTGTATAAATTCAGCCAGATATCAAATTTTTCAAAATATTTACGCTGCCAAAAACAATGCTCCAGGTAATTTTTTTAAACACAAGAGAACTTTGACTCCAGATTGATACCTCCTTGCTTTAAATCACTTTATGAAAAAATTTGTAGAACTATTTTTGGGAGTTCTATGTGGGCAAATGCAACAGATTCAGATTGCATAAAACTTAAAGCAGAAGATTTCGGCTGGGTGTTGAAAAACGAAAGGTTATCACCTCTCTGGATTCAAGGAGAACGAACACCACTAAACGTTGATGAAATTGTGTTAGAAGGGTGTGATGAAGAAGCTTTAGATTCTTTAAGTGAAGAAGACTCTGCTGAAGATTATATATAACATAAAACCCCACTAATTTTTTTTTCTTAAATAATTTTTATTTTGAATAATTTGAATAATTTATTTAACATCTTCTAAGAATTGTTTTGAAATATTCTTATGTTGTAATATTTTGTTTGAAAAAATATAATTACATAGATTTACGTTTACATTAAGTGAAAAAGTTGAAACACATAAATATTTTGTTTTTTATTTTGACTACGACTGATGTACGCTTGTTAAAAGTTCTTTTGTTTTGAGGTTAATTATCAAGATTTTAAAAGAAATGTTAAAGCTCAGCTTAGAGTATTATTAAAAGTTTTTTGAATTCGGTTGGTTTGTCGGTAAGAATTTTTGATACAGATGACTTAATTTTTCTGTGAAAAAAAGCAAGCAAATGGTCAGTTATACTACTTTGAGGGGCTTTTTTAAACCCAACTTATATATTTCGTATAGCAGAAACTCAAGGCCATGATTTAGTACTACCTTCATATTGTGCTAACATCAAAAAACCGATTTTCAGCTTAAAAAAAATCAACGCAGTGACGAGAAGTTTTTTTGGTAAAAGTGGTCGGACACATGATTTGGCCCAGGTAATGTTTGTCCGACCACTGGATTCTTAAAGAGGACAGTCTAAGCTTTAATTTCATACCCCATTTATCTATTTACCTGATGAGGTAGGTTAACATCAAAAATACCGTTCTTGAAAGTGGTCGGACAAGGATTAGGACCCGGATTTTGTTTGTCCGACCAACTGTTCTGAGATCTACAAGAAAATCTCTATGAAAGTACTTTTCAACTTTTCATTGACTTCATGGTATAACTCAACATCAAAAGACGGTACCGGAAGGCACCCTTTTTTCGGCAAACGGCCCCGAAAACATTTGTCCGACCAGCAGTTCTGTAAATGTTTCACCATTTACTACCAGGTAGTGAACGAATTTTCCATTGACCGGATGAGGTAGTTAATCTTACGGTAGCCTCCCTTACTATAGGTCTATTATGGAAATTCGATGACATTTCCCTACCAAATAGTCTACCCATGGCACGCCGCCGATTTCATCACTTGCAAAAGAGAATCGGAAGAGATGAGAAGCTCCGTAACAATCTGGACCAGCAGATAACAAATAAGTCCATGATTCCATATCATACAGTAAGACTGGGACTGGTTGGTCTCCATTCGTGCTCGACTTGCTGATATAATAGGCACGAATAACAACCGGCGAACTCTCTAGATGGAATTAACCATTTACGAGGGTTGTCTGAAAAGTTTCCAACCGTAACGTAAAGATAGCTGCACTTGTCAATAAAAGCTAGTGAATGCTAGTTGTGCATCTTTTGACAGGTACTTACCGAAGTTTCAGTCATTTTGGTCGCGCAGTTTTTAGTTGACAGTCGTTTGAGTGAGTCGATGTGAGTGCTTTTTGTGAAAATGGAAAAAATTTAGTATCGAGCTGTTATTAAATTCTTGTTTTTGAAAGGCAATACGCCTACGCAAATCAAAAATGAGTTGGACTCTGTGTATGGGGACTCTGCATCATAATTTACCACAGTGAAATTTCGAGCAGCTTGGGAGATGATGAACGTTCGGGACGTCCAAAAACTGCAACGACAGACGATAACATTGCTAATGTTCACCAAATGGTCTTAGACGACCGCCGAATTAAAGTGAGAGAGATATTAGAGGTTATGAAAATGTAGAAAGAACGTGTTTGTTACATACTAAATCAAGTTTTAGGCATGAGAAAGCTGTCCACGCGTGTTCGAATGAACATTTCCAACGTTTTGTTGGCGCAGTTTAGGCGCAATAAATTCGAGTTTTGGCGTCGATTAATTACAGCAGATGAAACTTGGATACATCATTATACGCCCGAAACAAAAATTCAGTCAAAACAGTGGACTGCAAAGGGCGAGCCGGTTTTTTCGGCTGGGAAAGTGATGGCGACTGTTTTTTGGGATAGTACTCGTAAAGAAGTTATCTTAATCGATTATCTTTAAAAAGGAAAAACCATTACAGGAGCATACTACGCATCATTACTTGCCAAGCTGAAGGCAGAAATTGCAGAAAAACGGCCACATTTGCAGAAAAAGAAAATCCTGTTTCACCAAGACAACGCGCCGTCTCACACCTCAGCTGTTCCCATGGCGAATTACGGTTTGAACTGCTTGACCATCCGCCTTATTCACCAGATCAAGCTCCAAGCGACTTCTTTTTGTTCCCTCATCTAAAAACTGCTCTCGGAGGACAGAGATTTTCGTCAAATGAGGAGGCAATCACCTGCGTGAACAATTATTTTGCAAAGAAAAACGCCAAGTACTATTTGTACGGGTTAGAGAGATAGAAGCAGCGATGCTTCGCGAGAAGTGTGTAGAGTTACAAGGAGACTATGTAGAAAAATAATAACATACACCCTATCTGGACTTCTTCGACATATTCGAGGCCGATAAGGATTTAGAATATCAGAGTCTTGCAAAAGAGATGGTGTCATATGAGCCCATGACAGCGCTCACTTACACGAAGTAAGTTACTCACATCGGTGTAATGGGGCCCTTGCCCTAAGAGTTCCTTCAATATTACTACTCATCTAAGTTGGAAGTTGTGCCATCGGAGTAACAATAACAATAAAATAACTGGTTCTGGCAGAAATGCTAGCATCGGATAACAACAGACCTCCTCATTTGAGATCACTACACGGAACGTCTATGGTTACAAAAGATTGCAGATGTTGGGAAGGGGAATCAACGTGGCAAATTGGTTAGGCTCACCCCTACCGACGAAATTGTAAACAGATCCTACAGTTGTGGATGCTACAGAAAGCATCTGAACGAGAGACTTTCCGCGAATTCAACACCATCAGAGAGGTAATAAAGACCGCCTAGTGTGCCAACAGCTATCGAAAACGAGCTCTTGGGATGATGATGAGTAGGCACGATGAAAAATATAATACAGGAGCAGCGACGGAAGAGTATCGAACCAGAAACGAGGAAAAGAAGATCTTAAGTGAAAAGAAAAGGCTCTATCCAGCCTCCAAACGCAAGGATATCGAACAGAAATAGAAAAACTGAGATACTTCAAGCCTGGAACGCCCTTCGAAAAAGTTAGGAAAGACAGTCAACGAAGGCCAGAGTAGATGTGCCTACGAGTACTTAATGTGCCTTCAACAGCTACGAGTTCTTAATAGGCATCAGGTGAAGAGAGTGATAGGACACGAAAAGAACCCGCTTTCAGTCAATGAAGAAACTGTCCCCTTTCTCAGTATAGAAGAGGTAGGATCAGCTATCAAAAAGCTGAAGAATAGCAAGATCACCGGTCCTGATGTTCTAATAGCTGATCTTTTCAAACATGGAGGTAATGTTTGCTTTGCATGGTTGAAATCATGCCCGATGCCCATCGGTCCCATAAGTCCATCTTCAATAAAAATTATCCCATACTTTGTAGGGACTCTCGAGGCATATCCCTCCTTAATGTCGCATATAATATTCTATCCATCGTATTATGTGAACGTCTCAAGTCTTTCTGCAACACACGTACCAGTGTGGCTTCCAGCCCGACTGATCGACGATTGACCAAATCTTCATACTGAATCAAATCCTGGAAAAGACCAAAGAATTTGAAGTCGTCGAGACTCACCAGCTCTTCATGGTCGAATTCTTGATTTCGTCAATCGAGAAAAGCTGTTAACAGGGAAGGTACTATCTTCAACCAATTTCCCCAGTTGCTGGGATGTGCAGATGACATGGACATCATCAGATGGCTCCGAGCCAAGTATAGAACAGAGAACTTATTGACCTCTCAAGAGGTGAGGTGAGGGCGAATGGAGGAAAAGATACAATCGCAAACCCTATGAGCTATATCAAATTGTGGGTGTGGTCCCCAAAGCCAAAACATGTCGAATATACGAGTACTAGTTCGGCCATATCGGGAAAATGGACAATGGATCTTCGAATTACAACCCTCCCTGGTTTAATAATCAAGATATCGCGGATGGCAGAGCGCTCGGTCTTGACAACCAGATGTACCGTCTCTGGGATAGAGGAGAGTGAAAGTTTGCTATGTGTCGGGAAGGAATTCTTCACGGACCGGGCGCTTGATATCCATCTTCGCTGTTTCTGAATCAGTAGCAAAATCATTTCTTGAGATCAAATGTCCCGGTATCGTCATTGTCGAATTTTATAGAGTACCGAGCATTCTGTATACTTCCTTCGCTCTATGTGCCAAATAAGGGTTTGAGTTGCGATGATCAGGTAAATTAAAATCTAGCACATCAGATGCAGCATTTCTAATGGCCTGCCGACAATATACCAATTGGTCTGCTGCGCTTGATGCTGACAGCATAGACCTTCCTGCACGGTTTTAGGGCACTAGAGCAGAAAAGTCTCCAGCAGTGAATATAACCTTTCGACGTCAACATTTTTCAGTACTCCTCATGGCGTTGGGAATTTTCTCATCCGCAGGTGGTGCTTCCAATCGATTTTAGTTCTCCGAAACACTCCATTTTAGAGCTATTGTCTTGTAGGCTATGTTTTTCAACTTTGCCGTCAAGGATGCTTTGCTTTCCTAACTTGATGTTAAAATCCCAGATGACGATCTGTTGTTCTTAGGACATTGCTCATACATCTGGTCGAGGAGAAGCAATTATCGCCCAAGTCGTCATTAACTTCCTTGGGGAATGAGCCGATATCGTTCTAGTGTTGACGAATTGGTGCAGATTGTAATAAGATGAATGTGGTGAGATGCCCGAAATTTACAGCCTCTTGCCTCATCCAAACAGGCGCTGCTTCTGCTCTCCAAAGCTTTTTATCCCTCATTTGCTTAGCCTGCTCAGTCCACCTTAACGCAATTCTTAGATGGCAGTGACATATGCTTTGATGCCGGTTTTGGCTTCCGTTAATTGGTCGACTGCATGGGGATAATGGTTCGAAGGTTCCTGGTGCATGGCTGAGAGTCGTTTTCCATTTTTCGTTCGCTGTGGCAAAATTTGGCAGAGTCAGTTAGCTTGATGGCACAATCCTCGGTCTAAAGGGCCACATTCTTTAGAGGACAGTGCAAGTTGCACCCCACTTCAGCTAGAATATTTCCCGTCACCATATCTATTTCAACAACCTGTCTAGATGCCGAAAAATCCTCACATCATCTGAACTCTGCCTCTTATGTTGCCGTTTCTTTTAGGAGTTCTGCCGTTTAAACTTCTGTATTGCCTGGATCACGCAAATGCACCAAAATTCATCAACTGTGCTGCCTCAGGTCCGAGTGTTCAGTTGTATTTACAAAGTCAGATTCCGCATACTGCACAATGTTGGTGGTAACTTTTAGCGACTCTCCTGTTCTGGAGAAATATCCCTAACCTTCTCCTGTTTGTAAAGGTCTGGAGATAACACTAGGTGGAGTGGACTGATGTACTATCTTCGTGCAACATGAAGCAATTGCCGAATCTCTGCAAAAATATTTCATTTCATCATGAACATCGATAGTGTTCCACTGCTACCACATCGCCTTATGCGTATTCTGTTTCAAAACTCTTATCGTTGGACGTTAGATTAAAAGTGCCACAGGGGAGCACACGAATGTTGAATTTCAGTTTTCAATTAGGAATTTGGTTCGAAATTGGTCTTCCGAGTTTTGAATTTCGGAAAACCAAAGGATTTGCCTCAACATTAACCCAGTAAAGTCGACTAATTGAAGTTCAGGATATCGATATCGATACAGGATCCCTCATATCCGTCACTAACCAGAAGCATTATTTAATGACATGATATTTAACCACTACCATGAACTAACAGTTACTCGTACCATAGGCCCTTTAACATTATGCGGTACTAGAAATTCACTGGCATCACCGCTACGATGCGTTACACTAAAGCCATTATCGTTATGCTAACCACGCATTTGCATCGGTGACCACATCGCGTTAGCATGCAACTCTTCATAGCCTTTAAAATGTGCGCGATTTTCAGGATGTTATCCATTTTTAACACACTTCCACCGTCCATAGAGATGGCACTCTCATCGTGGTCATCAACGAAGCCGACATGGGACACATTTTCTGTGTACGGATATCCTTGTGCAACCTGCACAGACAAAACCGCACACATTGCCATTTACCATAAGCTTGACTGCATTGATGCTGCCATACATACGAGTACAAACGAATAGTCGTCCTCGACTGATGCTGGTTGGCTGGTGATGCTACTCGTCCTGACGCGCTGCATCTGATGGTGTAATAATCGATGCAAATTGAAAATTTTCCACTTACAGTGCAACTTGTGCTGCAATGGTAGGACACTATTATTCCTCCTCAACCACCCGAAAGGGCTACTTTCAAAGACTAACTACCTTTACTTTTATGATGTCATATCCATTGTCATCAAGATTGTCATTGCTTTCACCCGATGTCATCATCAGACTTGGAAATCGTTGCATTTCAATGTTATCTTCGTTTCTGTTATACCGTTATAAGGAGCTGTCATTTGTCGAACTTGGTTAAATCTGAATGTGAAGGTTTCAAGTATTGTTCTGGAATGAATGTTAATTTGACAGTGAAAGCCAATTGAATGCGAATTGCCAAAATTATTGTGACGGATTCAAAGGGTTACGATACTTCAGGTATACCTAGCGGCAAAGAGGGAAAGCGGAAAAGGGAAATACCAGTATCGTACAGTCTGTCATGGACTTTGACTTCATTTTAGTGGCATAATCAAATGTTTTAAGCATGAAACAGTGCTTCTGAAGAAACTTGGGGTAGGATCGAAGAAAGAAACACCTCAAAGGTTGCATCGCAGCTACTCCAGCAGCAGAGAGAAACGAGCTAGAGTTTACGTATCGCATGAAGATGAGAGAAGTTCACAGTAGCGTGCGATGTGATAAGCTTAACTATGCATATCAAAGCATTGGCTACAGAAGCAGAAGTGGCCGCTAATTGGTGTGACAGTAGGACAGTCTACAGAATTACCAAGGAGCTCACAGGTGTCCACAACTCAAACACCTGGTAAAAGACACAGACGGATCTCTGTTAGGATTAGGACTAGCTCAAACGGTGGAAGGAGCACTTTTCTGCAGTTTTAAACTGCGTTTTCAATAGTGATGTGCATCCAACGCCCAATGATCCATCCGTAGTAACGAGTTTCCGAATATGCACTATATCCCTCAGTAGAGAAGAAATTTTTACCGCAATCAAAGCACTGAAGAACAACAAAGCGGTTTGACTTGACGGTATTCCCGCAGAGCTCGGGAACAACATCAAGTGAGCTCCTGAACTCACTCATTGAGAGAGCTTGGGGAACAGAGAAACAGAGAAAGGAGACCTTGTGCAGTGCGAAAAGTGGAGAGGAATTTGCGTGCTGCCTGCAGTAGCCAAGGTAATAGCAAAAATCGTCCTGGAGTGAATAAAAGACCACCTCGAAGACACACTTCGAACAAGCAGGATTCTGCGGTGGATCTTACTGTGTGGACCACATCAACACCTTGCGGATCATCATCGAACACCACTTCACCTGCTGTTCATCGACTTCGAAAAGGCGAGAATTTATCCCGCTTGCTTTGTACGGGATTAATCCTCATCATCCGCTTTGGAAGGGGGGAGGCACCTGTATTTTTTCGCTTCTATTATGTTGTTCCCTTTCTGCAGCGTTGGTCTCTGAAGAAGGTTGTTTTATTGGGTAAAAACGCCCTTTAACTGGGTGAGTAATCTCCTTCTTATGCACGGTTTCAGATGTTGTTGGGTTTTGTGACGTGGTTGATAGGATTTCTACGGGTATCGGGCATATCTTGAAGATGGATCGTCTTAACTCGCCGGTAGCTGTTTTAATGTCTACGACTCGAGTGAGTTTGTCTCTTCCTGGAATTGTTTGGAGTATTCTTCCCATCTGCCATTTAAGAGGCGGTAAGTTGTCTTCTTTTATCAATACCAACGATCCTGGTTGAACGGTTTTTTGGGGATGTTTCCATTTATATCTATTCTGGATCTCTTGCAGGTATTCGTTAGACCTTTGTTATATTTGTTGTCTTGTGGTCCAGGTCGACTATTGATGTTAAGGGTGCACCAATTAGGAAGAGACCAGGCATTAATGCTTCTAAATCGTTTGGATCTGTTGACATTGGAGTTAGCGGCCGTGAATTGGATATTGCATCGATTTGGGCCAAAGCTGTCGTGAACTCTTCTTGTGTCAACGATGCCCGAGAAAATATGCGCTTGATATGATGTTAGGGAACGCCTAACTCGTATTGAGAAAGAAATGAAAACAGACACGTAATTTACTTATACTTTATTTCTACAAAGGAATTAAATTGTCTTTAAGAAAAAATGCACAATGAGTGGACTGTATTTTCTTTAATGCACTCCGCACTGGTTGAAGAACAAAAACTAATTGAATTTAACCGAAATTCTTCTTGTCATCGTATCTCTATGTGTGCCACGCTCATCGACACTACATCTCGGTCGCAACCACCGCTATCCAGTGCACTATGGAAAGGGGTGTGGTCTCCGGATAGAGCACATACGATATGTACTTGCATGCATGTGATCATCTCTGATGATTTCTATTTTTCGGTCGCAGGTACCGCTAATCTTCAGATAATTGCTCTAAGGAAGATTTTGTTGACAATCGTAGACGGCTCTCGTCTGGCTCCTTCTGTGTGCGATGTGTGGCTCCGTTGGTTGGTGATATGTTGTGTTGTTCGCCGCCGGCAGGGTGCCGTTGTAGATAATGGAAATGGTTTTGTTGTGAGGGTTGCGAACATATGATGTTTTGCTGACTTGACTACAACTTCTCATAAGCAACTTATGCTGAGCTTCGTCGCTAAAGATTTCTAAGTAGAATTTATCTAGCTCGTTTCGGGCTCCCATGAAATTTGTCGCATTGTTAGAAAATATCTTTGCCGGCATACCACGGCGTGCGACGAATCGTTTAAGTGCTCCGATGAACGCTTGGGTTGTTAAATCTGTGACGAGCTCCAGGTGAACAGCCTTTGTTGCAAAACATATGAAAACTGCTACGTACGCCTTTTTTGGTTTCTTTCCTCTTATCCGGTAGTGAAAGAGAAAGTCAGCTCCAACGTTAATGAATGGTCTTGCAGGCTGTACTAGTTCTGGTAGTAGGTTGCCCATTAGTTGTTCAATACTCCTTGGTTTCGCCTTGAAGCAGCGGTGTACAATGGTTTGAGCGAGTTGTTTTCCTCTTAAAATCCAATAGGTTTGTCTAGCAGCTGCTGGTAAAGCTTGTGGTCCGGCGTTTAGGTTCTCATAATGTAAATCTGTCATTAATAATTTTGTGAAAGGATGTGAACTTGGCAGAATAATTTGATGTTTGGATTCATATGGTAGTTTGGAGGCCTCAATCCGACCTCCTACGCGAATGACGTCGTAATTGTCGATGAACATTGAAAGGGGGCTCAATCGGCTTTTCTCCGATACTAGTCCAGTTTTGTTCAGTGAATTTATATCAACTGGGAAGTCAATTTTTTTAATGTGTTTCATAATAACTAAATTGGCGGATTTCAATTCTTGTGGGGCGAGTACCGTTCCTTTTGATTTATACGATTAATGATTAATGATTTCCTCGAGGAAATGTAACTTTCTGCTTGTTGTCATCAGAACCGTCTTTATAGGTTTGATTTCGGGTAAATCCTCTTCCTTGTTGCTGATGGTTCTACTGGCCATGTTGATTGAGACTTGTGCAAGAATTTTGATCCCTTAAACCAAGAAGAGGATTTGGGAAGCTGCTCAGGAAACATGCAGGATTAATTTCGGAGTTTACGTATTTCCATTGTCCTTGATGAGTTTCGTCTTGAATAAAGGAAATGCGATTGGCGACGAAAGTTTGCAAGGGTGATTCAGTGCGTATCCAAGCTAACACAATTTGTGAAACTGTCCAAAACACTGTCTTGTTGATGATCAGTGGTATGCTTTCCTTTACCACCTTGACTAATTGTACCATTAGCTTGGCGGCACAGAGCTCCAAGCGTGGAATTGTTTGTTGTTTGGTCGGTGCTACTCTTGATTTTGAACAGATCAGCTGTACACATACTTCCCCTCGTCGATTAGCAGACCTTAGATACACTACGGTTCCATATTCTCGTTCTGTTTATGTTGTTTGTATGTTTGTTGCCTCTGATAGTAGTATGCGTCTAGGTATTCTTAAGTTGTTAAGGCGAAGAAGTCCCTTTCTAAAGTTTATCCATTTAGTGTGCATCGCCATTGGAACTCCCTGGTACAACAATGAGTTGCGCTCTCTCCGTAATAACAGAAACAAGTTGTGGCACAAATTCTTAAGAACTCGATCTGATTCCGACTACAGTAATTATCGATCGGTATATAATCGTTTTTCTGAACTTTGTGAGTCTCTTTACCTTGAGTGCCTCTACCGCATGCAATTTAGCTTAGTCTCGGACCCTAAACGCTTCCACCAGTTTATTAATACCAAAAGAAAGTCAGACGGCTACTCATCTACTCTTAAATTTCTTAGTGAATCTTCTGCCGACCCAAAAACCATTGCAAATTTCTTTGCCTCTCATTTTAACAAATCCTTTTCTAAGAAAACAGCTGAACCCGATCCTAGCTACTTTAGCTATATGAGAAACTATCCTGAGACGTCAGCCATTTCACTAAATATAACAACAACTTTGGTATCTGAAAACATTACCAAACTTAAAGATGATTTCTCGTCCGGCCCTGATGGAATTCCGGCTATTGTAATAAAAGAGTGTGTTACCCATTTCGGTCCTCCTCTTGCTGCCCTATTTAACTTGTCTGTCTCAACAGGTACTTTCCCTTTCCTATGGAAGGAATCTCACATTATCCCTATTCATAAAAAAGGAAGTAAGGCCGAAGTCGATAATTATAGGCCCATAGCAAAACTTTCTTGCACACCCAAACATTTTGAAAGCATAGTCTATCAACAACTGCTTCCGTACTGTAGGCCAGTACGTGCTGCACAAATCAGCACGGCTTCATGAAAGGTAAATCAACGACCACTAACCTAACAGAGTTCGTCTCTAAGACTCTTCATGCTTTAGAAGACGGTGACGAAGTCGATTCAATTTCCACAGATTTCAGCAAGGCATTCGATAAAATTTCTCACCAACTTATCATCTTTAAACTAAAAAAACTTGGCTTTTCCCCTCATTTTGTGGCATGGACCAAATCCTATTTAGAAGACCGAGAATACAGGGTCATCTTCAGATCTTCAATATCCAAACCCATTAAAGCAACATCTGGTGTCCCTCAGGGTAGTCACCTTGGTCCAATCATCTTTATCCTCACAATTAATGATATAAATTTCATTTTAACGAACTCTAATCTTTCTATTTTCGCTGATGACATGAGAATTTCCAAAGTCATCTCATTGCCTTCTGACTCCCATTGCCTGCAAGATGACTTGAATAAGTTTTCGGTATGGTGCAAGCAAAACTTTTTGGAGCTTAATGTCAGCAAATGCCAAGCGATAACCTATTCTCGTAAACGTATACCTCCCCCTCCAAGAAACTACTTCATCTGCGATGAGCCTATTCCTTCCACTACCCAAGTACGGGGTCTAGGTATAATTTGTGATAGAGAATTTAATTTCGACTCACATATTGACAGCATTATAAATAAAGCTAACTCTTCACTCGGCTTTATCAAACGCTGGTCAAAAGAATTTTCCAACCCTTACGTTGCAAAGTCCCTGTACATTACTTTTGTAAGGCCTCTTCTCGAATATTGCAGCCAAGTTTGGTCACCCTATAAACTAACCCACATTCAAAGAATAGAAGCAGTCCAACACAGGTTTATCCGTTTTGCACTTCGTGGTCTACCTTGGGCCGATCCATGTGGATTACCCCCCTATGAAATTAGGCTAAAACTAATTAGCATTCATACCCTAAAAAAACGTCGTGAAGTCGCTGATGTACTCGTACTTTTTATCCACCAGTTACTGACTGGAAATATCGACTGCTCGACAATAACGCAAAATATTGCATTCACTCCCAATCCCCGTAATCTAAGATCTGTCCCACTCTTCCTGATCCGAACTCACCGCACCAACTACGGTCACTTTGAACCCATATCCAGAATGTTGCGTATAACGAACAACTACGCCGAAGTCTTTGACCTAAATAGCAGCAAACAAGAAATAAAAACAGCGCTGCTCAATATGCCACTCCCTTAACATCTCCCCCGTCCACCATTTCTCCTCGCCCCATTAGGTTAAGTATATCTTTGTTAGTTTTTAAGTCTAGATTTAAGTTTGGCTTGTTAATAAGCTTAATAAAGTTGTCCGGGGTAGACCCGGGCCAATAATAATTAACGGCAGCATCCCAATCTAGTTTGGATCTCCATAATTCTTGAATAAATATTTTAGCAGGAATAACTACCGGACTGACCATTCCCAATGGATCAAAAATGTGGGCAGTGTCTGCTAGACTTGAGCGCTTAATCACCTTGATAAGTCCTTCCACTTGGTTTTGATGATCCACTCGTCTGATATCGGTAACCAGGTTAGACCAAGAGTTTTAACTGATCCTTCATTTTGAGATTGAAGTATGTTTTCTATTTCACAATCTTCTTTACATCAGCCATGTAAACAGCTCTTTGTATGATGTTGGCTGCTGTTTGGGCCAAGTGTTGAAGACATCTAATTGCAAGATAGTTTGCTGATTTCGTTCCATACGTCACAGTGTTCAGCTTGTATATTTGAAGTTGTTCGTTATTGGATTCTCTCCAGATAATAAGTTGAAACTGTTTGCTGCTCTCGTCGACTAGTATTTGCCGGTACATCTTGGAAATATCTGCAGTAAATAAATATATATGTGAGAACTCTGAAGCGTAACAAAAACCGCGAACAAATCCTTCTGCAATGTTGGTTCCGCATGTAAAATATCATTGAGGGAGATATTTGTGGATGTTTTCGATGATCCAACGAAAACTGTTGATAATAATTTAATGGACTCTGCAATCACGACTCATGCTTACTCTCATAGGATCATGGATCTGCGTCAAAGACAATACGGGAGGAGAGAGAAGCTGACATTTTTGGGCTAAAGATCAATACGGCAAAAACAAAAAGGATCAGCTTTGAAACTTCCTCATCTAAGCAAGTAGAGATTTCTGGCCAACCAGTAGAGATGGTAGACAATTTTCAATATCTTGGGAGTATTGTCCCTATTGATGGCCGAACCAGATATAATCAGCCGAATCGGGAAGACAAAGGTTGCGTTCGGAATGCTGTCCAAAATATGGAGAAACAACTATCAGCATGAAGACCAAGTTACGACTGTCACGCTCCAATGTTGAATTCGTGATTCTTTATGGGTGCAGCACTAGGAAAGTCACATCCGCTGTCACAAGAAAGCTGCAAACGTTAGTGAATAGATGTCTGCGAAATAACCGTATATCTGATGGTGAACTTCATGAGAACAGGTCAGGAATCCATTGACTCTATCATACGAAGATGTAAGTGGCAGTGTATTGGGAGTCAAGCGATGCAATGGAACTCTCTCTTGCAGAGATTCAGACGAGTGGGCCGACCTAGAAGTACTTGGCGAAGAACGGTGGGAGAGAAATCGGCACAACTCTAGAAATCGTAGAGGATCTATGCCCCGCAAGGGGAACTTCACAGACATAATAGGTCCGGGGACCTAAGTAAGTAAGTTAAGCATGGACAAGAATTGGGACAAGCTCGAATTATAAACTATCGGCACAGTGTACAGTTCGGGTTTAAACTAGGCTCAGTCGAGTATCTCCAGCTACAATGGTCTTTAGCTATTTGCTTCCAGTTGCGCTCTAGAAGTTGGCTTGGATTTCTTGGATTTGGTTCCATCTGCTTTACGTATCTTAGCCGTTAAAGGCGTCCCTTAACCATTTTTTGGATCAGTATACAAATTTGAGATTTGATAGAAAATCATTGGTGGAATTCAAAGCCAACAGTAATAACTCGGATCCCAGAAATGAGTGAAGTCTTCAAATTAGAAGAAAATGAGATGAGTCCTGAGGACGATATGGACCACATTTGGAAGATGAGAATACGGATAGGAAAATTAATGAAGAACAAGTCGAGGAGGGCTGATAAGTGATGAAAATTGAAAAGCCTCCGGACTTGATATCCCCCTAGCTGATCAAACTTGGTGCAGTTGATATCGGCTTTGAAAGTCATGGGAAGAAAATAGCAAACCCAATAGAGGAAATCCTCATGCAACTGATTTACAAAAAGAGTAGGTTAGGACTGTAAAAACTACAGCACTTTTAATTTCTCATCTACGGTTTGTAAGTTGAACACAACACTTTTAGAATAGCTGGTCAGGTGGATGATGACTTGGAAGAGAAGGCATTTAGTGCAGGTTGACATATGCTGGACCACATCTATACATTAAGAGCCGACAATATAGTAAATCGCTAAAAGAAAAGACTATTCACATGCGTTTGTTGGGTTGAGTTGAAAAAGCGACGTGAGAGAATGAATAACGGTGAGAGCCCTGGATGTGGACAATTATCGCAGCTAAGACAACAACCACATCGGATTGGAACAACGCCCAATTGTGCTGACGATGAACGCCGACACAGTGCGTTGATGGATGAAAGGAGCTCACAAACGAATGTTCCGTAACAGTTTTCTGGAGACAGATCGAATGAAACATCAAGAAGAACTACGCAAAACGGCAATGATGCAAGATGTAGTCGATCACCGTTCGAGTAATTGCAATGTCTCCAAAACTGAGTACAAAAATTTAATCAGTAGTTCAATGCAGAATGGCACAAATGGATACTATCGAACACCTCCACCACCACCACAATTTGCCAACAAAAGCGACAACTTCGCCCAACAGAGATCACCCCCAGACTATAGTCAATCTCCGGTGGACACCCTTACACGTAATTTAAGTGTACCTTCGGCAATGGCAATTTCACCCGTAACGATCGCAACAACGAAGTGGCCAAAGCAAATGGTGATATCGCCGAAATGGAATCCATCGATTGATATCAAATGAGGAAGCCATCGTCGACGATTCCACATCCACCTTCGTTATACTTAGCCCCACAGAATGCTGGATCGCCAATAATAAAAAAGAACAAACGATCGGTATCTGTAACCATTGGTGAATACTCCAACACTCCAGTTGGTAGAAAGGAACCATCTAAGTTGGAATTCATTGCTAAGTCACCAGAGAACGGATATGGAGAGGAGCCAATTCGTAGTGAACTGGAACTCACACTCAGTCGATCGAACTTAAAGAAGCGCAATGAAGAGACGAACAATCAGAGCAGTGTCGATGCGACTTTAGGAAATGCCACTTGTGAATTGGAAAACATCATTCTGCGCCAAAGAAGCCCAAATGGGTAACCCATTCTCCAGAAGATACAGTCATCAAATATTGAGAAGCTCACCCAGATGTTACAGAACAGTCAACTAGTGTCTGACTTTTTTAACGTAAACCATCTGTCGTGTAGACTTATGTTTACGGGAAGCCCATACATCCATGGGGGCAAAGATACGCCTTGCCATCATTCTCCGTCATTCCATTGATAACAATTCGAAACTGTGTTGCCGGCACAGTTGCTCTGGGCGAAGCCTTGATAATTGGGCGGGGACCCGTAGAACAGACAGATGTTTCTTGTGTTTTACTTAGGTACCTGCCGTGAGGGCTTAAGCCTACGGTGTGTCTTCGCACAAGATATCAAAACAATGCATTGATAAGCGCCCTTCGGGTAGTACAAGTACTACCACCAGTAATAGATTCGAAGACGTGTGTAAGGCACGTACTTCCCCTTTCGTGAAGGGTCGAGCCTATCTAATACCACCGCCATTGTTTAGGTCATGGCACCCTTGGTTGGTTCCATAGCAATCCCATGATTTAGCGCAGGTCGTAGTATACTACAACATATGCTAAGCCATGAGATGTCCAAGCTCCATTCGGTCTATTCTCCCCGCGATTTTGGGTATAAACCTACAGCCACCACGATACTCCCACAAGGGGGCCAACTCCTAGGTCAGGCCGGAACCATAGTTTAGGGGGCTCCTGACCACCCGTGGTACCAGAATATAACTTCCGGTCGAGCTTCGCAACCTTGAAGTTACTTCCAGTTGGGCACCTCACTGCCCAGGACTGGCGGCCTTACAACAAATTAAAATTTCTAAAATCTACCCGCTAGCTGCCTACTGCGCCTTCTATTGAATACCTCTTTTGCAAAACTATGGGTTTTTTCGAACCGTACGGTATCAGAGATAATTCCACTGACAGCTTGCAAGTTCCTTATGTCAGCATAATCGGGACACTCACATAGGACATGAAGCCAGTCCTCATAAGTGGCTCCACATGAGCAGCTCGCAACCTCGCTAAGCCCCCTCTAATGCAAGAATGCATTAAGAGAGCCATGCCCGGTAAAAAAAAAAAACCCAGGCTGAGGTTAAAATTCCGTTCAGGAAAAATTCTCATGGTTAGCACATCCATTAGGAAGCCGTAAGTAACCCTGCCATTTTCACTAGCATCCCATCTAGGGACAGGCCATCCACTTCTTCCGGGGAAACCCAATCAGAGGTGGCACTCCTTGATAATTGGGCGGGGGCCCCCATAGAACAGACAGATGTCTCATGTTTTTAACGTAAGTACCTGCCATGTGGGCTTAAACTTACGGGATGCCCATACATCCATGGGAGCAAGGATACGCCTTGCCATCGCTCACAATGATAATTCATTTTTGATACCAATTCGGAACTGTGTTGCCGGCACAAGTTCCACCCTTGGTATGAGTCGAGGCCGACCTAAAACCTCTTACTGTTCTTAGGGTCACAGCACCCAGCACTTATTGCAACTCCACATTGAGTCAACCAAAGGAAAACCAAGGAAAACCAAAAGGAAAACCAAGGAAAACCATAGGAAGACTCTTACCCGCGATTTTGGGTTTAAACCACAGCCACCATGACGCTCCCACAAGGGGGCCTACCTCTAACAAGTCAGGCCCGGACCGAGATCCGGGGGGCTCCTGTCTCCCATGGTACCGTGATTTAAGTCCTGGTAGGGACTACCGGTGGTCCAGCCGCCAACAAGACCTATGACCGGCAGCTTGTGACTGATCAAATCGTAGCAACCTTCGGTAGCGTCATCTGAAGATGTTTACGATAAGACCAGTACTTTGCTCTGCCCCCGTTCATTATTAGACAACGTCATTAAAGGGCGAAGCCTTGATAATTGGGCGGGGGCCCCCATAGAACAGACAGTTGGATATTTTTGAAGGAGCCAACGGAGGGGGTACCTTGCCACATCCGTCCTACCGGGTGACCATCAACATTCCCAATAATCTCGCCGATTTGCGCAAGTCCGAGAGTAATCCGCTGGTGCCGCCTCTGACCAATGGAAATGGCATTCTCAAGAAAGGCTCGGCATACAGTCGAAGCAGCTATACGTCCTCCGAGAAGAGCATATCATTTGGCAATTAATCATCGATCGATCGAATGGCGTTCAGCGCCATCTAGTGTCATATATGCTTACACATTATTTTTATAAACTTGCAAGAATTCGTCATTAAGTGTCTGTTATTGTTATTCCCCTCTGAAAACCCCAGACCCCTGATCCGTAACCACTTTGCTGTATATTGCATGAGAAGAGAGAGTGAGTGGATAATTCAATTTTTATTTTTCAAAATTTTGTTGTATTTAATTGTAATGTATCATAAAACAAAAGATAAGTTCACATAATTTTACATATTTCACTTTTTGTTTAGTTGAGAAGCGAGTTATACATCGGGATGGTGCGAACCAGCCTGCCAATAGAGTATCATGCTCTCCGACATTCGGTCTTGTTCTTACTCAGTGAAAGTGTGTATGGCTACATATACATAAGTAATCACTAATACATCACAAAAAGTAATAATACTATAAATTACATATCTCGTATTTGTATATCTTCCTTGTTTGTAAATAAAGGGAGGAACCTGGGTTTGGCGCTATTTTTGTATTGAAAAGCAGTTTTGTTGAGGTAGTTGACAGGGGAGTCTCCATCCTTGTCACTTTTCAAATAGCTACTCAATACGAAAGAAGACGCAGGGAAATCTTGAAGGCGTGAAATTGGATATATCAGTGCGTCAGTGACACATAGAAAGGATTTCAATTGATGATACATTCCGTGATCTTACCTGCCCTCCAGGTAAGAACCTTTCCAATCAGGACGACAGAAAGCAGGACTTGATTTCCCACAGGTGTGGAATGTGGAATATTTTTAGAAAGGATCATAGCCTTCTACTATCTATCTACATGGAGAGACGCCAAACATCTTTATGAGAATTAATTTTTCTGGTGGTGTGCCCATCTCTAAAAGTAACCCAATTATTCCCGAGAACAAGGCCGACAAAGAGGCGGGATTTGTATGTAAGAAATATTTTTTCTAACTCAAAGTTGTCAGTGTGGGGAATATCAAAAGAAGTTGCGTGAAAACAGTTCCGGATTGCTAGTAAAACACCTCGGCCATAGCGATTATAAGCTCTCTCAAATCCATCTTTTCGAAAAACGTTGCAATTTGGAGGAAACAGCTCATGGTTTTTGATGTCAGGACTTAGATTTGTTTGAATTAGGTCAGAGGGAAACTTTTGTGAATTGAGATATACGACGGAGATTTGGGCTAAATGGACAGGCATTGTGAACTGGAGGATACAGAATTCAGTTTCTTAGGAACTGTAATAGTTTCAAAAATTTGAACGAGTTCTTTGCAAGTGTGAAAGACGTTTAGAACTGACATGCGAAGACAGTGTAGAAAGATCATTATGAACTTCGTCGGAAGAAATGTCGAAACTCTCATGGTAGCGAACATCAATTCGAAACCATAATGTTGGTTTTGGTTATGGTATCAATGGAAACGGAGTTGGGTTTGTCATGCAAGGTAGAGTCGAACATTTTCATAAATTCGGCGATCTCTCAAACGAGATACTACATCACGACTGTCATCATTCATATCAGAACATTTTATAGTGAGTTTGACAGTTGGTGGAAGGAGTGGGTCAAGGTATTTCGGGTGAGAATCGGTGGCAGGCGAATTAAGGGAACGAGGCCATGAAGAAGGGACAGGTTGGTCAAGCACCACGGAACTAGAATCTTGAATAATGAGGGGGGTGGATCAGGGGGATTGGTAGATGAAGATGAGGACGGGGTGGTTGGGTTTAGTATATGGGAGCTAATAAAATTAGAATATTTGTTTGATGGGGCAACGTTAGTTGGAAAGGCGCAGGATCAAGGTTAAATGAAACTCTGTGTTGAAGTTGCTTTAAAGGTTTGGTGAGGGGAGGGATAGGATTTTGTGTCGCGACTCTGGTGTTCCTTTTGGATGGTGCAAGGGGAGAAGAAGTGAGGAGAATCTTGGAAAGATTTGGGTCTTAAATGACCAGTTTGGGTCGGGATGTTGATGGGATAGGGCAGAATTGTGGGTGCTAACTTATCTTTTATTAGTAAACTTATTATCTACCATATCCTTTCGTTGGGTGACGACCATCTTTTCCGAGATTGGTATGCAGTCCGATGATTTGAACATCAAATCGTACTTCAAAACACTGGCCGTTTTTGCTCTTATCTTTGCCAACCAGTTTACATTCGACGTTTTGTATACCAAATTTCTTCCTAAAAAGGTCTTGATCCAGGACGGACTCGCATTACGTGGAGCAGCTAGGAGGAAGAAAGTAGACAGTTCCGGTTTTTTGGTGACTTCAAGATTCATTTTATTTAATTTTTGAATTCTGTTGGTCCATTCAGGGAGAGTCCAGGATGTACCAAAGCCCTAATTATTGGCAACGGTGATCGAAGTTGCATTTAACTTAGAGAGTTGATCGTAGGCTTCGGTGGTAGTGGTTATTGGATGAGTTGGGACTGAAGTGGTTGAGGGTGATGTACGAGGGTTGTCTGAAAAGTTTCCGACCGCAACGTAAAGATAGCGGCACTCGTCAATAAAAGCTAGTGAATGCTAGTTGTGCATCTTTTGACACTTACTTACCGAAGTTTCAGTCGTTTTGGATTTAGTTGACAGTCGTTTGAGTGAGTCGATGTGAGTGTTTTTTTGTGAAAATGGAAAAAATTGTTTTTGAAAGGCAATACGCCTACGCAAATCAAAAATGAGTTGGACTCTGTGTATGGGAACTCTGCAAAATCATTTACCACAGTGAAATTTTGGGCAGTTGAATTTAAACGTGGCCGTAAGAGCTTGGGAGATGATGAACTGCAACCCCTGACGATAACATTGCTAAAGTTCACTAAATCTAGAGAGATACTAGAGGATATAAAAATATCCAAAAAACGTGTTTGTTACATATTAAATCAAGTTTTAGGAATGAGAAAGCTGTTCGGGCCTTGGGTGAGGCGTTTCTTACAATAGACTAAAAACGTGTTCGAATGAACATTTCCAACGCTCTGTTGGCGCAATTTAGGCGCAATAAATCCGAGATTTGGCGCCGAATAATTACTGTAGATGAAACTTGGATACACCATTATAAACGACCACATTTGCAGAAAAAGAAAATCCTGTTTCACAAAGACAACGCTCCGTCTCACACGTCAGCGGTTGCCATGATGAAAATCCATGAATTACGGTTGACCAGCTTTATTCACCAGATCTAGCCCCAAGCGGCTTCTATTTGTTCCCTCATCTAAAACCTGGTCTCGGAGGACAGAGATTTTCGTCAAATGAGGAGGCAATCACCTTCGTGCACAATTATTTTGCAGAGAAAAACGCCAAGTACTATTTGGACGGGTTAGAGAGATGGGAGCATCGCTCGGAGAAGTGTGTAGAGTTACAAGGAGACTATGTAGAAAAATAAAAAAAAAAATTTGAGAGAAACTGTCTTGTATCATTGCTCGTTCGGAAACTTTTCAGACAACTCATCTTGTAAGGATTTATTACAAGGGCTTACTGCAGATGGAGGTGCATCCGGCTTACTATAGATGTGATTTAATTCCTCCAATATCTGCATTATGGTTGATCTAATGGATGCAGTTTCCTCACTAAGAAAATTGAGGTCATGTTGGATGGATCCGCTGTTTTCGGTGTGTTCAGCATGCAGAAGAGTGGATTTTTCCCAACTGAATTGAAGTTGACTGAATCGCTGGTAACATGTTTGAGCAGTGAGACTTATCAGAATCTGCTAATTTAGTGATTTTAGAGTGCAGAGATTGAACAGCTGATTTTATAGTGGTTATGCTGTTAACGATCGAAAGGCTCTCGGAAATGAGTTTGGTTATATTTTTTCCCCTGAATTGAAATTCGCATTTCCGCGCTGCCATCGAGTCTGCAAGTTAGTTACTGGTTATTATAGCCAGCATTATATGTGCCAGGGAGGTGTTCCGGCATTCTACACCGAAAACGCAGAATATGCGCTTATACTATTCGAGATGAGTTTTAGCGTTTCTGCTCAAACCAATGCATATGGAATGGAATTTCTTCCACATATCCCATTGTATGTAACCATTTTCACTGCGTGGAAGACATTTTCACTGACAGGAAGACATGGTTAAATTTGTTCAGAGTATTAGCAAGTAGTGTAAGTGTAAGTGATTGGGAACCAGTAACACGGTTCGAATGGGATCAAACAGAAAAACAAATATTCACAAATTAACGCGGAGCGAAATTGAAACACATTGCACAGCGCGACAATAATCTGCTTAAACAAAACAAAGATCGGTGGATACAACACTACCTACCAACTACCAACACTCACATATGCTACAGAAAGTTATAGACCAGCTGCTGGTATATACTGAAACCTTGCAAACTGTGAGAGTAGTTTATATCCAGAATGCAAAAAGAGGACTAAGCTTCAGACTTATAAGTCTGTCATCATTCAAGTTGAAGAGCATGGTGGGAATGGTCGAGATGCTTATGGTCTGCGAATGCATCCTCTGTATGAGATGCAATATGCTTACATTGGTTTCCTTGATCGATTGCAGCTGGCAGCACAAGCTGAGACTGCACCACCGCGTAACACTTTCGTAACCTAAAAAGTAGATACGTTCCTATGAAATTTTTGCCACAAAGAATTCGGAAAAGTGTCAAAATAAGTGTTTCCGTTTCTTTTCCTTCTTTTTTCCCTATTGTGTTTTTTTTTTTGTCTGTCTCCAGATCACTACTATAGTCTATAGACTATCATTCCAATCTTCCGAATACCGATCATATAATAACCTACGGAAGGCTTGCTGTCCTTCTGGGACTGCCAAAGGTACACTTCCAACTGGATACCATTGTCACAGAGGGGGCTTACATCAATCAAGGACCTGCCGATTGCATATCCCTTGTTGGCGAGGAAGTAAGTAAGGGACTATCGAGTGCCTGCTGTTAAATGGTTCAAAGCGTGTCGGGCAATTACCGAAGTATCTACAGCAAGCGTACTTGAGCTGCCGTCGATCACTACACATGACAGTGGCAAAGATAATAAACGACTACAGCAGTGATTTTGCGGATACTTCTGCAGCAGTAAAGGGCCCTTCAGAGCCACCAAGTGGTACGTATTTCCATGTATTTCCCAAGGATTCGTGTTGCTGTGCCACGATGGTGCCTGTATGTTGACAGGATTTATAACTTATAATTTTATTTCAACAGGATTAGTCATCAAATAAAAATCATTGATTTTGGATTGGCATTCACACGAACCCACTCTGACTTTTAAGACGAAGCATTTGAGGCCATATCACAGGAACCAAAAGGCTTTATTTCGAATCTTCTGGTTCGTTAACCATCAACATGGTTAACGTAACACCATGACGAAAATCGAAACAACAATCAAATATGCACAGATAAACTAAAGAAATTCAGCCTCTGAAGAAATGGCAAAAAACCGGAAATGTAATTCGGGCTTTAGGAAGAATGGCCACATTATCCGAATCTCGAAGGAACTCTGCTGTGTCTATAGCTGCATCTATGCCAAGTAGACCATGACCTTCAGTTTCTGAAGCATCGATCATTAATCCAAATATCTCATCGCACTTGACATCCCTCAATGAGGAGGAGGATGACTTTAATCCTGATCTGCCAAACTTTGAACTTAAATTGAGTGTGAGTAACTCCCTCAAATCCGAGATAAGACACAAACTCCGAACGGAGTGATTCTGATTTCAGTGAGTGTTCTAGCTCTAGTGGTGGTGTAAATAATTCATGTCACTGCCCAAATTCGATTATTGATAAACATCAGGCACTATCTAGGGGATCAGGAGGAGGATCAGAGCCCATTTTCTGTGGCCATTCCACATGACATTCTAACGACAAAAGTAGAGGAAATAGTCAAGTCTCAGTTGGTTGAACATGTCGAATCGATCAGAAAGTAAGTCACTCTCAGAGAAAAATAGGCACTTTCCCCAGAGCCAAAATCACCTCCCGAGAGAAACTACACCGATCTTCCGTCGGATTTCACAACACCATTAAGTCACTCGAAAATAATCTGACAAAGGAGAAAGCAAAGCTTCCAAAAGTGATCCCCGAAACCGCTGGTAAGGTATCAATGTTTAAGAACATATTTAGCCAAGTTCCTCCACCATAGTCGCAACTACCAAAGTCAGTGAGTATTGTAGCAATATTGAGTGCAACACCAAACCCAGACCTGACGTGTATGTCAGTAAATTCAAGAACGTTTTTGACAGATTGGGTTTCCCTTCAAAATACTCCATACCGGTAATCAGTGCCCCTATATCCCTGTCGAATTCTACGATTATGCAAAAGTATAAGCAGATGATGTAACTGTACTGTCTGTTGGATCGTGTCCGACGATTATCTACTCTAAAGCGCAGAGAGCTCTAGACATCATCGACGATTGGTGCACTAGAAATGGGCTTTCAGTCAATTCTCTGAAAACTGAGGTTACTATTCCCTTGACGAGAAATGAGGAAGCTGACTGCTCTGACTCATCTAGGGTTTTAAGCCATCACTGTCCAATTCTCCAGCGAAGATAAGTATTTGTGTGTCATGAATAACAAACTCCTCTGGGCTAAACGTAAAAGCCTATAAGCTGCTGTGCAAAGTGCAAAGCAGCTGTCAGCAAGACATGGGGCTGATCATTAAGGAGAGTCTTTTGGTTTTACTTGGCTATAATAAGGTCAAAAGCTTTCACGAAAAGAAATCACTGGTGCTTTTACTAGACTCAAAAGAAGAGTCTGTAACGGCTCCATAGGACCTTTCCCTGGAACGCCTTGATCTGCGTTCTAGACGCACTGATGAATCTCGCTCGCCTTGATAATCTAGTCTCAAAGCCATTTTCTGTTTAAAGAGAAATGGCCTTTGCTACAACGCGCACTGAAGGTTTGTTGACCTCGCGCGATAACTCTCTTTTAACTCCGGTCTTATGGACATACTGTCTGATGTAATGACATCAGTACTCCTATTGCGGAAAAAAATACGACTTTGCCTGTGGCCAGGAATGGTTTCGGGCGGGTCTCTTTTGGGTCTCCGATCGAACTCTCCTTCCCAGGAAAATCATCTTCCCTTCAAACGTCGGTTTTTATTTTCTTCCCGTATCTTCGACAGTTTTTCTTACTTGCGGCTGTTTAAGGCTGGAGAAGTCCCAACGGCAGTAACGACTTCTCCTCAAACTTTTTTTTTCATGTCCGATACCACTTCCTTTTGATCATCCATCAGATTGGTTCCCTCGCTGACTGGTATAAACCAACATGGCGTCTCGTTGAGTTATTTTCACGCTGTTCGTTGAATTGAACATTACCTTGTGCTGGTCATTTTCTTTGTCAACATGGATCGTGGTGGCCGGACTTCTGCTGGTATGCAAGTTCATTATAAATTATTCCTTACCTAACCATCTTCTCTTCTAGCCTTCTGAACTCCGCAACAATACTAATGCTTATTCCACTTGATGTATGCTATGGTTTGACAGCATAAGCGACTTTTTGGCTTTGGGGGACACCCATGATTACCATCAGCCTACATTCATTTCTCCATATTCTCTTGTTGGGAAATGGAAAATCGATCACATATTGTAGTTCCAAGGTTGCTCTTTGGCATAAGATCGTCTATCAGAATTCCTGATATGCACAAGTGAACGAATAAAGCAAATCACCGACATCGTTCGTATAAAGGATGGATGCAGTGTCTCTCAAGCCGAAGTAACTATTTTTATCTGTCCGGCAAAAATTATTCCTTCAAATGATATTGCCAGGAGCTCAATTGTTGTCTGCATGGGCATCCAGCGAACTGTTAAACCTCTGTAGTTTGCGATAATCAGAGCAAGTATTGTATCAACTTGCAAGAATCTCCAGATTGTGGGTACCAGAGCAGATGGATATCCCAAATAACGAGAGAACCGATGAATTGTCGAGAAAGGGGAGCAGAATAATTTGCACATCCTCTGGTATTGAGATAAGAAACCCCACTGGGACTCTTGTCACTATCGGAGTGGATTCATTCACTTCACAAATTTCCGGAAGAACACCTGCTATTGCATTGGTACAATCGACCCACTGCTGATCTAGGTTAGTAGTCAGCCTTCTCAGAAGACTTAGTAACTTACTCGTAGTAATCTATATGTCATTAGCTCGCTTTCTTTAAGTCAGTAGAAGAACTAGACAAGATGTGCGAGCATCAGAATTAGGCCAACATCTAGCTTAACCTTTTTTTTTTGTACCCTTAAGGTGATTGTTCACAGCATGGGCAAAGGAAATTTAGGGAGGAAGAAAAGAGAGGTACCGATGTACATGGTTTTTAAATGTTTGCAAGTTATAACGACCAGGAAATACAGAGATCGGCAGGGCATTCCATAAGCGAGTTGAACGGCTTAGGAACGTATCACGATATTTTCGAGTACGTCCGAAAATGGGCTGAGGGTATACTGATGAGCATTCATAGCGAGACGGGTGTTACGGTTGAAAGTTTGAATGGGCGGAATGCTACTGGCGATTCCAATGGAGCACTGGTGGTGGAAATATCTATAAAACAAAGTGAGACAGGAGACATTACGTCGGTGTTCGAGGGTGCCAATTGACTGAATGATGTTAGTATCACCTATGATTTTTATCGCATGGTTTTGAATGCTATCTAGCAGGTGCAGAGATGTTTTAAGAGCACCTGACCAGATGTGGGCATTGTACTCCAATTTTGGGCGGATGAATGCGTTATATATTGAGGCCAGATCAGAGGGGGTAAAATATTTCTTACATCGCTTGAGGAAACCTAGACATTTCGCAGCATTTCTGGCGACATCAAATATGTGGTCATTCCAACGTAAGTTGTCATTGACACATATACCGAAAATGGAAAGTTTTTCGGTTTCGACGATGCAAGTGCCATTCTTGGATAATGGCTGGTTGTTAAAATTTCGGTTTAACGGCATCACACAGCATTGTATTTTGGAAGCATTAAATTCCACTCTGTTCATAGTTCCCCAATTGGTTATGCTGTTGATATCGGAATTTAATGAGCTTAGCATACGCTGCCGTTCTCGTTCTATAGCCGAAGAGCAGGACCGTGAGTCCGGAAACGAATATGAAAAGCAGAGAGTACTGTCATCAGCAAAGGAATATATTGGATTAGAAGTAGCAGACAAGAGATCGTTAATGAAAATTAAAACGAGTGTCGGAGACAGAACGGAGCCCTGGAGCTCACCAGCATTGAGCCTGATGCCAAACTCTGTCAAATGCCTTAGAAATATCAAGTGCAACTATCTTGCTTTCGCCAGATTGATGTACGCTTTGGTTCCACTTTTCGGTGAGACATGCCATCAAATCACTAGTGGACCTGTTGCTACGAAAACCATATTGCCGGTCATTGAAAAGTTTTCGTGTTTCGAGATATTTCATGAGCTGACGATTTATCAGCGTTTCCATGACCTTGGAAAGAAGGGACGTGAGTGCAATGGGTCTGTAGGAGCAGAGAGAAGATGATTCGCCTTTATAAGGGACTGGCTGGACAAATGCTGTTTTCCATCTGCTCAGGAAGAGTCCTAAAGAGTAGGATTGATGAAAAAGCTTACGCAGTGGTTTTGCCAGCGTCTTAGTGAGGTGGAGAAACCAAGGTGTTAGCGCCTCTCCTAAGTGTGAACCCACCCCAGAACTATCCAGTTTATACAAATTGGATAATACGACCTTGGCTTATATTTAGATAAATTCTCCTTTACGTTTTTTATTATAGTTTTTCTTGTATGTGCTTTGTGCTGGCTGTATCTGGTCCTTAGCTGCTTGTCTTAATTTTTGCCTAATTTTACCCCGAACATTAACTCAAAAGGCGTCTTTTTTGTTGAACAGTTAATGTGGGCGTTTATGGCTCTTTGGACTTGCGGGACAAATTTATACCACCTCGTCGGATCCTTGGCCGACATCTTTGAGATGATGGATAGTATCGACCTGTTCACACGTTCCACTTGTCCGTTACCTCTTGCGACACTGGTTGTTGTTAAAATGTGTTCAATTCTGTTCGATCTAGCATAATTTTCGAATGCATTTGAGGTAAAAGCCACTCCCCTGTCAGTTATAATTCGATTGGGATTACCAAACACATTTGACCATTCTTCCAATTTTTTGAGTACCTCTTCTGTACCCGTCGACTTTGTAGTGAACAACACGAATTTTGAAAAGGCGTCAACCAACGCAAATATGTATTTGTATTGCTTATTTGTAGAATCCATTGGTCCCAGATGATCGGCATGTAGCGTGTGCAATGGTTTGTCACCCTTTTGTATGTAGTGTAGAAAGCCCTCCGGCTTACCAAGTTTTTTGTTCGTGATAATATATGGAACACAGGAGTTGACAACTTGAGATACCTGATGAGGTATCCAAAACTGTTGTAATTCGTGCATTGTCTTCTGAACTGCGAAATGACCAACAGCATGGGCTCCAACTATAAGCTCACGCTCCATTATCTTAGGAACATCAAGCAGGTCATTTCCGGCACAAGTCTGATACAGCATACCTCCTTTCAGTTTAAATCCATTATAAGGTCGAGTCTTTAATATTTCCCGTATAGCTTGGATGTACGAATTTTCTTGAGCCACTTTTACACGTGCAGAAATTTCCGAACAAATTGTGTAGATTCCGTAGGCATACCGACTGAGACAATCCACATGCTTCATTTTTTCTCCAACTCGATGCTCCGGTTTAAAGTCGAAATCCGCCACCTCACGCAGAATATCCTTCTTTTTAATAGTTTGTGAGAACGCAATATTGTCTGTCACTAGATTAAACTGAATACCAAGCAGGTAATAACGAAATGTTTCATTGCCAGGAATGCTGCCTTTACTTCCAAAATATAGCTGTGACATGTCGATTCACTGTCACTTGTCTTTTTGCTCTAATAAAATACAGGATGCAGTTGTCCGTCAAAATTCTGGAGCAGCGTTGCACCAAAACCATTTTTAGAAGCGTCTGTGTGTAACTCTGTTAGTGCGTTGCGACAATAAATTCTCAGAACAGGCGCCCGGCACAAAATATTCTTAAGTTTATTAATTGCAGTAATTTCTGAGTTTTCTATTTTAAATACCGCATCCTTCTTACTCGTAAGTATATTTGTCAAAGGGCGAGCGATAACAGCATAATCTTTAATGAATTTCCGAAAGAAACGCTCACGTTCTTCGGTATACCAAACTGTTTAACAGCTGCTGTCTTCTCCTCTCCAGGCCATATATTACCATTCTCAATTCTATGACCCTAGGAATGAATTTTGTTTTTTAGGAAATGACACTTTTTCCATTTTATACGCAAACAAAATTTTGCTGCCTCAGTTTTTCAGTTTCAGTTTAAATGCATTTTTATTTATATACTTAAATTACTCTTAAATGCTAGACAAAAAAATGCTTACAAATTAGCTTAAATAACTTACAAATAAACTTATTCTAACTTACTGGCCCCATGCGGGCACTCTAAGTTAAACCTAACACTTAAACTATGTCTTTCGACGAACCTTACAGTCTAATTTTATTTTATTTTTACATTTATTAATACTACAACTAAGAAAATAAATTTTAATCAAAATAAAAAAAACTTAGTGTCTGGACATTTTTTAATTTTGTATAAAACTTAAAACTAAAAGCCTACAATCTACCTAAAAATAAATCTTAACCTACTTAACCTACTTACATCTAATGCATACATACATACATATATACATAATATATAAATATATGTATGTATATATATATATTTTATTTTTTTTTTTTTTTCTTAAAGTCTAACTTAAACCTACCTAAAACTATGTAAGCCCGCCATGGCTAAAAAAAAATTAGGCTGGCCCACTTTGCTTCACATGAAGCTACATATTATTGGAGGAGTTCGACGACGAAGCATCCTCCTCTTCAACTAGCCACCAAAAGTGTTGGTGCTGCCGAGCAACATCCCTCCTGTCGCGACTCCCTACCGCCCTTCTGAACCGGAGACGCTCCGCACTGCCATGTGCGACGTCTCTGTCGTAGTTGAGTCGCCTGTCCGCAGCTGTTCGAGCGACGTGGAAGATTAGCGGCACCGCCAATCTGTCCTGGATCAGACCTTTCATATCTAGGTAGAGGAACGCTTCTGGAGGAATAAAGCCGTCAAAGCGAACTCTCTCGTGATACATATAATTGGGGTAGAAAGCCCCGGAGATCAGATTGTTTGATGAGGTCATTGCTCTTGCAATGTGCCTTCGAGTCAACTTAATGACGAAATTGTCCACTCTTATTAGATTCGCCCTATTGTACAAGACCTCATTGGGATAGAATTTTATGTACTCAGACTCTGGTGTTCTGTATAAGCGAAGACAAGTCCTAAGACAAGCCCTCTCAAACACCCGAATCTTTTCCAATAAGCTTGCTCTCACGTTGAACCACACGGGACATCCAAATACAAGCATGGGCCTGATAAGGGCCATGTAGCAGATTACCTTCACCCTCGCATCGAGTTGGCTGTTATAAAACAGCCTCTTTGTAAGGTCAAAAACACCTTTAGCTCTGGCCAGAGCAACATCTATATGTTTGTTAAAATACAGATATTGATCCAGCCAGATCCCAAGGTATCTGACTACATTTCGACCAGCAAGTGGCTGCCCGTGCTGCCCCACGATCGAGAACTTTCGCCAATACTTTCTGGTATCCCTAGACGCCCCAGACAAAGGCGTCCTAAACAAAATAGTTTCCGTCTTCTGAAAATTGATCTTCAACTTCCAGTCATCGCAATATCGCTTAATTTTATCAAAGTCACGTTGCAAAAGTATATTAATGACCTCAATCTTTGGACCTGACCTGTACGCGATTAAGTCGTCTGCGTACGCTATGGCATGGTGAAGTGAACCTATCAGATCACTCGTGTAAATGTTGAATAGGATCGGCGAATTTACCGCACCTTGTTGCAGACCGTTTTTAATGTTAAATGTTCCAGCAGAAGTCACATCGCCATTCTTCACGATGAACTGTCTACTGGAGAGCATATCGAAAAGAATATACAACAGTGGTTTACTAATGCCCAACCTGTCCAGCTTGAAAAAGAGTCCTTCTAACCATACGGTATCGAAGGCTTTCTCCAAGTCAATCAGGCAGGCACCAGTGCACTGGTTCTTGGCTTTGTTCCATTGAATATCAGAAACCAGTTTCGACGCAGCATGAATAATATCATGTCCTGCCTTGAAACCAAACTGATTATCCGGAACTATATTTTTGTCCTCAACCCACTTAGTCAGGACTCTATTGAAAACCTTTTCGAACACCTTACTGATGTTTGGAAGAAGACTGATCGAGCGGAGATTCGCCGGATTGGAAGTGTCTTTATCCCTTTTGGGGATGGGATGTACCACCGCAGTTTTCCAATGCGATGGATAATGTGCATTATTCATTGCATTATTAAACAGGGTGGTATAAATGTTCACCGCTTCTAGAGGGAGATGTCGAAGCACAATGTTCGGTATTTCATCGGTTCCCACTGATTTCTTACTTCTAAGTGATTCGAAGATCGTTTGGAGCTCTTCCTTCGAAATGAACGGGGGTAGTACCCTATCGTTGGTGATGACATTATTTGCCATATTCTCGTCACTGAACTGGGTGAAACCCGAGCTCTCGAATCGCCAATTCATAATTTCATTTCGAAGGCAGAAATTGTGTACAAGGACTCGATTCTCCAGATCGTGGTTTGGGCCAATGTTAACATTCGCCTTGTACACTTCCTGGAAAGTCGCTCCTATAGCCTCTACCTGCTCCTGCGGATCCTCGATCATAAAGAAGTTGTCATCATCAACAGCCTCATTTGGATCTATGCCCGCTGTTACCAGTATTTGTTCGTTGTTCGTCGTTCGGGCGATTTTAAGACACTGAAGGTCGTTTTGATTTTTCCTCCGAAATATTTTATTTATTTGCGGGAACATATTCGGGTTGCTGGTGTTTACAGCCCGAATTTTGTTGTTCCAATACAAATTTACAGATGTTCTGTAATTTTCTTTTATTAATACTTGGAGATTTTTAATCGACGACTTCAGTGTCATGATCTCCGGGTTATGTCTGTCAGTAAACTGTCTGTACAAGGTTTTTAGCCTTGACAGCAGTCTACTTTTATGTCGGTGTAGTGCGTCAATGGTTGCGTTGCGGAATAAGTCTTCTTCGTCAGTGTGTTGGTACCGAGGTATTGTTCTGTCCATTGTTCGTTTAACTGTCTCGTCCATAAGTCTTAGATACCTGTCAATCTCCTCGTTTGACAGATTTCTGTTGGACGGTGGCGAATTCGAGGAGAGTGCTCTAGTCAGTGTTCTGGTGAAGTGTGTCCAACGCACCCTACTATAATTGTAGGAATGCCATTGAAAAAACTCATCCAATTCCGCAATTTCGTTGGGAATAGTTATTTCGGTGCTGAAACCGCAATGGTCACTGTCATACACGAAAGTGCGTAGACAGTTTGTAGTTTGTTGGTTTGTGCATATCAGTTGTATTCGTGAGTCGAACAGCAGAAGATCCAAATAAGACCCGTGTCTGGGAAACGACGGACTATCCGTCGCCTTAAGCCCGAGTCGATACATGACACTGTGTTGACCCCACCAATTGAATAGTAGGTTCTCTCTAGTATTTGGTGTATTATTTCCCCAATCACTATGTTTGGCGTTGAAATCTCCGCCGATAATATAGTAGTGCTCCTCTAATTCCAGTCTTAGGAATCGAAAAAGTGTCTCGAGCTCTGATGAATAAAATGGATTGAGTAGCCTTGTGCATAAACAGACACCATGTACAACCGCTTTCCACTACGGAGAGGGATATACACGATGCATGCTTCCAAGACCTGGAACCTACGTACTACACGACTGTATACTCTTTTAAACCGTATACCTTTTCGTACGAAAATCGCAACGCCTCCTCCCTGAATGGAGTTGGGTCGGTTTCTCCGTACTATTTTACATCTTTTGTGCCTCATTTTGTGTCTCTTGGTAAGCTTAGTTTCGCTAACCAAGAGCACATCAGGGGTTTGGTCTTTAAGCAACTTAAATAGTGCGCCTTTTCGTTCGAGCCTTACCAGTGAATTCACATTCACAGCAAGGACCTTCAGGGTTTGCTCCGCCACGTACGTACCCATTACGGCAAAAGGTGCGTTAGGCCAGGCAGCCGAGCGTATACTTGATCCACCCGCGCGGTCTGTTCAGTTAAATGACGTTGTAGCTGAGCCATCTGCCCCTGGATAGAGAGCAAGATAGCTAGCATGTCAGGTACTGGTTCCGGTGCTCTGGGCGCTGGGGCCTGAGAAGCAACCTTCACTTGCTGTACCGTATTTCCCCTACCTGCCGCCATTTGGGCGTAGGTAATATTGGGAGTAACGGCTGGAGTTTGCAAATGCACGGGTGGACGTTTCACTTCCACTTTCTGCTGCCGGGCCAGATTTATTCTTTTGATATACTGGAATTTGGGACAACCCCGATAATTTGCGGTGTGCCCCGTGTTCCTACATAAAGCACAAGAGAGTTGGCTTTTTTCAGACGCTCCGTCCTTACCCAGAGCGCATTCCTCGGACTTGTGGTTCTTTCGGTTCTGACACACCACTTGATGCCTCACCCGATTTCTTAGCAGATCCCGCTATTTGCATAGCGGGCCGCTCTTCGAAATCCATCACGTGATGTTTAACACGAAGTAAAAGTACAAATTAACTGTTCTATTTAATAAAAAAAAAAAAAAAAAAAAAAAAAAAAAAATAGAAACAGGGTGGACTCGAATTATAATATCGTCCATATAAAGCTGCAGAATATCTTGAGCCATTAAGTGTTGGAAGGCGCTGTTAATAAATCGTATAAATGCTTCAGTTGAGTTGCAAAATCCGAACGGAGCTCTGTTAAATTCGTAGAGACCATCTTTGGTTATGAACGCTGAGTATTTATGACTAGACTCTTTTATAGGCACATAAAAAAAACTGTTTTCCAAGTCCATAACTACGAACACCTTTGCAGCTTGCAGCTTTTCCAGAACGTCATCTATTAATGGTACAGGGAAGCAATCGTTTAGTACCACACCATTGAGTTGACAAAAATCGACGCAGGTTCTAAATGAAGAATCTTTCTTCTTAACAACAACTACTCTGCTGGCAAAATTGGATGTAGACGTTCGAATGCTGCCATTGGCCAACCAATCCTCAACTTGCTTTTCAACGGCATTGCATTCTACCGGAGGATGATGATTTGGTTGATGACGAAACGGCGTAATCTGTCCATCTGGTATAATTTGAAGCTCAACAGGATATTCTGCACACACTGGATTTGGCTGGTATTCATCAATTAGCTGTTTAACGAGATTTCTTTCATTTTCAGTTTCGGAGATGTTATATACACTTATTTGGTGTATTTCAGCAATATCCTTCTGAGTACTTAGCAGCGAAAACGTGTAGCCATCTTCCTCTCGTATAATGCGGAACTTTGATAAAGTATGCCGTCAAATTCAATTTTGTCATCTGGCACTACGATGATTTTTTGAAGCGTTTCGATGTTATCAACACAAATGGTGCATTCAAAAACACCTAACGGGATCGTAGTGGTCCTGCCCATGCCGTGACATTAGCGCCTGAGTCCACTAGACATGACACTTCAACTGTGTTCAACTTTATAATCTTCATCCGTTTCATGTCCCTTACAGATTTTACAGGTTGTGAGCAGTTCTTCGAAATGTGTCCAGCTCCGTTGCATTTAAAGCACTTGGTGTCCTCATTACAGTTTTTTCTTAAATGGTTCGGAGAACTACAGTTGAAGTAGCGAGAAGGTCTTCCACTGTTTTCATTTCTTCTTTCACCAGAAGCAGCGTTCTTTTTACCAATGCTGGATTGCTGATTTTTGAGCAGATCCTCATTTGCACACTCATAATCGTCGTATCTTTCCTTCAGCTCGGTGAAAGACTTGCAGTCGTGCATGACGTATTTATACTCGCTTTTGATGTATAAGCCCTTAACTATATATCGTATTACCTTCTTCTTCTCCTTCTTCTTGTTCTCCTTCTTCTTCTGGTGTTGCTATAGGGGCATCCAGACAATCAGTGCTGACACTTGTTACATTTATTCAGCTACTACAAAATGCAATTACTAATTGGTAAGAGTTGAGGTTAAAGAACGAGCATGTGGGTGGATGGCAGGTTTTGGCGTAGATTGGTAATAATGTTGAATAGTGTTTCCTAGTCTGACAAGTAGGTGTTGGAACCTGAGGGTCAGTCTACATTACAACTGGTTGCACAACATTTCCCAAGCTTGCAGATAATTTGTTCCTATAAGCCCGAAGTGTTGAATATCTTGTAAAGCGTCGTCCACTAACGCCGACTTTAGATAATGAGATTATTAGAATGGAGATTATTTAAGTTCTCATTCTGATGAATCGGGTCCAAGAAATCGCCTTGAAGGCAGGCCAATCGATGTAATTTCCAGTAAACGTGGGTAGCTTCACCTCAGATAATGGAGCACCATAATTCACTTAGCTCGTGCAGAAGACGCAGTAGAGGTAGAAGCAGCATGATTTTCGGACTTTGGTTGTGTTACCTTTATAGCAGCAAGAGAGTCCCGGATTGCAGCTACAGCGTCGATATAACCTTCCTCGAATTCGTCGCTGACTTTGGCTAATATATATTTTTCTTTAATCACTTCATCCTGTGTTCCTATGGTTTTTTTTCTGGAATTCTACTCGATATGATCCCAACGAATCCAGACGCGTATTGTGATAAGCTTCAGTCTTTCTCGTCACCGGATCCTTCTTTGAATTGAGTAAGACTTTCTGCACAAATTTGAGCAGTTCTAGCTGCTCTTTGACCACATTGCTTTGTCCAGTTCCCTCCTTATCCCCAGTGCCCATGATTTACACAAAAACAACAGAACACTAATATCAATGCACTCACCTCGTGTTACAATTCTCAGTGAAGATGTTCTGTTGCTTTACTGCTCGCCCCGCAGCAACAACTCCAGATCCTCACAGGAGGCACCAAATGTTGAGGTTCTTCTACGCAAAGTTGAGCTCAGCTCGGTTATTGATATGTAACAGCAAAATAAAGCGACTCCGATATTAGCTTTGTTCAGTGAGGCTGTTCCGGACTGTTCCGAACAGAAAAGTACAAACTTTCCTGTTCAGTGAAAAAAATTTCTGTCCGAATCTGTTCTGCTTTGTGTTCACTGAGGCTGTTCAGAACAGAAAATCTTGCACCTACTTTCGAGGTAGAACACAATTGTGAAAAATGTCAAAATCAGCTGTTCTGTACTTTTCTGTTCTCATTTGATTTGACTTTTTTCACAAATCTGTGCTGTTCGGTTCTAGTTTTTCCCCACTGAACAAAGCTATTAATTATAATTTATAGTATTTCAAAGTTCTATTCAAGTTGTTTAACCTCTTTGACATTGAGTAAATAGACAAGTAAGTCAGAGTATAGAAAAGAAAAAATGGATTGTTATGGCAGTCCAACTGTCACTCTCTTCTCCTAAAGAAGATTAATTTAAGAAAACCTTTTCAGGTCTACCGCTCTGAACATTTTAGAGTAGATTGTTTCAATCAACATATCTGTTATCCTTTCCTTACTCCTTTCCTTACCTTCCTCTCTACAATTGCCTCCGATACATAAACCAGCATCCTCTTTGCATAAAGAAGTGTCAGACGCAGGTGTCACCCTCCACTTTACTATGAACAAAAGGACATTTAAGAGCTTGCCACTATGATGAACATATTCGTAGTACCTCTCATCAATAAGTCGATTGTTTCAGTCACATTTAGGGCAGTGCTACTCATCTTCTTAATTAGAAAGAGTATCTGACTTTAGAACTACAACTTGTCCACTCCAGTTTAGCCTCCTAGCCATTTCTCTTCTCCTAGAAGTGGCACCATAATGAACCCTTAAACCAGTCTAACCTGCAAACCTGTTTATCTCAAGTCCTACTCTTTACAAAACCACAATCTTAATATTTTTAATAAAATAAAAATAACAATTATCTCAGAAACGGGTATTGACACCTCTTCCTTCCAGCCCAGCCACAGCCTTTGGGGAATTGCAAATATTTCCTCACTGTTGACAGTAAACAAAGCACCCATTTAAACAATTAAAGCGTTAGAACCCAAATTGCTTCGTTAATGGAATCATCGTTCACATAGACCAAAACTTATTCTGCCCAACCCTGAAACACCTTTAAGTTGCCACCTGAAAACCATTCACCTGGCACTCGTATCGGTCTGTACCCGCCCTTAACTCTTGATGGTGATCATTTAGAATGTCTCCAACCCTCGACGAGGATAACAGCAACACAACAACAATTTCAGTTCCATCCGCCGCAGTAACGTATGGTCTAGGTTAGGGTAAGCTACGAATGGGGTACTTAAAGGTTCAAATAAAAGTACGAGTACCTGCATTTTGGTGTACGAATGTACGAATACAACATCAAGGGTTATTAAAATCAAATTAGACCACCAGAATTGTACCCCTCTGGTAAATGTCAGTGAGGAGTTGGGGTGCTCGAATAAGGACTGCTGTTTTTTGCGGTGAATAGGGGGGGGCGAAAGCAAACTTTATTCAAGGTAATCATACGACGAACGATATTAGCTTTAAAAGTCAATATGTCGTCGAAATGGTTTACTTGATAAGCACTGAGCCTAGTACAAACTGGAGTAGGGGTTGTATCATAGTAAGCGTGGATGTGTGTATTCATATATCCGTAATCGGAATAAAGGTTCGCGTACTCGTATGCGCTCGTTAAGGGTACAACAACGCGGTTCTGTAACACACAATGCTCCCACTATTTTCAACCAATTGAATGGGTTGTTGTATTTGGATGGCTGGAAGATTTTAATCAGCTTCTAAACCACATTGCCGCACAGTGCTGCTCGCAATAACCGTTAATTAGATGGCATTGATGTCAGCGACTAATTTAAGTTTGTATATTGATCCTTATACATGTACAGAGGCGCGGTGTAGGGCAGCTGTACAGCAGCAACCTCTGTCAGGGTTGGCACACTACAACGATGTATAGACAGGGTTGCAGAGGCCTGCGCTGGGCTTGGAAATTAAAGTGAGAGATTAAGCGAATTCGGGGCTGTACGAGTGGGTGGCAGTGTGGAAGCTGATGAATATAATTAACTGCTTCAGTCGCAATGCAGTGGTAGTTGTACAGGTCCATGTCGAGCCGCTGAGAACGGTCTTGTAATAGTTGAAATTGCTGATAATGAATGGTTCTAGCGTTGGAAATGCGAATAGAGTAGCATTATGAAAGTCAGTATCAGGAAATGGCCGTAATGAAGTTACGCGCATTCGATGAGAGCTTAATAATTGAACGTGAACATTAACATTAGCATTGGTGCGGTCGGACAGGGCTTTTAGCACTGTAAAACATTTACTTGGTTCATCCTTATTTGCATCAGCCTTTTTCTCACCACAGCCAATTCTGGGGATCTATTGGGCTTAAAGTAACTTTAAATCCCTGATGACGTTGAACATGGACTTGTGCCCCTCCTTGATGACATTTGCCTATCAACTACGGACAATGAACACACTAGAATGTTTTCATTGACATTGAAATGAATTTGGCAAGAGTTTTTGAAAAACAATCGGGGCATCTTAGAAATAATCCAGATAAAGTGAACGGATACGAACAAACCGTGTTACTTGGTGGTATTTCGATGGCCAGGTATAATAAGTCAACATTTTCGGAAGATGATATGAAACACTTAAACTTGACAGAGTAAGGGCCAAATTTTGTATATTGCTAGGTCATGTGATGGGGTATCTGGAGCCAAAAGACACTGTAGTACCTCGTCGCACTTTGGTCTGCGTAGACTCATTGTGATTCCCGCTCGGTAGAATGGGTTGTGGTTGCCAATAGTAGTTGCCGATATTGCGTTGGTTGACATTTGGTCCTTGAGTGGATCTCAGCCATCCTATTGTATTCGCGGACCTGAAAAGAGATGTAAACGAAACAGCAAATAGCTCTGAGAAGTTGTGGGAGTGTTGTATCATAGTAACTTCCTAAAGTCCTTTGTCTAAAATTACTGAAGCTGGAACAGTAGCACAGAAAGCGAAGTCCCCATAGCCTCTGAGTAAACCTATGAGTAAATCCTGTAATACAAGGAACCTTACTTGATCTGGATTTGTCGAGCTCCGGCCATAATTATCTTAGGTTGGAAAGTTTTAACACATTGGCTTTAATTTGTATCGTTTGCTCCACTCATATTCTCAGAACGAAGGTTTGATACTCACTCGACGGTGTGTTCATTGCCTGCCACTCATTTATGACCAGAGACTCAAAGTGTAACTTTATGCTTAACGCAAAGAGCTTTGAGCTTTCCACGCTCTTCGCAAGCTTAAATTTTTCTCGACTGCAGCCTGAATATCAATAAATGTAGTAACATCCTCGTGGTGTATTCCAGAAGTCTGGCGGCTTCTGCTACAGCCTGGAAGACACTGCTCTAGTTTGACCATCAGAAGTTCAATTGTTTAAATTTTTTTCAAATCCTTGAAAGTGGACTGGTTTGTTCCTATAGATGACTTGCTGATTTCGCCGAAAGTTTTCGCGTGGCTTTTCGTAATACTCTCTATAGAAACTCAAATGAGCCTCTAACTATCGGTTTGATTTAGAAACTTCCTGACTTTCGAACGGACCAGCATTTCACCACAGAACAAGTGACTTACTTACCTACTAAGGTGGTCCTGCAATTCGAGAAGCGGTGCAACCAAGAAGTCCGTCTGCGTGGGTCGCTTCTTATCCTAAGAAGGTCCGTATGTCACCCTGATAAGTACACTGTTGATTGACTTCCCCCTCTACGCTCGACGGACCATTGTGTCGTATCAGCTAATTTCTCGTACATCCACCAGTTAGAGAAAAGATTTCTAAGAGAACCGTATGGCAATAAGAGAAAGTCAATTGGAGGAGACGTAACAGCTTCTTTAGGAATTTTAACTGATCGTTATGTTTCCTCGATAACGACGTGGATGCCGCTGCTGATATGATCACAAACACTATCCTCTTTGGAATGAGATCCTTTAACCCTCATCGAATGAAGAGTATCAAACCAAAAGAAAAGACCTGGTACGACTCGAGCTGTAAAGAGGCCGTCAGGTCCTACAAGACCAACCCGACAGAGGAAAACCGAAAAAAGTTCAAACGAGCCAGGATTGACTGCAACGCATTTCTAAATCGTGTAAAATTCCAATACGGCCAAAAACTGAGGAAAAAATACTACGATGTCCCAAAGGTATTAAAAATTTCTGGCTGTTCGTCAAAAAAATTAGAAATTCTGCCTCATCCTCCATCCCCACGCTCATTCACAATGACATTCTGCTTCCTGCATACTATGCTGGCAGCTCAACACTTCCAGATTGTGCTTTCTCACCGCCTACACTTGAGTGCGTCGAATCTTCAATGGGACGAATCCCCTTTCGCACTTGAGTAGTAGCAAAAGTTCTTAAAAATCTTAATATACACAAACCCGCTAGTTCAGATGGTATGTCTCCCCTTTTTCTGAAGAGATGCTCTTCCTCGCTGGCAAATCCATTGCGTAAACTTTTTCATCAATCCTACTCTTTCGGACTCTTTCTGATCAGATGGAAAACATCATTTGTCCAGCCCGTCCCTGGAAACGCGAATTTTCTTCTATCCTTTTCTACAGACCCACTGCACTTACTCGTACGTCCCTTCTTTCCTATGTCATGTAAACGCTGATAAACCGTTAGCTCAGAAAATATCTTGAAACGCGAAAACTTCTCAATGAGCGGCAGTACGGTTTTCGTTGCAACAGGTTCACTGGTGATATGATAGCATGTCTCACCGAAAAGAGGGACTAAAGTGTACATCAATCTACCGAAAGCAGGACAGTTGCTCTTGATATTCCTAAGGCATTTGACAGAGTTTGGCATTAGGCTCTTTTATCCAAAATGCATGCATTTGGGATCGATGACTCTCTTCTTCAATGGATTGGAAACTACCTTACGGAACGATCAAAGCAAGTCTTGGTAAAATCAAGTGGTCTTGGATGGTTCCAAGTCTGATATTCGCAAAATAAATGCTGGTGTGCCCCAGGGCTCCGTTCTATCTCCGACACTCTTTTTAATTTTCATCACTGATCTCTTGTCTGCTACTTCTAATCCAATATATTCCTTTGCTGACGACAGTACTCTCTGCTTTTCATATTCGCTCCCGGGCTCACGACCCTGCTCTTCGGCTGTAGAACGAGAATGGCAGCGTATGCTAAGCTCATAAAATTCCGATATTGACAGCTTAACCAATTGGGGAGCTACCAACAGATTGGAATTTAATGCTACCAAAACACAATACTGTCTGCTGTCGTTAAAGCGAAATTTAAACACCCTGCCATTATCCATGAATGGCACGTACACAGTCGAAAACTAAGAACCTTCCATTCACGTTATGTGTGTCAGCGACAACTTATGCTGGAGTGACCACATATTTGATGTCGTCAAAAATGCTGCGAAATATCTAGGTTTCCTCAAGTGATGTAAGAAGTAAGAAGTAAGGACAATTCTGGAGTACATTGCTCACAACTAGTCAATTGATCCTAAGACCGCTCTGCATCTCATAGGTGATGCTGATGTTGCAAAGTCAATTGGCACAGTTGAATACCAACCTAATGCCTCCTACTTTATATTGTTCTGCCGCTATTGTGGTGGTGAACACCGGAGCTCCAATGAAGTTGCCAGTAGCATTCTTCCCCTTCAAACCTGCGAACATTTAAAACCAATGTAAAGCGCATCTCTGTTTTTTTCTTCCCAAATTTTCCTTTACAAGCGCGGTGTGCGAACATTTTAAGGGTATATTAGCAAAAGATGTTAATTCATCGCTCCGTCATCATGCGCAAGAATTTGGTCTGAGTCCATCGACTTTGTGGAAGATTTACGGCAGGAATTTTGGGTTACATATTTACAAGTGAAGTGATGAGGTTCACTTACATACATAGGTCTCCGTGGCTTCGTTAATAAGCAAAATTGTCGAATTTGTTGCAAAGAATATCTAAAGGTGATCCACCGGATACCGACGCACCCCGAAAAATGAGCTGTTTGGAGTGGTATATGGGCTGGCGGCATCATTGAAGCTGTACCTCTTCAAATTTGAAGTACATGCATCGAAATGTCACCATCAATTGCAGCCGGTACATAGCCATGAATAGCAAATGTTTGTTCCCAAAAGTGAGTGAACATGATCTGCGGGTAGAGCACCAAGCAAACTCTTAACCAGAGTAGACAGGTGATCGAGCGCGGTATTATGCGAGTGAATTTTTTGCAAAGAAAGAACAGTAATTCTCCAAACCAAGTGTTGACTAGATTTAGTCGGCTGGTTCGTTAGCAACAAAAAAAAAACAACACATGCGATACTTTGTAAAAAAAAACTTTATATGCACTTTGTGGCCTTTATTAACTCGACCGTACTCTGATGAGATTCCAAACGAAAAGAAAGAGATTGAAAACCGGAAAAGCTTACAATTGGCGAGAAAAAAAAATGGCGGAAAGAAATGAAGTGGCAAACGTACTAGATCATTGATTGACTTGATCAAGTACGATTTCACCTAAACACCAAGTAAATAACTTTTCTATTTCAATTTTATTTTTCTTGTTCTTTAAATTGTATAAATCTAAAGTATAAACTTAATCATCCAAAACAAATATAACTTACTGCTTATATTTCGGTAAACAATATAAACCGGTTTGATGGGTTGAATGCAAACGATCCCATGTAGACCGGTCATCCAGTAAAAACAAAAAGTGGCCAACGCTAATTACTCCGCACCAAACAACAACTGATTTTTCACGCTTCCTAATAATAACGAATTCCCCAAATGACAACGATAAAACACCTATAGCTAACAGAAATCCAATTATTATAGGAAAAGGAATTGATGGCGTTACAACCAATTATAAAAGTATCAAGGCACTTAGAAATGGTGATTTGTTAATACAGGTTGACAACAAGACAATCGCAGATAAGTTTGCTAAATGCAAAATTCTTGGACATATCCCAGTTGAAATAAAATATCATCAGTCTCTTAATTCTAGCCAAGGTCGTGTTTATTCATATAACATTATCGGTCTTTCAGAAATTGATATCTTAGATTCGTTAAAAAGGTTTAATGTAACAGAGGTAAAAAAATTATATAAAAGCGATGGGGGAAATATGAAAGCAACTCGTGCTGCAATCCTTATCTTTAACGCGGCAGAACCACCACAGGAAATTAAACTGGGTTGGCAGGTATTAGAAGTAGACCCCTATTACCCCAACCCAATGTCTTGCAGACAATTTCAACGTATTGGACATACTCGTACCAAAAACCACTGTAAGGAAACCCAAAGCATATGCCCAACCTGTGCTGAAGTTACTCCGCATACAGAAGAATGCAAGAGAAAATTTTGCGTCAATTGTATGGTTGAGGAGCATTCGTCAAATGACCGTAATTGTCCAACTTCCATTAGAGAAAAAACTATATTTATTATAAAAACCATGAAACGTTGCACTGTTAAGGAAGCTAAAGAAGAATACGTAAAGTCAGGACATCTTTACTCACCAAAGGTTCAACCCCAGAGACCCATTAAGTCAAAAGCCGAAATAATCTCTAAGGTAACACCGTTAATTGACAATAACACTATTTCATCTACCTCCCATCAAAATAAAAACTCTCCCTCTCATACCTCGACAGCAACAATAACAAAGACAACACCACCAACCCACCAAATAGAAAAACCAAAAAATCTCAACACATACACAAATGCTAAACAGACAGCCAATATTGACGTTATGAACCAATTAAAAGAAACTCATGATCTTTCATTAACATACTCACAACTTAATACAGAAGAACATTCAAAACATTTAAGAAATAAACCCTCTTTGACCTATACTGAAAAGAAATTCTTCAAATGCCGGCAATAGATCAATGGTTTCAACGCTGCCTTCAGCCGATAAAAAACCTTTCCTTTTTTTTTAGATCCAGACGATAATAAAACCTTTACACAAAATGAACAGACAAAATAATAAAATTAAACTGAAAATGTTACGAGTATAGTGGAATATTCAAGGATTTTTCAACAATCTTCCATCCTTAGATATTCTTATTCAAAAGTTATACGGTTATAGAATTGCAAGAAACAAAAGTGTTGGTAAAAAATGCTCCAACCAGGTATATAAATTACGTAGCGTACTTTAACAATAAAGCTCACTGTCTTAATAAGGATCGGACAACTTTCCTACTTAAATCAGGGATTCCACACACGTACACAAGCTCACCAAATGCAATTTTAACCCAAACGCTTTCAATTGAACTATCCAGAACGATTATATTGCAAAACATTTATCGACAATCGGACAACACAATATCACACCAGGAGTATCTTAACCTTACAGCAAATACTCGTAATTTTCCGTACAGCTAACAACTCTCTCTGTGGGTCCCCATACACTAATAGTGCCGGAGCTGTCGTTGAGGGGTAGCTACAGAACTCGGATCTGATTTTATTAAATAATGGATCTTCCACTCATTTTTCAACCAAAAATATTTTCACCGCAATAGACCTATCACTGGCTTCGTCTGCATTCGCACCTATGGTTAGTTGGAAAACCCACGATTGTTTAATAGGCAGCGACCACTTTCCAATTATTATTGAAACCTTGGGCACTTATACAATTCCAAGACTTTTCCATTCCCGTTTTGTAGAAACTAAAGCAAACTGGTCTAAATTTGCAGAAAATATCCAGCAGGTAAGCTTCTCCACTTCAATTTCGGAAAATATAAATGAAGAAGCAGCCAACATCAGAAAAATAATCTGACAAGCAGCATCCACATCTATTCCCACTTCGCATCCTTCTTGCAACTCCTTTCAGCCCATTTGGTTCAATTCAAATTTAAAAAGCTTAACTAAGGAAAAGCAAAAGCTTTGGCGGCAACTTAAAAATAACTTGAATACAAAAAATGCTACTGCATACCGCCGAAAGAAGGCATCTATCCTCACGAGTGGAAAAAGGCTCACCTAACTCCAATACCTAAACACAATGCTGACCAATATTTATTAGATTACTACCGTCCGATCTCCCTCCTTTCCGTCCTATCCAAATTATTTGAGAAAATAATAGGGATGAGCCTATTCCCTGGACAATAGACAATAAGTTAAGTAGTAGCCAACACGACTTTAGAACAAGAAGAGGCACTCACACCCTGCTCCATATGCTGGATCATACTGCGCATGCAGAGTTACCCTTATTCTACCACGCCACCATTCGATCCTTCTGTCCATCGATCTGGAGATCCATCCCAACGCTCATTTACAATGACATTCCAGCTGTCAGCTCTTTGGATAAAGCCAATCTGCTTGCTGCACACTTTGCGGCCAGCTCAACACTCCCAGATTGTGCTTTGTCTCCGCCTACACTTGAGTGCGTCGAATCTTCAATGGGACGAATCTACTTTCGCACTCGTGTAGTAGCAAGAGTACTTAAAGATCTCAACATACATAAATCCGCTGGTCCAGATGGTATATCTCCCCTTCTTCTGAAGAGGTGTTCTTCCTCGCTGGCAAAACCACTGCGTAAGCTTTTTCATCAATCCTACACTTTAGGACTCTTCCCGAGCAGATGGAAAACAGCATTTGTCCAGCCCGTCCCTAAAAAAGGCGAATCATCTTCTCTCTCCTCCTACAGACCCATTGCACTTACGTCCCTTCTTTCCAAGGTCATGGAAACGCTGATAAATCGTCAGCTCATGAAATATCTCGAAACACGAAAACTTTTCAATGACCGGCAGTACGGTTTTCGTAGCAACAGGTCCACTGGTGATTTGATGGCATGTCTCACCGAAAAGTGGAACCAAAGCGTACATCAATCTGGCGAAAGCAAGATAGTTGCACTTGATATTTCTAAGGCATTTGACAGAGTTTGGCATCCAGCTCTTTTGTCGAAAATGCGTGCATTTGGGATCGACGACTCTCTTCTTCAATGGATTAGAAATTATCTTTCGGAACACGGTCAATTCAAGTTGTCTTGGACGGTTTCAAGTCTGATATTCACAAAATAAATGCTGGTGTGCCCCAGGGCTCTGTTCTGTCTCCGACACTCTTTTTAATTTTCATTAATGATCTCTTGTCTGCTACTTCTAATCCAATATATTCCTTTGCTGATGACAGTACTCTCTGCTTTTCATATTCGTTCCCGGACTCACGGCCCTGCTCTTCGGCTGTAGAACGAGAACGGCAGCGTATGCTAAGCTCATTAAATTCCGATATCAACAGCATAACCAATTGGGGAACTATCAACAGAGTGGAATTTAATGCTTCCAAAACACAATGCTGTCTGCTGTCGTGGAAGCGACATTTAAACACCCAGCCATTATCTATGAATGGCACTTGCATCGTCGAAACCGAAAAACCTTCTATTCTCGGTATGTGTGTCAATGACAACTTACGTTGGAATGACCACATATTTGATATCGCCAAAAATGCTGCGAAATGTCTAGGTTTCCTCAAGCGATGTAAGAAATATTTTACCCCTCTGATCTGCCCTCAATATATAAGGCATTCATCCGCCCAAAATTGGAGTACAATGCCCACATCTGGTCAGGTGCTCCCAAAACATCTCTACACCTGCTAGATAGGATTCAAAACCGTTCGATAAAACTTATTGACGATACTAATACCAGTCAATTATTTGATATGCTTGAACACCGACGTAATGTCTCCTGTCTCACTTTGTTTTATCGCTATTTCCACCACCAGTGCTCCACTGAAATCGCCAGTAGCATTCCGCCCATTCAAACTTTCAACCGTAACACCCGTCTCGCTATGAATGCTCATCAGTATACCCTCAAGCCCATTTTCGGACGTACTCTAAAATATCGTGATTCGTTCCTAAGCCGTACAA